>CM052650.1:30955516-31005900 GCA_028533165.1 Leontopithecus rosalia | reverse complement strand
GAACACTCTTACACTGCTGGTGGGAGTGTAAATTAGTTCAACCATTGTGGAAGACAGTGTGGCGATTCCTCAAGGACCTAGAAATAGAAATTCCATTTGACCCAGCAATCCCATTACTAGGTATTTATCCAAAGGACTATAAATCGTTCTACTATAAGGACACATGCACATGAATGTTCATTGCAGCACTGTTTACAATAGCAAAGACCTGGAATCCACCCAAATTCCCATCGATGATAGGCTGGACTGGAAAATGTGGCACATATACAGCATGGAATATTATGCAGCAATCAAAAATGATGAGTTCGTGTCCTTTGTAGGGACATGAATGAATCTGGAGAACATCATTCTCAGGAAATTGACACAAGAACAGAAAAGGAAACACTGTATATACTCACTCATAGGTGGGTGATGAACAATGAGAACACATGGACACAGGGAAGGGAGTACCACAAACTGAGGCCTATTGGGGGAAATAGGGGAGGGATAGTGGGGGGGGAGCGGGGGAGGGATGGCATGGTGAGAAATGCCAAATATGGGTGAAGGAGCAGAAGGCAGCAAAACACCCTGCCACGTGTGTACCTATGCAACTATCTTGCATGTTCTGCACATGTACCCCAAAACCTAAAATGCAATAGAAATTAAAAAAAAATTGACATGGGGATCACATGCCTAATTAGAGATGTTGGCTCTTAAGCAATATTGTTGTCTGGGGTGGTACCAAGGTTAGTTCCCTCATGCCAAGGAAAGCAAGGACACAAACACAAAAAATGAGTTTAAGAGTGGAGGTTTAATTGACAAAAGTAAGAAGAAGGAAAATAGTTCTCTCTACATAGAGAGGGGTACCTGAATGGGACTTCCAGCCTGTGGCAGAGTGCACAGGATTTTACAGACAGGTTTGAAGAGGTGGTGTCTGAGCTACATAGAGCCCAGAGATTGGTTGGAACAAGTGTTACATTTACATAGCATGCAAGGAAGATGGCAACTCCACCCTTATCTTTTATTATGCAACTGGACTTTCTACTTGACAGGCATCATGTTGCCTGCTCCTTACTGTGCACATGATTGACAAGGAAAAGAAAAATTGGAGCTACCATGTTACAAAGGGCTAGCACCAGGTAGACTTCTCTTATTGGCACAGTTGCCAACATTCACTGGTGCAAGTGTCCAGCTTTCTTCCCTTTCTGTTGCTCTATTTTACAGGCTGCTGTATGTTGGAAAAGAAATAGTTTGGGGGGTGCTTTTAATTAAAAGAGAAACTTTGCTGAGGATGTCCTTACCCTATCTGCCTAAATGATTTCTTTCTAATTGCTAATATCATTCCCCTGCTAAGAAGTGGTAATCCTAACTGCTGTTAGGGAGTGCTGTACAATGAAGCTTTCTGGATACTTTCTGATAAAAAGGGTGATGTAAGGGGAATAGAAGTTATAACTCCTCTTGCTGTTGATCTCAGATCCTCAGACATAAGGCATGTCTATGTGTGGTTCTCTCTGCAGCACCATTTTGACTGTTATTGCTGTTACTGTTTCAATGGGTTTTTATACTAGTTTGCCTCCAGTATATGTTGCTGAAATATTAGTATACCAGTAACATTATTTTTAGGATAAGTGGAATTGGATTTGGGTGGCTAGAGTATCCTTAGTGTAAACCTTTGTTAAATCTTTCCTGCAATTACTAATCCTTTCATGATGTCCTTGGACCATCTGTGACATGCTTAAACTTACCAACTTGTCCTAAATATCCCTCTTTTTTACAAAACAAGTTATTCTCTTTAGGACAAGAATTTAGCATACAAGATTCTTTGTTATATGAAATCTATTTTATTTAACCTTCTTTGTATAGCTAGGGTGTGACATATTACCAAACCCAATAAAAAGTACTAGCAGAGTCAGCGATAGTAAAACTTTCATGCTTACTTCTTTTTGGTAGCTATTATCCCTGATCTAAGGATAATAACTAAGCAAAAGACTACAGCAATGGAAACTGTTTGACATTTCAGTTAGATGGTACATATAGCCCAACTGCAAATAGTAGAGTATGTATAGCAATGCCCACAAGGGTGGCATAGGAGATTATTTCCATCTAATCTTGCTTCCCAAGATATAGAATTCCCCTTTGGGAGTCTATGAAGTCCTTGGCTTTATTTTCCCAAACAAAGAGACCTTCAAGTTATGAGCACCGCATTTACTTTCACTACCTGGCAGGATTTGCAGTGCAATTGCCCAGAACTGGCATATTAATCCAGATTTTTACATGACCCATTCCATTCTGTTTCTTTAGAAGTATAGGAGATCACTACTTGATTCACAGGAATAAGCAGGATTAGCCTAAAATGTTGGCTAAAATCTTAAAACAACCAATGACACTAGAATTTATTGACAAATGTATGACAAATTTTAGAGCATAACTTTTCTCTCTCCAGTCCTCATTTTTGGTGAAAACAACTTACAATAAAAGTGTGTTGTTTATAGAATAAACCTTAGTCTTATAGCTGGCCTGATTATTAGCATAAAATAAAGCAATAATAATTATTTCTATGTAAGTCCTTTCTATTGGCTTTAATGGAACTGTTCCACAACAAATCTGAGATAAGACCTTTTAAAGCCCAGCCCAGACATAGGTTTGTGTCCTCAAATACTTGAGAGTTGGGTGATGCTTTCCTCCTAACCAAATATAAATTGGGAGCTTCTGGATCTGTTATAAAGTGAAATTCTTTAATGACCACAGGCCAAAAATGCTGTAAGAGGGCTGCCTAGGCAAGGTTAAGAGGCCAGTCTCCCCAGAGGGCTTTTATTGGCTCTGCAAGTCAAGCTTTATTTCTTAAAGGAAAACACATCCGTCCAGTCGAAGAACTGGTAAAACAACCAGTTTCTTCAAATTTGCCTTAGGAATATTCACAATTGGTTTCTAAATTTTAGAGCAACCTACCAGTGAGAAACAAATTTGTTTCAAATTTTGTTCACAGAAGAATACCTTATTTTGCTTAAAAGAAAGGTTTCCTTGACTTTGAATACAAAACAAGAATTAATAATGTCATAACCAAAAGTTAAATTTGATTAATTCAGACTCCTATTAGTGCATTTCATGCAGTTAACTCCTGTTTTTATATTCATGGACATTTAAGCTCTTCATGAGTCCTGTGTGATTTTTCTCAATTCCAATGTTACAATCTTCGAAGCTATTAAAATCTGCATTTGAGAACATCTGTTAAAGTCCTATAGCTGCTTTGGTTACTGTAGCATTGTATTATAGTTTGAAATTAGGTAACATGATACCTCCAGCTTTATTCTTTTGGTTAGGGTTGTCTTGGCTATATGGGCTCCCTTTTGATTCTGTATGAAGTTTAAGGTGTTTTTCTTTTTTTCAATTCTCTGAAGAATGTTAAGGGAAGTTGATGGAGATAGCATTCAATCTATAAATTAATTTGGGCAATATGACCATTTTCATGATATTGATTCTTCCTAACCATGAGCAAGGAACATTTTTCTGTCTGTTTGTGACCTCTCATATTTCCTTGAGCAGTGGTTTGTAGTTCTCCTTGAAGATGTCTTTCATGTCCATCGTTAGCTGTATTCCTAGGTATTTTATTCTCTCTATAGCAATTGTGAATGGGAGTTTACTCATGATTTGGCTCTCTTATTCTGTTATTGGTTTATAGTAATGCTTGTGATACCGAAACAGAGATACAGACCAGTGGAACAGAACAGAAACCTCAGAAGTAACAACACACATCTAAAACCATCTGATTTTTGACAAACCTGACAAAAATAAGCAATGTGGAAAGGAATCCCTGTTTAACAAATGGTGGGAAAGCTGGCTAGCCTTAAGCAGAAAGTGGAAACTGGATTGCTTTGTTACACTTTATTAAATTAACTCCAGATGGAATAATTTTTTTTGAGAGGAAGAAAGAGGAAGAAAAAGAGGGAGAGAGATTGGGAATGTTGCTTTATTCTAAAAATGGGTATTGAAAACCCCTTTTATGCCAATAATTGTGGTTAATAATAGCCAATCAATATTTCAGTTAAACCTATGAGTACGTGTGATGTGGTACTGAGAAGAATGTATATTTTGTGTATTTAAAGTGGAGAGCTCTATAAATGTTTATTAAGTTTACTTGTTCCAGATCTGAGTTCAAGTCCTGGATATCCTTATTAATTTTCTGTCTCATTGATCTATCTAATATTGATGTTGAAGTCTCCCACTATTATTGTGTGGGAGTCTAGGGAGTCTAAGTCTCTTTATAGGTCTTATGTATCTGGATGTCAAGATCGTTAGCTCTTACTGTTGCATTGATCCTTTTACCACTATATCTTTGTTGCTTTAAAATCTATTTTATCAGATGCAATAATTGCAACTCCTGCTTTTTATTTATTTTTGCTATCAATTTGGTTGTTAAATCTTTCTCCATCCCTTTGTTTTGAGTCTTTGTGTATCCTTGCATGTGAAATGGGTCTGGATGTAGCATACCATTGGGTTTTGGCTGTATCTTTTGATTGGGGGATTTAGTTGATTTAAATTTAGGATTACTGCCTTTTGATGTTAACTTACTGTTTTGACCATTCAATGATGTAAATTCTTCATTATGTTGATGCTCTTTACTTTTTGGTATATTTTTAGAAAGGCTAATACTGGTTGTTTCTTTCTATGTGTAATGCTTCTTTCAGAAGCTCTTGTAAAGCAGGCCTGGTGGTAATAAAATCTCTAATTACTTGCTTGTTCATAAAATATTATTTTTCCTTCAGATGTGAAGCTTAGTTTGGCTGGATATGAAATTCTGGTTTGAAAGTTCTTTTCTTTAAGGATGTTGAATATTGGACCCCACTCTCTTCTGGCTTGTAGAGTTTCTGCTGAGAGATCTGCTGTAAGTCTGATAGGCTTGCCTTTGTGGGTAATCTGACCTTTCTTTCTGGCTGCCCTTAGTATTTTCTCCTTTGTTTCAACCCTGGTGAATCTAATGATTATGTGCCTTGGGGTTGCTCTTCTTGAGGAATATCTTTGTGGTGTTCTCTGTATTGCCTGTGGTTGAATATTGTCCTGTTTTGCTAGGTTGGGAAAGTTTTCCTGAATAATATCCTGAAGAGTATTCTCCAGCTTGGATTCATTCTCTTCATCATATTCATGTACACCTATCAAACACAGATTAGGTTTTTTCACAAAGTCCCATATTTCTTGGAGACTTTGCTCATTCCTTTTTATCCTTTTTTTCTCTATTCTTGTCTTCTCGTTTTATTTCACTAAGTTGGTCTTTGACCCCTGATATCCTTTCTTCTGCTTGATCAATTTGGCTATTAAAACTTGTGCATATTTTGCTAAGTTCTCATGTTGTGTTTTTCAACTCCATTAATTCATTATTATTCCTCTCTATATTGTCTATTCTTGTTAGCATTTTGTCAAACCTTTTTCAGAGTTCTTAGTTTCTTTACATTGGGTTAGAACAAGTTCTTTTAACTCCAAGAAGTTTCTTATCATCCACCTTCTGAAGCCTACTTCTGTTAATAGAACACAGTCCTTCTCCATCAGGCCTTGTTCCATTGCTAATGAGGAACTGTAATCCCCTGTAAAGGGAGAGGCATTCTGATTTTGGGTATTCTCAGCCTTTTTAGGTTGGTTTCTACCCTTCATTATAAATTTATCCATCTGTCATCTTTACAATTACCACCTTTCTAATTAGGTTTCTGAGTGGACGTCCAGTTTATTGATTCCCAGTGCTGGAATCTGAGCAACCCACTGTGCCGGCCAAAACAGCAGCGTTAAGACTGATGGTGCTCTTCTGCCTGGGAATCTCTGGTCTGGCTTTCTTCTTGAGTCCATAATAGACGACTCTGCCTTCCCGGATCTCCAAACATTGGTCAGAAGCGGAACCAGTCCCGTTTACTCTGCACCAAGAGCTGCCGTGCCGAGGTGCCAGCAAAACCCCTGCGCCAGCCACAAGAGTCATGCTGGCAACCCATGGGGCTCCTCCACTGGGAATCTTCTGGTCCATGAGTGACAAAAATTCATCTGAAAGTGTGGCATCCTCTTGTTATCTGCACTTTCACTGTGAGCTACAATCCTGAGCTGTTAGCAATCAGCCATCTTGGATCTCTTGTGTGAAAAATTTAAACACAAGACCTAAAACCATAAAAACCCTAGAAGAAAACCTAGGCAATACCATTCAGGACATATGCACAGTCAAGTACTTTATGACTAAAACATCAAAAGCAATGGCAACAAAAGCCAATAGAGACACATGGGATTCAATTAAACTTAAGGGCTTCTGCACAGCAAAAGAAACTATCATTAGAGCAAACTGGCAACAAACAGAATGGGAAAAATAATTTTGCAATCTACCCATCTGACAAAAGGCTAACAACCAGAATCTACAAAGAACTTCAACCTATCTACCAGAAGAAAAAGAAAAAAAAATCAAAGAGTGGGCAAATAATATGAACAGACACTTCTCAAAAGAAGACATTTATGTACCCCCAAAAATATGAAAAAATGAGCATAATCACTGGTCATTGGAAAATGCAAATCAAAACCACATTGAGATACAATCTTACACCAGTTAGAATGGTGATCATTAAAAAATGTGGAGACAATAGATGCTGGAGAGGATGTAAAGAAATAGGAACACTTTTAAGTTGTTGGTGGGACTGTAAATTAGTTCAACCATTGTGAAACAGGGTGTGGCAATTCCTCAAGGATATAGAACTAGAAATTCCATTTGACCCAGCAATCTCATTACTGGGTATATACCCAAAGGATTATAATATGTTCTATTATAAATTCACATGCACATATATGTTTACTGTGGCACTGTTTACAATAGCAAAGACTTGGAACCAACACAAATGTCCATTGTAAGATTTATTGCTGAGGTAAAATGAGGAAACTGAGGCAAGTATAAGAAAGTGGCAAGCTAATTTATTCAGCTCCTGAGAGAGCTTCAGTGGTCCAAGGGGGGGCCAGAGAAGCCGCACCAGGCTGTTCAGGGCATGGGGTTTTATGGGTAGGGCAGGCAATTGATTGGCTACTGGAGAAACAAAGAGAAAGCATTTCTTTTGGCTGCTGAGGAGGAGGAAGTACATGGAGTTCAAGTAGGAAGTACATGAACTAGCTGCCATTGGTAGGAGGGCAGGACCTTGGGTAAGTGGGCCTTTATTGACTACTGGGGAAACAAAAAGAAGGCATTTCTTTTGGCTGTTGAGGAGCAGGAAGTACATGGAGTTAAAATAGGAAGTACATGAAACTAGCTGCCATTGGTAGGCGGGTGGGACCTTGGGTACGTGGGCCTTCCGGGGGCATATGGGGTAGGCTGTTGCTGGGCAGGGTATGGTGGGGCTTCTTTAAAAAATTTCTCTGCAGGGTTTTTAACAGTGGGCTGGAGGTTGGATAAATTAGCATAAATTAGTGCTAAGTGTGGGCTTGGGCATGGTATGCAGAGGCAGATGTGGGGAAGCTATGTAGGGAAGCCAGATAATGAGCTCGGGTGATGACGCAGTTATGAGGGGTGGAGAGTGATGAATTTGTCCTTTTGACTCCCGGCAAGGCAACCAGCCTTAAACCCATCAATGATAGAGTGGATAAAGAAAATGTGGCACATATACACCACGGAATACTATGCAGCCATAAAAAGGGATGAATTCATGTCCTTTGCAGGGACATGGATGATGCTGGAAACCATCATTCTCAGCAAACTGGCACAAGAAACAGAAAACCAAACACCACATGTTCTCACTCTTAAGTGGGTGTTAAACAATGAGAACACATGGACACAGGAAACAGAGCATTACATATCAGGGCCTGTCAGGGTGGGGGGCTAGGGTAGAATAGCAGGGGTTGGGGGAATTGGAGATGGATAACATTAGGAGAAACACCTAATGTTGATGACAGGGTGATGGATGCAGCAAACCACCATGGTACCTGTATACCTACAAACAAACCTGAATGATTTGCACATGTACCCCTGAACTTAAAGTATAATTTAAAAAATAAATAAATAAATTCCTGTAGCTTGAATATAAACCATCTTTTGAAAAAGAACAAAGCAAGACAACAATTATCTGCAAATAATAAAATTTTAGGGTAATTACAGTTAAAAACATGATGGACAAAGACATTTGGTTATTTATGTGGTTTACACGAACTTTAAACTTAATTATGATTGATAACATATACTTAGACATTAGAATTTCAGAAATTACACACAATTTTGGAACATATATTAGTATTATTCACCAACATATAACCTAAAGAAGATGGAACATCATTTTGACAATCCTTTGTAACTAAACATGTCACATAATATTGTTTACCTATTCTCTGGATGCCAGTGATCCTCTGAAACTTACAGAAAACCAGGCATGAAGAAAGACAAGTTGAAAACTTGAAGTTTTATTTTAGGAAACCTGTTAAATATTTCAGAGGTTTAGAACACTTAATGTTATTAATAGAATTTTAGACTACCATAAATTATGTATTTTGTCAATATGACTCAAAGGGAAAAATCCTTTCATTAGTCTTTACTATTAAATAAAAATGTGGTTAAACACCAAGTTTTGCACTTACATTAATTTATTAATGTTAAACCCAATTTTTAAAGAAACATCATAGACACTTCCAGCCAATCTTAACCAATTTGACCATTAGATGAAATTTTTCAACCCTTTATCATCTCATTTCCTTAGGGCAAATCAGCATCTTGAGAATCCTTAAATGTGCTTTTATTTCAATGCTTAATTTATGAAAATACCATATAGTATCCTTCCGTATTGAGTTAATGTTTAGACACAGGATTTTTGCAAAAATTTTTTTTAAATCCTTTCACAACTTGCTTTAACCTCTGGTATCACTAAAGACAATCCGTAATCTTTAGGCCAAATTTACATTTCCATGCCTTCTTAAAATCTTTGACTAAAAACATATTTTACTGTTTTTACACAACTTGCATGTAAATCTATTTTTAATTATTTAAGTTATATGTTATAATGATAAATTTTTAGCAATTTTTAACATTAATATAAAACCTGATGATTTGATTTAATTATTTGCTAGGCACAGATAAAGTATAACTTCTTTTGGCATAGTTAAAAATCTGCTTAATTTTGTTTGTCCCTGGGTCTTACCAAGTGGTAAATAGCAGTTTACAACCTTAAAACAGTTAGCAAACCTAATATCTGACATATGATTTAGATCATCTATTTACATTTAGATGGCACTTGTCATTTATTAATATTTCTTAAGACTATCTTTATTTCTTTACCAATGTAAGGATAAGGACACCTTTTAAAAAGAGACTATTTTTATTTCTTAAATATTAAAGTAACATGAACTAAAAGGCATTACAGCTTTTTTGTTAAATATATTTGATTTCAGTGCTTATTTTTCTTTAAACCAATCAATTTGAGCTCTTTTTATAGACATTACATACAACACTTATAAAACTATACAGATAGATAGAAGATTCAGCACTTGTACAAATTTTCATTTGCCAATTTCTTAATTTGATTATGGGCTTTGAAGTGGAGCCCTTGGAGGAACAATGAAGCATGCATTTCTAGGGCCTGATGAACAGGCACAGCTGAATGCGAAGACAGATTCCTAAAATCAAGGAGGCAATTATGTAGTGGATTGTGCGTCTCCAAAAAGAAGGAAATTCTATGAGAGAAGACAGAACAATGGTTCTACTCTGAGTTTCACTGCATGGCAACCCAAAGCCAATCAGCCCATTTAGTAATTAGCTCATTCCCCATGGGAGTTTCATCTCTCATTGGGGGAGAGGATGTTTTTATATCTTCTAGGTGTCCAAGAGCATGCTTTTTTGATACAAATGTGCAAAGCATTGTTTTTATATCTTCTAGGTGGCCAAGAGAATGCTTTTCCTACCTAGTTATTATACACGAAAGGTCTCTTATCATGTAAATTAATGTCTGATAACCCCAATACTCAAAACACTGGATAACACAATGCAAAACGGATCAGAGCCTTTGATGTTCAGAGGGAATTGTTAACTTTTAATTCCTGGGTTTCATGAAAACAGAAGGTTTTTCAAAATGAGGTCTGTGATGCCTCTTATTTTTCCTAAAGAGACCCAGGCTAGTGGGCGTTATCTTACGGCCTCTCATGTGTACATTAAGAGTGGAAAGACATGAGTGTGGTGGATCACACCTGTAATCCTCAGGAGTTTGAGACTAACCTGGCTAATATGGTGAATCCCTGTCTCTACCAAAAAAACAAAATATTAGCAGGGCATGGTGATGTGTGCCTGCAATGTCAGCTACTCAGGAGGCTAAGGCAGGATAATCACTTGAATCCAGGAATTGGAAGTTGTAGTGAGCCAATACTGCAACACTGCACTCCAACCTGGGCATTGCAGTGAAACTCCATCTCCAAAAAAAAAAAAAGACAAAAAATAGAGAAAAATAATTTTGTCAATGGAGCAGAATTAAGCCTTTTTTTCATTAAAACAAAGCTAAGCAGAGAAAAACATAACGGCCTTTTAAATATACCTATAATTTGGGTATTCATTGTTAATTAGGGTGAGTACCCTTTAAGAAAATCCTTTAAAATTTTTTGTTACTTGACTTTAGCCTTGCCAAGCAGTTAAGATTTTTTGCTTTTTAACTTTACAAAAAATAAACTCACAGGTGAAACCAACAAGCCTTATTTATATTATTACTTAAACATGAGTCTATGAGGTATTTTCAAAGGGGTGGTAAGCAGTTTTGAAACCATCATTGCAAAATTGTGACTGAGAAAGTGAAAGAGATCTGACGCACAACCAACTCCATCTTGCTTCCAGCCCCCAAGCTGTCTTTGACCATCCCTAGGCATAGGCTGGACTAACTCTGGGAGGAGCTTGGCTTACAGTTTATAGTACAAAATAAAGATGAGAGTGACCCTTTCCCAAAATAAACTTTCCTCTTGCCTGGCGAACAAACCAAGAAACTAGCCACAAGATTAGAAACTATGGTTTAGGATTCACACAGCTGGAGTCTACAAAATTTTGACCCTCCCTAAACTACTCGCAAGATCAGTGTTTAAGATATTTTGAAAACCCTGCCTTTGCTGGATCTGCTGGCACCACCCAGATTGATGAACTGGCTTATCTAATTTTCTGGCCCCCACACAGAAACTAACTTAACACAAGACAGCCATCATTGTAAAATGGCAGAGACTAAAGCAGAGTGTTACCAATTGGTAACAGGTCATGTTTTCAATGACGTAAAACAAGATGGGGGCCTGCAGCAAAGTTTGTTACTGACCAGTTTGTTGGTTTGGCTTGAACAGCCAGCCTAAAGGGTCCTGGGCTTGCATCCTAACCTAAGGAATCCTTTCCTTTGACAAAACCATACAAAAAGACATGCAAAGCACACCAGTCTGGCTATAGGTTAAGACCAACTTCACAAATCCTTTTTCATCAATTAAAACTTTACAGAGAATATAAACAGTGATCCTCATGATCCCTTTTACCAGTTTACAGGGAGAGAGAAGCCAAAAGCTTGACTGAAGGAAAAAAAAAAGCCTTTTACTCTTTTGCTAATATGTCATGCTTCTGTGTTCCCTTCCTTTAAACTCAACACTAAGCCAAGCATTTTAAAGTTTGGAAAAATTAACTTTTCCCAGGTTAGAAGAACATTATAAAGGAAGAGACTGAAGCCATTTTAAACCATGAAAGGATTTAAAAAAATAGAAAAATGTGGAGTTTTGGGTAGTAGAACTGAAGGTGATGATGATGTGGACTGCGGGGGGACAGGGAAGGCTTGGGTATCTGGAAGTTGCAATTGAGGGTTTCAACTAGGTTTGTCAGGAGGTACTGCTTCTCTACCTATTGGGAATTATGGTTCCCCTATTTCTTCACTTTCCCTATTTTATCCTTTTTTTGACCTACTATAGGAGACATATTGCTCATCTCCAATATTATCTGCTGCCTGCAGAACTATTTACTTCTCAGCTGTGGTTAGATTTGACTTAGGAACAGCATAATATTCCTCCATGATAGGTAAAACACCTGAATTAAATTTTGGAAAGCTTCTATATATCTATCAGGGTTATCAGAAAATTAGCCTAGTTCTCCCTTTATTTGCCTAAGGTCTTGTGATAAGATTGAACTTGAACCCTAGTGATATCACCTCCATTGTCTTTTTCCTGTAGGGTAAGAGGGAAGGTAGGGAAAATGGTGGAGGTGGAGGAACTGGTGGCATGGTTGAAGATGGCCCCAGATAAGGGGGACTGGAAGGGATGAGACAATCAATAGCTACCTCAATTGATTTCCCTATAAGTTTCTTTTCTAGTTTTGGGAAATCATTCCCTTTCAGACTGCCTGGTATGATTGTTAAAAGGGCTGGATCAATTGTGCAATGTTTGCAAAGGTTTGGATTGTCTCACAGGGCAAAGAAAGCTTGTACATAGGGGAACTTGGATGTTTTGCCCTCACATTTGCATGAAATATCTAATTTTTGAAATGCATTAAAATCAAAGCTCTCTTCCACAGGCCAGGCTGTGTCAAGAGAGTAAGAAGGCCACATTCTTGTGGGAAAGAAAATGAACTGTTTCTTTCATTAAAGTTTCAGGGTCAAAAATATCCCTGTGGTTCACAATACACTCCAAAAAGCTACAAGCTGAAGATGGTCTGCTACCCATCTAGAAAAAGAAGTGATAAAATTACATCCCTTTAGTCTCCTATATTTTGGTGTAAACCAGGGTGGAGGGGAAGACAGTGGAGGTGTCCCCCTTTCTGTTTTCCCTCCTTGGTTCCTGGTTCCTGGCACATTGTTAATCATGTCACCCATGGTTGCAGGCAGGCATGACACCTAGCCATGGAACCTGAGAAACTAAGAGATTGGTATTAGTCACACTTACCCATGTGACTCTAGTTTGCCACTTGTGATTTCCCTTTAACTTCTAGGCTTATGTGGCACATGTGTCTCCTGGAAAGATGGATCTCAGAAAAAAACTATATAATAGTTGAATTTGGGCAACTGTTGCACTTTCCTATTTAATGGAGGGAGTATGCTTGATTGAACTCTATATCCTGCTATTATGGCCAATGCTGAAGCATTTATTCTTAGAGAATGGTTCCAGTTAACTTTCAGATTTAAAATCCCCTTACTATTTAGGTACCATTTTACTTGGAGGAAGAATAGGGGTCTTAATATAATGTGGGAACATAATGGTGGTTTTCCTGCTAATGGGACAGTATTGAGACTAAAGTTTGGTTTCGGTAGACATTTTTCTTCTTGTTGCAGAAGGTAGATTTTTCTCATTTACAGAAGCAACGTAAAGTCTGGCATCTAGTAGAGGGGCACATAAACGAAGGAGAATTGGGAAGCTAGAGTATTATGGCAAAGGGCCAAAAATTTGCTTCATGGAGAGGATTACTATCCCATTAGGTGATGGTGTTGATGTTGAAATACCATGTGCTCAGGCTGGGCGTGGTGGCTCAAGCCTGTAATCCCAGCACTTTGGGAAGCCGAGGAGGGTGGATCACGAGGTCAAGCGATCAAGACCATCCTGGTCAACATGGTGAAACCCCATCTCTACTAAAAATACAAAAAATTATCTGGGTATGGTGGCATGTGCCTGTAATCCCAGCTACTCAGGAGGCTGAGGCAGGAGAATTGCCTGAACCCAGGAGGCGGAGGTTGCGGTGAGCCAAGATCACACCATTGCACTCCAGCCTGGGTAACAAGAGTGAAACTCCATCTCAAAAAACAAAAAAAAAGAAAGAAATACTATGTGCTCTCCAGGCCAAGGACACAGATAGAGATGCTCACTGTGGGGGTGGGGGAGATACTCTATTTCTAGAAAATCACAAAAATGACATTCCCTTGAGCTATATTCCTGGTTACTATGGCATTTCCTGAATCTTGCCTAACAGGATTACTTCCCTAAATTGTAAAATTCTCACATGTTTCATTTAGAAAGGGGATAGAACATAGGAAAGGAGGAAATTATGATTTAAAAAAAGCTGGCGGTCTTGTTGCTGACACTTGATTGGGTGGTTGGAGACTGGGGTCAGTCCAGAAGCCTTTGAATAACACCAGGGAGTAGACCCAGTGAGAAATTCTCAGTGGCTCAGGATTTTGTGTAGCCTCACACAACAGCTATATCCTCTGTGAAAGGAAACTGGTTCATACATGGCCAATATGCCCAGCAACCCATGAGTACTGGAGGATTCTTCATGTTCTCACCAGCACGCCTGTCCTCCAAATCTCATAAGGCTGGCAGCCATGCTAATCACTTTTAAGTCATCAAAGTTGGCCCAGTATTTGTTTTGATTTGATTCTAAAATGGAAGTTGAGATCATCGAAATGAAAGGACAGAGTTGGGGTTCACTCCTGTAGTCACTGTTTTGATGAACGTATTTTGGGATCCTGGACAAATTCCCCAATATGAAGCAGTGTTGTTGTCTGGGGTAATACCTGAGATTTGTTGCCTCATGCCAACTAAATGAAGGACATGGACACTTCTCTTTCCTTTGAGAAAGGGGGCACCTGAATGGGACTTCTGGTCTGTGGTGGAGTGCATAGAGTTTTATAGACAGGCTTGAGGTTGCAGTGTCTGATATACACAGAGCCTAAGATTGGGTGAACTGGGTGTGACATTTACATAGTGTGTGAGGAAGCTGGTTACCCCATCCTAATCTTTTTTTATGAAAATGGGAGTCTCTCTTTGGTTGGTGTCATGTTGCCTGCTCCTTACTATGCACATAGTTGATAAGGAAAAAGCTAGATTGAGTCACTGTGTTGGACATACCTAGTCCCAGGTAGCCTTTTCCTGTTGGCACAGCTGCTGGCATTCACTTGTTCAAACTTCCAGCTTGCTTATCTATGTCTGCAGCTGAAGTTTACAGACTGCTGTTTGTTAGAAAAGAAATGATCTGGGGGTTACTTTTCTTTAAAAGGGAAACCTTACCGAGGACTTCCTTACCTTTGCTAATAGCCTAAACAATTTCTTTTTAACTCCTATATGAGCAGGGTTTCATTCTCTCTGGAAACTCTAGATGAGATCTGTTCCCTTGTAGTTCACATATTCTAGAGTCTGCATTCTTTGGTTTGTTGCCCCCTTATCCATATTCAAAAGCAACAACAGTACATTGAATCCTCTTACATTTTTATTTCTCCTTACTATTCTTCTATCTCACCTCTCTAACACAGCTGGAATAGAGTCTTTATTTATAAATGCTCACATTATTTGATTGAGCCTACCCACACAATCCAGGATAATCTCCTCTTTTCAAATTAAGTACAGTCTGCCCTCCATATCTGCCCTCCATACTTAGGTTTCACATCTTTGGACTCTACCAACCCTGAATATAAATATGTGGGGCCAACTGTACTATGCCATTTTATATAAAGTTCAAGAGCATCTGTAAATTTTGGTATCCAAGGTGGGACCTGAAAAGAATTCCTCTTAATCATATCTGTACATTTATAGGTTCTGGGGTTAGAGCATAGATGTCTTTCGGAGCCATTGTTCTGACAACCACAAAAACATCTTAATATTCTTAAGTGATTTTTAGACATTAAAGTTTTCAGCTGAGTTTTGATTGTATCCCACACTTATCATTGTATCAATCTCCATTTCAGTCCATTTTTTTCTTGGCTAAATTAGCTGTTTAATTTTTACTGGTCTACTACGTTTTTGATTACCAACAAACATCAATAAAAATAAGTATCTGAACAAGACTTCTGGCCTTTAAAATAGACCATTCATTCCTTTCATGCTCAGTCCTATTTCCTTAATTCAATTGATCATTATCACATTAATTTAGCAAAACAGTCAATGTTTTTCTGTTTCCCTGCTGTTCTCCAGTTAGCCTTCCCCCCATTTCTGTTACTCTAGCTGTCTTCCTAAGATCAAAGTCTTATCATGCAATTTTTCAATTTGTATTGCATCATTGTTACTCATATCCAAATGAAGAACTATTCATTAACACAACAAAGACCTTCAAAATCTTGTTGAAACTTGCTTTCCCAACCCACCACTACTCTCTCTTATCTCCTCCTGCTCTTTCCTTCAGTCTTGACATTTATCACCATTGTTTCAATCCCTTTATGTTTCTTTCTTTCTTTTCTTCTTTCTGTCTCTCTCTTTCTATCTACAGATTTATGATTTTCCAACACATACTTATCTGGCAAACCTTACCTAACCACCCAGATGAAGTTCACATATGTTTTTGGTAAAGTGTATCTGATTAAATTGAGCACATGTAGCAATTCTTTCTTCTGTAGTTCCATAGCAGTTTCTCATTTTGCATTGCACCATCAAATTTACATTGTAATTATGTGTTTAATTGTTCATCTTATCTCCTAAAATGTGTGATTGCTTAAGTCAGAGACATGGTTTCTATGGTCATTTGTATCTCCTTTGTTTTTGCTTGCTTAATGATATTAAATAACTATAATAGGCTAATCATTCACATAGGACTGGATAACAGGTATAAATATATTTAATGCATAATATACAGAAATATTATATTCTACCTAAGGGAAAGCCTTCAACTTTCTCTTCTAGCATAAATTTAGAACAGATTATGAGCTCAAGCTTTTTTTAAATTTATTTATTTATTTATTTATTTATTTATTTTGAGAGAGAGTCTCTCTCTTTCACCAGGTACCAGGCTGGAGTGCAGTTGTGCAATCCCAGCTCACCGCAACCTCCACCTCCCAGCTGTAAGCAATTCTCCTGACTCAGCCTCCCAAGTAGCTGGCATGTGCCACCATGCCCAGCTAATTTTTTTGTGTGTTTCAGTAGAGACTAGGTTTCACTATGTTGGCCAGGATGGTCTCAATCCCTTGACCTTGTGATCCACCCTCCTCGGTCTCCCAAAGTGCTGGGATTACAGGCGTGAGCCACTGCGCCCAGCCAGAGCTCAAACATTTGTAAGTATTGACCAAAAATGACAAGAAACAGCAACACAGTAAAAGAAGAATATTCAGAAATTTATTTATATTTTTGCTACAGGGTGTCTTTTGCCTTGAAATGAATAAATATAATTGTTAATGTTTCAAACTCAAAAATAAATTCTGGAAGTTAAACATTTATATATTCTTTTGCCTCTGTATTAAAAATGTGCTTTGTATATGTGTTTTAAAGTTAGTGAAATGTTACAGATAAATTATGTTTTATCAACATAGCCATCAAAATGATTGCAAAAGAATTGTTATGCATTACATATTTAAGGTTATTGATAATGATCACTAATCACTAATTTGTATGTCACAGGTAATTATCATCCATGCAGGAAAAGTTGCAACTTCAGAATAAATTTGGTGCCATTCACCAACAGAAACATTCTCAAGCAAATGACATAATTCCCAAGATAATAGATAAGCTATGTTTCACTTCTGTCAAAGTAGTAAAGTAAACATTTTTAAATTTGAATTTGCCTTTTCATGTAAGAAGGAGATATGGCAAAAAGATTAATCATAAAACCTCAATATATTGTGATCATTCTGAGTATAAATGAGATCAGAGATGTTGAGTAAAGCTGTGAAGATTTAAAGATGATTAGATGAAATAGCAGAAAGAAACCTGGCTTAGAAATCTAAAGATGTAGGGTTTAAAGTTTTATTTCTCACTTGAATATTAGTCAGCTATGCCAGCTGTCTTAGACAAGTTATTAAAATATTCTGAGTAAAATACAAAGGCCAGAGCAAATAATCTTTAATTTTTTTCAGCATTAATAATTCTATTATTCTTTTCACATCTATAAAATCAGAATTAAGTGCTCACAGTGAATAAGTTAATTTTTTCATAGAAGGGGTAATTGTACTACCAAAAGAGCATTCACTTCACCTTAAAACAAATCTGTAATTCTTTCTCCTTCCTTTCTTTTCTTTTCCCCTCTTTACCTTTCTTCTTTCTCTACCTCTTTCCTTTCTTCTGAATTGGATAATTTAAAGTAATAAGATCTTTAAAATAGATATAAGATAACAAACTAAATACAGATACGTGAATTAAGAATCATACATCAGGGAAAATCATATGAATAATTTTGTTAAAAGTCTCACCTAAGCATAGTACAAAAAACAAGAGTAGAGTTTTAGAAATTACAGAACTACCATTATTAAAAACAAGCATTTTGAATAATAACATCTTAATTATTATTTACTCCAATAGCTAAATTAAATAGATTTCTCATGAAGGTCTTTCTACGAAATTTTGGAATAACAAGGAAATACTGAAAAACATTTATTACTGAAATTTGCAATTTTAATTAATACAGAAACATTTTAAAAATGAACATGTCACTTTACAAACTAGGAGCAAAATTTTAAATTGCTATTTTGTGAATGTAACTTTACAATAATCATGTATAATACTTTCTAAGTATATTTCGTTACGAAATCTTACATATAACTGGGAAGAGTTAATGATTTAAAGAAGAAGTTTTAAATACCAATGCTAATAGCAGAGGCAGATAAAAATATATGAAACGATCTGTTGTATAAATCAGCACTTTGGAAGTGACACTTACAGGGTAGGTCTGGATGGCATGAATTCAGAGAGATTAGCAGCAACTTAACTGAAGATAATCTGTGCAGATGTGACCTGGTCATTCTTTAGAAAAAGCTTGGGCAAAGAAATAAATCATAAAAACATTTTAATTAAAATAATATTTATGGTGATAAAAATTCTAATTTATTGTCTTTAAGTAATTTAGTTTCTCTAAACTTTTACTTATGTTATTTTATTTTGGAGAAAAAGTGTAAGGTCAGAAAAAATTTAACATTATTTTTATTTTACAGTAAAGGAAATTACATGAATTTAAGTGACTTGATCTGCATTATTCTTGAAATTAAAATCATAGTAGTCAAGTACCTCTAATAATAAACATTCAGGTTAATGCAATGCTTCCTGATTTAGACTCAGGATTTTACAAATATTGATCCAATATATGCAAAAAACAAAAAGGAACAAAAATTAAAAGCTGCCATCATTGTTTAAACTTTGGCCCCCATTGGAGATACAATGCCAATAACAAGACATATGTCCCATTAACAGGTTATAGCACATTAGTATAGAAAAATTATATAGCTGGGAATTCCAAAGAATATGTAACTAAGAAATAATTTTGTTATAGGCAGAAAACATATACTGTACTTATTGTATTATCTATTATACATTTTGTCATATCCTTTATTATAATATATACCTAATTTTTATGGCACCCAAACACCCACATACACACACATAAAGAACAAGAATAAAATTTGGGTGACATTAAAGAACAACTTCAAATGGGATATCTTTATAATGCAAGGAATCAGCCACACTAGATGGATCTACCTGTTATACAGCATCGAGAAACTGTAAGCTCATTAGGAAAAAAAGATAAAATGAGGAAAAGAGCAAGGCATTCTCCATTTCTTTTTGCCTGAGGAGCCTCATAATATAGTAATTCAGAATACATATTTTAATATATACTAAATGTCTTTCTGCCTTGCAGAAATTTCTACCTTCCAGGATCTTATGATCCATGATAAGCTTCTCTTTATCTCTATATTTCTAAAGATGGTAACAGAATTTAGAATATGGTAATAAGAAATTTTTTCAGAACATACTAATGTAAAGCACTGTTGCACAGTATAGTTAAATGTTGTCTGTTAATACAAACTCCAATCTTGTAGGCATACCACCTGTATCCTGGTAGCTTGGGGAGAATTATTAATTTCTTAGCCTCAGAAATGTTCTGAATATAAACTGAAATGTGCATGGCTAAGCATTAAACATAGGGAGGAAACATATTTCGTGAATAATAAATGTCAGATAATGTGAAGGATGCTATGATGACTCCCTGAGGCCACTTCAAAATGGAGTGACATATTTCCCCAATTGCTGACCGACATAGCTCAATTGTCAGCATTTTTGAAGGTTATCCTCAGTAGAAAAGAGATGCCTCAGCTACGCCATGCTCTTTTTCCAAGGGTATCTAAATCCTATGACTGCTTATCACAGGGGTATATAAACGCCTGGTGTCTTGGCCGGCAAGGGGACTCTCTGAAGAGCCATCGCCACTCAAGAATACTAGGTACAATTAGTTGAGACTACACTGCAGTCTAATTTATTTTTCTGCCCATTCCTGCCTCCTTCTTTTCTCCAACAGGTCTTGATCCCTAATGAACCTTAAAAAACTTTTTGTAAAATTATCTCTCTCTTAAAGTCTGCTTCCCCAATCTCTCAATTTTCAACACATATAACTTTGACTTTCTGAGTTTTAAAATTACATTTTTAAAAAATATATTAAAATTATTAATTTAATTTTAAATACTGTATACATGACTTCTTAATATAAAATATATCTTTAAGCCATAAAATATGAAATCCGTTTTTTTAATCTAATTTTATCATTAATCAAATTTTACCATTTGAACTCTTTGGAATATGTGATCATTTATATAATTATGCTTTTAGGAGGCCCATAAAGCGAGACAGCAAAACTAATAGTATAAACTAGCTCCAAGACTCCTTCTAAGATTGAACAGGAAAATCAATTAGGTATTTACTGCCCTCAAAATTATATGTAATTTAATAGTTCAGATCATCTATTACTTGAGCTTCCCTTACATATATCCCTATAACATGGTTATTAAAGTATTTTGTGTATCAAAATATTTCATGTACCCCATAAAAATATGTACCTACTATGTACTCAGAAAAATAAAAAAGTACAGTTTAAAAATATTTTGAAATTGGTAGTTCTCTTAAACCACATTTGTTCCTGTCATTAAAAAAAAATAAAATTGGCCAGGCGCGGTGGCTCAAGCCTGTAATCCCAGCACTTTGGCAGGTCGAGGCGGGTGGATCACGAGGTCAAGAGATCGAGACCATCCTGGTCAACATGGTGAAACCCCGTCTCTACTAAAAATACAAAAAAATTAGCTGGGCACGGTGGCTCGTGCCCGTAATCCCAGTTACTCGGGAGGCTGAGGCAGGAGAATTACTTGAATCCAGGAGGCGGAGGTTGCGGTGAGCTGAGACCTCGCCATTGCACTCCAGCCTGAGTAACAAGAGCAAAACTCCGTCTCAAAAATAAAATAAAATTTTAGACTTTTGGTTTCAGCTAGAAAACCTAACCATTTTAGCAAATGCTTTTTTTTTTCTGAAAAAAACAGCAAACATAATAAATTATTCATTCACATTCACTTCATTCCAGGATACAGACACAAATGTAAACAAATTTTATGGCCATGAAATAAGGAAAATAAGGAAATTGACTAAAATTATTAGTTCAAACAATGAAGTGAATGATTGGCTAAATTGCCAAGTTTTTAAAATAAAATTAGAAAAAAAACTCTTGTAGAAATTTTAATCTTTTTATTTTTATTTTTTTCTGAAAGCTTTCCCAGAATTGTTAGTATTCTTGGAAAATAAAGATGACATTTTCTTCTCCAGCTGAATTCTAAACACTCTGCAGGGCATCTGTCCGTCACACTCTTTCAGAACAATGAATTCACTTACATATATTTTATATCTCATTTAAAAATATACTTGTTCATTGTAAAGTAGATCAAAGTTTTTGATACGTAATTAAAATATCAGTGTATAAAATTATTTAAACATATTTCTAAATGTTCTATAATTATTTGTAGACAGTTTTATGTAAATAATTTAATCCTTTATCTTAGTAAAAATAAATGCAAGTAGAATGATAGGCTGATAACAAAAATTTAGTCAAATTAAATTTGGCAGCATTAATTTGAGCAAAAATATTTTATTAATCAGGTAGTCCCCTGAACCAGTTGAGGTTCACAAAACTTCATCAAGCAACATAGACAGGCAGCATTTATAGATAGAGAAAAGAAAATTACATATAGAAACAGATAGATTGATTATAACTCAGAATTTATCTGATTCAGGTATGGTGTGATGAATCACTTGGATGGATACATGGTCTGCTCGGTTTTCAGCCCATGACTGGTTAAAGCACAGCTGCTATTATTAACTGAGTCTCAGTTATTTCTTATAAGAATATACTCAAGTCAAGTCCAGTTGTAGATTGTTTTCATGGGAAGTTAAGTTTAGGTTTGCTACCTAGAAACTAAGATTTTTGTTTATCTCAAGGATATTAAATTAATTATTTATGAATTGTATTCATATGTTTTGATTCGTACTCTGCAATAACAGAATTTTATGTTGATGATTACAATTTTATGTTGATCACAGAATGACTGTGCCAAAAAAGTCTATTCTTTGTTAATGTAAAACTTCTGAAATATTTCCAATAACATTTTTACAACTACAGTTTTTATGTCTACATGGCAAAGTGAGACAATGAGAATAAGAATTGGGGATAGATTAAAACATACACTGCTTTTGACAGTGTGTTTTAACAGATAAAATATAAGACTATTAACCATGTTATAAAGATAAATACACTAGACTAAATATCCAGAATAACACTTCCAAATAACTTTTTTTGAAGGCTGAAATATTGCAGTCAGAATTCACCCAAATTTGTGTTTATATCCAAGAAGACACTACCTATAGGGTCCGAAAAGCCTCAAGCAGAACATTTTAAATTATTGTAAGTCCATGATGCCTCCAGGAGACAGGAAATAAGTAATCTTCATTACTCTCTTTAGGTTTTAAACATTTACTAAAGATAAAATTTCAAGGAATATTAGCTTCTTACATTTTCAAAGAATGCATAGGAGTCAATATATCTAGGGTGAAACACAAAAGTAACAAACAGCAGAATTCAATTCTTAAAGAATTTTAATTTTAAAAATATTTATCATCTCTACACTATATCTAATTATTATTAATAAATTTAAATTTTAAGAGTTCAGCTTGAAAAATGATAAAAATAATGACTATATAAAAGGCTAAGTAGTATAAATGTATACCTATAGAACTTATAGAATTTAGTAAAATGTGAAATTCAGTGAGCTAATTAAACTTACAGACTGAGTAGAGAAAAGAAGGAGTAGAAGCTACACAGGAAACATAAAAACCAAAATGTACGTCAGAGTGACAAATATACCTGAAACCTGGTAAAGAGGTTAGGGGATTTGCAGGCTAGCATAACAAGGCAATCAACAGTTATAACTGGGTTTTCTGAAGGAGATCATAGAAAGAATGGAGAAAAATGGGATATTTAATAATGCATTACTAAGAAATTTCTATAATGATACAAAAATAATTCTTAGATCTAGGAATCCTAAAAATAACCTAGAAAATCCACCCTCTAACACATCAGAATAAAATTACTAATCTCCAAAACAAGAAAAGTCTTAGAATGGAAAAATCAACAAAACAACAAATTATTTACAAAAAAGTCACTGAAACTAAAAACCAACTTATTAACAGCAACAATGATATCTATAAGATATTAGAATAAATGTCTTTATTGTACTAAGAAAGTATTTCTGACCAGAACTCTAATCTCAGATTATAACTAAAAGAAAATCATGGTCAGATGGTCAGATAAACAAAATCAAGAAACTTTATTATAAGGAGAATATAAAAATTTGTTGATTAAGAATGTATATAAAGTAAAAATAGATAATTCCAGATAGGTAATTTGAGATGATAAATAAATAACTAAATAAAATAATTAGAAAAGATTCTATTTAATATGTCAGTACATTTAGACAAATCTTGTAGAAGTCAACAATAGTAATACAAACATTTTTAAAAATTAGAACTCGATAAGATTCTATCCAGCAAATATTTTCAAAGTAGTTATTTCACACTACCATCAGCCATGTGTATGACTTTCAGTTGTTTCATATCCTTCCAGGTTTTAGGTTTTAATTTTTAAAATAAATTTCTGAACAATTCTAATTATTGTGTAATGGTATATTATTTTGATTTTAATTTTTATTTTCCCAGTTCCAACAACATTGAGTATTTTTTTCATTTTTTACATTGCCATTCTTATCTCTTCCTTTATTTTCTTTTTCTGATATTTTGCCAATATTTTTTAATTGGACATTAAATTGGATTGCTTGTTTTCTTATGGAGTTTTGGATGTTCTTTACATATTGTAGTTATAATTCCTCTGTCAAATGTTTCATTTGATAAATATAACATTTGTCCAATAGATACCAAATTCATAACTTGTTTTTCCATTTCCTTTTTGAGTATCTTTCAAGTCTCACAATTTTTTTTATTTTTCATGAAGTCTAATTTTTTAAAATTTATTTCCTATTTTGTGGTTTATGTTTCCAGTGTCCTACTTAAGAAAATTTTGCCAAAACTCATTGATGTGTTGCTCAATATTTTTGTTCTTTTTTCTTGCTGTAATTCATGTTAAATAATCCACTCTGTTGGGATGTCTCATCTGCTTTTAATGGCATATACTGAAATTTTATTGCACTAACTATATTCTATTTTCTAGTGTTTAATATCTCCATACCCTTGATGTCTCTCTGTAACATAATCATAATATCTTCTACTATTTTCACATAGAAAAGATATATTTTAATTATTGTTTCATGTCATTATCTATAAATTTGACGTTTTGTTTCATTCGGTGTCACATTTCATTGATTTATTTTATTTTTTGCTGTAGGTCACATTTTCCTGCCTTTTGCACATACTTGACTACTGTGATTGAATCCCAGGAATTATTAGTTTATATTTTTTTATACTGATATAAAATTATTCACTTTATATTATTTTAGATTAGACTTAAAATTTCTATTAATATATTATTGGCACACAATAAAATATCTTGGGAACAATTTGGTTATTTTGAGACTTGCATTTTTACTGCATTCTTTGGGACAAGAGCAGCCTTTACTCTGGGGCTAATTTTGTACCTCAATGAAGCAATTTTGTTCTGAGTACTCCATTCAATGTGTAGTACATTAAGATGTTTTTTCATTTTTGCTGGTGGAATATGAAATATCTCAACTATGTGGAAGCTCTGGAGATTGTTTTATTTGCCTCTTTTCAGTAGTGTTTTTCTCATCTTCAGTTACTTTTCTCATGCACTTACACTAATCAGTAGTTAGATGAAGATCCAAGGAGGAATCTTTGATTTCCAGAAGTTTTTGGGAAATCTGGAAATCTGTGTAGATTTCCAGATTTCCCACAATTTCTCTCTCTGGAGCTCTCTCCTCTCTGGTGATCTACCCTGGAAATACCCGGAACTTTGTTTTTTATGCATTCTATCTCATCAACTAAAGTTAACAACTGAGCTCTTTTTGATCTTTCACCACACACCCTCCTCAATGTCTTGGAAACTCTTCAAACAGTAAGCTGAGACAATGGTGAGTTCTACTATTTTTATTCCTTCTCGCAAGTATGACGGTGATGTGGCAGCTTATTATACAATATCTAAAATACATTGTTCCATATATATTTTTTTTCTTTAAGGCAAGATAATAGATCTAATTCATATTTATTCATCATGGCTAGAAGTAAAGATTCCTTATACATTCAATACCTCTAAAAATTAAAATGTTAAAAACAAAATGAAATCATGTAATTTTTTTCAGCTCTTGTTAGTTTTCCTTTCCCCTCTCTAAATTGTATGCATGTTGTTAATATGATACATATTTTAATACATAAACTCTACTCTCTGCTTATCGTCTATTTAGTATCTCAAGTCATACTTCATATTTACCCCATTGGTATAAACACCTTTTAAAAATTATTTTGAGCAACCACCATGTAAAAAGATAAAATTAGAAAGGGATATAAGTAAGTATAATATGTTCTTTTTTTTCCTCTCAACATTCACAAGTTGTTGGCCAGGCATGGTGGCTCATACCTGTAATCCCAGCACTGTGGGAGGCTGAGGTAGGCAGATGGCTTTGATACAGTAATTTGAGACCAGCCTGGGCAACACAGGCAGCTCATTGTAGCCCCACACTTGGGGCAATAGGGAAATTGAGAAGCATCTCTGAAGCTTATAGTCCAGGGGCACAGAAGACTGTAACCTAATTATGTAACTTTAGAACACTTCCCTTTTCCACACCTTACCTTTTCATTACTTAAGGCTTATTTACCACAGTTTCTTAAACTCAGATTCATCATATCCTCCATTCAACAAAAAGTGCAAGTCATACCAAGACACAAAAATACACATTGTGAAGAGACAGACAGAGTAAGCATAAAAAGGCCAAATAACTCATGTAAGGTAAAATGTTAAAATTATCAAACCAGGAATTTTAAAATACATATCTGAGAAATGTGCTATGAGCTTTAATGGAAAAAGTAAGCAATATGCAAGAACAGAAATATAATGTAAGCAAGAGAGATGAAAATTTCTAGAGAAAAAATAAAAAGAAATGATACAGATAAAAAACACTATAAAATAAATGAAGAATGCCTTTGATGGGCTAAATGATACAATGAACATGGCTGAGGAAAGAATCTCTGTATTTCAAGATATGAAAATATAAAATTCCCAAATTGAAATACAAAGAGAAAAAAGACCTAAAAATTAGAACAAAATATCTAAGAACTATGAAACAACTACAAAATAGTAACATATGCATAACAGGATTACAAGAAAGGAAAGAAAAAGTGAAAAGAACAGAATCAATAATTGAAGCAATCATGATTAAGAATTTCTCCAAATTAATGCCAGATACCAAGCCACAGATCCAAAAAACTCAGAGGACAGCAACCAGGATAAATGCTAAACAAACAAACCTACACCTAGTCATATTGTATTCAAATTTCAGAAAATCAAAGATGAATAAATTATTTTGAAAGAAGTCAGAAGAGAGAGAAAATAAATCATATATATATATATATATATATATATATATATATATAAACGATGAAAATTACATCTGATTTCTCAGAAATCAGGCAAGCAATAAGTTAGTGCAGTGAAATAGTTAGTCTTGAGACACAGAAAAACAAAACAAAATAAAACAAAAAGTAAAACAAACAAACCTAGAATGCTATATAATTATAATTATCCTTTAAACATGAAGAAGAAATAAAGACTTTCTCAGATGAACAAAAATACAGGGAATCCATTGTCAGTAGATTGCCTTCCCAGAAATGTTAAAATAAGTTCTTCAAAGAGAAGAAAAATGTACAGAGAAGAAACCTGCATCTACATAAACAAAGAAAGAGCATCAGATAATTAATAAATGAAGGTAAAATTTTCAAAGAGCAAAGTTTCACAATGAGTTAGAAACTTCTTCAAAAGAAGACAGTTATTGTGAATAGTGCTGCATGTATTGTGAATAGTGCTGCAATGAACATTGGTGTACAAGGGTCTTCACGGTAGAATAATGTCTATTCCTCTGGGAATATATACCCCAGTGATGACATTGCTGGGTTCAATGGTAGTTCTGCTTTTAGCTCTTTGAGGTATTGCCATACTGCTTTCCACAATGGTTGAACTAATTTACACTCCCACCAACAGTGTATAAGCATTCCCTTTTCTCTACAGCCTTGCCAGCATCTGTTATTTCTTGACTTTTTGATAGTAGCTGTTCTGGCTGGTGTGAGATGGTGTCACATTGCAGTTTTTACTTGCATTTCTCTAATGATCAGTGATATTGATCTTCTTTTTAATGCCTAAAGACCCATCAATTACAGATTGATAAAGAAAATGTGGTACATATACACCATGAAATACTATGCAGCCCTAAAAAATAATGAGATAATGTCTTTTGCAGAAACATGGATGGAGATGGAGGCTATTATCCTTAGCAAATGAATGCAGAAATAGAAAACAAATATTACATGTTCTCACTTATAATTGACAGCTAAATGATAAGAACTTATGAACACAAAGAAGGAAACAACAGACACTGGGGTCTACTTGAGTGGGGAGGACAGAAGGTGGTAGTGGAGCAGAAAAAATAACTATTGGGTACTTGGGTTTAGTACGTTGGTAATGAAATAATATGTACCACAAACTCCCATGACACATGTTTACCTGTGAAACAAACTTTCACATGTACCCCCAAACATAAAATAAAAGTTTTTAAAAAAAGATATTTCTTATGAAACACTGCTATGTCCCTGGGAGAAATACTGTTGCCAGTTAATTCTTCAACTAGTTGGTCTGTGTTTTTTATTTTAGCCAGATAAAAGGCAAGACAGATTTTAAATGGCCCAACTGATTTTAATTTTCTCAGTCTCCTCTTGCTCAAATTCTGATGTCATTATTTTGTGAGACAAAGATATTCATCATTGTCCATGTTGCTTTGATTAGATGGCTGATTGGACAGATGGACTAAAGTCTACCGTCTGTAATTTTTTCATTATAAGTTTAACTATTAAGTCAATTGATATGACAATGGGTTCACAATAGCTTTTAACATTATGTACAACACATATTTGAGTGGAATAACAGATAAATAGAAAGAAAAGTATTTGGAGTTTGTAGTATATTTTCTCTTAACAATCACATAGGCTGACATCTATATAATAGAAGTAGCAAACAAAAGAGATTTGTCATAATGTTTAATATGGAAATATTTATTTTTAAATATAATTATGTATTCTATCCATAACTTGGAATGAAAAACTTCATGTGTGCTTCACACATTGAAATTCTACCAGCTTGCTGAAGTTTAAATGTATACTTATTTTATAAGAATAAAATGCAGTGATAATTAATATGATTACATAGGTGTATATAGCTCACCAGACTCTACGCTGAAGATTTACTGTATTATTTTTCCTACACCTCAATTAAAAATATTTTTAGAAGATAAAGAAAGTGTCAGTGAAGGTAATTTTCTTGTCTGAGGTTATATAGCATTTTATTACAAGGATAAGACGCAGCAAAAATTATGATACTCTTGTGAAAATACACTTATCTTAGAAAGTTGTTAACTATTTGTGTACATAAGATAATAACAGAGTTGAGAATATTCAAATATAAGTAAATAACAAAATAGGCCAGGCTGTAATCCCAGCACTTTGGGAGGCTGAGGCAGGTGTATCACCTGAGGTCAGGAGTTCAAGACCAGCCTGGCTAATATGGTGAAACCCAATCTCTACGAAAAATACAGGAATTAGCCAGGTGTGCTAGCGCCTGCCTATAATCCCAGCTACTCTAGGCTGAGACAGGAGAATCACTTGAACCTGAAAGGCAGTGGTTGCAGTGAGCCGAGATCATGTCATTACCTGGGCCACAAAGCAAAACTCCATCTCAAAAAAAAATAAAAAAAAGAAAGAAAGAAAACAAAACAAAAAGAAAATATATTGGCAGTATATTACAATTTTAAGAGAAAATATGAAAAATAGCTAAGTAGTTATGATTTGAATCCAGTTTGCATGACTCTACAGCCTACATGTTAAATCACAAAATTACATTAAATGAATTAAATATCTAATTGTCTTCCTGGTAAACTGTAAATATTTTATACACAGTCAGCCTTTAGGAAAAATTGACTTTCCAGTATTATTAGTATAAGATGGCTGCCCAAATTCATTGGCAGGGTGGGCGAGGTGAGAATCTTACATCCAATGAACAAATTCTAAAAGAAAGCTTAATATTTCTCATAATTTTTATGAACCTCAAAAAAAAAAGGTAACTAACAGGTGTGATGAGCACCTTTAAGTATTTGACTATTTCCCAAATGCCCAATCAGGAAATATCATACTCAAGCCTGTAGTCGGCAGATGACACAACACCACTGCTTTTGTGGTGACACATCATGACATACAAAAACATAATAACCACACCATCAGTGATGGAAAATAATATATACGATTGGCACATATCACTTAGTCACCACATTTTCATCTTCCTAGACTAAGAGTTTAGCCTACTTTTACTTGGATATTAAGAGTTTTATTTAAAATTTCTTATCTCATTTAATTATGAAGCATAAATACATCTTTGTGATCAGTTGCTTTGACAACAAACACACAAATGAAAATATATAGAGAAAAACTGATACAAGCATTAACTGAAGATTTACAATTGGACAATTTTAAAGAAATGAGCAAAACTGTTATGTTTCCTAGGTAGTTTACCCTGAAAGAAAATATATGGAAGGGAGACAATTTTAGGCCTTGATCACTTAATATGGATCCTGTTTACACTTGGCCTTTTCCAGGAAGCCTTCATAGATTTTCAATCTGGAGTTATAGGCACAGGTGTGTGCCTCAAGCCTATGTCTTGGCCGGGCGCGGTGGCTCACGCCTGTAATCGCAGCACTTTGGGAGGCCGAGGCGGGCAGATCACAATATTAAGAGATGGAGACCATCCTGGCCAATATGGTGAAACCCCATCTCTATTTTAAAAATACAAAAATTAGCTGGGCATGGTGGTGCGCACCTGTAGTCCCAGCTGCTCGGGCGGCTGAGGCAGGAGAATTGCTTGAACCTGGGAGGCAGAGGTTGCAGTGAGCCAAGATCACGCCACTGCACTCCAGTCTGGTGCCTGGCGACAGACAGAGACTCTGTCTCAAAAAACGAAAATAAAAATAAATAAATAAATAAATAAAGAGTATGTTTTTACTTAGTAGAGTTTTATTCTGTTCACTGCGGTGGTTTGGTTTACATTAAAGTCCCAGAATAGAAAAGGTGCTGAATCATTATTTGTTGAATGAATAACTAGAGATAATATAGAAAAAAATAGATACCTTCAGTTAATAGGATATGGTAAATTTCAAAGCAGAATTAAGTAAACTCTTCAATCCTATATTTTTAAGAAAAAATTCTAAAGCTTTTTATGTGCTGATGTGTTTCACTGTGCCTTTAGGTGCACACTATAAAAATTTAAAATGAAGAGAAATTATTCTTGTGTCTTTCCTTTAATTCTAAAGTGGTTCCAGCTGATATTTTTCTTCGTAGGAATAAGAGTAACATTATTTATACACAATTTAATAGTTACAATTATATAAAGAATCATGATTGTGGGGATGTGAGTGCTTTACTGTGTATAGTCACAAGTAAGCAAATTTTTGATGATAGTGCTACATGCTGTTCAACTAAGTAAGGGGTGCAACTCATGAAAAGTTTCAGCTGATATGAAAAGTGAAATGTCAGTACTACTGCTCATGAACAGAATACCAAGTACTGAATTTTAACTTAATTATTATACGTATTTTTATAAGTATTCTATATTTTTAAACATGAGAGTACAAAGGTAAAATGTTATTTTACCCTAAGTTATAGAAATTAAAGATTTTAAATTGTAGTACAACAAAAATCAACTTCTTATAAACTTTTAGAATGAATCATAACTTCATATATATGACATACATGTATGTGTATATATCACATATAAAATAATAATCAGAAAAAACACACCAGGTGCATATTTCTTAGCATGCAATAAATTTATTACTTCATATAAACCTCAAAATATCAATTATGAGTCACAATTTCTATCTTGACTTAGTATGACCAAAAACAAAATACTAAGAGGTTGAACCACCCCTCAAGGTCACACAAATAAAAAGAAATGGATTTAGACATCACTTTCAGGCACAAAAATAAGGCCTGAAGTAAGGTAATTTTTGTCATAATGATTTGAACATTGAAATCTAGCAATTAACACAGGACGTTTTGTCTTGGAAACAAAAGCAAATTTTTACAGAAGTTATCATTACCACTGTTAAGAATAAGTACCTATTGTCAGCTTCCTAGCTTCCTAGGATTAGGAATGCATTAGAGAAATATGCAAAACTATTCTGTATTTCGAGAGGTTTATATTTCATTTCATGTAACTATGAAAATTATTTGTTTTAAGGAAAAGCATATGTATGCCAAAAATTTATTTAAAATAATAACCTTATAGATTGAATATTAGTAACCTAAAACCTTGATATAAATGAAGAATTTCAAAGATTCCCCATGACAGACTAAGTAAATGAGAGTGTTCATTTTCAGTTGATTCCTTTATGTACTAGTTTGAGACGAGATGAAATAGACCTTGTATTACATTATTTTATAGCTTATTTCTATTTCTAGTTATATCGCTATTTTAAAAATATATATTATAAAAATATTTATTCATAATTTTCTTCTGCCATGATTCCTTCTTTTTCAACTCCAATCATGGCAAAGATGGTAAAAATACTAATTTTCTCCATGAAGTAGCACAGAACTGTAATAAATAAAATTTCAGTTCTATGCCTGTCTCTAGTGTGTAACGGAAGTGTGATCTTCCAGAATTTTTGTTTGTTTGTTTGTTTGTTTTGAGACAGAGTTTCACTCTTATTGCTCAGGCTGGAGTGCAATGGTGCAAACTCGGCTCACTGCAACCTCTACCTCCTGGGTTCAAGCAATTCTCCTGCTTCAGCCTCCTGAATAGCTGGAACTACAGGCATGTCCCAGCATATCCAGGTACTTTTGTTTATACTTTTAGTAGAGATAGAGTTTCACCATCTGATCTTGAACTCCTGACTTCCAGTGATCCACCTGCCTTGGCCTCCCAAAGTGCTAGAATACAGGCATGAGCCACTGCGCCTGGCCCACAAAATGTTTCGTAATTCTTTTATGGAATTATATACAGTGATAAACTACTCTGACAATCCAGAAGATAGTCAACAATTGATATTTATATTTTATATTTGACAAAATTAAAAGAATGCCACCAGTTTTATTTTCACAGTAGCATGTTAACATTGCCATTGAAACATATTCAGGATAACACCATAGTTATCAGAGTTTATAATATAATACAAAATAAATATAATTCACTTGACTAGCTACTCTAAAATCCAGATGTCCGTCTGCTGTATTTTGAGCTCTCCACTAAACTGGAGTGACCAGATGATCATAGCCAGTCGCAGCCAGTAGTTCTTTCCCAGATTTTTCTTTCTTCTTTTCCTCTTTGTACTCTTCCCAAGTATAGGGACACTTAGAATATTACATATAAGAGTTCTATGTAAAATTAATTAACTCTGTTGTTTAATTCATTTTCTCATGATAAATTATTGAAGACAGCATGATCTCACCTCCAGAATCTAGAATAATCTCTTGGACAGCCCAATCATAACTACATAGTCTCCATTCTAATAATAAAAAATAATAATAATAATTTGCGGAGTCCTCGCATTGGAATAGAATAGTTCAATTTAGAATAATTAAGTTAAATTAAAGAGATAGGTTACCAAATTATTAATACTCTGAATTTATTAATCATAAAACATCAAAGTGCATATGCACAAAGGCACTTATTGATTGTTCCTTAGGCAAATAGTTGCTTTGGCAGGATGAATACTGTTTTTTGGATTTGGTCAAATTTTATGTGGATTTACTTATTATTTGATGAAATGCACACCACCCAAAGTTAGATAATTTTGAATGATGAAATTTGTGCTAGATTTCCAAAGCTAATGAAATTGTTTTCTAGACATATTCTCTCTTATTTCCACTGCATTTCCTGGTAAATTAACCTCTCATTCTAATGCCAAATTTATTTGCCTAGATAGATCTAATGGCATTATAATATTTCTCCTGCTCAGAAGCACACAAGGCTCTATTCTTTTCTGAAAAAGAGTCCAGCTTCTTAGTTTGCCATTCAAGACTCTGAGTTGTTCATTCATCTAATTCATTTGCTACTTTCAGCCATCAAAATGATTATGCCTCAAATATGCGGATCTTTTTAGCTGTCCAGTTCAGCATCTATACATTTGTTACATACTCTCATATAGTTTTATGCCACATTGAGCTGCCAGGCCTGTGAAATTTGGTAACATTTTGTTGCATTATCGCTGATCTTATGCCATTTGCTTTAATTTGTGTCACTACTTGACTGTTCATATGGTTATTTCTTCTCTCAAATTGATTATGATTCTTTCATAAAGATTTTTAAAATTTTAAATTTACATCAGAGTTTAATAGCATACTAAGCACATAACAGATCAATGTTTATAAAAATATATATTACGGTATATGAAGTATTTTAATGAGAACTCATTATATTACTTGATTTATGCATATATGTGAAACAAAATTTATTATATCTTATTTTGTAGATAACATAAATGATGCCCAGGGACATTAAAGAATCCCAAGATAAAGAATTAAAAGCTAGCTTTTCAAAGAATCAAAAAAAATGAGTTAAAATATCAAGCTAGTAATTAACAGAACCCATATTCAAGCCTAGTGATTCTAATTTTATGTTTGTGCTCAAAGAGTGCTATAGCTAATTATAAGCTATTTACAAAAAATAGGGTGTATTTTAAGAGGATCAAAAAAAATTGAAGAGATTATATTGTCAAGCAGGGTGTGTGTGTGTGGGGGGGTGTGTGTTGAGGAGATGCTAAAACATGGACATGTTTATAAACTTAGAAGTGTTAATATTGTTTTAATATAATTTATGTGTCTCAAAAAATAAAAACTTCAGCTTTCAAATGGGCAATACTATTTGAAGTTGACAACAAATTTGTGTAATATGTGCCCCAACATTTCTAAGAAAATACTGTAACTTTATGTATTTAATTAATTTTGTTTTAATCAGAGCATTACTAACTTTACCTTTAAAGGTGTAATTTATTTTTGCATTATATTACAAATAGAGCTAATTAATTTCCTATTACATATTTCCAAATATATATACACCTGATATACAAATATTAATTATAAAATAAGATTCACTTAGCGAGTTATTTTCAGTCTGTTACTCACTGAACATTAATGTAAAAATCACATTTAAAAAAATTATGTGTATAGAAACATTTTAAAACTCTCCTAATTTTAGGAATATGTATACTCCAACACTGAAATAAATATGTTAGCACCCATCATGCTTTCTAAGTTACCTAAAAAAATAAAAAATAAAAACCTTAATTCTGATTCTTTGACACATCATAACTCTTCTAACAGTCTCCAGAAAAATGCTTTTTGAGGCATATCAACCTGAGAAAACAAATCTTAGAAAAGCCCCAGGTTTTGCAAAAACAATACACGAGGCTTTTTTGAGAAACCTGCAAGCTTTTCCAAGATTGTTATAAGCTGGTTGCTCACCCAGATGGAACTCAGTCACAACTGAGGCATTGCTACACTCTGATGAAAGCAAAACAGCTTTCTCCCCAAATTTGACTGCAGAAATATGAGAATAAAGCTCAGTAATCAATTGATTAATTATGCAAGATCCTGTTATCAAGATCTTCCTGGTTCCCTTTAAAATAAGGAAGGAGAAATATTAGAATGATCAAATTCTACAAAACGTGTGAGGGGGCCAGGCATGGTGGCTCATGCCTGTAATCCCAGCACTTGGGAGGTCGAGGCAGGCGGATTATCTGAGGTCAGGAGTTCAAGACCAGCCTGGCCAACATGATGAAACCCCATCTCTTCTAAAAACACAAAAATTAGCTGGGCATGGTGGCAGGGACCTGTAATCCCAGCTACTCAGGAGGCTGAGGCAGAAGAATTACTTGAAGCTCTGAGGCGGAGGTTAAGGTAAGCCGAGATCCTGCCATTGCACTCCAATCCTGGGCAGCAAGAGTGAAACTCCATCTCAAAAAAAAGTGTGAGGAAATTGACTCTAAAATTATTTTCTGGAAAATATGTCATGACAGAAAACTCACTCAGGGGACTCATAATCTGCTTCTAATTAATAGGAAATATTTTCCTTTTAACAGGATATATAACTGATTCAAGATTTTTCTGCTATCTTTTCCACCAAGACATAGGTATATTAACATGATGGAATGTCAAGTCCTTTTTTCTTTATATACTCCACATTTCTCAGTTGCAGGATGTCCCCAGATCATAGGTCAAAGATGAGAATACACAGGAAAGACATTACAGTGCTCAAACCAACAATTATAAACCAAGTTCTACTTTCATATGTGCCTTGGGTCTTGGTAGCTTTCAATTTTTACATAGAGTACATTTTATTATTAAGGCCTCAAAAGAAATGTTCTGGTAAAAAATAAAAGGCATAAAAAATTAGTGAAACAAATACTTATTTTTATTATTTTTTCTCATAGTAATTCTTTCCTATAGTAATTTGTTGGTTCTTTAAGTAAAACTTCAGACACAAGCTTTCTTGTTTTGCTGATCTGGTTTCTCCCTGGTGGGCACCTTGAGAAATTAAATTATGTTTTATTTTTGTCTCTTGTCGATGCAGCACTTGCTAGCCCTTTGCTCACACTAAACACCGCATAACATTGGATAAAGACTGGGGACAATATTGTAAAGCTTGTTAGCAATACTAAAAGTAAATTTCATAGCACTCCCAAACAATACTACTGTAGTTTTACTAACTTTTGTGATATGTTTTATGGATCCTCTTATTTTGAGACTTACAATTCCATCCTTGAAATCAATATGTACTTGATCAACTCATTCCAAAAAGGGCTCAAAATTGAAAAAAAAAAAGTCAATTTATCTGCTTTTCTCAAAAAAGACTTGTTGGTTGAAAAATGAATAAATCAGTGGGCTTTACATAATTTTTACATGGAAACAAAATTAATCTAGTTTAATTATCACACGCAAGGAAATCAGATATTAGATATCATATGTGCATATCTATTAATAACTCAAAGATATAATGTTTGGATTATATAGACGTTAACATATTACATATTCATAATCATTATATCTGTTCAAAAATAACACCTGGTTTACTTACGTGTTTGTTTATTTATTTATGAGAACTACTATATAGTTCGTCTTCCCAATTTAGTAGTTAAAATGGGTACATAAGCTCGTTTCTATATTAAATAATTTTGAGTTAAGGAAAAACGTGTTTTAAACTCAAAATGTCATGCAGGTGGCAAAATAATTTATGAACATAAATTGCTTAAGACATTGATGTGTACAACAAACCCTAAATCATTTAAGATATTTTTAATATCACCTTTTGAATTTTTATTATTTGAACAATTTGAAAATTCTTAACAAATGAAACTAAGACATTACTATTTTTCCATTGTATTTTCTTTTATCTTTTAGTAATGTTATGACCTATGAACTAATAACCCAAAACAAAAATTAGGACTTCTACAAAACCTGCATCCAAACACATGCTCTATGCATTGCATCTTCTTGCTTTTCTTTGTCAAAAGACTTATTGCATCTATGTGCAATCTTGAAAAAATACATGAGATTTTAAATATTATTATATTATTAAAAAGCCATCTTTTGGAGACTTAATTTTTTAATTTAATTTCATATGTCCAAGCTTCCTCCATACCATGTAGTTCATTTGCTTATTTTTTTTGTGATGTATAACATTCTATTGTGTAAATAAACCACAGTGTTCATATTAGAGAACACTTAGTGTTCTCTAAGTTTTTTCCATTGTGAGTACTACTTCTGTGAACAGCCTTTTACATGTCTTCTACTTAACATATGAAAGAGTTTATATATATATATATATATATATATATATATATATATATGCCTAGAATTTGAAGTACTTGCTTATTAGGTAGATGAATATTCAACTTAAGCAGTTAATGCCAAACTGTTTTCCAAAGTGTTTCTGCCAATTTGTGCCCCCACATAGCTTGTGAATCCACATCCTTTCCAATGCCTATTATTGACATATTTCATTTTTATTTTATAGGTTTTTCTATCAGTGAAGTGGTTAGAAAATTGAACTTTAGATTAATTTAAGACATTTTTCTAATTACAAATAAGATTGAACATCTACCTTCATATATTTCCTTTTCTGTGAAGATCTATTCACAATTTCCAACATAGGAGAATGCCTCAGAGTTTATGTTCTCAGCATTGAATAGTTGTCAAGTTTGCACTGATTTCATCACTAAATATTATTAGTTTGTTTCAGTCTAAGGGTTCAAATATTACATAGTTAGGCAGTATATATAACATATACACATGTGTAATACTTATATCAAAAGAATAATTTTAATAAAACAGTATTTTATCTACTCAATGACTTAATATTCAGTCTTCTATAGACGATTCTCAGTGTTTGAAAAATACACATAGAATTTTTGTTCTTCTAGACTTCATTTTGATATGAGGTCATTATATCACATTAATTGATATATGCCACTAACCTTTGCACTTCAGAATAAGTGCAAATAAAAAAATCTATTCAGTATTTAGAAAACAAAGCAGTAATTTCTCCTTCTTATTCTGATTTTAAATATTACAGTGATACAGAATAACATTTCCCAAATATTTATTCCATTAACATTATTTTAAACTATGAGTAACATATAGGTGTGAATTAATGGAGTATTTAGAAAAATAGATGTGTGAACATTCATATGTACTTTGTTTGTTGTCTAGCACTCCACTGTGTGAATATACCACAGTGTACATACCCCCTGTTCTGTGGCTGTACATTTGTATTCATGTATACATTAACAAACCATGTTATATTTTTGCTGTTTATGTTTCTTGACATGATTTGGCAACTTGAGTTCTTAGCGTTATTATTTCTGGAAACTTAACTGTATCATGAAATGATTGTTGTGATACCTAGAATTGATTGCAGTACTTTTACACAGTCTGTACCGTGAACATAAACACAAAAATACAATTTACATTACACTTAACATATTTATTTCATTATTAAGGACATATATACCACTAGACTAAGAGGTATTATCTTAAATGTAAAGATTTTTAAAAATAATATCGTCCTTTTCTCATAGACCTTATAGCTTAATGAGCAATATTGTTAAAATATATTTTTAAAAAGTACAATGAAGACACTCATGCAAATAAACATGAACACAAGTTATGAGATTTTATTCAACTATTTAATGAAGCAAATAGCAAGAGCTTAAAAACAACTCAGAAAGCATTTGAGAAACTTGAGTATGGGAGGATAAAATTGCTGGGTCTGCTACATCAATGATTATAATACAATAAGGTAAAAAAAGACATATATATCTGGGATTGTCTGTTTTGCTTAACCAAAATTATTGTTTTTTATACTAGCCCCAAATCTATAAATTAAATGCCCTACCAAGTTGTAAAATGGCCTAGCCAAGAGAAAGTAAATTCCAGGATTGTACTGACAGTATGCCTAATAATATATTTTGCCTGTTTCCAAATTTCAGATAAATTTTCTAGGAGTATCAATAAGAGAAAAAATATAGACAAGAATATTATAATTAATGTGACTATGATAACAGTCTACATTTATTAAATTTTTTTAGGGATTAAAGTTAGAGTTATGGCTAAGATTAAATTTGTAACTGGTTATGAAAAGACAAAGTGATGTGCAATGGATCAAGCAGCATAGATGTTAAAGAGTTAGAGCGTAGAAGGAAAATTCTGTTGTCATAGAAGCAAACAAAGGATGCTCATTATAAATCATAATATAATACAAAAACACCTCAGCAGATCTTTCTACATTATTAGGTAAAAAAATAACGTTATATTATATTGTTTACCTGTAATCTAGAGGTCATTTTAGGATTCAATGCCCTGGTCTTCTCTTCCTTTATTCTGAAAACATCATCTCTTTACTTGTCAAATGTGATAGGCACTACGAAAATACAAGTGACACAGAAGGCTCTATTACTTAGTTTACTCTTGCCTTAGTTAAGGCAAGAAGACCCTATGTAAATTAAGCACTGATGAAGATTGACTCAAGAGAAACATCAATCTATTTTAAACTTTGATATTCTTCTCCATTCTAATAATTTCATGAATGCCACAGAAAGACTTCTTACAGAATGTGGGAGGATTTGTTTCATGTCCAGCAAAAGAGAGTAAATGAGTTAGAAGATGTTGAGGTTATAAATACCAATGAATGAAAACCTCAATGTTTTTGCATCTTATTGCCAATGTCAATTGTGTTTCCCCCTAAATACTTCTTGAAATTTTTGACTACTAGGGTTTTATCAAATTATAATCATCTTTGTACTGCGTGTCTTCCACATTCTCTGTCCTAGTACTCCACTTCTTGGTGTCATCACCCTCAAATTGATCTCACATGCCACCACGAGATTCTGGTCCCTTGAGTTAAGAGTCAGACAGAGGAAGAGGAGGAGAGAGAGAGAGAGAGAGAGAGAGAGAGAGAGAGAGAGAGAGAGAGAGAGAGAGAGAGAGAATATCAAGTTAGCCAATGCGATTAAGTTGGTTAACAACATGCTTAGGGTATTTCATCTTGCAAAACAGGGGTAGCTATTTCATAGAAGATGGTTCTGTGGCAAAAAACATCTGCTGCAGTGAAAGGAAGAACAGAGATTGATAAAATATGTATGATACTAATATGTGTAATATAAACAAGTTAATTTTGAGCTGAGGACTTTACTGCTTTTTTCAAATATAAATTTCTCCTTTATATCATGATGTCTGTAGTTGTTTTGAACACTGGTGTTTTTAGCAAAATAAGTGCCAGAAAATACAGCTGTATATATTTTTTAAATAGCAGATCTCTGTCAAGAAGACAGTACTACATGAACATTTTCTTTTCAAAATTTCTGAAAGTAAAATGCTGACTAAGTATCCTGAGTCTTTTATGCTTGCAACAGGATTCTGGATATTGGAAACATCTGGCTTTTTAATTCCTTCTGGAAAAAAAATTAGATGGCTGAAAAATTTATTACCTGGAAGTTACAAAATTTTTCTGAAACAAAAGGGCAAATATAAGTGCTTCTTGATAAGCTCACCCACCTCCATTCAAAGCAACTATTCCATTGTTATCTAACTCTGGCATTGTCCAGCTTTTTAAAGATGTATTTGTAAAATCACCTCTGGGTTCGTGTGTTGGTTTGTTTCCAAGATCTTGTGATCGATTATCTTGTCATTCTATTTAATATTAAGTATGACTTAGATGCCACTGATAGCAGTATTCAAAAAGTCATACGTGACTTTGGTAACAGATTAAACATTATCTTTAATTATGGAATCTGTGAGAAGAAAATAAAATTTAAAACTACAAGGTCTTTATATCTCAGACACTGCAACTTGACATTTGCATTGAAATCCCTTCATTTTGTCTTTTACAACATAATGCCTTCCCTTTATCTTTTAAATTAAACAATGTATAATATTCATTGAAGAAAAAAATCACATCTCTGTAAAAGATGTATTTTTAAATATGCTGCAGGATTTTAAGTGTAGGCAAAGACATTTGCTGAAGTAGACTAAAAGCAGTTCACAAAACCTATATGTTTTTGGTTCTCATACAAAGCTATCAACAATTATAACACATTATTTTATTTTCTTTGTATTAATTTAATTTTATGTTCTTTCTTCTATTTAAGGCAGGGTGTCACTTTGTCACTCAGGCTGCAGTGCAGTGGTGCGATCCTAGCTCACTGTAGCCTTGAACTTCTGAGTTCAAGTGGTGGTCCTCCCATCTCACCCTCCGGATTAGGCATGCTCACCGAATGGTTTTCTTGTTATTGTTGTTTGTTTGGTTTTGTCTCAGTATGTCACCCAGGCTGGGTCTTAAATTCCTGGCCTCAAGGGATCCTCTGGTCTGGGCCTCAAAAAGTGCTGGAATTACAGGCATGATTCATCATTCCAGGTCTACATATTTAAATAAATGTTCAATTACCACTGCAAATATCTCTTCAAGGCATAATTTCAAAATGTGACTTCTAAAAAAATCGACTAAGATTATAGGCTTTGAGCTTGGAATTTCTACTGCTGACAACTGAAAGTATTTCAGCTGATTAAATAACATATTATAAAATCATGAAGTCATGAATTTATGAAATCATAAGATAAAATATCTCATCATTAACTGATGTTTGGATTAACATATATGAAAACATATTTTTGTATATAACCTTACTAAATATGTTTAAATTATGCACCTATGTATACATAGCTATATATACATACATGTACATATAGTTACATATATGTTTACATATGGAATGTATGGAATTTTTATTTCTCTAAAAGCAACTGTCTTCACATAACTTTTATACCAAAATATTCTTATCTTTAAGGATATACAATTTAAAATGGATTATATGAATTTTTCGTTTTCATTTATGATGTCTAATGACTAATTGGTAGCATGTTCTTGGCTGGGCAATTTGGAATTCATATTTTTAATTACTAATTTAATTTGCTGTTTAACTTGTGGAAAATGTCTGGAGGGTATAGTTTTTGGCATAACTGGAGAAATAAATGAGAAAGTAACCAGATAAAATGATCCTAAAGGATTGGAAAGAAGCCTGAAAGATGTGCCAGCTAATAGACACTTTAAAGTTCACTCTTCTGTCCTGAAAGCAGTGATGGTGTAGAGGAGATATTTATGTGGGGTAGGAGAAGGTATCATCTATTTATAATTTGTATCTCCAGTTTTAAAAAAATCTGTTTCTGTAATAATATTGGACTCTGGTTTGTCATCAATATTAATCTGCTAATAATATAATAATTCAGAGAACAAAAAGCTCTACAATCTTTATTTTTATTTTAAATAGCAATTAGATGTTTTAGCTTCTGTAAATGAAATATTATGTCCAGTTTAATTATATTTATATGGATTTAATGTGAGTAATATATAAACATTTCAGAAAAATTAGAAACTACAAAAAGAAACAGAAAATAATAAAGTAAAACAATTTTGACAGGCACAGTAGATCCATTATCAATAATACTCAAGAGTCTTGCCAAATAGAGATTTTGTATTATTTCTCTATAACATAAGTTGACTGAGGTTCCAGATTTGGGGTTAAGTAAATTGACCATGTAGTGGAATTAGAAGGTAATGTAAGTTCAAACAGACTTTAGAATTTTTGTTTGTCTTATACAAGTTGTTTCTAAACTTATGGATTTTAAAGACCCTTCTTATTTGATTAATAGGATCATTAATTTTTGCCAAGGAAATCCTACTTATAGGAGGCAGGATTGGGTAATAAACAAGCACACACTTTCTGAAGCCCAGATTTGAATCTTAGCCCTTTCATGTTTTTACTGTGTGACTTTAAATAAGTTAGTTAGCTTGTGTCTCCATTAACTCATCTTCAGCAGTGCCTACTTCATAGAATTCTCTGAAAGGTACATTGTTAATAATGGTGAAGATTTCAGAACACCGTCTAGCATACATATTACACACCCAATAAGAGTTAGCTATAAGCATAGCAATTGTCATTAGCATCATCATTATAATGCTAATTATATCACAATAATTGTTATTATTACTACCAAATGGAGCAAAAAGTTACAACATTAAAACAATAAGGAAAGAAAAAGAATCTGCAAAGTTACTAGCATTTATCATTATGAAAAATACATTTAAAAACCAGAAGAAAAAAGGCATATGAGAAAAATAGATTATTTCTTCCCACCAGAAGACTTTTGAAAACCTTATATTGATCCAGTTTTATTTTTAATGTAGCTACTGATTTCCTTAAATATAGAAGTATAAGGAAACACAGTATAGATTTGCATTATATTTGATTTGTTTTCTAGGTGACATGCATTTTACAATGTGACATCTTGGATGTATAATCTTCTGGGGTTTCATTTGCAAAAGTATTTTCTGTTAAATACACAGTTTTAGTCTTTATTAACAAATCTGTGTGTGTGTGTGTGTGTGTGTGTGTGTGTACATGAATGCATTGTTCTGTTTTGCTTTGCTTTTACTAGAAGAGATAAAGCATGAGGGGAAAGCCCAGAGGATATAATGTTATTTGTTTAGTAGTAATGCTTATATAGTATTATCGTTAAAAATCATTTACTAAAGAGAAACAGCAATACAGTTGTTCTTGAAATCTGTCCTTTAAAATATTGAGACTAATATGCATATTAACTCATCTTTGCATTTTAAAAGCATTAATATTTGGATTTGCTTTGCAATATATCTAGAATTCTCCTGTAAATAAGCCTATTTAAACCAGCACAGTGGAAAAACTGCAGTAAAGAGTTGCTGATACAGGGACACCTTTCCAGCTGCTCCTTTGTGTGTCTTCCATATCTTCACTTCACCCACTACCCTCAACTATGCTATTTCTTTCTTAAATCCTACCATGTATACAAATTCCGAAGTATAATGAAACAAGAAAATAGATCCTTCTAGAAACTCAGGGATTCTATTGTGCCTTAAGGATTCTTTTGTTCTCTAAGTATAGGAAATTTTAAAGAGTATCTTTACAGGTCAAAGAATATGAAACAATTTCAAATCCTATCTAAACATAGTTTTCCCTGAAATCAATTCCTACCACCAAGTTAATTTGCACAATTTACTAGAAATGCTTTCTACATATTATATATATGTTAATATATATAATGTATTTAATAAAAACATACTTTTATATTTAGAAAAAAGTGGGAATTTACTCAAAAGGAGGGAGACGGATAAATGTGGTTTCTGCTGTTTGTGCTCAGAGCTGTTGTTTGTGATGACTTAGTTCTATTTAGAAGAGACCTGATGATAAAAGTAAGATTTAATTTAAAGTTATTTCCAAATGACGAGTAAATGGAATTACTTTTGTGAAGGTGACAAAATCAAAAGGTTATTCATTGCAAACTTATGAATAAAGTGCTATTTACATTGCTAATATATTTCCTAATCAAATTCCCGGAGGGAAATATAGTTTCAAAAGCCTTAAAATTCTCAGCTTTATATGTAAATTGTGACACATAAATATGAGAACTTGCTAATGTTTAAGTGTAACAATCATTTCAAGATGAATATACAATTAACTGTTTCAGGTACAATTGATTAGCCTCAGTCTTACCATTTGTTCCTCATCTCAAATACTCAAAACCTAACACATCCCTCAGCTGTTATGACAAAATCTAATAATTAACACCAGTCATGAAAATAAATGTCTCCCTTAGAGAATATTTCCTTTAAACAAGACAATTTGTAATCCATATGCAAAGCCTAAAGGAAAATACTCATGGACCTTGATAAGGCATAGATGGCACAGTCCCATAGATTCTTACTCATTATCTCTCTCTCTCTTCCTCCCCACCCTCTGGTTGAGCTCTCCAATGCTTCCTGTCAGCCCACATGGACATTCTTACTCTCTTTGGATCTATAATTAACATGTTACTTCTGTTTTATGCTTTTTGGTTTTACCTCTACCTGATCAATACAACCAAACCTGACTTCCCCCATCAGGGCTCTTATGGCCACTTACAGCCTTACAGTCAGCATTGACAGAGATACTGCAAGACCAAACTAGAGGAAAATCACAACAGAGGTAATGAAGGAAAAATGAGGTAATGTGGATAAACCCTAATCCAATACAACTGGTGACCTTATAAGAAGAGGAGATTGGAACACAGACAACACATAGACCCAAGGATAAACATGTGAGGATACAGCAAGAAGGCAATCATCTACAAGCCAAAAAGAGACACCTCAGAAGAAACAAAACCTAGTCTTGTACTTCTAGCCTCCATAGCTATGAGAAAATAAATATGTGGTGTTTAAGCTACCTAGGGTGTGGTATTTTGTTACACAACCCTAACAAACTAATATAATTCCTAAGACAATGAAGCTACTGTTTTATGAAGATTAACTAGAGGAGATACGGAATATGGGATAGAGTTAAGAGATATGAGTTAATCTCTAAATGAGCTGAGAGTAAAAAAGAAGTCCTAACATAGATTTATGACAGCAAGAATGGAAAGGAAAAGTAAGATTCCAAAGATATTGTTGAGGTGTAATTGAGTGCCTGAAGAGTCTGATGGGAGATGGGTTTCACTAATCCATCGATTCTTCATAGATTCCAAATTGCAACACTAAGTTGAAAGCATTAACTTGGTATTTTCTTATTTGAAAATAGGTTTAGCTTTGAGTGTGTGTTTGTGTGTGTGTGTGTGTGTGTGTGTGTGAGAGAGAGAGAGAGAGAGAGAGAGAGAGAGACAGAGAGAGAGACAGAGAGAGAGAGAGAGAGAGAGAAAGAAAGGGAATGTGGTAATGAGTTTGGTTTTAGAGACATTGAGCTTGTGGAATCTTTCAGACATTTTATTGACTCTTTTCAATTGAATATACAATCAGGGTCTTAAGCTTGGAACAATCGTCTTAATTAACATTCTCATAAAAAATAGCTGATTAAGATGAAAGATGAGTATTCCATAAATCTGGGGCTGACCCTATACAGTTAATTGAAAAAATCTACAAGTCCTTCTATCCTCAAAAATGCCTGTGTTCTTTGAATTTTCTGAAAGTTTGACCTTCTTACTTCATTCTGCAGACATAATAAAAGTTGACACCATAATCTCCCCAAGGTTTCCATTAAAATACTTTGGTCACCTATGAGCAGACTAGGACCAAACTGCTGACTCTCTCACAATCATATTTTCTGATAAGTTCTGTTAATTTGAAACTAAGAACACATGAAAAGATCATATAGAACAATGGGCTTCTCAGAGTTTGTGTATTGAATAAAATGCAAATAAAGAAAACAAAAATGCTTCTAAGAAGATAATTTACTGGCTTGTATCAACAGCACCAAGCTATGTTTTGCTTGACATAATGGAAGCTCTCTCTCAATACAGGCTTGTTAAAATAATGCAATATACTTTGAAATAGAACTTTAAGCACTTAGGCAAAAGAAAATAGGTGCTTATTTGAAAAGACAATTATCTAAGTCTCTAAGAAAGTATTTATGCAAGCGTAATTATTTTCTACCCCTGGTAGAAATACAGCAGAATTAGGAATGCATTTCTCTTTAATCCAAATTTTAGATGTCAGTGGGCCATAATCCAAAGGCTGCCCAAAGGTCCCAAGAACTATTTGTGGACAAAATGGTTTCCATGTCCCTTTTTTGTAAAATCTCTGTGTGGTAGATGTTAGTCTTAGGAAAAAATATGATCAAAGAAATTCCAGCATGTCCCTCAAAATATTTTATTTTTTCCTCTGTGCTGAGAGAGAAAAATTTACTCTTAATAATTTAAAATATAAATGGAAATTTTAAAAGCACTGCAAATCTCATGGGTGAATCTGCAAAGTAAAGAGTGAAAAGGTAGTTTTATTTTGTTATTCTGTCAGGAACAAATGTAATTCAAGAAGTGTTCTGAGAGAGCTAAAAACAGAGGAAAGATGATTAAATCTAGAGATTCAATGAGCAGTAGTAGAACCCATGACATAATTTAAAGTTTTCAAAGTACTTTTTAAAATTTTATTTTATGTCAAGGTGTATACACCTGTAAGCTTTCATGAAAAAATATTTAAAATAATGAACTTTTATAAGCATGGACATATTATGGGAAAAAAAGTTAAATGGAGTAAAGTTCTCCAGCTTTGTTTGGCTTTGTTTTTGTGAGTATTTATTTATTGAAGAAATTGAAAAAAAATAAGAGTTGAGAAAACAGAGATTATGTAAAGGAATTAGTACCTACTAAAAAGCTTCTTTACCTACCTTCCAGATTTGCAAAAGATGAACCATTTAGTTAAGCCAGCCATGAAAACACACCCTGCACCATGAGCACAGCTCCTAAATGGAAATCAAAGGAAGGAGGTCTCATTACAGTTAAGCATCAGGCAAATGAGAAATGTAATATCTTTCCTATGCACTCCTTTTTGTACAGGCTTTATTTTAATGGGAAACTGTAAGAAAGGACAAACGTGTTTATGGGAGGAAAATTTTTTTACTTAAGAAGTCTAATGAGATCAAAGGGAGAGAAGACAGATAAAGATTGCCACAAGGGGTGACATTAGAAAATGCGTTGAAAGCACAGGCTTTTGGAAGATCAATTGTTGAGGAAAGTAATTTACAAAGTTGTATCATGACATTCATTATAATTATAGCCATATTATGATCTTGACATTATTTTTCCCCATTAAATGAACAATTTTGTTATTTTGAACAGTTTATTTTTCCCACAAAAATGACAATAAAACTTTCTTCAAATAAATGTTTTTATTCACCAACAATGCAAAACAATGCCAGAAGTATGGCTTAAATTATGTATCTTTTTTAAAAATGATAAATAACTTCATTAGAAACTTTGACTACTAGTGAGAGAGAAAAATAAATAGAACTTTTCAGCTGTAAACCGAAGATACACACTGTATTCCAATAATAGAAGGGAAAAAATAAATGGCAAAATTTTAGGCCTAATAATGTCATTATTATTATGAAAGCAGAAATTCAATATGTCATATCTTTTTAAAAATATTTTAAAATATAGATGATGTAATGAAGCCACGAAGCCACATAGTTTTAAAAAATGTTCTAGGGCTTTAAGAAGTACTTCAAAACATAAAGTTGTGTGACAGATTTTAATGAATACAATTTAAAAAATCTGCATGATCAAATTTATGGCAATTGGCAGAGCATTTTGTCTAACTGGACAGTGACAATTTTCCCAAATTCAAGAAGGAAATGCTCTTATTTACCAAGCAACAATTGCAAACTACAATTTACAGCTTGTTATTTCATTATTTAACATAAAATGTTAGAGAACCTTACAAAAATGTTTAAGAATGTACATTCACAATAATTACATAGTCATGACTTTGAAATCGAGTTATTTCATAAATATGAGGTTATCCTTGTGGTCAGGTCATTCCAGACATTTACTTAAAATTTTATTCTGCTTTATGCAAGTCAAAAAATATTGGCTCTATTGTTAGATCTCTGGGAGAGTAGCTAGATCAGAATATAAACATAAATTTTCATGTTACTCTAAATTTGGACAGGTTAACAAAGTGAAGAGAGGAAAATAATACAGCTGCACTGAAATGGGTTAGAAATATGGAAAAGGTTATACAAACTCAGGGTAAGCTTGTAAAAATGCAAACCACATAAGGCATCCAGGGAAAAATAACCTGGCATATTCAAGGGGCAGGTAAAACTTGTGTTCAGTGCCAAAGAGACCCAGAGGTGATAATAGAAGGCAAATTATGTACAAGTTTGCAATGCAATGTTGCAACAGAACTGAATAAGCTATTTTGTGATCCCTAGAAGTAGAAATCATATTCAGAAGCACAGATGTGATAATTCTTCCTCTATTCACAACTAAAAAAAAGAATTCCAATTTCAAACGTTCGTTGTATTTTTAGTTTAAAATCATAATAAAATAGTTGTGGTAAATTCTAATAGGTCCATGGAAGTTATGATGTACATTGACAAGACATTTATCAGGAAAATGGAAAAAATCTTATCAGAATTTATTAGAATAGGTTATAATCTTTGGATTTTTGAAACACAATTTTGGGGAAATTGTCATACAATAAAGAATAATTTTACATGGAGCAAATCAAGGGAGGCCTAAACATACAAAAAACATTAAAACAGGTAGAGTCATGCATTGCTTAATGACGTAGATATGTTCTGCGAAATACATCCCTAAGCAAGTTTGTCATTGAGCCAACACTGAAGTGTACATACAAAAACCTGGGTGATACAGCCTACTATACACCTATGTTATATCGTATAGCTTATTGCTCCCAGGCTACAAATCTGTAGAGCATATTACTGTACTGAATACTGTAGGCATTGTTACATAATGGTGTTTGAGTATTCAAACATGACTAAACATAGAAAAGGTACAGTAAAAATATAGTGGAAAAGATGAAAAATGGTACACTTGTCTAGGACACTTAGCGTAAATGGAGCATGCAGGACTGGGTGCTCTGATGAGTCAGTGAGTGAGTGGTGAATAAACATAAAGGCCTAGGGCATTACTGTATACTGCTGTAACTTTATAAATGCTATACACTTAGACTACACTAATTTATACTTTTCTCTAATAATAAATTAACTTTAGCTTACTATAACTTTTGGACTTTAAAAACTTTTAATTTTTTAAAACTTTTTTCCTTAGGAAGCACATTGTACAGATATACAAAAATATTTTCCTTCATAATATCCTTATTCTAAAAGTTACTTTCTACTTTAACATTTTTTTGTTACTTTTTAAACGTTTTAAGTAAAAGCTAGGACACACATACTAGTCTACACAAGGTCAGGATCATCAATATCACTGTCTTCTGCCATCACATCTTGTTCCACTGGAAGGTCTTCATCTTCAGGGACAGTAACACACATGGAGCTGTCATGTATAATAACAATAACTTCTTTTAGAATACCTTCTGAAGGACATGACCTAAGCTGTTTTATAGGTAACTTTACTTTTTTAATAAATAGAAGGATATACCCTAAAATAGTGATAAGACGCATAATAAACACATAAACTGGCAGTACAGCCATTTATTATTATTATCAAGTATTATGTGCTAAAAAAAGTTGTACATGCTGTATACTGTTATAGGTCTGGGAGGACAATAGGTTTGTTTACATCAGCATCACCACAAATACAAAAATAATCATTGCACTAATATTTTACAATGGCTGTTATGTCACTAGGCAATAGGGAACTTTTAAGCTCTGTTATAAGTTTGTTGTGCCACCATTGATATACATGCTTCATTATTGAAATGTCATTATTTAGCACATGACTATGATTCACATTTACCAAATACCAGAACAGATTCCCAAAGATGTAGAATAAAGCTTCCATATAATTTTAGAGAAGGTTCCATCATGATCAAGTAGGATTCATCCTGGGGATGCAAGGCTGGTTCAACATACGCAAGTCTATAAACATAATTCACCACATAAACAGAACCAAAAACACAAACCACATGATCATCTCAATCGATGCAGAGAAAGCCTTTGACAAAATTCAACAGC
>CM052650.1:30907895-30955016 GCA_028533165.1 Leontopithecus rosalia | reverse complement strand
TAAGGACACATGCACACGAATGTTCATTGCAGCACTGTTTACAATAGCAAAGACCTGGAACCAACCCAAATGCCCATCGATGATAGACTGGACTGGGAAAATGTGGCCCATATACACCATGGAATATTATGCAGCAATCAAAAACGATGAGTTCGTGTCCTTTGTAGGGACATGGATGAATCTGGAGAACATCATTCTCGGCAAACTGACACAAGAACAGAAAATGAAATACAGCATGTTCTCACTCATAGGTGGGTGATGAACAATGAAAACACATGGACACAGGGAGGAGAGCACTACACACTGGGGTCTATTGGGGGGAATAGGAGAGGGACAGCGTGGGGAGGGAGTTGGGAGGGATAGCATGGGATAGCATGGGGAGAAATGCCAGATGTGGGTGAAGGGGAGGAAGGCAGCAAATCACACTGCCACGTGTATACCTATGCAATTATCTTGCATGTTCTGCACATGTACCCCAAAACCTAAAATGCAATTAAAAAAACAAAGGAAAGAAAATGTAGTAAATATATCCCATGGAATGCTGTGCAGCCACAACAAAAGGATAAGTTCATGTCCTTTGCAGGAACATGGACAAAGCTGGAAACCATCATTCTCAGCAAACTAACACAGGAACAGAAAACCAAACACTGCATATTCGCACTCATAAGTGGGGATTGAACAACGAGAACACATGGACACAGGGATGAAACATTGCACCTGGGGATCTGTCAGGGTATGGGGGGCTAGGAGACAGATATTGTCAGGAGAAATACCTAATGTAGGTGATCTGTTGATGGGTGTAGCAAACCACAATGATAGGTGTATATTTATGTCACAAACCTGCGCATTCTGCATATGTATCTCAGAACTTAAAGTACAATAAAAAAAGAACATAGAAAATTAAAACCCATGCAATAGATTTTTAAAACATACATTAGAAAATAAAATAAAACAAAACTGCTCAAACCTCTGCTTCCATTAAATTTCTGGAAGAAATTTACTTGGATATAATATAGTTGACAGCAATCATCAAGATAAATGATACAGCTTTTGTTATCCTAAGGCAATGTAAACCTTTGCAGTGATGTAACACTTAAACCTAAACATCTACAATGCAACATAGTTCAGTTGAAGTTTTAAACATTCAGAAATATTTTCATGTAAGTCAACACATTTTGACTAAAGTTAATTTGGATAAAATTTTAACTTACGTCTGCATTGAAGTAATCACTTGTTATAGTAATTCTGGAATGACTCTTTCATTTGAGTCTAATTGTGTCATTCAGGCTTGTTTTCTATTTGTTTTAGCTTTTTTTTTCAGTAGAGTGTGGAATTGGAAACTAGAGAAAAATTGCAGAGAAAAAAAAGCATCTTCTACTTATAAACTATATTTCCATTATCCAAAGTTGCATAAGAAAGTACTCAGGACTTAGTGGCTTAAAACAGCAATGTGTTACCATCTTTCATAATTCTGTAGACTGTAGGGTTGACTGTGGTCTTAACTAAGTGGTTTTTTTTCTTGGAGTATTTCAAGCAGTTGTAATTAGTTGTTAGATAGGACTGCTCTCATGTGAAGCTATAGCTTTGCTGGAAGGCCAAGGAAACTCACTCACCTGGCTGATTCTGGCTTTCAAATGCCCGCTCATCTGCAGTTGTCACCTGGAGAGCCTGTGCACAATTTTTCCATGTGTCTTGAGCTACTCAGCACATGGTATCTGTGTCTCTTGTTTGTTTCCCAGAACTGAAAATTCCAAGTCATGGAGACAAGAAGCCACAAACATTATATGACCCAGCTTCAGAATTGTTACTTTATCATCCGCACTTCAATCTCTTTGTTAGATAGGCCAGACGTATCAAAGTGAAAAGGGATTGCACAGGGGGAGAAAATTAGGAGTGGATTATTGGGGAAGAAGGCAGGAAGAAAATTGGCATTTTTGAAGAATACCTTCCACAGTCAGAAAACTCAGAAGCCATTGAAATTGTCATTAACCACTGCCGTTTTAAAAGGAATACTACTTTTAGTAAAATAAAGCTCAATACTTAGAGGATCTGCAAAGTGAATTGTTTTCTCAAAATGTTTTTAGCCCTGGCTCTGTTCCTCACTGCCAAATGCTTCCTTACTATTTCCATTTTCTTTCCTGCTTTCTTCCGATATTCATTTTTAATTAGTCAGTGTTTTAATAATCAAATACTATGATGAAAAGTAAAGCATCAAGCATGATTTCTGAAAGATAAGTTGGCTTTGGTTTAATTTGATTTAATTTATGCTTAAGTGAAGTAGATACTTTCACTGGAGTCACTATCAGTGCAAAACAACCGTGTATAGGATGAGTGTGGGTGACGTTTAAGTCCCACATGCAGTATTTTTCAAATGTCTCCTTCATATTTAGGTATTTCTCTTTAAGTATTTTCATATTTCTACTTAAATATGAAGTAGACATTTGAAAAATACTGCACATTGGAATTAAGCATTCAAATTTTTCTACCACAATTTTCTCTTTTCGAGTATATTACTTAGTCATTTTCATCATTTGTCAAGATTGACCATTTCTCTTTCTTGATCCTGTCTTTTGCCTTCTGGGGTCTATGGCCTTCTTGGTTTGCTTTTCAAAACTCTGGCCACCCATTCCTATGCCAAATATTTGCTCATCTTATATATGTTCTTTAAACATAAATATTTTGTGGTTCTTTACTAGTGACAAATAATGACTTGAGGAAATATTTATGATCTATCAGGACAAAAAAATGCACCAAAGTAAGTTAGTAGAGTAGACATAAATTAATTAGTATCTGTGAGATTAACATATAGTTTATTCAGATTTGAATGAGGGTGAGAAAGACACTTTAATGAAGATATAATCAGTAAAAAAGTGTGCAGAAACAAGGAATGAATGTTGTTACTGAATTTTAAAAAGGTGAGGACAGCCAAAAACTTAGCAGAGATTATAACAAGTAAACATTTTAGTTGCCTTGACAACAGAACCACCATCTGATGCTCGTGATATTGTGGTAATGGAAACATAGATAAATGAAGTAAAGCAAAGAAGACTGGTTAGTTCTTGCTTGTGGAATGGTTGTGAAGGAATTTGTAAGGATTTGCTGCTAAAGGTCATGGAGGAAGAATATGACGTCTAAAGAATAAACTTGAGATTGGTTATTACAGAAAAAGAAAGATCTCCCACCCTCCCACCACTCAAGGAAAGCTCACCTTTTCATTCTGGGTCAGTGCTAAGTAATAAATTATGTAATTGTATTCACCCATGCTGCTGCCTTGGCTTGTTAAATAGGCATCAATGCTTGGAAAGAAAGCATAGATTTCAAGGACCAAAAATGGAAAAATATGGATCCTCCTCTCTTGGTGTTCTGTGTTGGAGCTCAGACTAATGTAAGTTGTTGTTGCTTATATTGCTCTTCTCTTATTATACTCACCTTGTAGGATCGTCCTTTCTCCAGAATGGAATGTACAAAGAGTGTCAAGGATTTGACCTGACAAGCAGGAGAATGCATGAGCACATATCTGTGGGACTCTGATAAACAGGAGATTCCACTAAACTGAAAAATAGCATCCATCATGAACACCTGGGCATGAATTTTAAGAAAAACACATCAATTTCTAAAATTGCAGATCAGTTCATGTTTAATTCTTTAGTAGAGCCACTTCTAAAAAGTGAAGTGGATAATCTTTTACTTTTTCAAATGATCCTTGGAGGTATATAATCCAAATGATGAAATGGGAAAAGTTATTTTATGGGAGAATAAAAGAATAATCCCAGAAGTCTACAATTCAGAAGAGGAAGATCCTTATTAAATGCCAGGCTGTAACGATGGCTAGAAGACAAAGGTAGACACTAACACGTCAGTATAAGGGGATCCCTGTGTAGGATTTTGCCACTGTGAAGACTGAGAGAGTTGGAACATAAAAACAGGTATGCCAGAAAGGTAAATTTTACCTGTTCTGTGAGGGCAATGTATAAATCTAAGTGTCAGAATCTCAGATAGGTTGTTGAGACCCTGCCTCCTGCCCTTGTAGCCAAATATTTTTGACTGAGTAGGCTACCAAAGGCCAGTTGGGGAAATGGTCTATCTCTTTTATGAGGGACTCTGCTTTCATGAAAATAAAGACAGTTGTGACCAAAAAAAAAAAAAAGTAGCCAGTCATAAAGTGACTCCACAAGTGAAAAATAAATAAGTTCCAGAAGGGAAGACATGGAAAAGGTGACAGAGTTGTTTAAAAAATATCCTATTTATTTTTTACGTTCCTTGAGAAAGCTAAGGAAGACCAAGGTAGCATTTTACTGTGGGAATTCTGTTTCAAAATGTGTATAATAAATAGTTCATGTTATGTAAAAAAGAAAGTTGACCTTAAACAGTGATTTTTGTAAGAGTAATATAAATTATTTTGGTGAAAATTAGACATTTAAGACAGTAAAATTGAGACATTAAAGAGTTTTCTTCAATAACAATGTAGTATTTCCATTAGTTAATGATAATTCCTTTCAAACAATTTGTCTGGAAACAGATGTGTCATTATGCTTGGCTTAATGAAACTCTCGTACCATATTGGGATGAGATGTGTAAGAATATAAAAAGTGTGCATTTCTGTATTTCCAGAAACATTCTTAATTTCCAGCTGCTAGAATTGAAATGGAAACCTAGAATGTAATGTAAAAATACAACTGTTTTTCCTAAAAGAAGATGATGTTCTTGCCTGTGATATAAGCAGAGGAGGCTGAACAGTTTAACTCTTAGCTTTATGAACCCTGAAGAAAAACGCAGTATGCTTATTTATATACAAGCACACACATGCACACACATGTATCTATTCACATGTGTCTGCATGGATGCATGGATGTTTGCATGATTTTGGTACCTTGGCTATGTCCATATTTTCTGTGGTTTTTGAGCTGTGATATGAAACAGGTAGCGTGCTGGAGCAGTATTTAAAAAAAATTCCTTGAGCAAATGCAGAAAAGTACTGAAGACAGAAGAGCATATTTTCAAGTAGAGACATTAAATTTAAAACACGGCAAAATGAAATGTCATTATATTGAAAGGAAAGACATCAAAGTGAAGTTTAGAAGTGTTGGGAGCTTTGGTACAAGACTTGGGAAACGGGCTTCTCTGGTAAAGATCATAGGGATCTCTGGGCTTACAGTCTGACTTTGAACCTTTGTCCTGAGGTGGGCATTACAAGAATCATGCTGAGATGAAAGAACTAACTGAAAAGACAAGGAAACAAATTTGGCATGACTGAGTAAAATTAAGTTGTGCACTCCTTATTCCCAAGCAGAAGCGGGAGCCACAAAAAGAAGGAGGGAGACTCAGATGAAAATTTTCTCAGAATGCAGATTGTTAAAAAAGGGTAGCATGCTGAGCTCTACCCAAGAGACTGATGATACCGTAGAGGTATCCTGGCATCCTCATTCTGGGAAACTAGTAGAATGGATGATACAATGTTTTAGGGATGAGGATTGGCTGGAAGATTTAGGTAGAGGTCTTTCTCTAACCTGATGATAGCTAGCAACATGGGATTGCATTACCAACCCCAGGGAAGTTAATCTGAAGTAGGCGAATTATTAAAGATCACTTGGTTTCAGGGGAGATACCTTAAACAAATCACATGCAGTCAAGAATTCTTTAATTATTTAAGTCTGGAGGAAATGGCTATTTGGTGAATATGGTGATAGTATAGAAATGACATACTGAGATACTAAAATGTGAAAGATTCTAAGTGTTGTGTACATAAATTATTTTTATTTCCACTATTAAAATAAGAAATACATTCAGATTTCAAGAGTCTACTTTATTTACCTTCTTTCTCTATTGTTTTCATCATCAAGTGAATTAAGATATTAAGTAGACAATAATTATTGGCTATGTTTGCAAAAATTATAATAATAATCTGGATTTTTTTTAAATGACCCCAAAGATTTTGTGTGATTAATTTATAACACTATAGAAATTCTAAACCGAGTATCGGAAACTTCTGAAATGATAGCGCTGATGTAAAAATCATGATATTTGGTTGAAGTCACATTTCAATGGCCTTTTAAACTGATATTAGTATACTGAGTGTTGAATAATAGAGTTAAGATGAACACTCATGATGATAGGCTCAGAAACGAGGCTGTGCTTCAAATGACTAAGACTAAGACAAAGAAAAGTACCAATGCTGAAGATTACCAATCAGCTGAAAAACAAAGAATAATGCTTCCCAACTCCTGGTATTGAGAACGTTGTGAGAAGAAAACAACAAAAATTTAATCTCAAATAGCAACATAAATATAAAAGGAAAATAACATTTCAAAGCAAAATATTTCCTTATCCCTATGCTTAGGCATACATTTTGGTCTTAAGTCTCTGATTAAATATACTATATTGCAGTTTGAATATTATGAAGGTTCAATTGTGAAAGGAAAATATATCTCTTTAGGTACATTTCTAAGTTTTATTTTATTGTAATTAATACTTAAACTACCTTTACAAAATATTTCAAATGAAGTGATCTAGACTATATAACCCTAAATAGAGGTACAATGGCATGCTAATACAGACGCACACACACACACAAATCACATATGACAATTGCCTGTTAATTCCTTTAGTTGAATCAGGGACTCAGGAACTAAAGGTAATTTACAGTTTACATGGATTCTCCCTTAAATTTTTTTTCAAATGTTAAGGAGAATGAACAGCATGATAGAAAGATGTTCAGAAGCCAATGAGAACTTAGTGGTAACTGAAAATATCATAGTGAGCTTAGAATATACTTAGAGTATGTAAATGCAGTCATTTCAAATGTGAAGCAAGGCAATATCCCATAAGATATTTAGATATGCCATTTTATTCATTTTTTATAAACTACATTAGAGACAAATAAGTTTATATAGCTTATTCAATGATTCTGGATTTATAAAAAGAATTTTCCTATGATCTCAATAATAAATACATTTACTGACACTATGGGAGATATCAGATTGTTCATGTTTAAACAATTGATTATTTTTTGACATACAAAAATAGTTCATAGACCCAGAGCAACTTAACTTTAATAAGTCAAATATTATCCTTTTCCTTGATCATAGAGATTTCTAGAAATAATATGACTTTATAGTGAATCAAAATTAAAGCTATATTTTAGTTAAATTATTTTTGATAGTTTTTTAATGCAGAATAACAACACAGAGAGAAAAACATGTCAGTTTTTCTGATTTAATGTAAAATAATATATGAATCAGAGATGACTTACAAAGACTATATTCATTAACTTGAAACAAACATAACTTGCTGTAATTTATTTAAGATAAAAACATAAGAGGAAGCCTTATTTTTCTAAACAGTACTCTATATTTCAGTGTCATTAGTCATCGAGATTTGCTTACCATCTTTTTGTTATTTGAATATAAGCAGCCATCCTGAATGTTTCATGCTTTCTAAATTATACTCTATTCATCTAAGGTTTCAGTGTAGCTCACTGAACAAAGTGAAAAGCACAAACATTTTTTCTTCCTGTGTAATGCACATGAAGTAAATAATGTTATTCACTTTATAAATGAAATGAGCTACTTATTGATTGAGCATTAAGTTAGTGAATACAATTGTATAGAAGAGTGATGATTTAGAGATGTTATGCAAAGTTTAGAAGTAAGGGATGAAGTGGGGGGAATGCAAAATTCCATATCTCATTGCTTTGTATATTACCAAGAAACAACCATAAAAAAAGTTCTCCTTCCTTGTATTTGCCTATCTGCATTGATCGTGATTAATGATAATAATACGTAATTATAGAACATTAACTATGTTAGATATTTACTAAACACTTTACATATATTAATTCCTTTAATCCTGGCAACCACTCCACATCTTGTTATCTCCAAATCACAGATAATGAAACTAGACATAGGGAATTAGGTAATAGACCAAGTCACAATCAAAATCATTATTGCAAGGAAAAAAACCAAACACCAACTGAACTCCAAATCTTCATAAATATAAAATAAATGTCAACCTTGGACAAGTTAGAGGAATTCTTCCCTTGTGGTCAATAGAAAAAGCTGATGAAATCATTTTCTAAAATATCATAAATAAGGAAGCTACAGCAGATTCCCTCTGGGGAGAAGTTTGTCTTCATATTTACTACACCGCGCTGAGAATTGTTCTATTGTAAAGCTTGGGGCAAACTAATTCCACTAGGACTCATGTTGCTGTTATTTTGACTCACATCACAATATGTAAGCACCAGAGTTTTTCATCCTCTACTATGTTCTAAGCTTTTTACTACTTTGAACTTCCTTACTCCTAGTCAGTCCACACCCTGTTCCCAACATTCTCGAAATTTCTTTTTCTTTTTTTTGCGACGGAGTTTCACTCTTGTTACCCAGGCTGGAGTGCAATGGTGCGATCGCAACCTCTGCCTCCTGGGTTCGGGCAAATCTCCTGCCTCAGCCTCCTGAGTAGCTGGGATTACAGGCATGCACCACCATGCCCAGCTAATTTTTTGTATTTTTAGTAGGGACAGGGTTTCACCATGTTGACCAGGATGGTCTCGATTTGTTGACCTCGTGATCCACCCGCCTCGGCCTCCCAAAGTACTGGGATTACAGGCTTGAGCCACCACACCCGGCCCATTCTCGAAATTTCTACTGTGTAACTCTAGAAGCCCAATATATGGTTGAAACATAAATTCTATTTTGCAAGATACAAAGTAAAAGTATTTTGCAACTAGTCAATTTTCACATTATCAGATCAAAATTTGACCAGGACGAAATTGAATAAGTAATGAAGATATCATTCAATATTATTGCAATGGGAGAGAGGCCAGAACTCACTCTGAACTCAATTGTACTAATACAGAAGGAAAGGGTATTTAAACAGTTATGGTGAGAGAGTGGAAAAGTAGTGAAGAACATTAAAAGGAAGGTTGATCAATGAGATGTGCTGAGCACCTTGAGTTAGTCCTCAGTATGCAAATGTTTTTCTCTTTGATTAAGTCATCTGTATTTGCTAATTTGCACCCATGGAAGCTGTCTTCCCTCCCATAGTGACTGAGTGACAGAGGTATTATCTTCTTTGATGGTTACATTTCAAAGAAAAGGTTTCCAGTTTCTTGAAAAAGACAGTACAAAGTTGCCCAAATAGCATACAAAGACTTTTTTTTTTTTTTTTTTTTTGAGATGGAGCCTTACTCTGTCACCAGGCTGGAGTTCAGTGACACGATCCCAGCTCACTACAACCTCTGACTCCCTGGTTCAAGTGATTCTCCTGACTCGGTCTCCCGAGTAACTGGGATTACAGGCACACGCCACCACACTCAGCTAAGTTCCGCGTTTTTAGTAGAGATGGTGTTTCACCATGTTGGCCAGGATGGTCTCAATCTCCCGACTTCGTGATGGAGAGTCTGCTTAGGCCTCCCAAAGTGATGAGTATACAAGGATTTTATGAAGATCTGTATCTCAAAGAGGCAGAAGAAGAATGTATCTCTGCAAATTTTAGAAAGTGAAAGTTCTAATAAAAGGAAGGTAAGACCAATTGGCAGAAAGAAACCTATCTAAAGTTTAATTCAGCTGAGAGGAATGCAAAGGCCCTTTGGTCAACATCCTCTCTCAGCCTGACATGTCTTACATACAACCAAAGTTTTCTCTGAAGACAGGGAATCTGTCATGTTTTTATTGATTTCTTTCTCCATTCACTGCATCCTGAAAACTTTCTTAAGCCAATCAGTTTCGGCAGTCCTTAATTTATTTATTTTATATATATATATATATATATTTTAGTTTTTGTTATCTTGCTCTACTTCTTAAGATGATAGTGCTTTATTGTCTGTGAAATGTTTGCAAACTATTGTTTTATGTATTTTATCCTCTTTGGAGGGAGGTAAGCAGGTTTCTGTTCTACTGTGTTACTATTACTCCCTCGACCCAAAGCAGAATTCCTCATTTATTTAAATATTTTCTATTTTACTGTAACTTTCCACTACCACTGTGCCAAGACATTCTAAATAATAGAAAACATATTTAAAATATTTTTAATTTGATAAAATAAAATATTTTTGTATATTGATTTCATTTATTAATGGTACATATATTTTTCCTACCTCAAATGAGCATTTAAAAATATTCTAAATATTCATTTTTTAATTTTAGTTTTATTTTATTGTGGTAAGAACACTAAACATGCAATCTACCCTCTTAATCTTTTTAAGTGTACAGCTCCATATTATTGACTATAGGTAAAATGTACTACAATTTATCTGTAGAGCTTATTCATATTTGCTGTTTAATTGCCTTACTAATTTTGATGGTTTCACATACTTATTAGCATGAGGGACAGCATTCAGCATAGAGAAAGTAAACCAACTTACTAGGAAGACATGTATGTATATGTACATTTATCTTTAAATGACTTTTTGTTAGATACAATTATTCAATTGCTTTTAGCCTAAAAATGTTGCTTCCTATGGGGAGCTTGTGCTAATAGTAGATAAGCTATCTCTGCTATTTTCTTACAAGTTGATTGTATGAATCACTTCAGTGTTAACTTTATCAGAGCTGTTGAACTTGACTGTGTAGTCAGTGAACTTTCCAATTCTAGTAGGTACAATTCTCATATAGTCTAAACCATATGTAGTGACCTTTGCTTAATAATCTTAAATGCATTTAGCATATATTATACATCTATGTTTTCCAAGCTCTATCTGCTGACAGCGTCTAGAAGCAGTGACACCTTAGTAGCACAACAAATACACTCAAAACCACACCCAAGTATTGGTTTCTAACACTACTCTCAAATAAAGGAGCCAGGGATAATGCCTGATTCTAGGATAGGGGCAGGGAATATGCAAGACGAATGTCGAGCACGGTATGATGTCAGAAAGCAAGCAGGTGTGCTAAAAACCACAACCTTTATTAATGGGGGAATGACAAATAAGCAACTACAAAAGTTTCTAACTGTCAAGGCTGGAACAATTTGAACAAGAAAACAAAGAAGAATTGAATTAAAACAGAAGTATAAAGTAAACGTTCATGTATTCATAATGACATAAATTATTAAATACATAAGGAATTGGGTAAAAATAGATAAATCTCCCATGAAAAAGAATCTCAAATACTTTACGTGGCTACTTCCCCACTAAGGTGATGGAGCATAACTTTCCTTGAAGGTAAACCTGCTGTTCAGGCTGCTGGATCAGCAGCAAAAGAACGAAGCAATACCATGTAAGACCCCAAAACACTAAATCAGAGGATGAGCGATTTGCTAAAGCACAGCAAGATTATATTCTCTCAGATCTGTAACAGAAATTGTACTCACACAAAATACCAACAACTTCACCCTGAGACACAAGTGGAAGCTAGAAGCTAGTATATGAAAACCAGTTGCCTAAAGGCCAGACCCGCAGACAAGCCAAGATAACATGGTATCTTTATTATGATGCTTCAAGTGGGGCAGACTGAGTGATCTGACATTTGCCATGATTCAGGCTTCATTACCTACCTTGATTTCCTAGGCAGTTAAATGAAAGAAATGTCATCTGGGGACGGATACGGCAACTACTCTGTTGCCAAATTTGTATTTGTCTTGAACTTCCAGATACCTATGTAAAGCACTCATACTTAGAATTCTGCAGTTTCAAGGAAATTTCTGAGATGGAATACAATTTTATTTACTTGTATAACACCACCGAGATTGAAAACACAATCGGTAGTAGTTGGTTTTATTATTTTTAAATCCTATACAGCTTTAGGGGTTCATAAACAGTTATTCCAGTTCATGTTGACAAGTCTAAAGCTGTAAATTGCCTCAGTCTTCTTACAAATCCATCAACAATCTGTATTCAATATCTAAAGCAAATATTTACCTGTCCTACTCTATACACAGAATGAGCTCTAATTTCAAGCAGTGATGGCAGAATGTAAATTATCAATTCTTTTCCTTTGTGCTCTAATATTGATTCCTTTCTTTGCTTTTTTTTTTAGTTTTTCAGGGTTTATTTCTATAGATAGATAGATAGATAGATAGATAGATAGATAGATTTGTGTCTTCCAATTTCTATTTATAGATTCTATTTGTTTTCCATCTTTTGCTGGGCCTTGAATTCCTACACATTTAATAGAGAATAAAAACTTTTGTCTCCCTAAAATATAAATGAGAAATGAGGGACAAATGTCAGGTAATTTTCAGGAAAATATCATCTAATCTCTTCCTAGCCATCTTGTGATATAATCTGAAACTAGAAATGTTAACAGATGTTGTAACCCATGTCTAGTTTTAAATGGTCATCCACTTGTGAGATAATTACAATGGAACTTGAAATGAGTGGGGGCATATAAAAGATATATATTTTTTTGGCAACTTGTGAAAGTAAAACTTTTTAATTTGATTTATTTCTCAGTGTATAGTTCAATATAGTGCCAATTTTAAATGTCAAAATTTTGTTTCCACTGAAACTCCATAATGCTACAGAGAGCTACTACTTTTTCCAGGAAGTAGGTAAACAGCTGGAAAGAAAATATATTTCTTAATCATAATCAAGATATGAATGCATGCTGAAAACTAGAAAATAAAATAAAAACAACAAAGACCATATTAGCTAAGAAGACTATATATGTCATAGAATACTACATTCCAATCTTAATGTTTCTTTGGCACTTTGGAATTCTTTCAGTATGTTCTTTCTAAGTGAGTGTAGTTGGCAGGAAGTAGGGAATGGTTTAATCAGTATTTTTCACTACTGCATTAATAAATAATTTTGTTAAAACCAACTCTCTGATTCCATACCCCTACTTCCTGAGCATTACACTTCTATGAAAACATAACTGATTGGTTTTTTATTAGAGTTTATCCAGTAGGTTATGGTGTCTCAGCATATGGATATCTTCCTTAATGAATGAGTGATTTTATATAAAGGGAGGATGCTAATTCATACCATATTTCTCTCTAAACCCAAGTGGCATGGGTCAGAATTGAAGTGCTTATTGATTTAAATTTAATCGCCTGTTTATTACAAAATATAAAATAGTCTTGGCATTGTTTTTGAAATATTGATGAAATAGAATAATGTAGGCCTGAAAAAAACTAACATTATTGAAGTGCTGTAATAAAATTTAATGTAGCCTTAATGAAAAGGATGAATTCTAATGTGTGTCCATATGGCTTTCACATACCTGTGCTCATCAGTCTGTGCACATAAAGGGAACTGCCAATACTTCAAAATTACTATTTTATAGGAAGGAAAAACATTAAATATGCAAGTATCAGAGATGATGCTATTGTTTAAAATGTGTGTGTATGTGTTGCTTTTTAAATTTTTATTTCTTTTTTTACTTTAGGAGGGAGAAAATATCTTTTTTGAATGGCCTTTGAGGATAAATAACTTAAGATTTAGACTGCAATTTTTTTTGTAAAAGCCATGCATTATGATAAGCTTTAATATCTGATACATAGAATACTTAACAGCTGGACTGCCTAGAAGCTTTGTAAAAGAAAGTAATTCCATATATGTGAGGTACAAGTATGTATTCCAGATTGAGTCCAGGTTATAGGTCTCACTGAGGTTTTAGTTGTTCACCTCTTAAAAACAACATGGATCCCCTATGTTATCAATTTCTACTGCCTTTCTTAATTTCCCCCTCATTTATTTTACCATGTTATTAATATCATTTTATAATTTAAGAGATTGAAGAGAATCAGTCTTTATTATAATTCAGTTGCTTCAATAAACCAAACCTAGTCTCTCATTCCAAGTAACAGCCAAGTGTGACAACTCTCCTTTTCAAACCTTGGAGAGTCTACATGAGAGCAATCATATGTGTCAGCTGGATATCTCGCCTTACAGCTATTGAACAGATGGGTTTTAAGGGTACAGCTCCTTGAAGCATCTGACAAGACAATCTAATTTGGTTCTTAAGAAACCAGTGTCCAGGTCTGAGCATGCCTGCCTGGTTTTCTTCAAGAACTCAATGAGGCTTTTGAAATTCACCTGAAAGTTTGAAGAATCCATAATCTTAAAAACTCTCTTTTATGTGTTTAGTATTTTTCCACTGTGGAGTAAAAAATTACTTCATGCTTAGCAATTTAAAGCAGCACAAATTGATTATCTCAATTTCTGTGGTTAAGCATTTGGCACATTTAATTTTGATCTTCTACTAGGAGTCTCACCAGGCTAAGATGTCACCAAGATGTCAGCTGACTATAGCCTCAACTGGAAGCTAATCTGGGGAAAGACCTACTTCCAAGCTCTTTCCAGCAGCTGGTGGAATTCATCTCCTGTGGTCGTAAGAGGTCCTGTTGGTTTGCTAGGTGCTGGGCCTGGATCATCATTAGCTGTCAGAGGCAGCTCTAAAGTTCTTGTTACTTGGTCCTCTCTAACTGAGCGATAGAGAATGCCCTTCTCAAGCATGAAATACCTCTGAGTTTTCTTTCTGTGACCAGATCTTTCTGCTTTTAAAAGTCTTGTGAATTTAGATCTGACCCACCAGCTAAGCTCCTTATCTTTAAGCTTACTCTGCCATATTACATAACCACGGGAGCAAAATTCATTGTATTCATACTTGTGGAAATTATATAAAACATGTATGAGAGAGTTTGAAAATCTTGGGGGACATCTTAGAGTTCTGCCTTCAACATCTGTGGATCAGTGACCTCTATGAAAAGCAATTCAGTTTTAACTTATTTGTATTACTTTACTCTGCTAAAGGGACACTAAACACACACACACACACACACACACACACACACACACACCTGAGATATATTAACAATATTTTTTAAAGGTCTTGGTGTTCAAGTTTATATTGATGTGAATTCTCAGTATACATCAGCATAAAAATGAAGAAAACAAAATAGAGTCAATATGTTACCTATACTTTTCATTAAAAAGTTATAATTTAAATACTTTTGTTAAGTGAGAAGTTATTTCTAATTAACTGTTAACAAGGAGGTATTTCATAGTATTAAATATTTTGGGCTTGGATTTCAGATGCAACTCAGTTGCATTCAGCCTACTGGCTAGGCCAAGTTTGTTTGTTTGTTTCTTTCTTTCTTTTTTGCTTTTTTCTTTCTTTTTGGGATAGAGTCTCAATGTCGCCCAGATTGGAGTACAGTGGCATGATCTCAGTTCACTGCAACCTTTGCCTTCTAGGTTCAAGCAATTCTCCTGCCTCAACTTCCCGAGCAGCTGGGTTTACTGATGTTCACCACCAGATCTGGATAATTTCTGCATTTTTAGTAGAGAGGGGGGTTCATCATATTGGCCTGGCTGGTCTTGAACGCCTGACCTCAGGTGATTTGTCTGCCTCAGCCTCCCAATGTGCTGGGATTACAGGCATGAACCACTGTGGCTGGTAAGCCAAGTTTTATATCCTTTAAAGACTGACTTTACTTATCTATAAATCTTGAACAATGAATTTATATTGAGATAGGAAAATAATGCATATAAATCACTTAACAGAATGCATATATGGTAGGCAGAATTTTTAAGATGTCTTCTATGACTTCTGTCCACCCTTGGGTGACTTCCTGCCCTTGAGTATGGGGGACCCGTTGATGATAGAATATACCTGTCTTGATTATGTTATATAGCAAGAGATTTTCCAAATATAATGCAAGCGTATCTGAAAAATACCTTGATTCAAATACCTGAGTTCATGTACCTAGGATTCTACTCAATCCAATCTGCTAAGTTAATCAAAGTGAAGAATATCTATGTGAGACTGACTAAATTAAATGAGGCATTAAAATCCCTGCCCTTCCTAGTGTCAGAGATATACAAAGCATAAGAAGGTGTAAGGACCGGGTTATATTTATATTTCAAGGATGTTTTACTTGCCTCTGGAAGCTGAGAATAAGCCCTATTTTAAAGCCAGCAAATGAACAGTAACCTCAGTTGTACTACAACTGCAAACCCTGAATTCTACCAGTAGTAATATGAACCAGAAAAAGAACCACAAGTTCCAGAAAGACACACAACCTAGCTGACACTTGGATTTCACCCTTTTAAGACCTGGAGAATAGGACCCAGTCATATGTCACTGAACTTTTGACCTTTAAACTGTTGGTTAATACGTAGATATTGTTTCAAGCGACTAAGTTTATACTAATTTGTTATATGGCAATAGAAAATTAGTATTGTTTACCTTATATCATGCATATGGTAATTGAATATTATTATTACTGATGTCCTCCAAATTAATAATACTATTTGAAGTGGTCAGAAATTTTTAGAAAACATTACATTATTTGTTTTTAAGTCCAAATCATACTAAAGAATACTTCCCATACATTTTGCATTATACTTACAGAGTAGGCAAAGCAACAGAGCAAAAATCAACATTTTCATAACAAGCTATGGAATCCATTAACTCAATGTGAAAGCTCTTTGATTTTAATTAAATTCACAGAGTTTTGAAATCTAAAGTACCAGTAATTTTGAGAGAATGTGATGACATTTTCGAAGAAGGAAGAGGAGGAGTAGAGAAGGTAGAGAAGATGAAAAGAGAGAGGAGGAGAAAGACCAGGAGAAATAGGGTTAAAGAGGAAAAGGAGAAGCTAACAGTATTGTGGCAGCCACAGCCACCTCCAGGGAAAGAAGAGGTAAACCAAGAAATACATTATGTTGAAAAACACGAAGTAAATGTATTGGACTTACGTGGCTTGAAAAGTCACTTCATAATATGATCTTTGGAAACTCATAACAATAGCCTCTTTAAAATCTTGCAAACTTTCCCTGTAGAGAACTCCCTGTGTTCCTATCATCTGCTTTTGGATGCATTTCTATCTTTAGCTATCAATTCCTTTCATAAAAGCTCTCTCAAACCTCTTCTTGATTACCTAAAAGAACTATGTAACTATACCTCTCTAAAGCCTTTTACTCTTCCTTGAATGCATTTAAACACCTACTTAATAATACAAAAGTCTCCAATTCTGCTGCCTCTTCTTTAAGTTCTCTACAAATTCTAAAGCCTGAATTGATATTACATTATTATTACTCTTTGAATTTTAGGGATCATCCTAATGAATCTTAATTATTTGCAACTTTGACTGTGTCTCCTTTGTAAGCATTCCCTTGAACTTTTATTGCTTAGCATAGTGTTTGACCTGTACATACAGTCCTTAAAAAAATCTTTGCTGAATTCATAATCAAGGTTGAGACAATTTACCATACCTGTTAAATTGCCGTGGGCTGCCATGCTGTGTAGACTCTACACAGAAACTTTCTGAAAGACGGTGATAGGTAAGCATAACGAAATGCTCCTCTACTTCAAACCTCATGCTCCCAAGACATAGACAATATATTTTGTTTCCTGATATTTTCCTTTGCCCCAGTTTTAATACAGTACTACCTCTGTCATCATCATGGAGATAGGGAAGTTATTTTTACTTTAGATAAGAGGACATGTTATTTGCATATATTTATTTCTTCATACTATGAATTTTAAGTTTAAGTTTAAGTTTTTTTTCCATTTCATAAAAGTCTACTGCAATTGAAGTTCACAGAAAGATGAGAAACTGCCTCAGGAAAGGCACAGAATGTCATCATACAATAACTAATTGAGGCTCATGTCTTGTAAAGGCCCTATGCTACTGGTAAAAGAGTGTGTTAGAAATAACAATACCACAAATTATTAATATCTAACCTGTATACAGGGCTTTAAAATTTATACATGATGCTGTCATTGTCAAAGAGACTCAGAAATTGCAGGAAGGATATCTGAGATTTTGTTCCAACCCAGCCTCTGTTGCTTTGAGTCTCAGTGTTCTGATACATAAAATTGAGAGGAATAGCTACAGGATTTTGATATTTTGCAACTAGAAAGTTATGTGAGTCTAAAACTTTGTACATCTGGACATGTAGACACTGAGACACTTTATACAAATAGCAAATCCATACTTCAGATGTGTTTCTCTTCAATTTCCTTTAGGACAGTGCTTTCTGGTCTCTTTCTATCTAGTCTTATTCTTGCTAATTCATCGATCTTACTTTTTTTTTCCACCACCACTGTCAACAGGAAAATCTTGCTTCTTTAGATGAAGTAATCACCCCACTCCACCCCTGTGAGGACAGCAGTGCCTCTGCTAGTAATATATCCTCACTCTGGAACAGCATTCACACTGTCTTTTCTGAGTGCAGGACTTTATGTTCTGAAAGCCAGTCAGGCAAGAGGTGGTTAAATTGATCAATATAGGCAATTCTGGTAGAGCTACCTCTATTTTCAATTAGGAGGAGTGAGTAAAGTTTGCTTAGTGTATTGTTATATATTTAATGCCTACTTGTATATCTTACCAGGTTAACTCTGTCTATTCTACATTTTCAACCAATAGGCTCCTCAAATATCAGAATAAACATGGATATAGAGATGGATAAATACGGATATAGAGATGGATAAAACTGAGCAGTAACTATATTCAAAACTTTAGAGAATTTGCTTATAAACCATTTCAGCTATTGAAGCCAGTTCTCCAAAATGAGCTCTATTCTTAATTTTAAGTAAGTAATGAATAACTTAGTGAATGCAATTAGCTGGAACAAGGACTTATTTTTATATTAACTTGTTCCTCTTAGTGGAATAGTAATAGTTTGTCAATCTAAGTTCTTACTTGAGAAAGATTGCTTTGTTTAGTGCTTTGTATACAATAGGTGCTTGAATAATATATGCCTATAATTAGTTTATCTCCAAACCACCAGGAAAAGGAGCACACCTACTTAATATGCTACATATAAGCATTTACAGCAGTGTTTTAAATCCTACTGTTTGTGCAGATGATTGATTTGTGCCTAATTAAAAAAAAATTTAAAAGACTAGTTGCTCTGAGCAATTAATTTCACTGAAGTTTAATTTCATGGAGAAAAAAAGATCTTTTTTTCAACAGTGTTCATAAAAGAAATTTTTGTAAAACAGAAACTGTATTTACTATCTTATGTAATGTCACATTATTTTACTAACTCCACAGAGAATAGAATGGAATCTCTTTATTCAGAAAATAAAATCATGCAATGATCTCTCATGTCAAATTTTAGCACTGAATAACAATAAGATTTTGTTTTCATGTCTTTCCAATCATTTTACCAATTCTTACATTGATCCTTCAAAGTAGGTAAGGAAATAAAAGTTAATTCTATAATTATAAATATTTATTTAAAAACACACTAAAAATCATAAATTTTAAAACCTAAAATAACTTTAGGAAACCATTAGGAGAATTATATAGTTTATGTGCTTAAGTAGATTGTCACTGTTACGATGAAAAGAGTTGCCGGGGAGTTAGTATTGAAAAACAAAATTTTGGTTCTTTTAATAGTTATTAAGAGCCCAAGGTGAGAGCAAATGGAAATTTGAAAAATATTAATTAATTTAGCAAACTTCGCAGGAGTCATTTTCTCTATTGATTACCATTATAGTTGAGAACATAGTCCGAAAAGAAAACCTTAAGATAAATTAAATTAAACAGCTGAATTGAGCAAAGAAAGCTTTGAGACTTACGAAGCCTCTCCAACTCAAGTATAGATTCACAGTTATTTGGGGGCTGTCACATGTTCACAAAATATTTATGGACAAAAAAGGGAAATGAGATAGAAAAATAGCTGAATGGATTGCAACTCAATGTTTGCCTTCTTTGAAAGTGGTTTGAACAGTTGTTGCCTGTGACTGGCTGAAACTCAGCTGCTGTGATTGGCTCAGATGTGACTATTTGTAACAAGAGTAGGTTACAGTCTGTGTACACATTCAATCAGGTTAGAGTTCACTATGTATGAAGACATTTTTAGGCTAAACTTAAAAATATATATAAGGAGGCAGCTTTAGGCTAAAAAATTGAGAGATTGACCAAAACTTTAAGCATTGATGTTATTATCATGATAAATTGACTTACTTGGTCTTAAACTCCCCTGGAAAATAGAAGAACAGTGGGTTTTTAAGGTGGGAACAATGGAAAAAAGGAAACCTGAATGATTACTTCAGGAAACTATTTTGTAAGGATTAGAGCAGAAGGGATTTATCTATTACACTGAAATCTACTGCTTTGAGGTGAAAAAAAATTATCTGTCTTGGGAACTATCTGCTTCTTTAAAGTTTCAGTTTGATTATGTAGCTTTAGGTATTAGTGTCCCATTTGGGTGTGGTCTGTCCACCTAGTGCATGAGTTCAATCCAATAAAATTGCCTCCCATAATTTTGTTTAACAATTTCTAGTTTTGGCACTACTCCCAGCCTCATTTTGGGTTTCTGGTCTCAATATGTCATTTACAGGATACAGTGTCCTCAGGATTACCTATTTCTTTGAGTTTTTGTCATTTGAGTTGGAAAGAGACCATTTGGCAGTCTCTGCATGGCTGCATTAAAAACTTATGAGAGAATAAAGCACACCAGGAAGACTATTATTATAACTCTCAGGAGGATTATAACAACAGCTGGGAGTACACTCTTTAGCCAGGGTCCCCATGAACCAAACCAACTAAATAAAAACAACATAATGAACCACATAAAGAGTGTATTTGTTTTAACTAAGCAGCCCATTTGTTAATCTCCTGCTACTGAATCTCTATGATACATGTGTATTCATCTGTGTGCAAAGGAAGAGTCAGCAACTGCAATGACTACTCTCTATTCAGCCAGCAGAGAAATTCTATTATCTAGCTCAACTTTAGCAATAAAATGTAAAGCAGTCTGTTGTGCAACCATAATCTTTGCAATAGAATTTGCTACAGTGCCTACTAAAAGGGATACATTTCTGATCACTGCCTCATTTGTATATTTACTCCAAATCATTAAAAAAGGGACCTAGTAAATGATGCCCATCCAGAAGAGTAAAGGCCTCCTTACAACATTCTCTCCATTCTATGATGTAGGTTAAGAGGAGTGAATCAATATTCTGTTTCTGACTATGGGGCAACAAAGTTACCAAGAAAATTCCTAGCTCACATTGGACATTCCTATTCCATCCATCAGGGCATAAGGCTTCTGATATATAAAATTGTCTGTGAGATCCTGAAGAAATAAAAGTATACCCCATGGCTGCACAAAAGGCCTTGTTTTCAGTTTTATAATTCGTAGAAGCTTAAGAAAGAAAGCAAAATTAAGAGAGAGAGGAGTTTTATGAGAGCAGAAAAATATTAATCCTTGATCGTAGGAAAGCTGTTCACATCTAAGACACTGTCTGCTTCTGGGGAGAAACTTGTCTGATTAGCTTTACTTTCAGGTTTCTAATATGCACACAGTTCCAAGAGTCTGAAGGGGCCCTACTGAGTTGTGAGATTATAGGCCCAAGGTTTGAAGTTCCAAAATTTTGCTGCACTGTGGGTGGCGAGTGCAGTTTTATCTGACGGTTTACACAAAACCAAATGTTTAGGTTATAGATCCTGAAGAATTTGATTGGCTTCAGTTGATGGATCACGAAAAGCTTCCTTTACCTAGGGAAAATACACTTTAATGTAATGCATTAAAATCTTACAACACTTAGTCATATCCAAAAGATACATGAGGTTCTAATATTGGGGATAAGAGAGCAACAATTTTGTAATGTTTTCCAGGGGAAGCGGATCTAATTGTAATCAATCTGCAATACTTTTGACTGAGGCAATCCAATTGATTCAGTCAGCTTTGTCTAATGCTATTGTATCTAAAATACTTTATTTAATTGTTTTGCAGTGAATCTAGTGAAACAGGTACCTCCATCACTGAAGATTTATTTAGGCATGGTCCATGAAAGAAAGATATTTCCTAATAACCTTTCAGCAACTGTAATACCATCAGGTTTATTGCATAAAAAGCTGCTATACAACCAGAAAATATGTGCTGAAATTGACAATTAAGTGACATTTTTCTACAAATGTTCAAATAGTCCTTCAGGAATTTAGCTGACCAAACATTGATAATTGGATTGATTGTGGTAACTGTCCCAAATTTATAAAATGGTTTTCAATAAATGATTGCCATTTGTTCATCTATATATGTATGATTGAGCACAGAGATTTTAATAATGGAAGCTTAAAAACGGGAAGAAAAAGAAAAGAACTTAGGAAGGAGCAGGGGGCTCTCTATGCTCTCCATGAATCCATGCTTATCATTAAATAATACCTACTTAAATATCAATTTCGTCTCTCAACTTCAGGTCCATAGCACTGTTTATTAAGTAGGTTATCATATGATTATAGACTTGGACCATGAAGTTCACTCAAATTGCTTATCTTAACAAATTCAATGCTGGATAATGTAGCAGGAAACTCTGGCAAGGTTTTGTCTTAGTATGCAATTAGTTCTTATCCTGTTGGGTTAGCCATGTTATAAATCAGTCTGTCTCTTCATTAGAGTTCTGGGAATTCTTACCCAGCCCAAATAATATGGTACTAATTTTGTTAAAAATCTCTTTTCAAGAGTGATTGACAAGGTCCTTTCTATTCTTTTCATGAACCTCCTTGAAGATATAACAGTTTAGGATTATAATTTCTTGCAAAGAGAGAGAGAGAATGCCTCAAAATTAAACAATTAACATTGGTCAGGACTTAATATAATTATGGTTAAAGATGCAATTGACGAGAACATTTGGCCTACAACAATTCAGCATAATAACCATAATTATCTCTGATAACATATATCATGATGCATCAAAATTTTAGGATTGTCATAGAATTTTGAAATGTTTAGTAATAACAAATCCATTAAAATATAACTCGAAGATTAAACATTATTTCATTTTTGACAATTCTTCCCATATAATTTAATGTACCATGTAAGACCGATTATCTCTGTTTTGGATGCTGCAGTGGTCTTCTTTAGCCCTCCAAATTTAAAGTTCTTCTAAATTAGGAGATCAAAAAATATTTAATCTTGAATTTGAAATTGGTTTGCAGAATCCAGTCAAAGATGTCAAAGATTTTAATCATTTAATCAAAATAAGGTCACACACAAGTCACTGTAAAATAATAACCATTCATTTTGCCAAAATAATAATTATAATATTTGAATTTTTAAGAAGCAAATATTTTTATTATTTCACAGAGAAGAAACTTAGTTTTCCAAATAATCAAATATCTAATAAAAACAGCATTGGGCAGAATATTTGTCTCATTCTCACATCTCTCAGTCTCTTATTTTCATAAAAGTTTGTTTTTAATCAAAAAGTGAACAAAAATATTTTACATCTTATGAATACTGTATTAAAATCTTGGTCAAAAGGGAAAACCAAATGTTATGTTCATATTAGTGTATTATCAGTACTAAAGTTAATTTTAATAAAACCTTATAAACAAACCCATCAAATCTTAGTTAGCTTTTTATCACACATTGTTTCCATAAATCCTTTATAATCTCTTACGTTTTTTCTATCCTCTTTTTTTCACAATAGTAAACTTAGCCTTATTGATATGTTTTTATTTCTTCAATTTGAAATTATCTGTGTATTAGTTCATTTTCACACTGCTATGAAGAAATACCCGAGACTGTGTATTTAGAAAAAGGTTTAATTGACTCACAGTTCTTCATGGCTGGGAAGACCTTAGGACACTTACAGTGATGGAAGGGGAAGCAAACACATTCTTTTTCACATTCCAGCAGGAGAGAGAAGTGCCAAGCAAAGGGAGAAAATTCCCTTATAAAACCAATATATCTCATAAGAAGTCATTTACTTTCATGAGAACATCATGGAAAAAACTGTACCCATGATTCAATTACCTCTCCGTAGGTCCAACCCATCACACATGGGGTTATGGCAACCACAATTCAAAATAAGATTTGATGAGGACACAGAGTCAAACCATTCATTCCACTTTGGGCACCTCCCAAATTTCAAGTCCTCACATTTCAAAACACATTAACAACTTTCCAACAGTCTTCCAAAATCTACCTCATTTCAGCATTAACTCAAAAGTCCATGTCCAAAGTCTCACCTTAGACAAGGCAAGCACCTTCTGTCTATTAGCCTTTAAAATCAAAAGCAAGTTAGTTACTTCCTGTATAGAATGAGGGTGAAGGCATTGGGTAAATACACCAGTCCCAAATAGAGAAGCCAAAACCAAGAGGCTATAGCCTCATGCTAGTCTAAAATCCATCAGGGCTATAGTTAAAACTTAAAATTTCTAAATGATCTTCTTTGATTCCATGTCTTACATCCATTACATTCATGCTAATGAAACTGGTGGGCACCCACAGTCTTGGGCAGCTCCACCTCTTTCACTTTACAGGGTACAGCCCCCCCTCCCATCTGCTTTCACAAACTGTGTTGTCTGTGGCTTTTTCAGTTGCATGGCACAAGCTGTTGGTGGATATAAAATTCTGGGGTCTGGAGGATGGTGGCCCCCTTCTCTCAGATCTACTAGGCAGTTCACCAGTGGGGGAACTCTGTTTGGAGTTTCCAACCTCACATTTCCCTTCTTCATTGCCCTAGCAGAGGTTCCCAATGAGGGCTCCACCCCTGCAGCAAACTTCTGCCTGAACATCCAGACATTTCCACACATCCTCTGAAATCTAGGTGGAGGTCTACCCTCAGGCCCAACACCATATGGAAGCTGTCAAGGGCTGGGGCTTATACCCTGTAAACCAATGGCCTGAGCTGTACATTGGCCCCTTTTCATCATGGCTGGGACCCAGGACACCAAGTTGCAAGGTTGCTTAAAGCAGCAAAGTCCTGGGTATGGCCCATGAAACCATTTACTCTCCAAGGCCTTTAGGCCTGTGGTGGGAGGGGCTTCCACGAAGGTCTCTGACATGATCTGGAGACATTTTCCCCATTCTCTCAGTGATTAACATTTGACTCCTGGTTACTTATGCAAATTTCTGCAGTGGGCTTGAATTCCTCCCTAGAAAATGGAGAAATGCACTAAGTCATCTCTCTCAAGTTCAAAGATCCACAGATCTCTAGGGAGGAACAAAATGCCACCAGTCTCTTTGCTAAAGCATACCAAGTATCACCTTTATTCCAGTTCCCAATAAGTTCCTCATCTTCATCTGAGACCACTCATCCTGGACTTCATTGTCCATATCGCTAACAGCATTTTGATCAAAGCCATTTAACAAGTCTCTAAGTTTTAAACTTCCCACATCTTTCTTTTTTCTTCTGAGTTCTCCAAAGTGTTCCAGACTCAGGCTGTTACTTATTTCCAAAATAGCTTCCACATTTTGGTGTATCTTTGTATCAGCACCCTACTCTCTGTGGCACCAATTTACTGTACAAGTTCATTTTCACACTGCTATAAAGAAATACCTGAGACTGAGCAATTTTTAAAGGAAAGAGGTTTAGTTTACTCACAGTTCTGTATGCCTGGAGACTTCAGCACACTTACAGTCATGGCAGAAAGGGAAGTAAACATGTTCTTGTTCCAATGGTGGCAGAAGAGAGAAATGCCAAGCAAAAAGGGAAGGCTGTTTGTAAAACCAACAGATCTTGTGAGAACTAATTGAAATCACAAGAACAGCATGGGAATAACCACCCTGATGATTCAATTATCTCCTACCAGGTCCCTCCCACAACACATGGGGATTATGGGAACTATAATTCAAGAAGCGATTTGGATGAGGACTCAGAACCAAACCATAACAAACATTAAATAACTTCTAAACTGTACAGAATTATTTTTTCTCAACAAGTACACATTTTCATGCCTTTAAAACTTTCCTTGCCAAAAATATACCTTGCTTTTCCTTATACACTCTGTATATAGAATTGTTTCTCTTATATTCACTAGTTTTAATTACATATAGCAACTACAATGTTTAATGTTAAGAACCCTATCAGTGAAAAAAATCTAGAAAATATATAATTTAAACTCTTTTATAATAACATTTAAGGATGAAACTTATTTCATATAATTTAGAAAGGTATGTTTTCTCAGTTTTTTGTTTATTAACAGATATAAATACATGTAGATTTTTATACTACATAAAATAGATGCCAAAGTATAAAAACTTAAATATATGTCTAATAATTAATATTTCAGAATCTTAACTTGCTTAGAAATGACTAAGATATGTTATGAATATTTATTAGTTAATCTAATATAATGACTTTTATTTATTTTTATTCATTTTAAGTAAATAACAATAATTTTTAACCACACAGGTATCATTTCTACTGCCTTCTTTTGATCTGAAGGGTTCCCAGGTGTTCTTATGACAGGATAACTATGAAAGACAGGGCTTGTCTGGATTCAGAATTTACATAGCAGATGTAAAACTTAGGACAGAGACTAGAGCTGTGAAGATGATGTCTGCAGGATACAAATCTTCCTGGCGTTGTCAGAAGGCATACCTGGACTAGGGAGAAAGGGACCTTGCCTTGTAGCTGGTGGTACATGAGTTGAGGATATGCATATGCCTGCAGGCCTCCCTATGGCCAACTATGTAGACCCTAGAATCTAGAGGCTCAAAGCCAAAGACACTAATCTCACAGTAAGATGTGGGTAAGACTTCAGGGGAGACCAGTAGCCAGCACTTACAGCTTTAGCTTATAGGAAATCAAGCATATATCAAAAATACTACAGGAGCAGTTTTATGACCCTAAAACATGTTTTAGGATTAGGCCCAGGTGACCATTAGGCCCAGGTGAAAAAAATGTATAAATTATATTTAATGCTGGCATATCTGAAGATATTCTTATTTTATTTTACCAACAACTTTTAAACTAGCCTTATTTACCAAATATTATCTTAAATCACATAAAATTACCATGTATGCATAACACATAAACATACTGACATACAGACACAGATAGAAATAGTTCTTACAGCTTTCAGTCAGATTTTTTTTTGGCCAAATTCCAAATAATTTTTCTTTTCTATATTCAGACTGTCAATCTTCTAATTTCCTGTTTATTTTCCTAAGCAATTGTTGATTAGGAAATCATAAATTATTATTTCTAAAGAGACAATTTTTAGGTGAAACAAGATGGAAATTTCATATCTCGAAAACATAAAGCTAGAACTTTATGCCTAAATAGTGTACCAGTGTTGTCCAAACATGGAAAGGTGGAGGTAAAGTCCCAGTTAAGATAAGAAAGCCAGAAAAAGCACCTTAAACAAAAATAAGACTTGTTATATAAATTTAAACCAAGAATAAGAGTTTCTAAGTGACTCAGTCTTCCCTCTCCTCCAGGTTCATAGAGGCACACACCCTTACAAAGGGAGACTTCTTTTCTAGGTGTAAATTTCTATTACAAAGGAATTTCAAAATATCTAGTGATATCACAAAAAATTACTGAGTGCAGGTGGACACCCTTAAGAAACAGGGCAAAGAAAACATTGTCTGCCTCTGTGCTCAGCATGAGTAACTCTGAAAAAGAAGTGAGCCTACTTTACCTAAGGGCATAGCTTGTATAAACACTTTATCTTGATTTCTTTTAGTCTTTAGAGGTGGGTGATAACTAAGTCAAAGGTTATCAGATTCTGTTTTTTCTTTGTAATTGGTTGCTTAAGCTTTTTTATTTCCTTTTATAAAAAGTATTTTAAAGGGGGTAATAAAAATGTTGAAACATTTTTCAGAAGCTTCTGGCTTTTTAGAAACTTCAGCCAGCATCCCTGGATTAGCCTAATTCAGGAGATCTCAGCTTTAAATGCACTTCTTAAAGTGCAATGCTGTTCATTTAGAATGTCCCATTGTAATTTTAAATTATCTATGGTAAGATTTTGCCATTTTTGTAAGCATTTGCTGCTTCTGGGGTCTAATACTTATACATGTAAATGTAGGCATAGCTGCAAGGTGGATTACTCAGTTCTTCAGAAATTAAGAATCCCATTTTGACATTAAAACTTGGATTTGGCTCTTGGATCCCCTTGAGCAACTTAGTCAATGATTTTTTTCCTACTTAAATACAAAAGAACAAGCAGAAAAATGTATGAAACTAAAAAATTCCCATGAATTTCTGAAAGCCAGAGCTTTTACTCCTTGCAGTATTGCCATTTACTGCCAGTTTCTTTCTGACCCAGTCAAACATTCTGACTTCTAACTGGATCCAATCCAGTTAACTATCAGATTCAATATGGTCCTGGACCCAGTCTGGTTTCTGTCCTGACTTCTGAATTCACTTCAAATAAAAAATTTGCTCAAACAATTTCAGATAGTTTAAAACACAAATCTGTGGAGCTTTAAATTATTCATTAAGTTAAGTATTTTGAGATGAGAATATTAACCTGAATTATCTGGTTGTTCCTGATCTCAATGACACATGTTCTCATAAGAAAAAAGCATTTGATAAAATCCAGCATCATTTTATGATTTAAAACCTTCAACAAAATCAGTATACAAGGGAGTTATCTCAATGTAATAAAAGTCAACTATGACAAACCCACAGCCAATAAAATACTGAATGGGAAAAAGTTGAAAGAATTCCCCGAGAACTGAAACAAGACAAGGATGCTGATTCTTACCACTTCTAATCAACATAGTCCTGTATTCCTAGCCACAAAATTCAGACAAGAGAAATAAATAAAGGGCATCTGAATTAATAAAGAAGAAGTCTAACTGTTGCTGTTTGCTAATGATATGATTGTATACCTAGTAAACCCTGAAGACTGCACAAAATGCTCATAGAACTGACAAATGAATTCAGCAAAATTTCAGGATGTAGTATTAATGTACACAAATCAGTAGCTCACCTATACATCAACAGTGACCCAGCTGAGAATTGAATCAATAACTCAACCACTTTTACAATAGCTCCAAAAAAATAGAATACTTAGGAATATACCCAACCAAGGAGGTAAAAGACCTCCACAAGGAAAACTACAAAATTCTCCTGAATTAAATGTTAGACAACACAAACAAATGGAAGTGTATCCCATGCTCATGGATGGGTAGAATAAATATTGTGAAAATGACCACACCGCCAAAAGCAATCTACAAATTCAATGCAAGTTCCATCAAAATACCACCATCAATCTTCACAGAACTAGAAAAAGCAATGATAAAATTCATCTGTACCAAAAAAGAGTCTGCATAGCCAAAGCAAGACTAAGTAAAAAGAAAAAATCTGGAGGCATCAAATCATCTGATTTCAAACTATACTATAATGCCATAGACACCAAAACAGCATGATACTGGTATAAAAACAGGCATACAGACCAACAGAAGAAAAGACAGAACCCAGAAATAAAGCCAAATATATACAGCTAACTCAACTTTGACAAAGCAAGCAAAAACATAAAGTGGGGAAAAGACACCCTATTCAACAAATGGTGCTGGGATAATTGGCAAGCCACATGTAGGAGAATGAAACTGAATCCTTATCTCTTACCTTATAGAAAAATCAACTTAAGATGGATCAAGGTCTTAAATCTAAGGAGTGAAATTGTAAAACTTCTATAGGATAACATTATCTTCTAGACATTGGCTGAGGCAAGTATTTTATGACCAAGAACCCAAAAGTAAATGTGATTAAAACAAAGGGAAGTAGGTGGGACTTAATTAAAGTAAAGAGCTTTTGCAAGGCAAAAGAAGCAGTTAGCAGAGTAAACAGATAACCCACAAAGTGGGAGAAAAAATTAGGCATCTGACAAGGGACTAATATTCAGAATCTATGATAAACTCAGACAAATTAACAAGAAAAGCAATCCCATCAAAAAGTGGGCTAAATACATGAATAGACACGTCTAAAGAGAAGATATACAATAGCCAACAAACTGTTCAACATCACATGATCAGGGTAATGCAAATCAAAACCATAATGTAATACCATCTTACCCCCACAAGAATGGCTATAATCAGAATATCAAAAATAATAGATAGTGGTGGGAATGCAGTGATAAGGGAACATTTCTACCTTGCTGGTAGGAATGTAAACAAATACCAACACTATGGAAAACAGTGCGAAAATTCCTTAAAAAAACTAAAAATAGAACTACTTTTTGATCCAGCAATCCCACTACTGGATGTTTACCCAGAAGAAAAGTAAACATTGTATGAAAAAGATACTTGCCCACATATTTATAGCAGCACAATTTGCAGTTGCGAAAATGTGGAACCAACCCAAATGCCCATCAATCAATGAGTGAACAAAGAAACTACAGTGTGTGTGTGTGTGTGTGTGTGTGTGTATATATATATATATATATATATATATATATATATACACACACATTATACAATGTATATATATACATATACAATGTATATATATAATGTATATATATAGTATATATATATATAATGTGTATATATATAGTATATATATATAATGTGTATATATATATAGTATATATATATAATGTGTATATATATAGTATATATATATAATGTGTATATATATAGTATATATATATATAATGTGTATATATATACACCAGATATATGGAAATATATATATATGATGGAAACATATTATATACATATGACAGAAATATGTGTGTGTGTATATATATGTATATACATACATACATACATATATACATACATATAATGGAACACTAACTACTCAGCCATATAAAGGAATGAATTAATGGTATTCACAGCAACCTGGATGTGATTGGAGACTATTATTCTAAGTGAGGTAATGCAGGAATGGAAAACCAAACATCATATGTTCTCATTCATAAGTGGCAGCTAAACTATAATGATACAAAGACATAAGAATGACACAGTGGACTTTGGGGACTTTGAGGGAAACGGTGGGAGCAGGGTAAGGGATAAAAGACTACAAATTTGGTTCAATGTATACTGCTCAGGTGATGGGTGCACCAAAACCTCACAAATCACCACTAAAGAATTTACTCATGTAACCAGAATTTACACCTGTTTCCCAAAAACCTATGGAAATAATTTTTTTTAAAAAAAAACCTAATTTTGAAAAGCAGAAAAAGAATCAGGCATTTAACCTACTTTTTCTTTACTACCTAGATTTCAAATAGTTGATGCTGAAAAGTTTCTTTTTATGAAAGTGTTATAATAACTAAGAAGGGAGACAATAAAAAAAAAACCCATTTTGTAAACTCCTAATAAAATAGCAAACCTAGGCAATGATTGTCAATAGCCATGAACCCTACAAAAAGAGAGAGACAACCAATATTACCTGACCTGGGTGAGAAATACACTCCACCACCTATGAAGCAGTTTTGCCAAAAAATAGAAACTGAATGAATACAATCAAGATAGGGTTACTATTTACAGGAAAGAAAAGAAAGAACACACTAAACCATCCATTAAATAAAAAGCATTGCAACAAGTGGTAGACTGTGTTTTTAGTTTAATCATAATGATCAAACAAAACTTCTTGATAAATGAACAAAATATTTCTTCATGTTCTCTTTGTGATCATATTAATCTTAAAATCTTGTTTATGGATGTATTTATTGTGGTAAGATGGCAGAATGTACAATTTCATACAGGTCAGGAGTTGACCATCTCAGAAATATTTTCTTTCCTAATGTTACCAAACTTTCTTTTACTTGGAAAACTACAGCACAGCTGAGCCATGAAGTAGCCAGTCACTAATTCTAAAAAGACAGTTTTAGGAGTGTGTACGCAAAGGAGAAGCTTGATACAGTTGAGTGACCTTGGAGGAGACAGATCACTGTGAGGATCCCACCCTCAACTGAACTGGTGAGCCAGCTCTTCTCAAAGTGCTCCAAGACACATTGGAGGTCCTCAAGCAACATTCAGGATGTCTATGACATCAAAACTATCACAATAATAATGCAAATGGGACCTTCTCAAGTTTCATAGGCTGACATTAAACACTGATGATGATAAAAGCAAGGGTGTTTAAAATTTCTGGCACCTTAGTGCAAATCAAGGCAGTGGCACCACGGTTGTAGGTCACCATTACCACTGTGAGTTCACAGGATGGTTTCATATAAAAATATCCTCGATGAAACAGTGAATATTAGCAATTGCATGCAATCTGGACCCCTGAATACCTGCCGTTTTGCCCTTTTCAGTATTGTTTATGCCAAAATAGGAAGTTCACATGAAGGAGTTGTGCAGCATACTGATGTATGATGATTGTCTCAAGGAAAAGAATTTATGCAAACTGTTTGATCGGCAAGCTGAACTGGCAGCTTCTTTGTTCATAGAATACTACTTTTATATGAAATAACAATTGAGAGATAAATTATTTAAAGATAGTTATTTGGCAGATGCTTTCTCAAAAGCAAAATGAGCTTGTTCCTTCAAAAAAATCACTGACGTATTTGTTGCTGATGATAAAAGTCAAGCCATCAAACAGAAGTTAGATACTTAGAAAAATTGTGCCTGCCACCAAAAGCATGACAGCTTTCCCAATATGCATACAGTGAATAAGAAGGTATTGTGTCCTTAAAAATTTGTCGAAAGTAGATCTCATGTTAAGAGTTCTTTTTTTTTTTTTTTTTTTTTTTGAGACGGAGTTTCGCTCTTGTTACCCAGGCTGGAGTGCAAAGGCGCGATCTCGGCTCACTGCAACCTCCGCCTCCTGGGTTCAGGCAATTCTCCTACCTCAACCTCCCGAGTAGCTGGGATTACAGGCACGCGCCACCATGCCCAGATAATTTTTTGTATTTTTAGTAGACACGGGGTTTCACCGTGGTGACCAGGATGGTCCCGATCTCTTGACCTCCTGATCCACCCGCCTCGGCCTCCCAAAGTGCTGGGATTACAGGCTTGAGCCACCGCGCCCGGCCCGTTAAGAGTTCTTAACACAAAAAACATAAAAATAAAACACAAGGATACAAGGAAACTTTGGAAGTGATGTACACTTTTGTCACCTGGATTGTGGTGATGGTAACAGGAGTATATATGCATTTGTCCAAACTCACCAAATTCTATACATTGATCATAGGCAGAATTTTGCATACCAGTTATATCTCAATAAAGGTGGAAGGGAAGAAGACTTCTCATAAGATTACTGCTGATTTTCAACAAATTTAGTTTTTTTTTCTGATGGTAATATAAATGTTCTAACATTTAATTCCATGAACCAATATTGTCCAAATCATGTATGAGCAAAGGGACATGGATGAACCTGGAGAACATCATCCTCAGCAAACTGACACAGGAACAGAAAATGAAATACCACATGTTCTCACTCATAGGTGGGTGTTGAACAATGAGAACACATGGGCGCAGGGAGGGGAGCATCACACACTGGGGTCTGTTGGGGGGAATAGGGGAGGGACAGTGAGTGGTGGGGAGTTAGGGAGAGATAGCATGGGGAGAAATGCCAGATATAGGTGAAGCGGAGGAAGGCTGCAAATCACACTGCCATGTGTGTACCTATGCAACTATCTTGCATGTTCTGCACATGTACCCCAAAACCTAAAATGCAATTAAAAATAAATAATTTTAAAAAAAGAAAGTTCCAAAATTAAAGATTGAACAATGAATTTAAATGCAACAAAGTGAGAAAAGTTTACTGATATGGTTTCAGATTGCACAGTGAAAAGAAACTTTATGAAATTACCACTTGTAGAGACTTGGTGTAGTATCAAAGGGAATATCATAATTATCTGAAGACTATGAAAACACTCCTCTTTTTTTCCAATAGCAAAAAAAATAAAAGAGGATAAGTTAAAAGGCAACTAGACGGAGAGAGGAAAAAAGCAGTGGTGTGAAGTTAGAGTAACAAGAGATGTGGCCACAAGCCAAAGGATGCCAATAATGTACAGATGCAGAAAGTGGCAAGGAACTTACTCCCCCTAGAGTCTTCAGAGGGAGCGCAGCTGCCCACATCTTGGTTACAGAACTTTGTCCTCCAGATCTGTGAGAGAATAAATTTCATTGTTTTAAGCCACCCAGTCTCTGGTAGTTTCTTACCAGAGAGACATTATAGGAAATTAATATGGACTTTTCTTGGAAGATTGATTGCCTTTGTGGTAAATTTTACAGTGATTAACCAACAGTTGTATGGAGCTCTGCTTGATGCATCCCTTACTTACCTCCTTCAGTCCCACCTTATCTCACCTTCTGCATTTCAGTTTCTTTCTTGTCAGGTTCCAGCCACACTGGCATTCTCTTGGTTTCCTAAAACTACCAAGCCCCACTATTCTTTGGAAATTTTCATGTTTTTCTCTTCTTTCTTATTAATTTTTCATTTCTTGTCTTCAAGTAGTTTTTTGGTGATGCTTTTCATTCCTTATCTTACTCATCATCCCCTTACATATTTCAGTGCCTTATGCTTTGACAATGTAGTAAGGTCAAATGTATTTGATAATAAAGAAGTGGAGAAAACCTGATAACTATTAAATATTTTGTCTTTTCTGCCTGAAGGAAAAATGAGGCAATCAAATATTTGGAAAGGAAAAGGGAAGATAAAACACTTGTTTTTTCCCTGTACCTAATTTGTTTCAAGGTGTTCTTATTTCTGAGTAGCCATGAAGGTCTAGTATTTAAGAAAAGAGAGAAGAGTTGCTGGTTTGATGATACTAATATTTTGGAGACAGGATGCCGGGAAAGAATGGAGGAGACTAGAGAGAATCCAAACACCAAGAGCCTGAAGCAGATGAAATGGTCCATAAGTAGACTTTTTGTCAGGGAGGGAAAGAATGAGTAATAACAATGCCAATAAGTAGGATGCTTTTTTAATTGACAAATAATAACTCACTCTCTCTCTCTCTCTCTTTCTCTCTCTCTCTCTCTGTCTCTCTCTCTCTCTATATATATATATATTAAAATGTGATATTGTCATATATGTGCACATTGTAGAAATATATTAGTGTATGATCAAGTGTCAGTTTTATAATAAGGCTATATAAGTTAGTAAATTGCTAGAGCAAATGTTCCAATTATGATATTGCAGAGATGACTGGTTTCAAAAAATTTGAAATATAAACTTAATTCTGAATGATGTCAAGCTTAGAAATATTTCAGACTTTTCAATTAACTCACTAGGCAAACAGCTAATGACAAAATTAAAGTATATATATATATATATATATATATATATATATATATATATATATAGGTAAAGCATGAAATTAACCAAGTTCAACCACAGACATTTATTTAATATCAACTATGTATCAAACATTAGACATTAACAATATAAATGAATAAAGCATGTAATCTGCTCAGGGTTTTACGAGGATACAATTAAGGAGGTAGATAACTGGAGGCTTCTTTAGGGGACTTATCAACTTTAAATCTCATTGAGGTTGCCCAAATTCATTTTCTTGAAATTTATTACTGAAGGCCCTGGATTTTTGCTGGTTTTCAACTAAGTCTGTGTTTAGTTGCTTGAGATTGCCCACAGTCTAGGTAGGACACGTATTTTCTCCATAGAATGTTTACAACGTGGATGTTTCATTCAGTTCCAGGACACTTCCTCTATTCTCGTGGAAGAACTTGGCCATCTGTTTTACTAGATTAGGCCCAACCGTATAATGTTTCTTTTGATTTAACTCAAAGTCAAACTGTTTAAAGACTGTAATTACATCATCAGTTTGTTTTTTTTTTTTATGTTTGCCATGTAACATAAATGAGCCAGCCATAGGAGTGGCATCCAACATATGCACATGTCTTACCTAGACTCAAGAGGACCGGATTATGCAGGGTGTGTATATCAGTAGGCAGGAATCTTGGGAACCATCTGGGAATTCTGCCTACTACAACATTTTTGACAATATTTAAAATAGCTCTGTGAAAGTTCTTTTTTGACAATTCTGTCATTTATGTGATTTCTGGGTCTGTTTCTAACTATATGTTTATCTTTCTTCAAATATCTATTAATTCTTTATCATTTGCTTACTAATATAGGTGCAGTGTTATTGAGTTTCTGGATTTTTCTTTCTTGAAATATTGTTAACTTTCCTGGCAATCAGTTAATTTGCTGATTGACACCCTTGATATTTGGCAGGTTTGTTTTAGGACTTTATTACAGTGAGTTTAGAGAAGATCTTAACCTAAAATAAGAGTATTTCTATCCATAAGTTATGCTGTTCCTGGAGTTCCAGCTGATTTACTGTGACTTTGAGGTATCTCTACACTGGCTTATTGGATCACCAATATTTCTCAACATTGTACAAACTCCAGAACCAACGCTGGGTTCATAGTCCCTGCTATGGTATGAATTTTGTGTCCTTCCAAAGTCATGTGTTAAACTGAAAAACCAATGTAATGGCATTAGAAGGTGTGGCCCTTGGAAGGTGATTAGATAATAATGGTGGTGCTCTTATGCATGGGATTTGTGCCTTTCATATTAGATGTAAGATAAAACATTTAAAGAAGACCAGAGATAAAAATAATAGAAAAGAATGAAGGATGGATGACCCAAAATGAAAATTTAGAGAATCTAGGGATAAATAATTTGAATTATATTATGATTAGTTTTTTCCTTTAATAAATGCATTCAAAACATGACAAATGGGCCTCATATTCTGGAAAACTCATGGATACATTCAGTGTTTTCCATTGCCTACAATTATATTTGTCCAGGTTTTTCCATGTTTTAAAACAAAGTATGTTGTTCTAATAATAGCTACTCATATATTGATAAACTGGAAAATTTCTGCAACAGTACTTTTAACATTTATTGTCTGTAAATCTAGCATATCGAATTTTAAGTAAAGATTATTTGTACATTTGATCAATAAGGACCTAAACTATAAGAACGGAGAAATATTAAAATAAAGATTTTTTTGAAATAATAAAGCCTGTGAACTAAAAGATTAGGCAATTGGTATTACTAAAAATAAAGAAACATAATAAAAAATTAAAACTCTATCCTATATTGTAAATATAGCACTTTTCTGCATATAAATACATGGATATAATGCAAATCCAGTCAAAACCACCTGTTCACGTGTGCATAAATTGAGAGGTTGATTTTAAAATATACTTGAAAATCAATAACCACAAAGATAATTTTAAATTAGAATAATGTTTGAGGGCTTACATAACCACACTTTTTCAAGATTTATTATAAAACTATGGTAATCAACGCAGAATGGAAGGGGAGCAAAGAAGGACACGTATATTAATGAAAGAGACCACCAAGATAACTTAATCAAAACAACCCTCAGGCATATAAAGTCACTTGATCTTTATTTTTTAAATAATTATTTATTTATTATTACCATTTTTTATTATACTTTAAGTTCTGGGATACATGTGCAGAATGTGCAGGTTTATTGCATAGGTATACATGTTCCATGGTGGTTTGCTGCATCCATCTCCTCTCTTCTACTTTAGGTATTTCTCCTAATGTTAGGCCCCCCCAAATAAAAAAGGGGCACTGAAACTTTGAAACAGATTTATTTAATGATTTGTTTGCATTTGTGTGTTTTTCTTAAAAAGTAAACCTTCACTTTTCCTCACACTATATATATATACAAAATTATAGTACAGATGAATCATAGCGATAAAGCTTCCAGAGGGTGTTTCCTTGTACTTTATTAATAAAGACACCATTAAGAGAAATAAAAGGAAGCTACAATGTAAGATAATCATTTCAATACATATATCTGACAAATGATTTGTATATGAACCCATACATATGATAAATAAATAGGCAATCCCATGTAATTTGACTGATACCATTCAATAGGCATCAGTAAGTAAAAGGAGTATCTAATTGCAGCATATATCCGAAAATGCTGTCACCAGGAAAAACTACACTTAAACTTCAGAAAGTTACAAGATTAAACAATTAACCTCCCTGATGACTAAAATGGAAGTACTGATAATACCAAGTACTGGCAAGAAAGTGAGACAGCTGGAACTTTCATATGCTGCTGGTGAGAAAATCACTTTGGAGTCCTCTTTGACATGATTTACTGGAGCTGAACCAATAGTTCCAATGACTCAGCATTTATACTTTTCAGTATATAACCAGTAGAAATACACACATATGTTCATCAAGGTCTTTTCAGTACATATAGAGTGAAAATTAGTTCGTATATTTCCCACATGAACAGGAAGTTAATAGAAAGCACATACAAATACTGAAAAACTGGAAACAACCCAAGTGTATGCCCATCAGAAATAGAAAAAATAAATTCATTATGGAGTACAATATTAACCCGTATGGAAAAGAAAAAAAAACTACCATTATACACAATGGCATGGATAAGTATTACAGACAAACTATTGTGCCAACAGAAGCAGACAAGTGATTATATATCTAATAATTCATTTCTACAATCTTCAAAAACAGGTAATGCAACCCATAGAGATAAAAATCAATGTTTGTCTTGGGGGATTAATAATTAAGATGGTGCTTAAGAAACTTCTGGATGTTGCTAATGTACCTTATCTGAGTGATTAAGTTTACATGCTTACTTTTTAAAAAGTTTTATTTTATTTGTAATAGACACATAATTGTACACATTTAGCATGTATATGTCATATAATTACCAAATCAAAGTAATTAGCATATTTTTCACTTTAAACATTTAATATTTTTTTGTAGTGATAAAATTCAAAATCCTCTATTCCAGATATCTTGAAATCTGCATTGTCATTAACTATAGTCACCCTACTATGTAATAGTACACCAGAAGTTAATCTTCCTAATTGTAAGTTTGCACCCATTGACCAAATTCTCCACATTATCTTTTCCCTTCTACTAACCACAGGCTCTGGTAACCACTATTCCAGTGGTCTCCAATCCCCAGGCCACAGACCTGTCCCAGTCCTTGGCCTGTTAGAAACAAGGCTATGCAGCAGGAAGTGGGCAGTGGGCAAGTGAGTAAGCTTCAACTGTGTTTACAGCCACTCCCTATCACTCACATTACCTCCTGAGCTCACCTCCTTTCAGTTCAGCTCTAGCATTTGATTCTCATAGAAGCATGAACCCTATTGTGAGCTGTGCATGTAAAGGGTCTAGATTGCATGATCCTTATGAGAATTTAAAGCCTGATGATGTGTCACTGTCTCCTGTTACACCCATATGGGACAGTCTAGTTGTAAGAAAACAAGCTTAGGGCTCTAACTGTTTCTACCTTGTGGTGAGTTGTATAATTATTTTCATTATATATTACAGTGTAATAATAATAGAAATAAATTTGATAATAAATGTAATGTGCTTGAAGAATCCCAGAAACATTCCTACTCCACCGTAGTCTGTGGAAAAATTGTCTTCCATGAAACTGGCCCCAGGTGCCAAGACTGGGGACTTCTACAGTATTCCAGTCTCTACTTCTATGAGATCAACTTCTTTAGAGTCTACATACAAGTGAGATCATAAGGTGTTTGGCGTCCTGTGCCTGGCTCAATTCATCTGTAAATAGACACTTCAACACACTAGTTTTATTTTCTTTAGATATATACCCAAGAATGAACTTGCTGTCTCATATGTTAGTTTTTACCATAAAAACAAAAGATCATAAGAGACTATTATAAACAGCTGCATGCCAACAAACAGAAAAACCTAGAAGAAATGTATAAATTCCTGAACACATACAACTCACCAAGATTGTATCATAAAGAAATAGAATACCTAAACAGATCAATAACAAGTAAGAAAATTGAAATAATGGTTATTTTTTTTCAAGTCTCTCATCAAAGAAAAACCTAGGGTCTGATGGCTTGATTACTGTTTTCTGCCTAATACTTTAAAAAAGTAAAACTAACACCAATTTTACTCAAAATATTCCAAAAAATTAAAGAGGAGAGAATAGTTCTAAAGTTATCCTTCGAGGCCTGGTACCAAAACCACACAAGGACACAACAAAAAAGGAAACTACATACTAATATCCCTGATGAACATGAAGCAAAAATCCTCAGCAAAATAACCACAAACCAAATTAAACGGCAAATTAAAAAGAGTATTTACGATGAACAAGTGAGATTTATCCCAGGGATGGAAGGATGATGATACAACACACATACATCAATAAATGTGATACAATGAATTAACAGAATGAAAAAGTGTATGATCATTTCAATAGGTGCTAAAAAAGTATTTGATAAAATTCAATAGACACTCATGATTAAAACTATCAGCAAATTGGGTATATAATAAATATACCTAAACACAATAAAGAACAATTATGCCAAACCCACAGCCAACATCATATTGGAGAGGAAAAGGTGAAAGCTTTTTCTCTATGTTCTGAAACAAGACAAGAATATTCACTTTCACAACTTTTATTCAACATAGTGCTGGAATTCTAGCCAGAGCTATGAGACAAGAGAAAGAAATAAAGGCTAACCAAATTGGAAAAGAAGGATGTCAAGTTGTCCCTGTTTGCAGAGATCATGATTATACATAGGTACAGAAAACTCTAAAGACTTCACCAGAAACCTATTAGAACTAAAAAATGAATGTTGTAAAGTTGTAGGAATCAAAATCAACATAAAAAAATCAATGACATTTCTATACACCAATAGTAAATATATAAGCCTACTTTTAAAGTATTTGTCCTTAACACAGGTACATTTTAATGCATATTTTTATAAAAATAATTGTCTATAACTTAAATATGTATTTATATTCATCTTACCAAATATTTTTGAGTATTGTATACTATATTGTATCATATAACTTTTAAAGTATTATATATTTTACAAAACTAAAAGGAAATTATAATAACAGTAGTGAATAAAATTACATGGCTCCCTTCCAAAAATAATAATAAAACATGCCACAGTAAAAAACACACTAATATGTACATGCATTTGAATACCATTCTTCCAAATCCTGAAGACAATATTAATCAAGGTGATGGGGAGTCCAAAATTTATGATCAGATATGCAGAGCTCTTTTTTTTCTAGATCACTGGTTTAAATGTTCTTGATACACTAATAAAGAAAGTTCATTAACTTCCAATAGCTGTTTGGTGTTTTATGTAAAATGAAATAATGGTTTGTGCTGATACCATTAAAGCCTATGTCTATAATTTAAGTTACAAGAATAACTTTCCAGCCTATCTCCTCAGAGGCCAAAGATAAAAAGGGCATTAAGGTAGCCAAACTCTTTGATCTTAAATTTGCTCTTCTATTCCTGATGTATTATATAATGTAGGAAGAATATGCTATAAACCTAGCGGTTGTTTAAATAATCATTTATGTCTGTCTGCCCATTTTTATTTCAGGCAGGTAATCTTTTCTTTTTACCAGCCTCATTAATATAAACCAATACTGGAGGACAGATACCTATGACTTTATATGCCATTATATACCAAATTTTCAGCAGTTTACAAGGAGTATCAGTTCTTTCTCCTGCTTCATGTCTCCAACATAAAGAGACTTCTTTTAGAGTAACGAGTGGGCTTTGATCACTTCTGCCTTTCACCCCAGGAAGAAAAGGCCAATTTATTAAATTGTAACATATGACTCAGCAAATTCTGTGCCTATATTTTGTGCCCTGGGGCCAGCAGAGAAGATACATTTTTGTTCTGTTGCTCCAAATTGTGGGTTAGTTTACATGACAGGTTCTGCCTTTGTGGGAAGATTGAGGGAGTAATTTAGCTGGAGGGCAAATAAATAATGCCATCTGGAAGCCCCGAAGCCATATTCTCCATACGACTTTATCAATAGTAAAGATATCTGCTTAACTCCTATATGATTTTCATAATTGTTTCCATTTATTTGAATAGAAAAGATATGTCCTATTGGAGCACCTAAATCCAAAACATTATGAAACATTATGATTTGCGGACCTAATTGTTCTTATCCTCACATGGGGAGAAGTGTTAGTTTTCAATGTATTTGAAGATTTAGCCTCAACACAACTAAGTGGATTGAATGAAAGGAATTAAGAATCCAAAGTGTGAGACAAAATTATGTTAAACATTTTTTACTGAAACATAAAAGACCACCTGAAAACTATGCAATTCAGGCCAATCTCTATACTTTTAGTACATTAAGTAGCCCTAGTTTGAACCACCATTTCTCTCTTGATCATGGTAAAGACATTGTGTAGAAGATGCTTCAAGTGAATTTTTCTGACCCTGAAAGCTTACCTCTGTTTGCCTTGTATACCCTCTAGGAGAAATTACCTTAAGTTTAAACATATTATGGGAAGATGAAAATAGAATAAAAGAAATCCTTTCAGAGGTGGCAAGTGAAATAAATTTAATGGAGAATTATAGAATAAACAATATCTGAAAATGTAGTAGGCTGTTATTTTTTATTCCCCTCAAAAGTTAGTTTTACCTAATCCTAGAGAAAAGGTACCGTTTTTTAAAAACTCTATGTATCCCAATATAGTTTATTCATAAAACCAAGCATTATTCTAATAGTGTTTTCATTGTGAAAACGATTATAAAGTAGCTTCTCTTCTTGTATTTTATAAAACTCTCAACTGCTGCTATTCAAATTACCTAGCTAATTAGGTTTCCAATGAAAAGGTGTGTAAACACAGTCATTTTTAACCTTAAAAATAATTTCTAACTCCCCTGGGGGCTGTTAAAAATACAGCTAATAAAGAATTGCTTAAGTTGTGTAAGGATAATGCAGTTAATCAGAGATCTCTAAAAAAATCTTCTAGATAGAAGCACTGAACTGTGCAAACTAATGTGAAAATATTATAATCCAAATGCATTTGAATAGGGAATTTAGTTCTTTAACTTAAAAGTAGGTAAGTGGTACTTGTATCATTACATTAGTCACATTAATCATCATGTTTTCATACAGAGAAATACAGTTAAGCACAGCAGCTGGTTAAATTGTTAAGGATAATGACTTGCATAACATTCTAAGAATATGACATAGTTTTTCTATTAAAAAATCGAGGTGACTTCTGTATATCAACCATGCTCCTCAGAAAACGCCTGGAAAATGAAAATTACAGTGCATTCACACTGCTTCTTTTTCCCTTCCTCAAGTACATCACTAAGCCAATGTAGAAAGACACTGGGTCATCCTTCTCAGGAGCCAATAGTTTATAACAGACCTGCAGATTGATCCCTTAACACATAAGTTACCACTTTGAAAGAAAAATCTGTATGACTATCACCTTTTGCTCAGGGTATTCTGATTGCTGTAGAAATGATTATCTTTCCAGTCTAGAATTTTATATTGGGAATAATTGAAGGTATGGTGAGCTTAATATAATGAAATTAACTTATGATACAAAGGTTTTCAAACTTTTGAAGTTTCATAGGTAGTCTTAGTCTCAGTAAAACAAAATAACAAACTTTAGAGATTTTTTTAAATTCCCAAATGATTTGAAGAGTGTTTTAGTCTGTTTTCTAGCTTTGATGTGATCATATAAATGGCTGAAAACACCAGAAATGACCTCAGAAAAGTACAAGAACTCAGAGAGGCTTGGCATGGAAATGGCAGAAAAGTAGAACACAGCCTATATTTTTAAAATGCTGCTGGACTCTGATGCTCCTGACAATAGCAGGCAAAGCCATTAGTCCTAGAAAACCTCTTGCCGAAATAATATCACCACCTCAGTTGAAATCTAAGCACTTTCTGTGAATCAGTATCTTCTCTCAAAACTCAGAGTCTGAGTGGGAGTAAGAGATTTGTTGAGACTTGTTCAGAAGCACACCAATATCCACTGAACATAGGCCTCTCCCCAAATAGATGCTCTTCTAGGGTAAGATGTCAGAGACAAATTCTAAATCAATGACTGTGTGCATTTTAAATATTAAGATGTTGCACTAACATTTTTTTATTAGAACCTATATTTTGAATCATTTTAATAGGACTTGAGTAACAGATTATATCTGAATAAGCAGAATAGGAGATGGCCAATTTAGATATCAATTGAATAGAAGTTCTAGGAAGGGGAGAAGAGTAAAGTGTCAGTTTCTGCTGGGTGTGGTGGCTCATGCCTGTAATCCTAGCACTTTGGGAGGCTGAGGAAGAACAGCTCGAGCTCAGAGGTTCGAGATTAAAGGCTGGGCAACATAGGAAGACCCTATCTCTACAAAAAATAAAATAAATGTGCTGGGCCTAGTGCCATGTGTTTGTAGTCCTAGTTACTCAGGAGACTGAGGAGGGAATATCACTTGAGCACCAGAGATCAAGGATGCCCTGAGCCATGGTTACACCACTGAACTCCAACGTAGACAACAAAGTGAGACCCTGCCTCAAAAAAGTTGTCTTTTCTGAGAAGTTAGAAGTATTAAGGTGAAAAAAAAAGCAGCTGAGGCTGATTTTCCCTCATTTACATTCATCTTACCACTATTTTCTCTCGGAACAGTAAAATCTTCCAGGCTGAATCTGCTCACTGAGAAATGTATTTTAGCTAACTGCCTAGCTTATTGTGCCTGCCTGACTAGCAAGTTAAATTGAAGGTAGAAGCTGGAGTAGCAGGGAAAGTATAAAAGGGAGTTTTTCCTATGTTTGGTGGAGCTATTATGTATGATATGGTAACTTAATTGTATTATGCCCCCATTCTTCTCTTATCCCTGCAACATCTTGGAATCTTAAAGTATCTTCATAATCTGGTTTGGCCATGTGACTTTAGCGAATGAGCTGTTAGCAAACTTAATGAAAACAGAGACTTGAAAAAGTACTTTTACGGCTTTGTTCATTGCCTTGCTTCTCTGCAGTCACTACTTGCCCAGCCTAATCTACTGGCAAATGAGAGACACCTGGAACAGGCCCCCATATTACCCCTGGAAACAGACAGCCGACTACCAGGCCTGTGTGTGAATCCAGCTGAGATCAGAAGAACTATATCCATCCCCAAGTCCAGCCTATACATCCTCCATTAGGCTCATGAGCTAAAGAAGGACATATTTGTTGTTTTAAATTACTAATATTTAGGGCAGCTTATACCTTTGATATGCAAGAAATAGCTGATACAATGGAATTTTAGCAATGGCCAATATGTTTTGTACTATAAACTAGGAATTACCAAGCTTTGACAAGTACCAGAATGACCAGAAAAGTATTTTATTGTTGCTGTTTAATAGATTTAGAGGAAAAGCTTTTAAAAATACACACGGGGGAGGATCCAAAATGGCTGAATAGGAACAGCTCCAGAGTGCAGTTCCCAGCAAGAACAATGCAGAGGGTGTGTGCCCACTACATTTCCAGACAGATTTTCACTGCCCACAGACCAGGAAATTATTGGGCCAAAACGCATGAGTTTTCAGCATGGCAGTTTCAGCTGGTGTCAGCTTGGCACACAGAAACTCACAAATCTGGGCAGCCATTTCAACTGGTGACTGGAACCCCAGGGAGACAGGGCTGCCCATTCAATTGAAAGGGAGGGGGCAGAGACAGGGAACCAGGCGATCTGGCTCGGCAGGTACCGCCCCCACAAAACAAGCAATGTGAAACTCCTAGCAAGTGCAGCTGGACCCAAGACAGTCCAGCTTAGTGTCGGGAAGGGTGACCACCCCTACTGAGGCAGTCCATCACTACTGAGGCACCTCACACAGCAGCTGAGCACAGCCTGCAGCAGCTCAGCAACACATCTGCTGGCAGACTGTGACTAGACTACTCTGTGCAGGGCAGGGCATCCATGCAAAAAGGCAGCAGCATGACAGGAACTTATAAATAAAGATGACCTTCCTAGGACAGAGCACCTGGGAAAAGAGGTGGTTATAAGTTCTGCTGCAGCAGACTTAAAAGTACCTGCCCAGCAGCTCTGCATGGAACAACTGAGCTCCCAGCACAGCACTTGAGCTCCTGTAAGGGATAGACTGTCTCCTCAAGTAGCTTCCCAACCCCCATATACCCAAAGAGACACCTCATAAAGGAGAGCTCAGGCCGACATCTGGCAGGTACCTTTCTGGGATGAAGATAACAGAAGAAGAAACTGGCAGCAACCCTTACTGTTCTGCAGCCCCTGCTGGTGAACCCCAGGGAAGCAGAGTCTGGAGTAGACCTCCAGATGTTGTGCAGCAGAGTGGCCTGACTGTTATGAGGAAAAATAAGAAACAGAAAGAAATAACTTCATTATCAATGAAAAGGACATCCACTCAGAGACCCCATCTGAAAGTCATCAACTACAAAGACCACAGGTAGATAAAGCCACTAAGATGGGAAGATACCAGCACAAAAAGGGTGAAAACACCAAAAACCAGAATGCCTCTCCTCCTCCAAAGGATCACAACTCCTCACCAGCTAGGGATCAAAGATGGATGAAGTATGAATGTGATGAATTGACAGAAATAGGCTTCAGACAATGGATAATAACCAACTTCTCAGAGCAAAACAACAAAAAAGCTAACCCAATGCAAAGAAACTAGGAACCTAGAAAAAAGGTTAGATGAGATGCTAACTAGAATAAACAGCTTAAAGAAGAATATAAATGACTTGATGGAGCTGAAAATACAACAAGAGAACTTTGCAAAGCATACACAAGTTTCAATAGCTGAATAGACCTAGCAGAAGAAAGGATAGCAGAGATTGAAGATCAACTCAATGAAATAAAATGAGAAGACAAGAATAGAGAAAAAAGAGTGAAAATAAAGGAACAAATCCTCCAAGAAATATGGGATTATGTGAAAAGACCTAATCTATGTTGGATAGGTGTACCTGAATGTGACAGAGAGAATGAATCTAAGCTGGAAAACACTCTTTAGGATATTATCCAGGAGAACTTCCCCAACCTAGCAAACCAGGTCACCATTCAAGACAAGGAAATACAGAGAACATCACAAAGATATTCCTCAAGAACAGCAACCCCAAGGCACATAATCATCAGATTCACCAGTGTTGAAATGAAGGAAAAATTGCTAAGGGCAGTCAGAGAAAAAATCAGGTTACCCACATCGAGAAGCCCATCAGACTTACAGCAGATCTCTCTGCAGAAACTCTATAAGCCAGAAGAGCATGGGCACCAATACTCAACATCCTTAAAGAAAGAACTTTCTTTTCTTTCACCATCAGTCTTATCACTGCTGTTTTGGCCGGCGCAGTGGGTTGCTCAGATTCCAGCACTGGGAATCAATAAACTGGGCGTCCACTCAGAAACCTAATTAGAAAGGTGGTAATTGTAAAGACAACAGATGGATAAATTCACAAAAAGGGAAGAAACCAGCCTAAAAAGGCTGAGAATACCCAAAATCAGAACCCCTCTCCCTCTACAGGGGATTGCAGTTCCTTATCAGCAACGGAACAAGCCCTGATAGAAAAGGACTGTGTCCCATTATCTGAAGTAGGCTTCAGAAGGTGGATGATAAGAAACTTCTGGGAGTTAAAAGAACTTGTTCTAACCCAATGTAAAGAAACTAAGAACTTTGAAAAAAGGATTGATGAAATGCTAAAAAGAATAGACAATATAGAGAGGAATATAAATGAACTAATGGAGTTGAAAAATACAACACGAGAACTAAGTGAAATATGCATAAGTTTGAATAGCCGAATTGATCAAGCAGAAGAA
>CM052650.1:30877637-30907395 GCA_028533165.1 Leontopithecus rosalia | reverse complement strand
ACAGATGCTGGAGAGGATGTGGAGAAATAGGAACACTTTTACACTGCTGGTGGGAGTGTAAATTAGTTCAACCATTGTGGAAGACAGTGTGGCGATTCCTCAAGGACCTAGAAATAGAAATTCCATTTGACCCAGCAATCCCATTACTAGGTATATATCCAAAGGACTATAAATCGTTCTACTATAAGGACACATGCACGCAAATGTTCATTGCAGCACTGTTTACAATAACAAAGACCTGGAATCAACCCAAATGCCCATCGATGATAGAATGGACTGGGAAAATGTGGCACATATACACCATGGAATATTATGCAGCAATCAAAAATGATGAGTTTGTGTCCTTTGTAGGGACATGGATGAATCTGGAGAACATCATTCTCAGCAAATTGACTCAAGAACAGAAAAGGAAACACCGTATATACTCACTCGTAGGCGGGTGATGAACAATGAGAACACATGGACACAGGGATGGGAGTACCACAAACTGAGGTCTATTGGGGGAAATAGGGGAGGGACAGCGGGATGGGGGGAGCAGGGGAGGGATGGCATGGGGAGAAATGCCAAATATGGGAGAAGGGGCAGAAGGCAGCAAAACACACTGCCATGTGTGTACCTATGCAACTATCTTGCATGTTCTGCACATGTACCCCAAAACCTAAAATGCAATAAAAATAAAAATTAAAAAAAAAGAAACAATCATTAGAGTGAACTGGCAACCAACAGAATGAGAAAAAATTTTGCAATCTACACTTCTGACAAAGGGCTAATAGCCATTACTTTTATATGCAATTACATTTGAATCAAACTAGTAGTAAGAAGGCAGCTACCTGCAAGCCAGGAAGGGAGGTCTCACTAGAAACCAATCCTGCTGGCACCTTGACTGTGGACTTCCGGACTCCAGAGCTATGAAAAATAAATTTCAGTTGCTTGAGTCACCCAGTCTGTGACATTCTATGATGTTATACAAAACTTACTAATAACACCATCAACAAGAATGCTGCTATTACTCACATTTTTCAATCAGGTAAACTGAAGAAATGAAGTAATTTTGTTCATATTCATGAGATGACAAGGCATAATATTGAAATCATATTTCAATATTATGATTGAATTTCCTTTAGAAGTCTGCCTCTGTTATAGGTAGATATGCATGCTAGTATATTTTCACTATTTATCATTTATAACATAAATTGGTTTACTTTATGCTCTTGAAAAAAGAATTTTGTCATTACATAAAAATCAGACAATCAAAAATAAATCCAAACTTCTTTTTTAATCTTAGATATAGTAAGCTTTGTTTACTCACTTATTTAATACTATAATTTGACATATCAATGAGACTTATAATGAACAAGTTTCTTAATGTTGGTGATGTACTTTTTAAGTAGTGGGTCCTGGATTCATAGTTTCTAAGTGCTTATATGAAACAGCTTCAAAAAGTTGTTAATATTCTGTCAAATATTTATTCAATTGGAAATATTTGAGTTTCAATGAGTAGTAATTTATTTCATTTACATTCTGCATGTGCTCATATTAAACAAGAGTTAATTAGGTATTTCAGAAGATGTGGGAATATGAGCCCTTGAGGAAACGACAGCAAATGAAAGTGCCTTGCAGCAACTACATTTTATTTGCCCAATTCAAGATTAATAAAATGGAGCAGTATATCAGTGAGGAAATTTATCAATAATGAGAAATCATTAAGTAAGAATTATGGGCACACATACTAGGAAATGATTTGGGGATACTTGGTCTCTATTCTCCAGTTTTTGTGTTTTATATAAAACCAGCACTGTCAATTCAGAACTATCTAGGGGTATATAAGAAATATCCCATTATTTTGCTATCAAATGCTGTGCACAGTAATTTGATAATACTTTCAACTGACACAGAATCAATTATTAATGACATATGGTATCTTCCACATGTGTGACATCACAGAGACAAATTTCAGGCAACCCCATATAGGTTCCTTGAAGCTAAAGTCACCATTTCTCTACATTTATATACTCTCCTGTCTTAAGACCATTGAATTCAGGTGTCATCTTTTTCAGATTTTGCATCACTCACTTTACTTCATTGGGTTTTCTCTTTCATTAAAATTAGCAGCAGGTAAACAACTGTCCCCACCCACCCGCCTTTTTAGGAATTTTATATTAAGTGTAACAGATAATTAGAAAGTACAGCCATAAAATAAATACTGCAAAATTAAAAGAGATTCCCAAACCTTCACAATGTTGTTGAATTACAACATTAGTTTGTTGCTATCTTACTTCTTAAAATCAGGGGTCCACAACCCCTGGGCCACAGACCAGGACTGGTCAAGGGCCTGTTAGGAACTAAGCCACACAGAAAACAGTGAACAGCAGGCAAGCCAGCGAAGCTTCATCTGTATTTACAGCACCTCCCCATGGCTCACATTACTGCCTGAGCTTCACCTCCTGTCAGATGAACTGCAGCATTGGATTCTCATAGGAGGGCAAACTCTATTGTGAACTGCATATGTGAGGGATCTAGGTCATGCACTCATCATAATAATCTAATGCCTGATGATCTGTCACTGTCTCCTATCACCCCCAGATGGGACCCTCTAGTTGCAGGAAAACAAACTCAGGGCTCCCACTGATTCTCCATTATATTGAGTTGTATAATTATCATAATAGTATTAATGGTAATAAAGTATTCAACAAATGTAATGTGCTTGAATCATCCGGAGACCATCTCCCCACCCCAGGTCCGTGGAAAAATTGTCTTCCGTGAAACTGGTCCCTGGCACCAAAAAGATTGCTTTAAATGACAAGGAAGCCCAGTGCCCAGTTACTTTCCTTTTTATAGTTTAAAAATATAAGTACTTCAAATCCTTGCATAGACATTTACTCTTCTGTATTATCAAGCAGTAGCATCAAAACTACTCTTTCATTTTTCTAAAATGCTGTGATTCAAACATAACAGGGTTAATTTTATAATTTATTAAGGTTTTAGGGAGAAAAACCAGTTTTCAGAAGCTTAGAAGAGGCCTGGGAGAAGAGAAGGTGTCATAGCTTTAGTCTGTACTCTGTTCATATGTGGAATTCAGATGCGTCTCTATATGTCTGGCAGCCTGCTCGAGAAGACTATTGTAATAAACCCCTGAGGAGCATCCTGGGAGAGAGCTCATCATAACGGAAGAGTCAGGCAGTCAAGCTTGGCTTAGTATAAAAGCTTTCATTATCAGCCAAGAGAAGCAATTTTGAGAGCAGCATCATGTTCATCACTCATATTTGTCTTTGAGACTAACCGTCCATGAACCCTTGTGTCCTATTAGGGAAAGAGAGGCACACGTGAAAAATAAAATAGGCTGTTATTCAATTAGCACTCTGTACCATACTGTGACATCAGCCACTTTGATACATGTGAGTAAATGGCAGAATAAAGGTTTGTCCCCTATTGTGTGGATAACATAATGTGTATTCAGTACTGAAAGTACTCAGGAGAACCCTACAACTTCAGACCATCTCACAGACTTTGACCCATCAAAAACAGTAAGATCTAGTGGAAGATAATTTTATTCAGAAGCAATGTATACAGAGTGTCTCTATAGATAGATAGAGCTATAGAGTAGAAACAGATATAGAAGATCAATTGATAGATGGAAAGATAGATAGATAGATAGATAGATAGATAGATAGATAGATAGATAGATAGATAGATAATAGACAGACAGATATCCTGGTCTGTTTTTCAGGAGAACCCTGACTTAAGGCAATTTGTTGGATAAGGTAAGCAGAATAACAGCCTACCACAGGCATCTACATACTAACTCCTAGCACCTGTGAATATGACAAAAGGGGCTTTTCAAATGTTAGTAAGGTAAGAATCCTGAAGTGAAGAGATGATTCTGTATTAACCAGATAGGACCAATGAAATAACAGGGTTTTTATAATTGGCATAAGGAGGCAGGAGAATTACAGTCAGACAGGGAAGTATACCAAAGGGTAGTGGAGGCTGGTGTGATGTAATTGCTGGCTGATAGCCATGAACTAGGGAATGCGGGTAACCTCTAGGAACTGACAAAGGCAAAAAACAGATTCTTACCTACTAACTCCAGAAGGAGTGCTGTCCTGCTGACACCTTGATTTTAGCCAAATGAATTTTATTTCACTTCTGACCTTCAGAACTGTCAAATAATAAATGTTTGCGGTTTCAAGCCACCAAATTTGTGGGGTAGTTCCTCAGCAAAAGAAAACTAATACATTAGAAATACTGCAGTAGCAGATGAAGAAAGATCTTGCAAAATGAAATGGAAATTGAAAGAAAGGAGAGATGGAAAAGAAGGAAGGTGAGAAGCAGCAAGGAAACAAGGAAAGTAAGAAAAAAGTGGGGGAGCGGGTAGGAGAGAAGGCAAGCATGTAACTGAGAGTGATATGAAGCTAGAAGGATGAGTGGGAAGGAAAAGCTGGGCCAAAAGAGGCCCAACACAGACAAATGACTAGGGATGTTTACTTTAGAGTGGTATACTTTGAACTTCATAGAATTTGAGTCATTGTTCTAGGATTTCAATGTGCTTATAGCTCTCACTACTTTCTCTGAGCATTATAATCCCCAATCCCCTGGATACTCAGTGAGAACTAAATATGTTTCATTTTCCACTATGAAATATAGTGGAAATATATATTAGCCTAAAATGAATCTTACAACTTGATTGTGGTGATTATTTCCAAATGTATACCTATGTCAAAACATGAAATTGTATACCTTAAATATATATAAGTTTTACTATGTGGTTATACCTCAATAAACCTGAAAAAAATTATTATTATTTTTATCTCATTATTCTTCCAGCAGTCAATATATTTTAAAAGAAGAAAGAAAACTCTTCTTTCTTGCTTTAAAGTATACTTCATTATTGTGTATATTTTTCTTCTTTAGAGAAGCCAGGAATTTCCCAAAATTAAAAAGATAATAATAACACAAAGTTTTAGTGTTTCGGTATACAAAATCCTACAACTTAATATACAAAATGCATTTTTTTCTATTTGTGTTTAATATCTCAGACATTTCATTATACTACAGATTGTTCAAATATTCACTGTGTTTGCTACAGTTATTTAGCAATTTTGAAATCTTTTCGAGTCTATGAAATGTGCCTGAGGAATAGCTTTTTATCAGTTTAGTAATTATTCCTATATTTTTCAACTCTTCATTTTTATGCTATTTTTTCTCTGTTTATATTTTTAAGACAAAGAGGTTCAATAAATTTCATTATATTGTCATATAAAACCATGACAAGACCTCTGCTTATGTAATGCTCTTGAAAATTGATTTAAGTCAAGGACTGGAACTTAGAATAGCAGCACAATTTTGAGCAGTATTTTCGAAGATATCTTCAAGGTGAGAGGGAGAGAGTGTATGACGGTACAGCAAGTAGCATGTTGGAGTGAAAGCAATTGAGACTATGTTATCACAGCTGAATGATAGCAGAATAATATCTATTAAAAGACATTTATTGTGAAGAGCTGACTATTTTGTGGTCTTTACACATTACTCTGGCAAGCAGTTTTAGCCCTATGGCTCTATGGACAGAGAAAATAATTAGCAAGGAAGTCACCATTTTCTCATTCTTAAAGAAGAAATCCTGTTCCCAAACAGGAATTGCTTTCTATTTCTCCTCTACTGATTATTTTGAAAACATCACATTGGAAGTAATTGGTGCCATCACCAGATATGATTACAATTTGATTTCAATGCTAATGAAATTCCCTGCTTTAGAATCATTCGGAAGATAGCATATACTATCACTAGCAAGAATTCACATGGCTTTAAGTGGGAGAGAAATACTAAAGGAAAACTAAAAAGCCTTTATGACCCCTTCATTTCTTGTTTGACTACTGTCTGTGGTGATGATTCAAGGTCTAAATATTTGAAGCTATGAAAAATTAAGAACATTCTCCAGGGGTTAAAACAAGAGAGCTCTTACCTAGCCTGCAACCTTGGCTGGGGCCAGAATTGGCTCCTAGAATGTTAGCTACCATGACTATCATTTAAGATAGAAGGAACACATTAAACAGCAAAGTATAAGCCAGAATAAGACAAAGAAACATCTGGCTTAAAAATGATTGCCAAAGAAAAAATGTGTATAGAGACTCATCTAGGTCTGTGCTGTTCCGTGTGGTAGCCACAGCTACTGATCATTTGCTCTGAGGTTACTATGACTGAGGAACAGAGTTTTCAATTTAAGTTTCTAATTTTAATGTTAATGAACTTATACTTAAGTTTAACAATTGGTACTATTTTTAATTACTGGAAAAAAATTTAAGCTTTTTTAACAACTCGCCTCTGGAGATCTACTTTTCAAACTAAATTTTCTGAAACCTAGTACCAATTAATTATTTCCAATAATATTTATCATCCAAATTGAGATGTACTGGAAATATAAGATAAATACTATATTTTTAATATATCGTATAAAAAATACAAAAATTTCACTAACGTTTTAAAATCTGCTTACATGTTGAGATGATTTATTTTGACTATGTTGGCTTTAAAATATGTTATTAAGATTAATTTCACCGGTTTGGTTTTCTTACTTTTTTAATGTAGATACTAGAAAATTTTAAATGTGGCTTCTGTTATATTCCTATGGAATAATACTCATCCAGATGTTATGACAGCCCAGATTTTTATAGTGTTGGAAACTGAGAAGTCTGGTGTTCCCTGTTATTCATTTCAATGCCATGGCTCCACAAAGGAACAAATATGTATTATTCGGTGATGAAATATGTTCTTGGAAAATAATTTTAATACTTTATTACTGAGAATACAGTATTATCTAAATGGTAATAATGCTATCCTAATTAGTAGCAACTCATTAAAACAACTAGGAATATTTAGAGTAAGGACTATATAAATGTTTACCAAAATGTTTTTCTTGTTCTAGATTTCTTTCTTACAACTTTTGTTTGTTTGTTTGTTTAAGGCAGAGTCTTGCTCTGTTTTTGGAGTTCAGTGGCATGATCTCTGCTCATTGCAACCTCCACCTCCTGGGTTCAAGCAATTCTCCTGCCTCAGCCTCCCTTTCGAGTAGCTGGGATTGCAGGCAGCCACCACAATGCCTGGCTAATTGTTTTTTCTTTTATAATTTTTAGTAGAGATGAGGTTTCACTATGTTGGCCAGGCTGGTCTTGAATTCCTAACCTCATTATCCACCTTCCTTAGCCTCCCAAAGTGCTGAGATTACAGATGTGAGCCACCACACCTGGCCTCTTATACCTTTTAAAGTAATTTATCTTAGTCAAGATTAGCTAAGCAAAATATGTTGTTATATTACACGATGCAGAGTAAATTAAGCAATAACTATGAATCATCTCAGATGTGGAATGCTCATGGCCGAAGAATGGGATACAGAAACTCATAAGACCTTTTTTTTGTTACCCATGTGGAACTTAGAAATGTGATAAAATAGGTATAACACACATTTAGAAAACTGAAATATAAAACAGCACATATAATATAGGACTAAATTTGGCAGGTTGTAATTGTTCAGGAAATTAGTGGAAAGCTGAATAAATATGAACTGACGTTATACAAAAAAGCTGTATAGCAGAAGTGGGACCTGAGGTTGGATGGTTGGATTTGCATGAACTAGGGGAGAATGCACCCAGAGAGCTGCATATTGACACATTATTTATATCAAACCTGTGAATTATAATCAGTGTTATAGTGCCTATCAGAAAGTATAGAAATGAAGGCGCTGCTATTCAAAAAAAATTTATAGTCCACGTGCAGTGGCTTATGCCTGTAATCCCAGTACTTTGGAAGGCTGAGGCAGGAGGATTGCTTGAGCCGAGGAGTTGAAGACCAGCCTGGGCAGCAGAGAGAAGCCATTTCTCTAAATAAAATTTTCAAAAAGAAAAAACTAGTAATCAGCAATATACTAATTACTGAGGACCTCCTAAGTCATAGCCCACTCTTCTTTATGCTATATGTTATTCTCTGAATAGCTGTGAGATTTGTCACACAGATGCCTTGTTTAGTTGTACCACTATCATACATGAGTCCATGAAATTCCACCTTCGATCAAGATGATCAATAATTACATTCTGAAGAATTGAGTAATGTTTTATCAACACCATTAAAATGTGTTTCCAAAAAATAAAACACTAACACTAAGATATGCATGAAGAACGTGCAGCATTCAGACACTCAGTTACCTTATATATAATAAATGGAACTCTTTGGTCCTGGAGCTAATGGAGAGGACAAAAAGCAAAATAGAATATGCTCAAGATTATTGGTTATTGAAAAGGAATGGTTCAAACTGCTCACTTGATAGGGCAATTGTGATCAACAGTGAAGGTTATTGGTGACAAAAATATGTTTTAGGTTTAATATGAATTGTAGAATTTATATAATGTCAGTACATTTCAAAACACAAGCAACCCACCAAAGGACAAATGTGAAACACATGCAAATAGAAATAGATTATGTGAGGTGCACTAGTAATCTTTTCAACTCCAAATCCAACTTAAATGTTATCTTCCTCTTTGAAAAAATGAAAGGTAGAAATTGTCCATGCAATATAATGTTTAAGCTCTGCATTATTTCTCAACTCAGTGCACCTAAGCCTGTATATGCTGTATACCTGTAACTGGTTTCCAGTTTAGCAATATAATGAAATTCATAGAATTTACATCTCATTTATTTTGAAACTTTGTCCATAAATGACTTTGTATACAAAGATGCAAATCCACCCAGAGTTTAATGCAGAGATTGATATTCTTGTAAGAATTTTTAGTTTTTTTCGTTGTTATTTCGGATGCTATATGAAACCCAGTCATGTCATCTAGATAAAGCTAGTAGCTAGCTACCTTCATTTTATTTCAAAGGTTAGAACATTTTAAAGATAATTTATGTGAATCAGCAAATGTTCTGAGGCTTAGTTATCCTGTAGAGTGACTGAGGTGTTATCAAAGACGTTTTTGGTTGTCTATTGATTTTAGCATTTTCCTTCTACGCTTTATTGTAGGAAGCAACTTTAACCCTATTTGCTTGCCAGTTTTAGAGGCTATTCTTATATCTCTAAGTCAAGATGAAAGTCAATACATGTAATAGTATTCTTGGCCTTTATAATATGAAAATGGTAGGGCTGCACTGTGATGGAGATGGCAGAGTTGCTGAATTTATTAAAGCTAAATTGAACATTCCAGCTAAAAGCATCATTATTCCAAATCTTAACAATTAAATTAATTTGTTTTCAGGCAAACTACAACCTCACAATCCCTCCCTGCCTTCCTTCCTTCCTTCCTTCCTTCCTTCCTTCCTTCCTTCCTTCCTTCCTTCCTTTTACAAGTTAGAGCAACATATATTATTAGTGTCCCATGCAAATGTAATATAAATTTTGAAGTTTTATTACTGACACAAATAGGGATATATTTCAGTGATTTTATCCTTGGAGTTTGAGGAAGAATGGACTTTTAAAACCACAGGGGAATGACATTTTCTTTTGGGACTTATTTGGAAATGTTGAACACTCAAATCAAGATAGAGATAGGAGGCAGAGAAATTCTAGGCAGACAGGGGCAGCTCCCCAATGAAAGCCCACCTTCAAGCCAAACTAACGTGAAACTCACAGCCCAAATTGAGAACTTCTATTCCTGTTTGCCCACTTGATCCCTTCTGAATAATATATTTTTATCAATCGAATGTTCTCTTTTCCAAAAAGGCCTATGGCTCACCTCATCCCCATTCTGTGCCTATAAAGGCCCCAGACTCTCTCGGTAGAAAGGAGAGATGGCTTGACTTTGAAAGAAAGGTGGCTAGACTTTGGGGAAAAGAGATGGCTTGACTTTGGGGAAGAGATATCCAGACACACGGGAGAAAACAAACTGACTTCAGGAAAGACTACCTGCCCTTCCTGTCCCTTTTCCAGCTCCCCTCTCTGCTGAGAGTCATTTTCACTGCTCAGTAAAATTATCTGCCTTCACCATCCTTCAAGTGTCCTTGTGTCCTCATTCTCCTTGGACACCAGACAAGCACTCAGTACCTACTGAGTGCAGGTACCCAAAAAGGCTGTCACACTGGCCCTTTGCCCTCACCTGTGGAGGACAGTTGCCCCATCTGACGAGGTCAGGAGCCAACTGAGCTGTTAACACATAGCCCTCAACAGACAGAGGAGCTAACAGAGGACTGTAACACTCCCTCTGGGGTTTCAGCGTCACAGGCATCCTCACCTGGGTGCTGCCATGGGTACTGCATGGAGCATGCTCCCACTGGTGCCCAGAGAGTTTCACTGGATCCCTCACTCATTCATTCACACCTGGTCTGGCTATGGACCCCGCACAGAGCTTGCTCCCACCAGTTCCCAGAGTGGCTGCTGGGTCCTGCCTTTGCTTGCTCACATGCTCCCTCCTACAAGGGATTGAGTATGCTGGGCTGAGTAAACATTTGTCCCTGTCAGGAGTCTGACAAAGGGGCTGAGAAAAATCCTGCATTAGCAGTATTTGAAAAAAAAACTGATAAACAAAAGAACTTTTATGTGTTTTAATATGCATTGTGACTTCCTGATGATCAATTTTACTGATTTCTAGTTTTCGCTCCAGTCACTGGGAAATTACTCTCTATGCCATTGGCTACAATGCCCAAGTATCTGCTGATATTCACTTACTGCTTTCACTACTACTGGACAGTGACCTACACATTCTTTAGGATTTGTATCATGCATCACTTTATGTGAAGTTCTGTCCCACTGACATCATTCCTATATTATTTTAAAATAATCTACGTCAACAACTAAAAATGTATCATTTGGTATTTTTTTTATATTCCTATAGCTCTATATTGATCTGTCCACATATATACATGTAACATATCACAGAAAGCTCACCCACACTCTCATATATACATTGTCTCCATTAGACTTCTATTCTTTCACACATAACAGAAAGCCTAAGTAATAGCAACTACTAACAGATGAGGATGTTTTATTTTCCTATGAAATGACAAGACGCTTGGGTATTAGGAGTTTGGAGCAGATGCACCAGTTCAAACATATAAATGCCAGGGTTTTCCAGTTTCTCTTGTCATTTTATTCACTGTCAGTCCCAAGATGGCCACTGAGCAAGGTCAGTAAAGCAAAAGCAAAACTTTCTGAGAAATACAATATTTCTGCTGACATCCCCCTTGTATAAAATGTGTCATGTGTCATTGCTAAGGATATGGAAAGTTTACCTCTTTCAAAAATTTTCTGATAAAAATTATTCAGGCATGTGGACCATAAGAACAAAACAAACAGTTCTTTCTCTATACCCACCCCCTTTCCAACAAACACAGGAAAGACAACAAAACAAAAACAACACCATCACAAAACATGATCTCTGTTAAAGAGAGGCGGGAAAACAACAGATCGAATCCAAAGAAAAGAAATGGCATCATGACAGCTAATTAGCAGGATTGAGGTGAAGCAGTCTAATTTATATAAGCAGGCAGTGAATCCATTGAAAGATGTCTGTAAAAAAAATAAAATAAGATTTTTAAAAACTTTTTTTGAAAAAAAAACTCTATGAGAGAAGACACAGTCTTCTAATTAGGCAGAAAAATATAAAGGCAATTAAAAATGTAAGGTGAAAAACAAGCTGGGAAATTCAGTTAATGTAAGCTAAAACATTATGCAATTTTGCGCAATTCAAAAATGTCACACAGAGCTCTTGTCTGAAAAACAAAGCTAAGCTGAACCTATACTGTTCAGGACTTAGAGAAAAACAATAAGAATCAATATATTCTCAAAATACGTCTACAAATTATTTTGTTTTATAATATATAATTATTTTTAAATTTTTTGGCAAACATATACTTCTTTTTTTTTTGCGTTTGAGACAGGGTCTTGCTCTCTCACCCAGTCTGGAGCATAGTGGCACTATCATGGCTCACCTACAGGGCTGAAGCAATCCTCCCATCTCAGCTTCCCAAGTGTCTGTGACTGCAGGTGCATGTCAGCATGCTAGGCTATTTTTATTCTTAGAGAGAGGTGGGTGTCTCCCTATGTTACCCAGGCTCTTCTCAAACACCTAGCCCCAAGCCATCCTCTTCCCTTCTGCCTCCCAAAGTGCTTGAATTATGGACATGAGCCATACCTGACTTACTTTTTACATTTGACCACATTTAGAAGGAAACTATTTTTCTGGAGGCTATTATTTTTTAAAATAGAATTCCCTTATCTGTGCGTTGCATTTGGGCAACATTTTACAAAATGACTTCGATTACATAAATTTCCTTTTAAATTTAGCACAAACAGATGTTGCAATTTGCATTGACTATGTAAGTTAAATGAACAAATATCCTTTACCCTGATATTTGACACATTTGTACATACACAAAACAAATTTTTGGAAGTATAGACCAGTGCAAACAAGGTCATTAGAGGATTGCTGTCATAACAAAATATTCAAAACATCTGCACTGACTATTATTATAATATGGATAAATAACATGCACATTTTCATATCATAGTACCACTACAGCAGTGAAAATCAGTTCGCTGACCACTACATGTACCAATGTAGATGAATTTTCAAATAATTTAAGCCCAAATTGAAGTCACAGAAGAATAGATACAACTTATGTTAATTTATAGAATCAAGCAAAACTCTTTATGGATACACAGAATCATGAAACAATCACAAAACTAAAGAGATAAATCAGAATAGAATTCAGGATAGTAATTATGACAGCAGACAAAAGAGGATAGAAAATTGTGTAGATTGTTTTTAGTGTACTGCTTCAAAACAGTGGAAATAGTTCCTAACCTTGTTTGATTCAGCAGAAAATAAAAAAGAAATCTATTTCTTTTGGGATAAGGGTGTCTCAAATTCCAATTAAGGAATTGTCTTTAGAGTCTCCCCAGTAGTATAATAATCCACACACATACACACACACTAGAAGACTCACCATATTATACACATACACACATATATTACATTTAAATAGAATATATTTTCAATAAATGATGTGACACATGGATTTAACATAACTTTATGCAAGTAATTCATAAATTATCTTGGAACAACTTATTAAATAACCATCTAAAAATACATTTTCCAAATGCTAAATATCATTTTTAGAGATTATTCAGGGTTGTATTGGCATCAATTTACTTGTTGACCCTATCACTCGTTTTATAGTCCCTTAAATATTGCAGCTTTATACTTTATATTAAAAGTTATGTTTGCAACTCTTGCCTATTTTTAGAAATTGCCCATTGTTGTTTTCTTGCTGTTGTTGCTGTTCTTGTGTTTGTTTTTGGCAAGGATATAATTCAGTTGAACTGACGATATAATTTATCAAGTTCAAAAAAATAACAATTGTAAATAATAATATAAAGATATTTTAAGTCTTGTGCCAGGCATATTAAAATGATGTCAGGCCGCCATGTCTAAGATCCTCCTCGTAATTGAAAGCCCTCTTAGAATATCGTAAATCACTTTTTTTTCCCAAAGAATTACGCTTATAAGTTACATTTGGTATAATGTCATTGTTAGAGCTGGAAAGGGAGAAAAAAAATGGACGGAGGTAGCTCTACAACAACACAGATTTATTAAACAAAGACCTGCGGAGGGGGACACCAAGTAGCTCCAGATCCTGCCCTCACTTACAGACTGGGGTAAGTATAGGTCTGGGTGGCAGAGGTCTGGGCTTGTTGCGAAATGGGTTGGGCAGCATGGTTAGCTGCTGTTAAAGGAGGAATTTCCTGAGATCAGGTGGTCAAGCTGAAGACTTGCCCGGCAGGGTATTTCACATGGCTTGAGCCCTAGTGGAATTTTCCACTCTGACCAGGGTTGGCAAGATGGCAGGGATCTACAAAATGATGAACTTTGGGCTAACATTCATCATATCCTCAGACCAGAGAGTGAAACATCTGTTTAATGCAGCATAAAATAATATATCCAAATTAAAGTCATTATTATTGTATGTAAAAATTCTACTAAATTTATCTATAATATGAAAAGGCATTCACAATAACGTTGATGAGTAACGAGAGGAGTTAGGATGAAAATTATAATAATCATGGTAATAGGAATAACATTTTGTGAATTTATTATCTTCTAGGTCTTAAACTTTTTTACCGCTATCTAATTTAATCCTTATAACAATTTTATGAATGTAAAACTATTACGCTTCCCTTTGATATATGGGAAATACAAAACTTAGACCATATAATTTGTCAAGGTTTAGTGGCAATACTTAAAAGCATGGCCCCCATGGTGATTGTTTGGTGTCAAGTCTTACTATTCTTTAATTTGGTTCAATAGTTATGTAACTCCACTAATCTTTTAAATCTCCCAGGGGCTCACCTTCCTTCTCTATGAAACTGAGTAAATAAAAGTTTCCTCCAAACAGCTTATAGTGGGTTAAATAGTATAATTTCTGTTGAATGTTACCTCCATGACTCATATTCAAAAACCACTCACTAAGGTAAAATCCATGTGACCTTAGGTATGATAAAGTTTTTACTCTTACATTTTTCATTTTTGTTCCTGTGTTATGAACAAGTATGCTCAATGGTTTCGCCTACTTTCAGTGTGACATTTTATCTTATCTCTTTTTAATGATTATATCATTTGGTAATATTTTCCGAATTTTCATTCTTATATTCTAGCATTAAATCTCCCTTTATTCTTTCTGTCTTATCTTTTCATATCTTATAACATGCAATTCAGATATTATTTAACTCTAAGTAGCTTTTAAAGTAAAGGCTTTCTAAAACTTAGTTCCTATAATTGTGGTTTATTTATTCTTAAGTAAGTTCTCTCTTTGCATTTAAATGCCTCTTTCTACCTAATTGAATGAATCCAGTGCAATACAAAACTTGTGTTTCCCAGTAAAGAAGATGTTTGTAACATCCCTCACATTCTACATGAATGCAATTATTATTCACTTCGCAGCTTTTAAGCCCGATATCTACGTGATCAGCCAAATTCCAGCTAATTTTCTGGTATCTAGGTTTCAATCAGTATACTTTAGTAATATTTATTATGATGTTACCTGTTCATACATAATTCAAAATGAAATTCAAGTCCACTGTGTGGTACATATTGAAGAGAGAAACAAGACTAAGTTACTCCATTGTATATGCAAATTTATTCTCTTTTATAAGTTATGAACTTTGTTAGGTATGATATCATTGTTTTAGTTTAAGATGCAGTGCACCTATCAGTTACCTTGGATTGTGTATAATCTATGTTTAACAAAATGCTATTTTAATCACAATGAAAAGTCTTATATTAAAAAGAATACATGCCTTTAGAAACAATTCACATTAACTTAATCTTTTCAAATACTTTTGAAAACCCTTGGTCTGGTTTTCTTTCTATCCAGACTTAGTTTCCAGTCTGTATTTAACCAAAACCAAGTTTTAAAAGATCATAATGAAGGAGGTTTTTATTTAAAAAAACAAGTGATTCCCATGAATGTGAAATGTCAGCATTTTCATAGCAAGCACAAGCATGTTAGAACTGAACAAACTGTAACCCCTAGGCTCTTGTTTTTTGCATCACATTCTATGTGTATATATTGGTATATATTGGTATATATAACTGTGTTTTATGTTGAAATATTTATGTAACAATTATTTAGATCCTAATATATGATATGAATTGGGCAAGATATTTAGAAAAACAGATAGATAACATAGTTCCTCCAGAAGTCACAGCCTGACACAGAAACCAAATCTGAAAAACACACTACGGTATAGTAGAGTACAATGTTATAAAAGAAGCACATAGGGCAAAAGTATAAAGAAGACAAAAACTAACAATGTTTTGAAAAAGTGAAGGGGTTTCACAGACCACAGGAGGTGATATTAAATTAGGAGGATAATTTTAAAGTTCAATTGGTGTTTTCTAGTATAAAAAACAAGGAGGGGCAAGCTGGTAATTATTCTGTAGGTGATCAAGAATGTGTTCTGATCATTTTCTCCCTGTTTATTTATTTAACTCTGTTTTGGACTGCTCACGTTTGTTGTCTTGAAGGTGCAAATTTTGGCTTTTCATTTATGTCTATACAATAATACAATAACTATTACTACTTATGCATTTATAGTAAATCTGATTTTGTTTTCAAATAGTTCCAAACAAGTTGCAGAATGGTTTTCACTGAATTAATAAATCATTTTAGAATGTGATCGACATAGGAATAAATAAATCAACAATATGTTTAAGATATTAATTGGAATACATCTTTTTATTTATTATAAACATGTACTAGAGGTTCCAGGATTCAAGGGTGATTAAGGAAAAATATATGACTATGTGTGTGCAATGGCACACACAAGCTTTATTGGACAATGCTTTGAAAAGTTGATTTATAAGGGGAGTCCCTCACATCTGGAGTCTATTCAGAGGCTATGACATGGAGGTGAATACTCAGAAGAGGAGTTGAGTGAGCAGACTCCAGGTTGAAGAAAACTAGAGAGGAGGCTTACAGGTTTAAGTGATGTCACTCAGTACCATGGTGCGGAGTCTCAGGGTCAGAGGGGCAATAACGTTGTTAGAAGGGCAATGACAGCTTGGAATCTTTATATAGCCCATGGCTTATTTATTGCCATCAGATTTTGGTTGGGGTTACATGAGATATTCAAAACAAGTAGGGTCTAAATGCCTAAAAGTCTTCGTTTTTAGGTCTTTAAAAAAATTTTTTTACTTTAAGTTCTGAGATACATGTGCAGAACGTGCAGGTTTGTTACATAGGTATAACGTGCCATGGTGCTTTGCTGCACCCGTCAGCCCATCATCTACATTAGGTATTTCTCCTAGTTCTATCCCTACCCTGGCCCTCTACCCCCGACAGGTCCCAGTGTGTGATGTTCCCCTCCTATGACCAGGTGTTCTCATTGTTCAACTCACACTTATGAGTGAGAACATGTGGTATTTGGTTTTCTGCTCCTGTATTAGTTTGCTGAGAATGATGGTTTCCAGCTTCATCCATGTCCCTCCAAAGGACAGGAACTCATCCTTTTTTACGGCTGCAGAGTATTCCATGGTGCATATGTGTCACATTTTCTTTATCCAGTCTAGAATTGATGGGCATTTGGGTTGGTTCCAAGTCTTTGCTGCTGTGAATAGTGCCACAATAAACATACCTGCGCATGTGTCTTTATAGTAGAATGATTTATAATCCTTTGGGTATTTCCCAGTAATGGAATTGCTGGGCCAAATGGTATTTCTAGTTCTAGATCTAGTTAAAATTGGCCAAATAGTGGGGAAAATTAACATCATTCTACTGTTAAATATAAATCTCAGAGATTAGCAGCTTCTAAAAATAAATTCAATTAACCACAGATTTGAAAAATACCTTTAAGATAATAAATGTTTAATTAACATTATAATCTTAATTTATAGATTAAATTTAAATAGGCATTTCAGAATATGTTTTGTCATATCTTTTTGTTCAGTGAAAATATCTGGCATTAATAATGTAAAAAGTATATATTTTATTTCTGTTATCAACTTATAAATAGGTATAGGCCATATCCACTTTCTCATAATAGAGCTAGTTATAAAAAAGTTATATAGTAGTTGTAAAAAATTATGTTTTGATAACTAATTAAAGTACATAATCACTCTTCTAATGCATCAGAACCGAGAAAAATAATTTCTTAATTTATGTGTTACACTGTTAAAACATAAGTGAAAATCTCCCCATTTTATCTTTTTATACAACCACTTAAATATACCTAATTTGAACATTTTGACAGTAAGTGTTTGTAGCACATTACTGTCAATGAAATTGCGGATTTAAATCATGTTAACAAGTTAATTTAAATCATCCCAAACAACTGTCCTTTAAGTTGGAGTAGAAAGATAAAGAATAACGGAAATGAGTTTCAATTAACTGCAATTATTTATCTGTTTTTTGAGTGAGGATCCATTTGAGAAAAGATCCTCCATATATTCCACTTCCTATAATAACAAATAACATTCATTAATATGTATCACATCATTCTACATTTTAGAAATGAATCTGAATCTGTGTTTCTATTGCTGTGAGAAAAATTCTCATTAAAAGAGTTACTCAGGCTAGGCATGGTGGCTTATGCCTGAAATACCAGCACTTTGGGAAGGTGAGGTGGGAAGATCGCTTGAGCCCTAAAGTTCAAAACCAGTCTGGGCAACAACGAGAACTCATCTCAATTTAAAATAAGAAGTTCTCCATAGGGCTTTATTTCAAATAACTCCTCTGGTTGCCTGAACATCCAGAGACCTTAGATTTCTATACTCTGATTCTTATTGCATTTGACCAATGTCTATGGTTATGATTAACACATTCTATGGAAGACTGCTTAGATCTCTGACAACAGGCAGGTGTAGCTGATTCCTGGATATGACTGCCCACTTGATGGTTTACTGAGACAACAAAACAAAACAAAGTAATGTCTGCCCTCTGATTAGGGATCAAAAGCATCTGCCTTCTACCCAGTTTTAGCTCCTGAAACTTCAGGCTTTCACATTCTATATCAAAAGACAACCACTGTCCATGATTGCATACATAACAAATTTATCCTACCTGGATCTCTGGATAAGCAATGTTAATATGCCTGGTCTCTCACTTTCTGCTGCACTAGCCTTCCCCTTCTAGTATAAGGACTAGAATTGAGGCTTGAACAAAGATACCCTAAGATGGAAGATGCCCAAACTCAATGACAAATACTTTCTCTGTTGAAAAGATAAAATAATTTATACCTGGTCATTACTGTATTATACAGATTCGCCTCTAATTAACTGTGAGTTTTATTTATATTCTTGAATTGAGAACAAATGGAGCCAGAAAAAATGTCAGCAAGGAGAGGCTGTATCAGAACCTCATGAATGAGTGCCTCATGTTAAGATGTCACATCTTCCCAAAATGATCTACTGATTCACCATGAAAAAAACTCAATACCTCAGCAAGGCTTTTAATAGTAATTGACAATGTAAATATACAATTTATATAGAAATGAGAACATTAACCAATATAATTTTTAAAAATCAAATATAAGGAACTACTACTAATTGATTTTGAGATAGAAAGAATAGTCTAGAAATAATCACACATATATAAGGTCAATTCATTATTTAAGAGGCAGTCAAGCAATGTAATGGGAAATAAAAGTTGTTACAATAAATGATAATGGCAGCCTGGGCAGCATAGTGAGACCCAATCGCTACAAAAATTAATTTAAAGAAACAGCTGGGTGTGAGGATGCATACCTGTACTCCCAGCTACTTGGGAGGCTAAGGCAGGACAGTTACTTCAGCTCAGGAATTTGAAGTTCTGGTGAGCTATGATCATGCCTCTGCACTGCAGCCTGGGAATCAGAGAAAGAACTTGTCTCATAAATAAATAAATAGTAGTGAAACAACCATATATACATATATATATGAAAATGCACCTCAATTCTTACCTTACAAAAAAAATCAATTTGAGATGGAACTAACCATAAAATCTAAACTATAAAGCTTCTAAAAAAGACACTCTTTATGACATTAAATTGTCAAACATATCTCATAAAAAAACATAAAGAGTCACTAGGCATAAAGGAAAAAATTTATTAATCAGACTAACAAAGTAAAAATCTCTTTTTCAAAAGACAGCCTTTAGAATCTGAATATTTTAGAATTTTGGAACTATTCCTCCCACTGTGTATTGTTCCACAATATTTATAGTTGACAAATATTTATAGTTGACAATGATCTTTAAAATATATAAGGAAGCTTCTAACTCAATCATAAAAAGACAAAGAATTTCACCAAAAAAGAGGCAACAGCCTTGAACAGGCACTTCACAATAGAAGATAATATTTGAAAAGTGCTCAATATCAATAGTCACTAAATACACTGATACTAAATACAGATATTAAAATAACTGTGTGATATCACACACCTAGTAGAATTGATCAAATGAAATACTTGAAATCCTGAAAATTTCCCAGGATGTAGAGCAAACAGGATTCATACCTTTTGTTTCTGGGAATGAATGGTGAAATCATTTTGAAAAATACTCGGGCTATTTCTAATAAATAAAAACATGCCATACCTTATGACCCAGGAATCCATTTACTCATCCATTATTCATGTATGCTTTACATTAGACAAATGAAAAATGTCTAGAAAAATTCTTATACATTATGATTCACAGCAGCACTAGTCATGATAGCTAAAAAGAGGAAGCAGCCCAAATATCTAGCAGTAAAATAAATATGCAAAATTTGATACCAAAAGGAACATATTATGTATACACAAAACAAAATCAATAAATCTCAAAAATATATTGGCATGAGAGGACAGATTGCATGATTTCCAAGAAGTTCTGGAATGAGCAAAACTAATCTATGGTTATAGAAATTAGAATAATGTTTTCTTCTAATAGACACTATGTTTGGCAGAAAAAGGCACCAATATAACTTTCTAGGTACATCAAAATATTCTATAACCTGGTAGGACAATGGTTTAAATAGGTGTATGTATTGTTAAAACTCTTCAAACTATCTAATACAGCTAGTACCTTTCAGCATAGATTCTAAAAGTGCTATATTTGAATAACTTCAGTAAATAAAAAGCAAATCATATGCAAAATGATTTTGAATTTCTAAAAATGCACGCAAAGTGTACATAGATATGCATATATCATATACATTAGTATTAATTCAAAAGAAACCATAATACAGAATGAATTTCAATGAATTCACAGTTTCAGGAGTCTTTTACTACTTTTACATTTTCATATTAGCTGTTGTGCTCTGCTTTTAGTGGATATTGTTGCTACTTTTCATGGTATACACTGAATGCAAGTGACAGATATATTGGTGTACTTTTCTGTTACAATGTTTTCTCCAACTCTTCAGTTGCAGGTATTACACACATATTTATTAAAAAGTTAATATACTATTTTTAAAAGTTGGAAGTGAATCTGTAATATAGTTTTATGTTGTGTTGAAAGTAGTTTAGTCTACTAATGTTCTCTTCAATAATTTATTTGTAAGCGTGTAACAAATCTGTTTTTTTTTTTCTTGATAGTCTATGCTACTAGACTCCCAGTATTTTGGGAGTCACTGAAGCTTGCCTCCATGCCTGATTTTTCTGAACCATTTACTTTTTGTGTCCAGCTGTTCATTCATTACACATGCATTAGACTCAGAGTAACTTTTACTTAATATTTCATTATATATTTCTTCATGATATGAAAACAGTTATAAAATTCAAACTAATGAAAATATTAAAATCTTTAAATGTGTCACTGATGTTTTCACTTAATATTAAGCAAGTATAACAATATGAATTATAGTATGGAGGGCTTAATCTGTGCCAGAAACATTTTCTTCCATGTCCTTTACATGTATTATTTCACCAAATACTCTTAACAAGCACTTGAGAGTGAAACTAATACTACTCACCTTTAGAACTGAGAAGCCCAAAGAGTTTAAAACAATTTGCCTAAGTCACGCAGCTAGAAGAGACACATTTAAAATTCAGACTCATGCAGTGGGACTCCAGGACCCATCAAGTACTCATTTGTATGCCATCATCTCCATTACTGCTTATGTTTTCAAAATATTTAAATCAATATAGTGTAATATTGCATTTTCCAAAGAAATAAATTAAGGTAGACCTGGCAACTCATCTAGGTATTAGCAGTACAAGGAAAGAAAATCAAGCCTGAAATAGTTGAAATATTAAACAGCTCACAATCGGGAGAAGCAAATCAAAACATAACAAAACTCAGTCTTTCTTCTGCCATCGTACCCTGGTGTAGGCTCCAGAATTCTATCACAGATTTTATTTTCGAAGCAGATCAAAAATGGGAGTGGGGCAAAGGAAAAATTCATTTACACAATTAAGGAAAAGATAGTATCTTAGAAGGATGGCATCTGTGGTATCTAGAGGAGACAAACACAGATAGTGCAAGTGGCACTGCGTTTTCCAAGACTGGGCAAATATGTGAATTTGGGCCTCAGGAAAAAGTCACCAGTATAAAATCAAAATAAGTTAATTTCCTCCACCTCCAAAAAATGGAAATGTTTAAATTCAATATATATATACTTTTTCTCCTTTTTTAAACTTTTATTTTATGGTCAGGGTTACCTGCACAGGTTTATTGTATAGGTAAATGACATGCCAAAGCATTTGGTGTATAGACTATTTTTTCACCAGGTTAATAAATATAGTACCTCATAGGTAGTTTTTTATTCCTCCTCCAACCCTCTACCCTAAACTCTCAAGTAGGCCCCAGTGTCTGTTGTTCCCTTCCATGTGTCCATCAATACTCAATGTTTAATTCTCACTTATAAAGCAGAAGATGCTGTATTTGTTTTTTCTATTCCTGTATAGTTCCATCTGTGTTGGAGCAAAGGACATAATCTTGTTCTTTCTTATGGCTGCATAGTATTCCATGATGTGTATGCACCACATATCTGTTTGCATGCTTTGTAAATGGGATAACTTAACCGCCATCTAACTCATTTTGCTTGATGCTGTATGTTTTTAATTTATTTAGTAAGTCATGTGATTAGAGCATTTTAACTTGCTCTATAAACCTTTCCTTTCCATGACCTCTGGGGTTGCTCTTTCAAGAGTATACTTGGAGGCTACCATTCTATTAAATTTCCGTTTGACAACTGTATTAATGTTGGTAATTACACATTAATTGCTTTATGAATACAAAAACAAACTTGCCTTCTTGTGATAATGCTCACTAGGCCATAAAATGTAATAATTTTGAAGGACTAGATTTGGTAATGTTTTACTGACTATTGTAATCTTTGTTAGTTCAGATTATTGGGCTATCGTTTACTTTCTTGTCTTGGTTTGGTATGATGGAAATTCTAGCCTCGTACACTGATTGAGAAAGTTTTACCTCTTAGTTCTCTTTTCTGAAAGGGCTAGCAAAACTGGCATTATTTCTTTTTAACATGTTCACATTTTCACTAGCGAAAGACTAGGCCAAACATTTTCATAGGCAAGTTTTGCATTATTATTTGTAACTTCCTCTTAATAATATACGTATTTCAGATTTTCCATTTCTTACTGTTTTCAGTTCTGTTGCTTGATAACTTTCAAAGGATTTGTTCATTTTATTCAAAAATTTTAATCAAATGGCATAATACTGTTTATAATATACTCCTTTATCCTCTTTTAAAGATATTTTCCAATTTTTAAACACCAATACTAGTAATTTGAGTTTTTCTTTTCTTTTCGAGGTCTCACTTTGTTGCCCAGGCTGGAGTGCAGTGGTGGAAATAGAGCTTATTGCACCCTCAACCTCCTGAGGCTCAAGTAATCCCTCACTCAGCACCACTCCCCAAATAGCTGAGACTACAGGAGTGCACCATCATACTTGGCAAATTTTTATATACTTTATAGAGGCGAGGTTTCTTCATGTTGCCCAGGCTGGTCTAACGCAGGTAGTTGGGATGTTGAAGTCCCCCACTTTTGTTGTGTGGCTGTAAAAGATGTCATAGGTCTAGAAATATTTGTTTTAAGGATCTGGGTTCTTCAATGTTGGGTGACTATTTAAGATGGTAAAGTCTTCTTGTTGAATTGAATGAAGCATTTGCTATTATGCAATGCCCTCCTTTGTCCCTTTCTGTTGTTGTTTGTTTAAAGTTTGTTTATCTGATATAAGAGTAAACCACCCCTTCTCTGTTTTCTGTGTCTATGGTACATATTTATCTAACCCTTCACTTTGAGCTCATGTATATTATAACATGTGAAAGGGGTCTCTTGAGGATAATAGCTGGATGGGTCTCAATTTTTTAAATCCAACTTCCAACTCTGTACTTTTTAAGTGGGACATTTAAACCATTTACATTAATAGTTAAATATTGCTATGAGAAGTTTTGAGGTTGTCATTATGTTGTTAGCTGGTTGCTTGGTAGTTTCTATTTTGTGGTTGCTTTCTAGGGTCTGTTGGCTATTTACTTAAGTGAGTTTTGTGGTATTAAGTATCTTTCTTTCATTTCCTTCTTTAGAACTTCCTTAAGAATCTATTTTAAGGCAGTTCTAGTAGTAACTAATTCCATTAGTGCTTGCCTGTCTAGAAGATATTTCATATCTTCTTTACTCAAAAAGCATAGTTTGATGGGATATGAAATTCTTGGTTGATCTGACTTTTTTCTGTAGCTGCTTTTAAGATTTTTGTTTGTTTGTTTTTGAGCTGGAGTCTTGCTCTGTTGCCCAGGATGGAGTGCACTGGTGCGATCTATGCTCATTGCAACTTCCAACACCCAGGTTCAAGTGATTCTTGTGCCTCAGCCTCTAAAATAGCTGGGACTACAGGTGCCTGCCACCACACCTGGCTAATTTTTGTATTTTGAGTAGTCAGTTATAAAAGCATAATTGCTTTATATTTTGGATCTTTTTAAATTGGGGGTAGACTTGGCAATTCTAATTTTTGTAATTATTTTCACGGGTAGAATTTTTTTCTCCTTCTTTCTTTGCTTATAATGTTATTGTCTTTTTTCTTCCTTTGCCGTATCCCCCTTCTCCCACCATGATGTGTAGGATTGTAGAGAATGTTGGGTAGGAAATTTTGGGTTTGCTTCTAATTCCCTATTTACTTCCTTCAGCATATTTTATATTGAGGTGTGCAGTTTGATCTACAAGCTGGTAGATGGTGCTTCTGTGTAAAAAAGCCAACTGTATCCAATGTGGTTAGATATAAACTAGTTCCTTGTTTTCTGGCAGAAGCTCTCTGTTTCATCAGGAATGGGTTGATCCATGGAGTGCACAGCGGTCCGAGATTTCTGCTCAGCCTGCTTGGCTGGGTGCCAAGATGGCCAGGGTTAGTTTAGGCAGGCACATCTACATGTTTCCCCATGGCAGGCACAAGCTTCAGCACTGAGGGAAAATTCAGTAGACAGCCACTAAGCACCCAGAGATATACCTAGGCATGAAGCTGGGAAATCATCTCAGCCCCAAGTTCTCTGCATGAGGAGGAGGTTGGCTTAAACTACAAATGCAGGTACTTGGTGCTCCAAATGCCTGGAGATATGCCTGGGCATAGGGCAGAGAGGGTTCTGTTTTACCATGGTCTCTGCACAGGAAGCTTGAGGTAGCTTGGGCTGCTGATACAAGTGAGTAGGTCAGTGAATTCCTGGAGATTTGCTTAGGTATGGAGCAGAAAAGAACAGAACAGAACAGAGCAGAAAAGAACAATCTTGTGCAATCTATGCACAAGAGGATGGGTTGGCTCAAGCTTCTGGCCCAGGCAGATGAGTGCTCCTAATGTCTGGGGATATTTCTAGGTGTAGAGAGAGAGGACTCCACTTCATCATGGTCTATGCACAGGAAGGGTAGGTGACTCAGGCTGCTGAACCAGGCAAATGGGTGCTCCAAATGCCTGGACATCTACCTTGACACTGAACAGAGAGGGCCCTTCTGCAAACAGTTATCTGTACTGAAAGGGTGGGAAAATTCAGGAACTAATTTCAGTGAGATGGCCTCCAAATGCCTGGAAAATATGCTTGGATGTGTACCAGAAAGGTGGAGTGGTTCAGGCTGCGGATCCAGGTGAGTATGTGTCTGGAAATCTGCCTGAGCATGGAGTGGAGAGGTCTCCAATTTATATGGTTTGTCTTCTCATTCTCTTGAGAATATAAGAACTAAAGTTTTTAATTTTAAACAAGTTCAGCTTATCAAATATTTTCTTCATAGGTCCTGCCTTTGTTGTTGTGGCTAAGAAGTCACTACCAAACTCAGGGTCATGTAGGTTTTCTCCTATGTTATCTTCTCACACTTTTATAGTTTTGCATTTTACACTTAGGTCTATGTTTTATTTTGAGTTAATTTTTGTGAAGGACGGTGAGGTCTATGTCTAGAATTATTTGTGTGTGTGTGAAAGTCCAGTTGTTCTAGCACCATCTGTTGAACAGAATATCTTTTCTCTATATTATTGCCTTTTCTGTTTTGCCAGACATCAATTGACTATATTTGTGTGGTTGTATTTCAGGACTCTTTATAGTACTCCATTGAACTGTTTGCTCTTTCACTGATATCAGACTGTCTCAATTACTGCAGTTTTATAGTAAGTCTTGACGTCATGTAAAGTCAGCCTTCTAACTTAGCTCTTTCCTTTCTATGTCATGTTGGGCATTCTAGACCTTTTGCCTCCACAAATAAAATTAAGAATCTGTTTTTTAATATCTATATTATAGTTTGCTGAGGTTTGCAGTGGGATTGCATTGAATCTACAGATCAAGTTGGAAAGAACACATATCTTGAAATTATTGAGTCTTCCTATCCATAAACATGGGATATTATTTAGTTCTTAGAATTCTTTCATCATAGTATTTTAGTATTTTTCATATAGCTATAATACATGTTTTATTAGGTATACACCTAAGTATTTTATGTTTGAGGTGATAATGAAAATGATATTGTGATTTTATTTTTGAATTCAACTTGTTTGTTGCTGGCATATTAGTTGCTTCTTTTTGGCCCGTTTAGTCTTTCTCTTAGTCTTCAATATCACCATCTGAAATTATACTCCACTGTATTAGTCTGTCTTCATGCTGCTGATAATGTCATATCCTAGACTGGGAGAAAAAAATGGTTTAATTGGACTTACAGTTCCATATGGCTGGGGAGGCCTCAGAATCATGGTGGGAGGTGAAAAACAAATCTTACATGATGGTGGCAAGAGAAAATGAGGGGGAAGCAAAAGTGAAAACCCCTGATAAACCCATCAGATCTTGTGAGACGTATTCACTGTCAGGAGAATAGCAGGGGAAAGACCAGCCCCTGTGATTCAGTTGCCTCCCCTGGCTCCCTCCCACAACATGTGGGAATTATGGGAGATACAATTTGAATTGAGATTTGGGTGAGGATACAGCCAAACCTATCAACTACTTAAAGTGTAGTACACATTATACATCATTTAAAATACAGTATATACAATATATGTTTCAAATTTTTTCACCTGTTCTTTATGTTATTGATGTCATTTAGCTATTATTTGATAAAAAAATTCAGCACTTTATGCTTTATGCTTAAACTTTAAACTTTATGCTTTAGACATAAATGACTTTTAAATTTAACCCCATTTCTCCTATTTCTGATAATCTTTGTTTATATGGACATAAATTTTTATCTGGTATTATATTAACCTTTCTGAAGAAATTCATTTAACATTTCTTATAGTGCATGTCTGCTGAAAATGAATACTGTCAGGTTTGATTGCTAAGTAAAGTGTTTATTTTACTTTTATATTTTTAAACTTACTGGCTATAAAATCTCTACTTACAGACTTTTTATTTCAAAACTTTAAAAATGTTATTCCATATCTTCTGGTTTGTGCCTTTGTTGACAAAAAATGCACTGTAGTTTTTATCTTTGTTCCTTAGGATACAGTGTTGCCCCTTCCCTTGGGATATCTCCAAAAGGATCCTTTTTCAGCTTTAAAAATATAATGTCTAGAGGTTTTTATTTTTTAGTTGAATGCTTATTGTTATATGTTTGTTTTTATTTTTTTTCATTTATTCTCTTCAGGTTTGCTGAGCTTCTTGGTTATGTGGTGTGCTGAATTTTATTAATTTTAGAAAAATCCCTGGGCATTAAATGTTTTTCCTGCATTGTTTTATCATTTTTCTAAATCCAGTGTCTCTAATTACACATGTAAGAGGACTTCATAAAACTCATGGCAGATGGGGTTAAAAGATAAAAATATAAAATATAAACTTTCTTTCTCAATACAAGCTTCATCAAATGTAAAATATTTTTCTAAGTTATGATGCAAATCGTTTAGTCCATTCCCAAGGAAAAAAGTGTCCTGGAAATTTTGCCATGTCAATATAGTTTTTGTTTGTTTGTTTGTTTGTTTTAAATATTTTTTTACATTATCAACTAAAAAAAGTGTTCTTTAATATTAAAACAATGAAGAGAAGTCAGGAGAAACCAAATTAGAAATATAAACTGAATTTTCATCAAAACACTTGCAAAATTGTTTTTGTTTTATGAGAGCAATGAGCAGAAGCATTGACATGGTGAAGGACTCTGGTGAGGCTTTCCCAGGCATTTTCCACTATTGCTTTAACCAACTTTCTCAAAACACTCTAATAATTAGTTAGAATACTTATAAAAATAACATAAGATGTTATGTTATTTTGCTCTTCAGAAGGTTAACTAGCAAAGGCCTTGAGTATCCTAAGAAATTTTTGTGTGACCTTCACTCTTGACTGGTCTGCTTTTGCTTTTTGACTAGATCACTTCTTCTTCTTAGTAGCCATTCCTTTGATTCTGCTTTGTTTTCAGGATCATACTGGTAAGGAAATGTTTTATCTCCTGTTACAATTCTTTAAATAAATGTTTCATGATCTTGATCCTTCTTGTTTAAAACTTCCATTGAAAGCTCTTCTCTTTTCTGCAGCTGATGCTGCACAATGGTTTTGGCATCCATTGAGTGGAAAATTTGCTCAACTTTAATTTTTCAGCCAGGATTGTATCAGCTGAACAGTTTTGATTTCCCTGATGTTAGTTAATGCTTTTGTTGTTAACTATTTATCCTCTTCAACTAGGTCACAAACAATATGAATTTCTTCCTCAAAAATTGATGTAAATGGTTCATTGCTGTGGCACTTACCTTCACCATGATCTCATATCTTAAAATGAGTTATCCATTTGTAAACTGCTAGTTTCTTTGAAGTATTTTTCTCAGATACTTTTTGCAAAGCATCAACAATTTCACTATTCTTTCACCCACACTTCACCATAAATTTGATGTTTCTTTTTCCTTCAATTTTGGCAGAACTCATGTTGCTCTGATAGGACCTCTTTTTAGGCTGGTGTCTTATTTTTTCTAATGCTTCAAACAAAATATTGTTCAGACATGTTTTAAGAAATTATTACAAGCTTATTCGGTGTAAAATAATACTGAAATCCATGCACAGGTTTTTCGTAATACTCACTTCTCATAAACTTTTTGAAGACCCCTTCGATGTTATATCATTGATCTTTTTATACCTTGTATTATGTATATAGTTTTTCAAATTTTTCTCTTCATTTCTGTTTTGACAATTTAATTATATCTGTCTTCGAGTTCACAAATTATATTCTAAACTTTAAATGGCCACTTATTTTTAAAGGAATTATTTTATACGATGTCAGGTTTCTTTACTTTTTAGTATTTCCATTTGGCTCCTTTTTATATACAACTGAGATGGAAATATATTGGGTATCTCACTGAATTATAGTTAAATAGAGTCTGACTCTATAGACAGTTGAAACTAGATGCTTTCTGGAAATCTATTTAGCACAAATAGGTGGAAGTTCTTATATGAGTTATTTTTAGAATGGATCAACTTCTACCCCCTTTACTTTACTTTGTTGTGATGTTAAGTTTGCAAGTGAATAGACTTAGGTTGGCTTTGTCTGAGTCATGCAGTCACTTTTGCTAGTTCCAAGGCCTTGACAAGTATTTACGGAATGTTTGACAAAATAGAAAATGAAAAAAGTATGATTATGTCAATAAAAATTTGAGGTTCTTTATAGGAATAGTACTCCTGGCATATTTTGTTTCTATAATCTCTTCCAGGTAAAATCTTTCTTATTCTTTATAGTCTATTTTGACTACTACGTTTTCTTTTTTTTTTCTTTTTTTATTTTATTTTTTATTTTTTTTTAATTTTTATTGCATTTTAGGTTTTGGGATACATGTGCAGAACATGCAAGATAGTTGCATAGGTACACATGTGGCAGTGTGTTTTGCTGCCTTCTGCCCCCTCACCCATATTTGGCATTTCTCCCCATGCCATCCC
>CM052650.1:30861965-30877137 GCA_028533165.1 Leontopithecus rosalia | reverse complement strand
AGTATGATATTGGCTGTTGGTTTGTCGTAAATAGCTTTTATTACTTTGAGATACGTTCCATCAATACCGAGTTTATTGAGGGTTTTTAGCATAAAGGGCTGTTGAATTTTGTCAAAGGCTTTCTCTGCATTGATTGAGATGATCATGTGGTTTTTGTTTTTGGTTCTGTTTATGTGGTGAATTATGTTTATAGACTTGCATATGTTGAACCAGCCTTGCATTCCCGAGATGAATCCTACTTGATCACTATGTTTTCTATTTAACTTTCTCAGGTCTATGCCATCAAAATAATTAATTTTCTTCCTTATGTTCTCTGGGAAGACCCTCTATTCAAGAGTTACAGCAAGATTCACATTGTATTATAATTTCTTACTTTTTTCTAAACTTCATCATTGCTAGATTTTACAGTTCTAGTATTAAGTCCTCTCCATTTTATTTAGTTGACTTTGAATGAGCTCTGCTAATTGAGTGAATAACTTTATGAAAATATTACAGGAAGGACATGAATTTCTCTTGGACTGAGGCAAATACAGAGCAGCACAAATCAGGAAGTAAAGTTCCACGTTGTGCATATACACACATATGCTTACTCAGATTACTGTGAACATTTCATTAATTGTTTGGAAGATTAAATAAGGCTCTTAAATAGCTATAACCAGTATTTAATATTTAATATACAGTAAAACACAGGCTTATTCCTGCTGAGTTTTAATTTACATCGTTATTCTAAGATCATACTATCCATTATCCCTTCAAGATGAAAATAATTGGTACTGATTTGGAAAATGGCTTATAATAATGAAATTAATGCTTTCAAGCATTACAAAATGATAATACCCTAATATTTAAACAAAAATGAGGCAGTCAGTTGGCTTAGCATTTCAAAGGGAGTGACACAGCTGGCAAATTCACTGACATATATGTGGGTCCAAAATAGATTTGGATCTTACCTGTACAAAAAAAACTTGTTAATTCCCCAGGGAATAAACTTTTATTCAAAACTAAACTGAAGTTTAAAAATGAAAACTTTAAAGCTCTCTGTGATTCCAAGTAGACCAAGGATGCTAAAGATAAAATTATCATTTCAAAAGCATACACACAAAAAGGATAAGAGCACTTTAGAATGACAACCCAAGTTGTGTAGTGAAGGGATGACCAAAGCAGCTTTTCTGTAGCCTAAACTTAACTATCAGGGTCCACCGAGACTTCTCTTAATTTCTCTCATATATTGTATGCTGTTTCTTCTGTGTCTTTGTCTTTATGTTTGCTTCTTACTTTTCTTAGGATAACTTTACCTACTGTGTTTCTTTTTTTATAACTATCTATTTATCTGTTGAGAGAGAGAGAGAGAAAGAGAGAGAGAGAGAGAGAGAGAGAGAGTCAGAGTCATGAACTCTGTTAGATCCTCAGACATGTATACATAATACAACAGAAAGACTCAAGACTTATTTTATTTTACTGTCTTTGTTAAAAGCTTTAAGTAGTTAAAACTTCTTCATCTTTTCTCTAATATCTTAAATTGTTGATTTAAAAATGAACATCAAAATGAATTAAAGATGCAATAGAATGAAATGGAAATCAGCATAATTTTTTCTATAAACATGGTAGTATTATATCTCTTCAAATAAAGTAGAGGAAATGCATGCAGAACCAAAAGCCAAATTCATTTTTTGATTCTCTTTAATGAAATTATTGAATTAATTTCCATCAGCAATCAATTACCATGTGTCCCCTTGATATACAAGGTGCTATTCTAGTATTTGGTTTGCATAATTGAAAAATTCAGGTGTGACTTTCATCACTGAGATAAGCTTAATTTTTATTTTATTTAATTGGGGGGGGAATGGCAGTGAGAGATTTAGTATCAAGGGTTTATTCTACTGCCCCACCTTTAATCTACCCCAAATAATACTAAATTACATTCAGGTTGCTTTTTACTTCCTATACCTAAGAGACATATCAGGTTCTTTCTGTACCATAACTATCTGGAATTCCCTTTTAGGGATGAATGCACTTAAAGATTTTATCCGTATGTTGGGCATTAATTTAAGGGGAAAGTGTGCTGTATACGTTTATTCCCTTTCATGGCAAAAGTGATTGACTGTGGTGAGTCCCAATCATAATGTCATTGCCTCATAGAGGTAAAACAAGGTCAATTAGCAGGTTTCTCTCTTTTCAACTAGTAAATGAAATAAAAATGAGTACAATTTTTGTAAAATGATTTCCCAAAAGGCTTTTGTAAATATCACACATTGTGATTATTTCATTGATGTGAAATTTATTTTTTTTTGAGAAAATTATACTCAGTTTTTGGTTTTATTTGAGAATAATAATTTTTAAAAAACAATTTCTTATTTTTCTCTCTTAGCTTTAATATGAGGAAGAATAACAAAATCCTGCATAGTTTTAAGTGTGCTTTAAACTTTGAAAAGGGATTTTGATTGAGTCACACATTATTGCAGGAGACACAAGATGTGGTTTCTACTCTCAGGAAGTATATTATTTTGAGGGACAGAAAAGATACAGACCCAAATATGCCAAACACTGATGTGTTAAGCATGTTAAGAATGGGGCATATAAACTGCTATACCCCATAAGAGAAGTGACAGATCCTGTCATTGTAGCAAGCTTGAGCACGTCAGGAATTGGTTGATTTTACTAACATCTTCAAAGATAAAGCTATTAAAGTTAACAAAATTCAATGAGAAATGCATGGATTTAGAAAAACATGAGGATTTGAAAAAGGTGAAGGTTTCATTAAAGCTCGTGTATAGTTTTTAACAGAGAAATAGTGGAAGATGAGACTGGGGGAAAAAATTAAAGCCAGATCTTAAGTGTCTTGAATGTCCAATACATAAGTTGATTTAACTCTCTTGACAAAGTAAAACCCTTGAAATTTTAGTGACACACATTTTTGATTTAAGAAAAATACTAAAATAAGACTACTTTGTGCAGGACCTAGGAGACCCCTGGGCAGGACACTAGTGACCTAGGACACTAAATAAGATAATGTAAGTGATGTTCCAATAGGGACAGCAGCAATTCCTCTCTCTTTCTCTTTTTAATGTTCACATACTGCTTTATTTAAAGTTGATTTATTATTCACATGATACTCAGTTTATTGTACCATTATTGTTTATACACATTGGTCTCCAGAATGAACAGAATTTCTAATGAGCAGAGATTCTGCCTCTCACTTCTATGTCTTTAGACTAAAGAAATTCTATTACCTGAGTATGTAGATACCCATTCAAGAAATAATTTGTTGGGAAAGGACTGGCTTTGAAAATAGCAATGTTATTAACAGAGCAAATGACAGTAGAAGAGCCTGGCCTACGATGGACAGAGGTTGGGCCTAGTTTTAAGCACATTATGGTGGAAATATTGATGAAATATTTTTATCAGAAATATCCAGAAGGCAAATGGGAATTATTAATATTTGAAGTATATTCATAAAAAGGGATGAATTGATGCCCCAAGATTAAGTCAAAATAAAAAAAAATTGGGTTTTGATAACAAGGTTAAGAAGCAATAAAGGTAATCTCTGCCTACAATGATTTCTGCAGAAAGTTTGGAAAGTTAAATCTTTCGATTCTGTAATAGTATTTTAATCTGATGAATTTTGAAAAGATAATTTGAAAATCAATAAACCAGAAATAACTTTCTGTGTAATGAATAAAACAGTCTTATGAAAAAAGAAACATAGAAAGGATAGAATCACTGAAACCTAGAGATAATGAAGCCAAGAACCATAGAAATAAATGTTTTGCCCCAAATTTGCTAAAATAATACCTTTCAAATGTAGATTCTCGGTTTGTTTACCAATCCTTTCTTCAGCAGGTGCATTTTTAAACATTTACTTTTTTTTCTTTTGGTAGTTATATCCATATTTCACAATATCAATTGCTAATAGAAAATGGATGCAAACCTGTTTTACTATCCTTACTTTATTATATTTGTTAGTTGTTTTTCATTCCTATATGGTTTCCAGATTTTCTTTTTGAACTTGAAGTATAGAAGTTGAGAATTTTATAGTTGTTTTAGTATGGACCTTTCTTTAATTACGGGGCAATGTTTAGGTTTTTGCCAGACATGCAAACACCTTCTCAACTGTAATGTTTGACACACACACACACACACACACACACACACGCATATGTAGATATGTTTGTGTATATATATATGTGTATATTGTACATACATGTCAAACACTGCAGTTGAGAAGGTGTTTGCATATATATACTCACATGCATGTACATGTACATTTAAGTACATTTTATTAACCTGTTAATCAATAAATATTTACTAAACAATTAAAATCTGCTTAATGTGATGAAATAGAGCAATAAGTAAACCAGAAAACATGCTTTCCTCTGTTAAGCTTATAGCATCAGGAGAATAGGAATGAGCAAACAAAAAACAAAATTCATTCAATAGAAAATATATTAAAATGTGTTTGATTCTGTGGAGCAATATAATTCAAGGTGCTAAGTGAAGAATACAGGAGATGAGGTACTTTGTTCACTAAATTACTTGCTAAGAAATTAATAATGGCAGTGAAAGAGGGAGAGATATTAATGCAGTGAAGTTAAGTGAAAAGCTTACTATCAGAAGGATTTGTTTAGGAACCAGAAGATAAGAGAGTTGCTTTGTAAAAAAATTTGTAATAGATATAACCAGAGACTACCTCATAGGATATTGTAGCCTGCAGTAAGGATATATTATCTTTTGCTGGATGGACAAACAAGGAGCAAATGGAAGCTTTTGAGCAGAGAAACAATTAGCTATGACAAAAAATTTTAAATATATTGTTATTATTTTGAAAGCAGAAGATACTGAAATGGCAAACACTTTTACAGGATTATTCAGATTAATGTAGAGAATAGGCTGACTCAATGCCTAATGCGCTTGGTGGAAGCTGAAGGATCAGCTTGGAGGCAATTGCCGTCCCCTAGGAAATTGATGCTGATGGCTTGGACTACAGTGTTAATGAAGGAGGTTGGGAGAGATGTCGGGATTTTGGATAAAATAATGTTAGAGAAAAGAGAATTTGATGAGACTATCTCCTTGGTGCAAGGAAAACAGAAGAGTTAATGAAGACATCAAGGTTTTTGGCCAGACAACTAGAAAGATAGATACAGTTACTGCTAGCAGAAAATTTTTAAGTTCTGTTAGTAAAAACCTTCTTTAAAATTTACTTTCTTACTAAAAGAAAATTTTCCATATTTCCTATATTCTGATGGTCTCTGTTCATTTCTTGTTTGTTATTTTGACATTATATCCTTCACTATTATCTGGAGCAGAAATAATTGCATTAACCCATTTTACAGTTTTACTGGAAGGTCCATAAATTGTCTTCAAAGTTTAATTAATTCATACTTAGACAATAATCTGCCCCTAAAAAACAAATAAAAGACATCACAAATGTAGTTACTATTTTTTCAAGTAAATTTAATATTAAAATCAATACTACCTGTACTACGCTAAGAAAGATTAACATATGGTCGCAACAAGTGAATTTCTTTCATCTTGATCATACTTGGATTTGAATCTTGTTTACTCTCTAATAATTGCAGAATTTTACAAAGTATAGTACAGTTTTATAACATATGTTTTCTCATATGTGAAGTGTGGAAATACAAATCTATCTAAGTCATAGATTGTTTGAAGTTAAATTAAAAATTATAAAGGCAATATTTGACAAAGCTTGATATCTTGTAATGGTTCCATAGGTTTTTAATGATGCCATTATTTAGCCGTAATGAAAAACTAATGAATTCTAGGGTCAGCAGCTCTAACCAAAAATATGATTTCTCTTTACTATTCTTTCAACAAATAGAATACAAAGCAATTATACTTTTTGTTCTGTTTTACATCAGTATCTAATGGGGCTCAAACACAGAAGAATAGGAAATATTTGTTTGAATGGCTTCATCTCATAATTAATGCTTGGAACTTTAACACTAAAATTTTTGTGAAAGTTTCGCCAGGCAGTCACCACACCAATGCTTGAGCATCTGAAATGATGTCTGACAAAGTAAAAATATTTAGTGAACACCACTCTGTGACAAATAACTGGTAACACTTAAATTAATATAAGAATTACTTAGGAAAGCTATGTGTCATGATGCATGTAGCTCTTTTCTAATGAGAGGTTTATCTCAATCTCTTCAAAGGTTTTCTCTACACAAACAGAATAAACTGATAATTGTTATGTTTATACATTGTGTTTCGATGGTTTTGAGTATTTGATATGTTCCAGGGTGTGGCTCTTGGCATTTACATACATTCAAAACATTTCACAATTAGCACAGAAAAGACATCAGCAAATAAGGAAAGAAGGAGTTTGTGTACAGCCTGATTGCACATTAGTGTGGGGAACTGAATATCAGCACTCATAAAACTCACCTGATCTTCAAGCAGGGTAGATATAATCAGCATTTTCCTACTTTGACAATAAAAAAATGGGGACAAGTAACTTACTCAACAACAGAGGAAGTATATAATCTAAAATTTGAACCCAAGTATATCCAACAATGAATCTTAGATTATTTTATTATGGTCTTCAAATCATTGCCTCTACAGGTGGCTTGCCCTCAAAATTAATTAAAACTTGTTTACCTAACGTAGACAAGTAAAAACTTGAAAAAATACTGCTTAACTGTTGTAAAGTGCACATAGGAGTCTGGGATCTATGGAAACTTCATCTACTAAATCTAAGATGCTGAATATATTCTCAGCATGATGTGATTATGCTAATCATTTTAATAAGCCTCAGTGCATTCTAACACACATAAGACACATAACTTTTCCTTGTTAACAAAGATAGGTAATAACTTAGTTAATCAAGGATTGAAAATGATTCAATAAGAAATTATGACCCTCTAAATCATATTATTAAGAAACAAAATGTTTCCCAGCATCAAGACAATTCACAAAAATACATTGCACAAAGGCAATGAGTATTTTGCCTTTCAGGAAAATCTACAAATGGAAAAGTTAATATGATACAGAAGATATTCACTTAAGGCTATAAAATATAAATGCATGATACAAAACTTTGAAGACACATCATTTCTGTCAAAAACATCAGCACTATACTTCAAAATTCCATCACAAAGAACCCAGCTTTTATTGCAAAGCCTGGAAACATATACTGGAGAATGTGTGCAATTTGAATTTCTATATAAGCAGATGAAATTCAAGTTCACAAAGGCCGTGTTTTTCATAGAGATAGACCCTGGGACAATTATTTCTTTTAGGTTGTTCTCCTTGGACGGTGCTAACATTCTGGCAGAGGCTAGCATAAAACATTTTACGCTGCTGTTAGAGGTTTCTGAGGTACCCAGTGGCCCCAGTTCATGCGTAGGCTATATTCATAGTTTAAATAGTTCTCTTGACTTCTGGCGATTTCTTTCAAACTGGAAATCCCAGCAGGAAAAAAAAATGGCATTGACAGGCATGCAATGGCTTGCATTGTATTTCACCTTCCAGTATTGTTACTTCTTCAATAAAGATTATCATTGAGAGGGATGGAAGTATTGTCAGGTCACAGATATACCACAAATGAAAAATGACATTAATTTTGCTTTTTATATGAATAGCGTCTGATGTGGAGTTTAGTCAGTCATTCAGACTGTAGGATAAAATTTGAGAAGAAAAAAAACTTATTGTTATTTTTCAAAAATCTATTTGCCTCGCAGTTGAATTTGAGACATGAGTGATACTACACCAACATTTCCTAATAAATCTAATATGATCTTATGATACAGAGCCCGGTCATCCATAGTGGAACCAATGAGTTGCCTGCCATGCTCTTATTTCTAGGAACTGTTCTCTTCACAGATATAGTTATTGGATGGCTCCACCAAGTCATTTCCTTGATATATTAATACTGATATATGAATATTCCTCAACAGATACTCTTGAGGGATAGGGGATAGGTGATTATGATCTAGGAAATTCCCATCCGTCTCATTCTCAGGTATTTAGAATTGAGAATAAAAATAGTAAATTATTTTCTCTTGAGTGATTGGACCCACAATATTAAAGCTTGGGAATAGTGGTTTAAAAAAAATCCATCTTGAATTTGAGAAATGAAGCAACAGTAACATCCATTTAGAAAAGGACAAAGATAAAACAGGCATGCAGAAAGGAGTAAGGGTGGGGGTAAATTTATTGACTTCTGTACCCAGCTTTAATCCATAGTTCAGGCCCATTTGTTTTCTGAGAAGTGCCTCCTTTGTCTCTGTGATAACTGTTTTATTTTTCTGTTTTTTCTAAACTAATGCAAGGTGTTGATGGAATCAAAAGAGTTCTCGATAATATTCTCTACTAATGGAAATAAAGTGTTTCTAGTCATGTCCTTCTGGCAGAAAGCATGCAGGAAGCAAATATCTTATGATAATGGAGAATTGCGATATAATAAGCCAAATATTAAATTTTATGTCAGAACATCGGAGTATCATGTTAGAAAGATATAGGTTTTAAATTCAAAAACATTATTCTGACTTAAATCCTAGATGTTATTCTTGAGTTAGCTGTTGAGACTTTCTTCATCTCTGCTTCTCATAGGTCATATTTATGGTTTTGTAGTAACACAGAAGCCCATATTCAGAAGAGGATCATGCTTGGAGTTTAACATTTGCTTTTGCCTTGAAAGCTTTAATAATTTTTTCTTTTAATTTAAGTAAGTGAAGTGCAAGGAGACAGTGGATCATGCACTGAGAACTTGGCGATTTAGCTTAGATGACCCTGCTTCCTGCTGTCCCCAACCTTTCCAAGATAGGTTCTGGGTGGGCCCACTTCCTACATTCTGGCACCCTTATCTCCCCTGAGACTTCCTCTCTCCACACACTCTTTGCAACTGCAGCTTCTTTCCACCCAGGTCTGCGAGTGGGTGGCATCAATAGTACACCATCACTCTCAATCCCTGATGAGAGCCTGGATGCTGGCCAGATGCATGCCTACTGGACTCTCTAGATGGGGTCAGACACCTATTCTTAAGTTGGAATGACAACGTCACAGGACAGTATATTTGGCAGATGTCTGTGGGAGTCTCTTACCCACTCCCGATCCAGGTACTGAGCATGTTATTGCACAGGGGTTGTGATTCTTGGGATTCATCTGTCCACAGCGGGCAACCAGAAAGAGAGATTGGCTTCCCTGACATTTTTTCTTGTTATCTGGATCCTGCAAATTATGCAGCTAGCCTGGCTATGGTGTGGAATAAGGCTCTCATATTGATTCCACCCTAGAATTTAGCCTTTTCAAGGCTTGTCTGATGGGGAGATTGCTAGGGTCTATAAAAGTCAATTTGCATGTAGGTAAATTCATGAAAGGAAACAAAAATTCATAATTGGAAAGAACAAAGAAAACATTGAAGAGAAGAAAGCATGATATCTGTCTCCTCTGGATCACCCTCCATAGCTTCCTAACTGGTTTTCCACCATTTGCACTTCAACGTAGTGACCAGTTATCCTCAGCAGGAAACAGCCACCTCTAACTTTGTCTATTGTGCTATACAGTCATTTGTATTAAACAAAAGATTAAGAAGCACCATAAAATTTCAAGAAATGAAGGCTTTTATAACTAGCTCATATTATGGAAATTTAAGGTGAATGCATACCATGTCAACAAATATAGTACATAGTGTTTGGTATATAGGAGTTATTAAATATATATATTTTTGATATAAAAATGACGTTTTTGATATAAAAATGACGTTTTTGATATAAAAATGGCAGATGAAAACCAATTTTAGCAAGGCGCAGTGGCTCACTCCTGTAATCCCAGCTACTTCGCAGAGGTTGAGGCAGGAAAATAGCTTGAACCTGGGAGGCAGAGATTGCAGTGAGCCAAGATTGCCCCACTTCACTTCAGCCTTGGTGACAGAATGAGACTTCATCTCAAAAAAAAAACAACAGAAAACCAATTGCATGGTGTCATAATTCTGTCTAGGTAAACATATGGCAGTCCTATCATACAAAAGCTGGTTCTTGATTTTCTACAATAAAGGAAGTCATGGGTAATTTTATATACCTGCAAATCAGACAAGTTCAAGAACTCATTTTGAACACTAGTTTCAAGCCCTTTCTATCAGTTCCTGCAACATAAAAAAAACAACATTGACAGATGTAATTTTTATATCTTTCAATTGTACCTTATCACCTGCTAGTAAAGATGCTAACAAACAGTGAAATAGCCAAAAGACAAGCAGGAAATAAATAAGATAATTATACAGTTGACTTCTTATAAACTTGTAATCTACATATTACATAAAACCAACCACTGTCTACACACAGAATAAAATTTTAAACATTGGGTACATGTAAAATTCTGGTCAAATTTTAAATTAGAATCTTTGAATTCAGTATTATTCAATTTACTTAATAAAACCAAATGAACCAATGTTTTATTTTTTGTTTATATTAAAGAAGATTTGCATGTGTATTAGACTCTATATGAGTTATTAAAAATCTTCAAACATGTCTAATTTTGCAAGTAGATTCCTATGATAATTATACAGTCATCTTTCATAACTCTATAAACCTTGTTATTAACGGCACAACAAATGGAATGATTGATTCAGGAAGTTTGAAGTTAAGGAGTTGAAATTCTAATGCACACATAGGCATAGCTGAATTTTGTAGGTGTTTACATGTATTTATATGAATGCACAGATAATAGTATGATGTAGCAAGAAGCCATTGTTGAGGCTGCTGAGTGCCTATTTTTTTATACAGGAGAAACCCATGGAGCAAAGACATCAAGTTAATAGTTCAGAATTTTACAATAAATAGTAGAACTGGGTACAAATAATGAAGATTAACTGGTACCTAAACTAGGCAGCTGCTTGTAAAATCAAACTAACATTTGCTGTTGCTTAGAATCTAAAAAAGTAAATCTATATTTACATGTCTGTAATTTACACCTCGTACTACTAAATTATATTATCACCTTTCATAAGTTATGGTGTATTTAAATTCAAAAGTTGAAGGAAACTGAGGCTTTCATGTAATGAGGGCATGAAAATCTCGATTGTTTGCATAAAGGCTAGCTAGATATTGAAACTGAACTACTTCCATACCAAACTAACATTTTCTTTTCCATTGCATTTTATAAATATGGAAATGCCATTCTGATAACCTTTGAGTTGAGAATACAATTAAACCATTTCAATAGTCTTATTAGAATTGAACTATGAGAGAAACCTAATAGGTATTGGAAACCCCAACTGATGTCATCATTGCAGAGCCAGCATTCTGATTAATATTCATTGGTTTTGTCTGAAATTGAAAGAGTATGATGTTTACCAACATATAATGGTGTTTATTCATTACATTGGTATTTATTATGAGTTCTCACAATTTGAAATAATAACTACAGAAACAACCCCAATGGATTTCTGATTGTGCATTGTTTATAGCATCTGTAGAAAATATGTTGGCATGGCACTCACAACTAACATGCTGTATTTAAAATTAAGGGGAAAATAGTACTAATTATAAACATTGTCTATGATAGAGCTTTGTAGTTTACATAATTACATTTTGTAAAGAAAGGAGGCAAGCTTGGTCTGACTTCATTTTTCCATTAGAAAGGATCTGACGGTCTTCTCCCATGGCACCAGCTGCACAGTTTTTTGCATGAGATCAGTGTGCTTCATATCAATAGCTTGTAGAGAGAGTTTACTTTCTAAGAGCTGGCTCTTGCAAATGTGCCAGGGAAGGATAATTTTGTACTCTCTAATAACATACAGAGGACTAGTCCTGTCCAGAAATTTTGCTTTACAAGCTATGTATCTACCAACATTGCCTCTAGAAATCCCAGTCTCAAATAAAAATGTATTTTTTTAACCAAACACTAAGAAGCACTTTCCAAACTAGGTGTAAATAAAGTGGATGAATAAGTAAATTTTTTAAATATAATTTTTAATTTAATTCTTTTCTCACATTTTTACATGTAGAAAGAATTTTCAAGGTTATCAGTAAGAGAAGCTGAAAGAAGCATTCCAAGTAATGAAAATATATGACTTTTTCTCAAGTTATTATAAATCAGCATATTGGAAATAGAAAATTTTCAAATGTTTAACAAAAAATACAATAAAGAGAAATTCACAGTTTACTTTGGTAACAGAATATATGTGTTAAAATCTTCTGGTGTTCTTTCAATACCTTAGATACCTCTTTTTTCAGGTAAATTGACCTGCTTGCCATAGATAATATTCATCTTCATATCTTCAGCAGCTAGAATGGTAGAGAATATTATAGCATATTTTAGGAGGTGGACAAATTCTACGCACCTCTTTGCTATTGAACTCACTGTGCAATCTTGGATAAAGTAATACATATTTTGGATCTTTTGTTTCCATGTCTGTAAACTGAAGAGAGGGCTGGTAAACACCAACAGGTGAATTTTCCAGTCTGACAGAAAAGCTAATGAAAATCTCTGATGATATTTTTGATTAATAATTTTAGTGATTAATTATATATGAAATGCCAATGATAGAAAATAAAGACAAAGGCAAATAAAGAACATAAAAGAGCTTCATGATATGTGATATAATTTTGACTTGTTCTGTGTATCACTTGTTAAAAAATATGTCCAGAATGCAAAAGCAAAATAACATCAGTAGCCTTTAAAGCTTAGAAGAGAATTCTGCAATATCAAGTTATTTAGGAATATAATGTTAATCTTTTCTTTAGGGAATTAAGAAAAAGAAACTAACAAGGTAAATATCTTACTACTCCTCGTTTAAAAGTTTTATATTACTTCATAATGTAAGCTGCTCCAGCGGGCATTTAGTTATTATTAAATGCTAGTAGCGCATTTGTGTTGGTGATATTTTCCTACTGCTAAGAATCTTCAACTTTTAATGTACCTGAAAATAATTTTTGGAGCCAAAATTCCTTTTAGAAGTTATCCCTGTTTATAATCTCTATTGACTAGTTATAGGCTGAGAAACGAAGCTTGTATAAAGAATGACTGTTTTTATTTTAATATATTTTCTTAAGGCAAATCTTGAAAAGTAGAAAAAGATGAGACTTTCACTGAATTAAACTGAAATGTAAATACATCACTGTTTCATATCCTGAAAAACAGGAAGACTAAGCTACATTAGGATGATTGATAACAAAGGAAATACTGAAATGCAACATAAATCAAATAATTTGCATTATTCAGAGCTAAGGATTAAATAGCATAGTATAACTGTTATGCCCAGTACCAAATACAATTTAAGCCATTGCTACAGAAACAAACAGTTTATATCATCTTAATACTCAATTAAATGTAGTTCTATTTGTTGAGCACACAGATAAGCCAGGTCCTCTAAATGTCCATGTTTCAAAGACAAGTAAATCATGAACTAGAATTTACAGTCTAAGAGAAAAGTCATTGCATATAAGTATCTAATTTCAGTGTTACATAGTAAAGGGCACATTTATATTGTTCCTCAACAGCGTGCTCTATCTTCTTCAGAATGTGCCTTGTTTGTAACTACTTACAATATCTCATTGGGCTTTGTCATTTTTTTCCACACACAGGATTTCTGGATTTAGGGATTTGGGTAGAATTTAATTGAAGATGAGTAAAATATATTAATTACTCCAGTGCATTGAATACTCATCCACATTAGGTCCGTAGGTATCTCTATGATGACTCTACTGTCTGATGGCAGATGTATGCTTAATTATTATAATTGTTCATGTTTACAGCTGTGTAGGAAATGCTGTATGTTATTATGATGTTTTGTCTTGCAAGGCACAGTGGCAACCCTGTGGGAGGCCAGGTGGGAGGATCATTAAGCCAGGAGTTAGAGCCCAGCTTTGGCAACATAGTGAGACTCCATCTTTACAAAATTTTAGGAACTTAGCCAAGCATAGTGACTTGCACCTGTGGTCGCAGCTACCTGAGATGCTGAGGTGGGAGAATCACTTGAGCCTGCCTGGGAGGCAGAAGCTGCAGTGAACTGTGGTGACACCACCACACTCCAGCCTCAGTGACAGAGCAAGAACCTTTCTCAAACAAACAAACAAAAACAAGAAAATAATATTTTGTCTTGTGTCTAGTTTTACCCCTGCCTTTGCCATAATTTTACAATTTGAAATAATATTTTTTCCTTAAGCCAAGTTGAGTTGCATTCTTTACATTTGCTACCAAGAAGGTCATTCATACATTTATTTTTCTTGCTTACGTGAATTTTGCATACAATTAAAACCTGTGTTAAACACACAAAAAAGTTTTCTAAGGGTACTACATAAGTCTGATTCTTCATTTATACTGGAGAGATAAGAAAAACTCATAGACTGTAGAAACAGAAAATGTATTCACCATCAATATATAATTTCTTCAGAGGCATTCATTCTTCTAAAACTAGAGTTAAATCAGATGATAGAAATTCCTGGGTGTTTTAGTTGAGCATTTAAACCCATTATTATGATTTTCTAGTAGATTAAGAAAGAATTCAAACATTTTAAGGGGGGGGTCCCTACAGCAGAGAGCTATCATTGCAAGTTTTCCAAAATGAGGCATAATGGCAACAGCCCCAGTTCTATGTGGATAAAGATTTCAGCATCTTCTGTGGTACAACATGAACTCACAGACCACTATAAGAGACTATAAGAAACTGCAAGTTCTATAAGAGACTGCAAGTTCTAGAGCTAAGAGAAGGTATAGAGAGGGCATAGGGATTCTATTCCCTCAGCAAGATTTAGTCCTACTTCTAAACTCTGAATGAATGAATACTTAACAACCTAACATAAATAACTCATCAAAAGTAACAGATTTTACATGTGGCAAAGTAAATGAAAGATTGGCAAAGCTACTTTTTAATGTAAGCAACAGTTATCTAAAGGAGTTCTGTGGACCTTCACTCGGTGTGCTTGTTTTATAAAATCCAAAATTTGTTTCTTAAACCCATCTTAGCATTTCAAAAGTTCTGTAATGGAAATTAGTTTGGGAATTCAATTAAATGTGCCAAAAAATTTTGGAGATGACCTCTTCAACTTTTTCTGCCTGACAATTCCAATTTTATAAATTCTTTAGGTTCTAATTGATTTTGCCATATCTCTAAATATGTTTGTATATTTTTAGGGTTATAATGGACTAGGAATAATATAGTTCTACACTTACTTTTACAGACACAAGTATATGTGCTTATTTTAAATTA
>CM052650.1:30828046-30861865 GCA_028533165.1 Leontopithecus rosalia | reverse complement strand
AGACCATCCTGGTCAACATGGTGAAACCCCGTCTCTACTAAAGATACAAAAAATTAGCTGGGCCCGGTGGCGCGTGCCTGTAATCCCAGCTACTCAGGAGGCTGAGGCAGGAGAATTGCCTGAACCCAGGAGGCGGAGGTTGCGGTGAGCCGAGATCGCGCCATTGCACTCCAGCCTGGGTAACAAGAGCGAAACTCCGCCTCAAAAAAAAAAATAAATAAAAATAAAAATAAATTATATTAATGAACTTCAATTCAAGACAAAAATGGCATACTCAATTTACCAAATCAGTGTCCACCTGCTACAATTATAAATGATTAATTGGGTGACCCCAGGCAAAGGATACTTTCTGAGTTCCAGTGTTCTCTATGTAAACAGGAAGCAAATAGATTTTCTCTATCATAAGGCTATGTGTCAATTAAATATGCCACATAATTATCATGAGGTCTAGCACATATTGTTTCCAAAATATTACCATTTATATGCTTATTATAATTTTTTGCATTAGTATTTTTAATCAGAATAATGTACTCTCATTTTATTTTCTCTAGATTCACATCAAACTTTCATATATTTAAATATAATTTTCAGGGTAAAAACAATGTAAAATATGATAAAGCATGTTGAAGAATATCTGAGAAAAAATATATAAGAAATTTTACTATGTTAGTATTAAATATTAGACAAGTCCCATTAATACTTAAATATATAGATAAAATAAAAACTAAAGAATGCATTCTTTTTTTTTGCATTTTCACAACAGATAAGTAGGTGGTGAAAATCACTTGGTTGTCACTTGTTAAGGATATAAAATTTGCCCAATACTTGGTATGGCTTTAAGTAGTGCTATTTATAAAAAAGTTTTGCCTAATACCATGTTGTAACATTATTTTAAAACTAATAATATCTAGCATAAAATAAATGTTTCAGCATTCAATATAAATTAAAGAGGTTAAAGTTCTTTAACATTTTAAAATAGAATTGAAATGAGAAACAAAATGTACTTAGGGAACTATTCAAAATTATCATATTGTACTTTAGCAGAAGTTACATTCTATTTAAAGACATACTGTCTAAATTTCCTCAATAAGTCCATCTTTTAGGGAAAATTGACTATTATATATTGATATAAAAGAGAAAAATTGGTCACACTCTTAACACTTGAGTCATGTTTTGGTTTTAAAATTACTCCGGAATTTTGAAAATCATTTGAATTCAGAACATGTAAATACAAGCAATCATACAGAACACAAGCTAACTGAAAGTTACGGTTAAGGCCACTAGTGCACTCCAGCTGAATATCAGTCCTGCTCATAAGTTTAATACAGATATATTTCTCATGAAAACAATCATGGAAATATTCCCCTTAAATTTTAATTAGCCATGTTCTTAGTTTGCTAATACTTAAACTATCTAATGTTAATATTTTGGAGGTTTTAATTAACAAGTACAATAGGGTGTGCTTAATGCTGTAATGCAGTAGAATGTGATTTTATGGGTCTATCTGAATAGTCATATACTATCTGAGCCATATTTTTATTTAAAAATTAAATATCTGTTCTGGTCAAATAATGCCACATGTACTTCATTAGCATTCATAAAGTTTCACAGCTGGAATGTAAATGGTACTTTTTTAGTTGTTATAATTGGATATGTTATTTTGTCCTCCAATATTATACAGAAATAGGCATATTTGTAAATAAACACATTTTTAGGGCCAGGTCAGGAGGAAATAATTTCATGTAAAATTGGAAAAGGAAATTAATACTTAGTGGTAATTTAATATGACCAAGTCACTTCACCTGGATTATCTCACTTAACCTTCACAATTACAATGTATAGTACATCGGATGATGATTATTATTTTACAGAGAGAAACATGTGAGTATAGAAAAGTGTCATAATTAGAGAGAGCCAGTATCTGAATCCCTGGCAATCATTTTCCTAACCCTGTGCTTTCAACCTCTATAACTTTCTGCTTTGCAAATAAGTGATCTTATTTTTTGCTTTTAATCTGAAATTGGGTATTACTTCCATCTGATATCCTGTATTGTGCTGTATTTTATCATTGCCTGATAAATGCTGTAATAATTGTGATTAAATACCAGTCTTAATACCTGATGATCACCCCATAAATAATTTTTTTCTCTCATGTGTAATATTCTGCTTTATATTGTGGTAATTTAGGTATGTGTTTTATGTCCTTGAAAATACGATAATCTCCATTTATGTATGTATTCATTCATTCGCTATACAAATGTTAACTGAGCATCTACTCTGTGCCTTGCACTGTTTTAATTGCTGGGGAAAAAGAAACTGAGTCTGTCCTGATGCAAATGATACTCTAGTTGGGACAGAAAGACAATACAAAATTAGTATAGACTGTACAAGATGATGATAAGGGCTAGTGAGAGAAATGAAACAGGTAAGTGGAATTAGAGAGCCTGCTTTAGAGAGTGGTGTTTTATTTAGGTTAGCCCAGACCTAGACAATCTGTTGATAAGGAACATTTCAACCTACAGAACTCAGAGAAGGGAGAGTTCCAGCCAGGGGGAACAGCTAGAAGAAAGACAGAGTAAATATATTAGGCTGGTAAGAAAGTAATGGCAAGTTCTGCCATTACTTCAATGGCAAGCACCTCAATTACTTTTGCACCAACCTAATATTTGTATCCCTTTTAGCTAAATGTGTGTTTCACATAAAGGTATTAGAATTATAAATAAAAGAGATGACAGGAAGTAATTGTCCGTTTTCTGGTTCTACCGGGTTTCTCCTAGACTTTATCTTAGAGGTTTCTATGATCAAAGTCATTGTAATGGGATATTCACCATTTTAGGGCTGGAAAATTGAGTCTGTACTTCAGGCTCTGCCTTATACTAGTTCTGTGGCCTTGGGCAAGTTAATTTAACCTTTCTGAGCTTTTCTCTGAGGAAAGAGGGTGTGGACATCTGTTCCTGCCTTCAGACATTCATACAGATGGACTCCAGGCCATGCTTTTAAATTCAACTGCTTATTTGAATCACGTAGGGAGTGATTTTTTTTTTCTGTAAGTGTCCTAATTACTGTCACTTTCTAAAATGGGAACTAGGACACCTGAGCATTATGGAAAAGCTGGAGACTGAGCATCTTTTTTTCTATCATTAAGTAACCAAGTCCCTGAGTTTGTAAAAGAAGGTGAGAAGGTTTCTATGGGACCGTGTGGGATGCTGGAAATATTTGGCCAGACTGAACTGCTTTCTAACCAATGCCTCACACATCAGAAGAGGAAGAAGGTGACTGAGACAATAGAAAAGAGAACTCTGGAAAGGAAGTCACTGGGATCCCACCTACAATTGGTGTGTGTTTGCTGTGCACCAAAGTGAAATCTGCAGAAGAAGGTGTTTCGCATACTGCATAAGATGAAATTGAAACAAATCTTTCTTCGTTTTCCTTTTTATGTGAAGACAGATTTGCTATCACAATACTCCTTATTTCTTTCTATCCTTTCATTATTCCAGCCCTGGGAAATAATTTTGACTTAATATGATAAAGATTTTGGACTTGAAAACAAAACTGTCTTCTTGGAGGTAAGCTGCCTACAGGAAGCACAGGTGGTCTTATCCATGCTCTGTATTTTATACAGGCAGGGCCTGCCCTTGAGGAGGCAACATTCAGAGCAGAGAGAAATGTGAAATAAAATTTAATTCTGTCTTTTGCTTGGAATAGGGATTGAAATCACTGAAATGAGAATTTTTTTGATTTGAAGTGAGCAGGGGAATCTCATAGTGCTAAGATAAGTTATGATAGCTGTTGCATTCAAGTCTGGCTTGGGTGGAGAGAAGAGTGTCTACTATTTTTTTAACCCTTCTTTCAAGTGGTGGAAAAATCGTGCCCACCCTGCTGCCCACCCCAAACCAGGCTTGAATACACAAGGGTAGTAGCAGGTAAAGTTGGCATCTGCTGCATCCTATCAATCTTTCTTTTAAAATGCATTAGTTAGAGTACATTTTATTATTATATTTCACATGATTAAATATAAAGACTAGGAAAGAAGAGAGAATAGATTGAAACAATGGGAAAATAAAATCAGTGTTAATGGCTCAGTAAAATGTAGACTAAGTTGTCATAGAGACCAAATTGAAATTTAGGGCCTGCATTCATTAGGCAGATCATATAGGTATTTTCATTGAACAGAATCAGAGTGACAGCCTCCATTTTGTTTTAGGCTTACAGACAAGTATGCCTTCATAGTTTAATAAAAAGTATGCAAGAGAATAAAACTTCATGTCTATACCATGCTCTGCTTCTACACTCTCGTTGTCATTTGTTAAACAGATGCTTTGAGCTATTTTACCTCCATTTACATTAGTTCATTTCAAGTATGAAATGAAGATAATAATGTCATCTGCTATATATGGTAATTGAGAAAAAATAAGCTATATAAGAAACTTTGGATGAAAAGTGTTTATTAATACAAATACACTTTTGCTGTGCCTATTAAACTATTGATTAAAAGACACATCATTCTGCTTCTTTCGACTTAAGCTTATGTTTTCTGTGTTTAGAGTGAATGATCACTAAAACTCTCACTTTAAATCTTATGATAAATAGTATTTTTCTATCAGCATGTGTTTATATTAAATCTGCATGAAAAATAAAAGCCAATGAATGATGAGTCTTGAAGATGACCTATTAGTAAGCCAATATGTACCAAACAAAATATAAGAATAGGATATAACAATTATTGTTTTTAATTTATATGGAAGCGTAAAGTGGCATTTTAGAATAAAGTTGAGAAAATAGCTGCATATGATTTGAATTTATGTTTAAAACCCGAAAAAATAAATCAGTGAAATGCTGGAGTTTGAACGCTCTTAAAAAGAGGCAGGTGCTTTTCCATAAAGGTATATGGAACCAAGCATGTAGGTACGGTGTGTCTTAAGAATAAATTGTCTAAGAAAAAATATTTGATGAAGATGTTTTCAAAATTGTGATTCCATAATTCAGTTTAAGGCCTTGATAGTTTACAAGATAACAATGTGCCATACCTTACCAAAGGAATTATGAAAGGTTTCTAATATCTTGTGGGAGAAAGAGGATGTCTTATGAAACAACCACCTATACCATGAAAAGAGGTTAATTTTGTCCACCATAAGTAATTCAGACAAATTTGGCAACCTAAGAGAAACAAAACAAATCTGTATCTTTCTACTAAGTTAGTTATTGAGTACACATAGCGCTTTATGGTCTAATAAGAAAAAAATAATAAATTTTACTTGTTAATAGGAAGTCAAGAAAATGGAACATAGAGAGCTGAAAGATAGGGGATTTCTGCTGAATGAGTGATTTGTTTTGGTTATGATCAGTTCCTGCTCTGCTAAAAAGTCAGAGGCAGAATCTAATCTACATTTTTGGTTGCCTACTCAACATCCATTTCCCCCTGAGTCTTTTTAAATATCTTGGACAAGCATCCATTCTTCTTCCATTCATCTGTATGCCATAGGGAAAGCTGACTCCATTCTCTGGCCCCAACCCTAATCCTTATTTTTCTACATATATTATCTCAACTGTCAAGCCTTATGCTGTGTGTTGGCCCTGTCACTCAGCTGATAATGATGGACCACAGGCATTCTGAAGCTACAGTCCATGCTCTTTACCACTGCGATATTACTGTCATTATTATAAGAGACCACCCACATACATACCATATGGCAGTAGGAGAAACTTAGGAGATGTTGGAAATAGTCACATACCTCGGATTATTATAGCATGAGCAAAAAAAAAAAATACTCTCTCTAAATTTATTCTCTTAGAAACTACAGTTCAGTGCTTAATAGACAGTAACATTACTATTTTTATTATTATTTTAATTAAAGATATATCTATCAGAAGACTTTAGCCATTTTTAAATCCATTTTCAGAGCCAACTCTAACAAAAACTGTAAAATAGGTAAAGTGGAGTCATTGCTTTTCTTTTCCCTTACTCTTGTTTCCAAAGTTCATGTCCTCGGTAGCCTCTCCTCAATCAACTGGAGTCCACATGCTGCCTTTCACCAGTCAGACTTCCAGAGCTGAAATGCCTCCAAGCAGTCATTTTCTAAACTTTCTCTCCACTAAAACAATTCTATTTTGTGTTTCTTATATCAGAGTGTTGTTACCAGCATAATGACAAGAATCACGTAGCTCAACTGTAGTCATTGCTTAATGTTCTGGTCCACTTATTTATTAATTTAATCAGAAAATATTTGTTTAATAATTTCCATATGCAATGGACAGTGAGACAGATATAGAACTTGTGCCATCCCTCAAGAAACGACTTGACTTACTGAGTATATGGAATCACATATGAAAATAAATAATCCAAACTTACCTTTGGTAAAGTTGTCACTAAAGAAGTACAGGTAAAATTCAAAAAACTTCAAAAACAAACAAAATAACAAAAAAGATAAAATGAAAGAAAATAGAAAGGCAGATCTTTAATTTTTTAATCTTCATAATGGATTGCTTGGGTTTTTGTTTAGGTTTTCATCACATTTAGCAATGCCACTTACAAGGCCCTCATCTTCATGCAAGACTTCAGGATGAAGGAACCTACTTAAGGCTTTTAAGAGGACAAGAGATGGCACTTTTCTGTCTCCTAACCACTGTCTCTGACAGTTGCCTGGCAATGACACATTTCCCTGGTTGGTTATTATGGATGTCAGACTGAGAATGGAAGCAGAAACTCAAGCCATCTGCTAATCTAAACTATGTGAAAAAACACATCTTATTATAAGATCTTGACCTTTCTTAACTGCTTTACTTTTTGTCTTATATAAATATACAGGACCTTAAAAACAACTCTTCCAGATTTAAGTGTCTTTGAGATTTTCACCATTTTTGATCTTAATCAGTATCTTCAATAAAAGGAAGTGTATCTACACAATATCTTTGAAAGAAGGTTTTCAGCAACGGAAGTCTCATATAAAAAGTACAATCTGAGATGTTTGTGCATATAGGTAGTTATTTTCTAAAATATTGATAGTTTACATCACATTTTTAATTTATTGTCAATAAAATAAATATATTAGTTTTATTTTTTATTGCATACTTAGTGAAGAAAAATGCTTGATTGGAAAAGGCAACAGGAAGGTTGGCTAGAATAAGCTTAAAATATTTTCTATGAAACATATTTGTTCTCAAAAGCATATCAATATGACAGGTAGAAGGCAGCCCCCATACTTGGCTTGGAGGTGATTGTGAATATTAAAAAAAAAGACCTGCCTTTTGTCTAATGTTCTTAATCACCAGCTGGCTAAAACCTCTAAACTATATGTTTTCCAAGCAAAGATCACGGAGTAAAGAACCTTAATCCCCTAACCACATCCAGATTCTCATGAATTAATTCATTAGTTTATAAATAAATTACATCCTCAACTCTCAGCCTAAACTAATGTGTAGTCATTTATTTTCATCCCTTTGGGTTTCTGAGTGTTGCTTCAGATTTCTTTAATTACTAATAAGCTATATCAACAAGGAACACATTATATTAAGTTCAGAGGAAATGAAAATGAAGGGAACCTCAAAGGGCTAGATAGGTATTTTCTTTGTAAAATCTTGGTCTCTCTGTCTCTCCCTCTCTTGCTCTCTTGCTTTTACTCTTGTTCCCTGTCTCTCTTTTTGAACAGGTGATCATCTTTGCTATCAGCACTGGGAACACTTGAGACAAGTGCAATTGTAACTTAAAATATCCATAAAATCAATTCCCAAGGCCATTTCAGAATTTTTATCATAAAACTGTTAATCACTCCAAAGGGAGTAAATTCTAAAGGCACTGGGCCATACATTGCTGTCCCAGGGGACAAAAATCTGCAAGACATGCCTCCATGATGGTTTTCTGTTTAGTTCTACTAACCCAAGTATTAATAATTGTTGACTATTAATTTGTTATCATCAATAATTATATTGACTTTATATCAAATACAAAGTTGCTATTGAAGCAGTAACTATAAGTTCCATCCAGATGTTACATTTTGCTCTCCTATCCAGGCTGGACTGTAGTGGCTTGATCACACCTTTCTGCAGCCTTGAACTCCAGGACTGAAACGATGCTCCCACCTTAGCCTCCTGCATATCTGGGACCACTGACATATGCCACCACAGTCAGCTACTTTGAAAGTTTTTTGTAGATACAGGATTTTGTTACTTTTCCCAAGCTGGTATCAAACTCTTGAGCTCAAACAATTCTCCCTCCTCAACCTCTGAAAGTGCTGGGATTATAGTTATAAGCTACTGTGTTTGGCTTTGACATCTCTTTAGTTAGACCATGATGTTAATACTAGGGAATCAATTCCATCATATTAAGCAGATAAATAGCATTCACTGTATTTTACTATTAAAGAGAAAACCAATTTGTTAATGTATTAGCAGAAAGTAACCAACATCAATGAAAAAAATCAAACCAAACGTTTTGTTTTCTTAATTATACCCAATAATGAAATAATCCTATACTTAATATAAAGTCAACTCTTACTTTTAAATTTCCTTTTTTGCATATATACAGGTAACTCACAAATGAAGATATAGACCCAAATTAGCTATCTGCAAAGAAATTATTTTTAAGATTAACACATGTAATAGAAAACAGATACTTCCTAGAAATTTCCAGAAATATTTGACTGAAAGTAAAGAATTTTACCAATTGGACATCTCAGTCACGAGTAAATAATTCTATAGTTAACATAAAGTCACCATTTCCTTTTTAATTTCCTTTTTATGCGTATATACAGGTAATTTAGCAATGAAAATTATAGACTCAAACTGGCTATTTGCAAATACATTATTTTTATTTTGAGATTAACACATGAAACAGAAAACAGATATTTCCTAGAAATTTCTATAATTATTCCACTAAAAGGAAAGTTAGGAATTTTACCAATTGAACATCTCAGTCAGGAGCAAATGAACACAAATGTGTCAAAGCCAAAGGAGTGCAGTGGATGCCACCTCTGTGATTTTCCCAATCAGTGCTACTCATAAAGATCGGTCTATAACTATCTGCTATTGGTACCTGAGGACATAGAAAACTTGAGCCAGACTGTGAATCGACTTTTGGCAGAAAACACACATCACTGACTAGTTTCATTGAATTTTTGGGAGGGCAGAAGGGGAATAATGTGACTTTCTTGATGAATAAAGCATTGGTTGATTTATATTTCTGGCCCATGTTTCTTATCTCCTGGTGGACTAGTAACAAACTGTTCACAGGCATGCACCCATGTGTGAACCTCGCATTTGAGTAGTGCTCAGTGGGACTAGGTTAATTACATACTGAAATAAAATTTTCACAGGGAATCATTTACACTATGTCTCCAAATTGTATTTGGGATATTCTCTCTGTCTCTCTCTGTCTTTCTCTCTCTCTCCAACTGTAAGTGTAGAAAAGGGGAAACTAGTGCATAAGGCAATGTCTTAAAGTTCTCTTTATGTAAAAAGAGAGCAGTTTTCCTAGAATACTGACAATACTCTAAGTGGTGCATATGTATATCTATTGTTACATTTTTAATGTTTAATATCTCAGGGAGTATATCATTCAATTCATATTATTTTAATAAAGTGTTTAAATGAATATACCCAAAAGACTATAAATTTTTCTATTATAAAGACACATGCACATGTATGTTCATTGCAGCCCTGTGTAGAATAAAAAGACCTGAACCAACCCCAAATACCCATCAATGATAGACTGGACAAAGAAAAGGTGGCACATATACACCATGGAATACTATGTAGCCATAGAAAATGATGAGTTCATGTCCTTTGTAGGGACTTGGATGAATCTGGAAACCATCATTCTCAGCAAACTGACACAAGTACAGAAAACCAAACACCACATATTCTCACTCATAGGCAGGTGCTGAACAATGAGAACATGTGGACTCAGGGAAAGGAGCAACACACACTGGAGGTAGTGAGGAGGGGCGGCTAGGGGAGGGACAGTGGGGGGGTTGGGTGGGGAGGGATAACATGGAGAATAATGCCAGATACAGATAAAGAGGAAATAGAGGCAGCAAATCACCTGGTTATGTATGCACATATGCAACAACCTTGCATGACCTGCACATGTACCCAAGAATCTAAATTTAAAAAAAAAGCTAAAAATAAAATCATACTAAGTGTTTAAGTGAAAAAAAACTAAACATAAAATCATACTAAAATTTGGAAATGAGTGCTTTAGATGCTAGTTTTAGTTGATCATGTTTAGAGGAACAGATACTCAAATGACATGTATATCATTACCTGACATCAACATTCAGCTATGTAGCAAATAAAATGAAATACATATGGGCTTAGGGGAGAGGCTCTCAAATTTAATGAGCCTAAGTATCACTAAGGGACCCTGTTCTTCACATTTCACTCTCAGGACATCTGATGGATTCATTCTGAAATAGCAACAGCACTTAATCTGCAATTGTCCAAAAGCTCTCCAAGATACTTCCATACAAGTAGTTAGAGGTGAACATTTTGGGATATATGTGTATATTTTAAAGGAACATGCACTCAACAAGTAAAACAGTAGTTTCTGCAAGGGAACTTACACTTTTAAAGAAGCTGTTTGACTAGAGTCACAGAGTATAAACAACTAGCAGTTTGTGTTCCCCAGGCCAATTTAAATACACACATACACAGTTCTTTAACATAGTTCTGCAAGCAACTATTCTGCAAAATCTGAATGATAAACTAGAAGCTGCCATTGCAGAAACTTGATACATACTGACATCAGTGGATGCAAACTTGCAATGTCAATGGTAGGCCCCCTGAGTTCTCAGAGCAAAACACTTCTCAATCTTCAGAGGTCTTTTCCAAACACATGCTTTAACCAAGCCCTTCTTCACAATCAACTTTAGTTTCCAACTAGTACATTATCTTTTCTATTTCTTTCATAATCTGAAAGTGTCTTGTTCGTATATTGTTTCCTTGTTTAATGCCTGCTTATTAAAAAGTTCTGTTCCTAAAGTTGGAGGCCATATGTTTCTCATGCACTGCTACAATCCCAGGGAGTAAATCTGCACTGAGTTTCATATGCATAATCTGTAGACATATATTGTATGTGTAATGAATGAGTGAATGTTTTAAGGAATATTATATGATGGTGTGTCTAGATATTACAATTAAATACTTTCCAAAATATTAAATATTATTTGTGTAAATGACTTGTGTTTTCAATATTTTATCATCTGTTAATTTTATCATCTGCTTAAATCTGAACATCAAAATGCTTTGAAAAAGTACCATACACCAGGTTTCAGACATTTTATAACAATGTGACATATCAAAGAAAAGTACCAAATAAACTTTTCTTAGCATAATTAAGCCAGCTTCTTTGCATTATTTTGACAATTTAAATTTAATTCCCTCTTAAAATACTAAAGATGTGTTGTTTTCAAGCATGTATTTCAGGAGTTTCTGGCTCAAGCTTCTTCTTTCTGTATTCTATTACATCACTTCTATTACAATTTTGATAGGTGATTAAAAATACATAGATTATTTTAACTTGTGTTTTATTCTCAGTTTTTCTGATCACTTTTATGACAGGAAATTAGGAGTACTGGTTTACAACAGGAGAGCAGAATTTGGTTGGGGAAGGAAGACATTTGATTTATCTATATGTTAATTAATGCACTGACTATTAGTGACTGTGGGCAAGAGGGATTGTTTCTATTTCCTATAAACAAAAAGAGTGTGTATCTATCTTTAAAGGTGTACTTTCATAAAAACAGACAATTTTTTTCTTACACTTTTGAATATTTTAATAGTTACATTCTATAATTGAAATGATTAAAACACGACCTCTGGCATTAATAGTCTCATGAAATTCTGTTTTAAAGAATCAAATTTGTAAAAGTGAGTCAATAGGAGGTGGTCCCATATTTCAGCAAGAATTTTCATTTTTATTTTGTAGAAAGACCACATTGCTTTATGTTAAATAATTTTCTCTTTAGGACAGGACAGCAATTAACTAGCTAAAATACTATGTTTTATATTATTATAATAGAAAGAGAATTTGTGACAGTACCTTGTTTTTTCTTTCAGTGCTGGTACCTAACTGAAAAAAAAAAACAATTGTTCTTTAGTAGTTCTCTATATAATGTAATACATTTGTCATTTCTTATTAGCTCTTCAGATTTCTATTATTTACAATCCCTTTGAGACATAATAAAAAAGTTTTCACACAAAGCTCATTATTTCTAATTAATCCCATAACAAGACTTCAAGATGGCCATGAAATGAGACTCTATTCCAAAACAATAGTGTCTTATTCACCATTTCGTTTTGTAAATTGTACTTTTAAGGTACTAGTATAATTTTCTTAATACACATTCTCTGTTGCTTTAAATGCAACCAGGCAACCAGACAGAATATATGACAAATTATTCACATCTTATCCTTTGAATTATAAATATATAGCAAAGCCTTTTCTTTTGAATTATAAGTAATATAGTCAAATTAGTTTGGAAATAAAGATTCTCCTATAAGTAAAACATTAAAAAAACTTAATTCTTTCTAAAAATTAAATTTATATTGTATGACTATGGATTCTCCTTTAATTACACTATATTACTACAATAAAAGAAAATTGCTTTTATTGTATAACCTTTTCCTTTGAATTATAAACAATTTAGCCAAATTTGTTGGAAAATAAAGCCTCTTAGATAAATAACCAAAGCACAAAAAACTTAATTCTTTCTAAAAATTAAATTTACATTGTATGACTATTAATTCTCCTGTAATTACACTATACTATTACAATCAAATAAAATAGCCTCTTTGACATAATATAATTAATTTTAAAAGGAGCACAGATTTTTTGCAGCTATATTCCTTATTTGTAATAATGTCATTGATAATGTTTTTTTATTTTACATTTTCCTCCTGGCTCTTTTTGAGATATGCTAAAAATTGTGAATTTAAAGTCAAGTAATTCATAGAAGAGAAAAACTGCTTCATGTAAAATGAGATAAGATTATTATTTAATATCTAAGACCCTGTTTACGATATAATTTGCAAAGGAAAATTATCATTTAAATATTTTTAAAACTTAGTCGATATTATGTATATCATATAGAACAAATCTGCATGAGTTTTACTCGATTTCTTTTTAAAGAAATCAGATTAGATAACATAGGTAGTCCATAATAACACATTAGTAGCAATATTTATAGTATGAGGAATAAAGGCCTTCAGAAAATTCTGACCACTTTGATTGAAATCTATTTCCCACTGTATAAAATGTGAATCATGACCTAATTCACAAATGGTTGTGGTGATTAAATAAAAGGCACTTTATATTTCTAATTTAGTTATTTCATTCCTTATAAGAAAGATCTTTTGGGTCCCCACTGGAAATTAGTAATTCATTTCCTCTTTTCTATGAAATCATGAATTACTTCCTGAGATTCTACTAGGAACCAGTGGATGTGTCTTCTGTTTCCTAGAGACAGCACTTTTTTTTTTTTTAATTATACCTTAAGTTCTGGAGTACATGTGAAGAATGTGCAGGTTTGTTACTTAGGTATACACATGCAATGGTGATTTGCTGCATCCATCACTCCATCATCTACATTAGATATTTCTCCTAATTTCTCCTAATGCTATTCTTCCTCAATCCCCCAACACCCTGCTATACCTCCACTAGCCCCCCAACCTCTGACAAGCCCTGGTGTGTGATGTTCCCTCTCTGTGTCCATTTATTCTCATTGTTCAACACCCACTTATGAGTGAGAACATGCAGTGTTTGGTTTGCTGTTTTGTCAATTTGTTGAGAATGATGGTTTCCAGCTTCATCCATGTCCCTGTAGAGGACATTAACTCATCGTTTTTGATGGCTGCATAGTATTCCATGGTGTGTATTTGCTACATTTTCTTTATCCAGTTTATCATCGATGGGCATTTGGGTTGGTTCCAAGTCTTTGTTATTGTGAATATTGCCACACTAAACATAAGGGTGCATGTGCCTTTATAATGACATTTTGATTCCTTCTAGCCTTTCTCGGGAGTGGTGGTCTTTGTAAACAATATCAATCTCTCTTCTCAGAAAAATTTTCCCCTTGACAATATCCTTCTTAATGAATGCGCAGGAGATCTAGAGATGATATTGCAGTTCTTTAGCCCATCACAGAGTATATGCAGCATGCTTTGAAACAGTTATGACTGAGTTTATGTTTTTGTTTAAAACAGTCATTAGAAGGATAATGTGACCATGTATACTTTTTCTTTGTGTAACTGTGTAATATGTGATGATCTTTCCCATTCCTATCCTAGAAAATATTTTACTGACCATTGTTATTAAAACAGGAATGATGTATAATGACAAAGATGCTTTTCTTGACCCAAATTTAGTAAAAGCTCCTATAAAATCTCTTCTCTACCTTGACTTTCAGTATTCATCCCTGTTGGGTCTGCCTCCTCAATTTTAGCAGGAATCCTGCTAAGATGGTTTAGGGAGAACCTGCTGCATACTCACACAACTTGATATCTAATGTTTGACATCTGGTCAAATACTTCATCCCACAGGTGATATACAAACACCATGGATTGGCTTCAGTGAGAATTCTGTTAGATCAGGTTAGCAAGAAATCTCCCTACCCTGATGACTATGTTTCATCATTTTCCAACCACCAACTCCCATGCCCACCCTCTTGCGGTCCTTGGCTATAAAAACTTACTTGTTCTTGTTATATTTAGAAATGAACCAAGTTTTATACTGACGTGTCTTTTCCCGTATTTCAATAATTCCTTAAAAAAAATCTTTATCACTTTATTACCTTGCTCTGATCTTCTTTACTGATAGGAAAAAAAAACAGCTTTGCTTTAGCAAAATTAAAAGAAAGGACTGAGCTTCAGATCTTTACTCACCCAGGTAAGAGAATGTTACCTAATGATCTCAAATGTGGTATAATTTCAATTCTCAGGATCACTTCTGATTGGATTTTGCCTATGTCACTTTCTGAAAAGGTGTTTGTATATTTTCTAAGCCTTGCAAAACAACATGATGATAAAAAATGGAATATTATATCTGTCTTTTAAAAAGCCTGACTCCGTTGGGAAATTTAAAAAATTGTACAATCACAATGATGAAAGGCATAATGGAATTTGTTGATGTCTATTATCCTTATAATATCCAGATCATTTGCTAACTGCCCTAATGTGCCCATGGCTATGCTATGCTGGACAGTTTTAGGAAAAAAATTAAATGAACACTTTTTATTCACTGAGGAGTTTATGCATTAAAAATGCCACTAGTATCCTATTGCTAATTAAAGAAAATAGTCAAAGTAGTCATTCATTTGTACTAACACAAACTAAATTCCCTCAAAGCTAAATTGTGCTTTGGTATTTAATATTGCATAGCTCCCTGTATTTCTTCTTCTTAGCATTCATCACAGTTTGGAAAAAATATATGAATGTATTTCATTATTTACTTACTCAAGGGGCTCTGTTCCCTACCATGTAAAGCTGTAAAACTGGAAAGGGCAGAGATGTTGTCATTCATTCTTGATTTTATGGGCAAACCTCTAACGCCTAGAACTGTATGTAGCACACAGTAGGCATTCACTCAAGATTTGTTCAATAGATAAATGAATAAATCTACGAGATCTTTAAAGATATTTGTAATAATAAATAATTTGTTTAATAAGATTTAGAAGTCAAATGAAATCTTATTCTTTGGCCTTGGAATCATCACTGAAAAATAAACTCACAAAGCCATATTAATAAGAGAAAAGGCATCTGGTTTTATCCATGTGCTTTGGGGAGAATCACAGAGTGATAGCCCAATATCCCACTGGGGCCCAAATAGCTATATAGCCCTATTACAGAGGAGAGGATGGAAATGTGGCATATAGGTAACTTTGTTGATGGGCAACAAATGATTACTAGGCAGAATGAATGGATCATTAGAGAACAGAGATTAATTTGCAAATGGTTCTTTTGGGTGGGCAACTATGTGAGCCTGAAAGATAGAAACTGTCTAGTGGATGGAACTGTTCAGGTGTGGTTACATTTTTTGTCTTTTCTGTAACCAATAATGAGTTATCAGGAATGAGAAGAAAAAACAATTGCTCTGCTTGTTGGCTCAATCTGATCTTTGTGTAGGAAGCGGAAAAGTCTCTCCCAGCTTATGCTGATCTCTAAGGTAAAATACTCATTATAGCAAGGAGCCATATTTCAGGATAAATTTCCCTGTGCTCCTTCAAAGGTATGCACAGTAACTGACACTGAATTTGCCGCATAGTTGATTCAAAAAAAGAGAAAGAAAGTAAAAGAAACAGAAAGAGAAGAAGACAAGTAGAAAGAATAAAAAATGAGGGAAAGAGAAAGGCAAAAAGAAAAAAATGTGAAATAATAAAACTGGAGAAAATCTTAAATGTATATGCTTTCATCAGCTTTTATGGGGAATTATATCTAAATCATCTCCAAAATATATAAACCATCTATATATGTCTATATAACAGAATATGAGGTACTAAAATTTAGCTCTACTTTGATAAAATGAAAATTACAAAATTATCTTTGTAACTGCCAAATATATACTTTTACAGGTAAACCTATAGCTAAGAAAAATGAGACTAAAAGCAATCAGGTGATATGCCTGAAAGCATTCATTTTGTAAATGGTGAGCTGGGGCTAACAGTCAGGTTTCTTAAATAATACATCTTTCTTGATAACCAACAATATTTATAAGTGGCCTGTTAATTTTTTATGCTACCTCCCATTTGAGAGAGCATAAAATATTATTTGTTAGAGGTAAAACATCTACATATGAGAATTTATTATTTTGTTAGTGGTAGCTAATATTCGAGTTACCAGCAGCAAATACCTATGTGTCTGTAGCAACCTCAATTCTTACTCTCTCAGAAAATAGAATTTGACTGAGGGGCATAAGGCCGATGAAGAGACTGAGGCAAGTTTTAGAGCAGGAGTGAAAATTTATTACAAAGCTTCAGAGCAGAAATGAAAAGAAGGAAACGAAATTTGAATGAGGTCCATGTGATAACTTGAAGGACAAGTGCAGGGTTTTACCTTTTGAATTCGTGTTTTATATGTTACCATACTTCTGGTACCCTGCATCCCTTTTCCTTAACTCTTCTCATGGAGTGGGCTGCCCATATGTGCAGTGGCCTGCAAACCCTTGGTAAGCATGCACAATGTACTTACTGGAGTTGTACCCATGCTCACCTAAGGTGTTCTTCCGTTTACCAGTGGTATGCACCCAGATGATCATATACCAGTTAAACTTCACAATTTTGTCTCTTAGTGTACATGTGTGAGCCCACTCACCTGACTCCTGGAATTTTAGTGGGATGCTGCTTGATCACCAGTTTCAGGTGTTTCTATTGGGAGACTGACTTTCCCTGGGACTGGCTGCAACCTATTTTTATTTTAGAGAGACAGTTAACAACTGCCTGATCATACCCAATGGTTGTCTGACATTCGTGTTGTCAGGGGTTGGGAGGTATGAGGGGAGCCCTCTCCTGCTCTGCTCATGGCCAACTAGCTATCTGCTATAACAGTTTTGTATGTAAATTGGGGCTTAACATATTATGTTAATTAAATAATTATTTTATTTATAAAATATTAGTTGAGCATATACTATGTGTTATCACAATATGTGATATCACCATACATCACTGAATTTAAGAAGATAATGACTATAGGAAATATAATTATAGGAGATAAAATTTAAAATTAAATTTTAATGTATGCTTTCTTATCAAGTATAAGATGCATACCTATGTTGGTATAATATTAGAAATGTAGTTTTTAATTAATAAAATACAATATTATTGTTGTTTGTTTTTCAACAATGAAACCACTCTATAAACATACACCCAACCTTACTAGTATCACTTAAAATTTCACATCATAAACTTCCTTTTAGGTCAAAAGATGTGGATCTGACTCATTTCTAAAAGGTGCTGAATACATATTGAATTAAGAATAGCTTCAATTTATTCAACCATTTCTACATTGGTAGATATTCAAGTTGTTTAAAAGTTGTGTTACTACAATCCATGCTGCAATCAAAATAATTGTTCATATACCCTTGTTCCTTAATGTTTTTATATCTGTAGAAATTGTTACCAAAAGAGATTCGTAGTGTAAGGTCATGTGTATATTAAATGCTCGTGGATATTTCTAGTTATTTTCCAAAATATATTACCAGTTCACACACTCATCAACAATCAAGAAAACATACCTGTTTGCCAAAATTCTTATTAAATATAATTTCTTTTTTAAGTTGCAGTGAAACATGGCATTTTGTTTCTTCTTTAATATTTGTTTTCATCATTAGAAAATAGTAGATGATTAATCCCAAGTAGAGGGCTTGAAAATGGATAAACAGTTGTGCATTGAGATTGTTGATCTCACCTATGGGAACAGGAAAAACAGGAGACAGAGGGAAAATATCAAGACTATAACTTTAAGGAGGAAAATACCCGGAACCCCACTAAAAATATCTGATTGAGAGACAGTAATTCAGATTTGGTTATGTGTGGGGTGAAGAGGAAACTATGTGTATGTAGGATCTATTAAGTATGGTAAACTGGAAACTTCAAGATTCTAAATTATTATAAATTCTTACAGACATAAGAATTATTTTAGTTTCAACTATGCTCTGGCCTTTAGATTCAATTTCATCTAAATATTAAATAAGCCAGAATCACAAAAACACATTTTTGAAATTTAGTTTGTGCAAATTTGTATTAGAAAATGAACACGTTCAAAAATTTTCTAATAAGTTTATCTTTTCCTATCTCTCCTTAGTTAATTCTATTTATAATTTAAAATTCACTACCATCTTCCTCATGAATGCAGCACCCTAATCCATCTATATGAAAAACGAGATTTTTTGTGTTAGATAACCAACATCTTTAGTGCCATTCAGTAGAAAAGTATTTTCTGAATACTCAGTATTTGTTAGATCACCTTCAGACACAAGAACTTTTATAGAGCAATTTAGGAAAAAATAACACTTATGTATCTACTTCTTACTTCTATAAATATTCTGAAACAATAATTGTGCTTTGTGATAAAAGTGATTTTTTAATAATTACCATTTTGCATGACTTTATTCAGGTACTTTTAACAAGAGACTTAAAATATACCTGAATTTGCCAATGTGAATATTCCTTAGTGTTATTAACAAGGGCTGATGATCATCATTGATAATGTGAAACAAGAAAATTAGAGAAATGTCTCCATTAATTTAAAAAGTTTGTTTTGCAAAAGGTGAAGACTCACTGATGACACAGCCTCAGGAAGTCCTGATGACATGTACCCAAGGTGGTTGGGGCACAGCTTGATTTTACACATTTTAGGAAGACATTAGACATCAATCAGTATATGTAAGAAGTACATTAGTTCCATTCAGAAAGATGAGGACAACACAAAGCAAGAACTCCCCTGCCCCCATGTAATTTTATGTACAGGAAATTATATCAGAATAATAGGAGTTTCCTGTAATTTTGGAACACATACCAATAAAATATTTATACAAATACAGCCTAAAGAAAACCCAACACTATTTGATATATGACAATGCTTCCTGTATAATTTTTATACCAAATAAGTCACTTTTTATTTTTTATTTTAGGAAACATAATGTTTTAAAGGATTTATTAGGTCAGAAAAATACCTAATTTATTATTCAATTTTGGAAAGCTTATCAAATATCAAAGGTTTTAAACACTTGATATTACAAAATAGCATCATAGGTCATTGTAAAATAAGTCATTCATTTAACCAAAATGATAACTCAAAGATTTCCAAAACAGGCAAAAACCTTTATTCTTTGAGAGAGTAGACTTATTTTTCCAATCAATAAGCCCTAATAAAAACATGAGGTCGATTAAATTTGTTTTTCAAAATTGTATAAAGAATCTATAAATTTTTTATGTTGACCATAAGATATAGCTTCTATAAGCTTTTTATGACATTTATAACCTTTATTAAGGAATTGGTTAATAGTTTGTGAAAAACCTGTTAATCTGACACAGGGGTTTATAGGATGGCCTTACATCAGTATGCCTTTATCATTAATGATTAGCTCACAGAGAAACTGAACTTATTTTATCTTCCAAAATTGACCTTTTCAATGTTATGTGCCCAACCCTTCTGTGATAGTCCCCGTGTCTTGAGATATTGAATGGCTTGAATTTCTTGCCTTGTGCCTCAGGAATACAGTTTATTTTGATTGACATCTCCTCTGGGGTCTGAAGATGAGTCTTTAATTGCTGTTTGTATTTAAGATTTATCAGGACATGTTATCCTTTTTAGATGCAGGAGTTAGGGCCCTGTAACACAATGCCACAATGAGTTTAAAGACACATACAGGAAGATACATAGATGTAATAACCTTAATTTTTTTGGAAAAAACTATTTTTTTAATAAGCAAACAATAATAATATCAGAACTTGATCAAATTAAAGCTTTTGAGTTTTTTAAAAATATGAATCCTCTTATTGTGACTTACATCAACCATTCAAGACATGCTTGGACTTTCTGGTTTCTCCTGAACATCCATCCCACCTTTTTCTTTCTTTCCTTTTTATTTTTTGAGACAAACTCTCACTTTTTCATGCAGTGCAATCTCAGCTCACTGCAATCTCTATCTCAGTTCAAGCAAATTTCCTGCCTCAGCCACCCCAGTAGCTGGGACTACAGGCAGGTGACACCATGCCCAGCTAATTTTTGTATTTTTAGTAGAGACAGGATTTCACCATGTTGGCCAGGATGGTCTTGATTTCTTGACCCTAGGATCTTCCCCCCTTGACCTCCCAAAGTGCTGGGATTATAGGCATAAGCCACCATGTCTGGTCCCTTCCTTCTTAAACAACAAGTAATTTTATTTTAAGACTGAATAGTTTATGCAAGCTTCTTTCTCACATAAAATTATTTCTTTTCAGGTTTTCTTACCACAAAAAATACATCTGTATTTTTATAACTCTCTTTATATCTCTTTGGATTTTTGCTTTTTATTGTTTAATACATAAACTTTAAGCTTTGAATTAGACAAAACTTGTTATACTTTTCTTTTTTTTTGAAGACCCTACCTTTTTCTGGCAAGAATTTTTCTTACAATATATGTATTGGAAAATATGCAAATAAATAATAAAATATTCATTACTTAATTTAATGTAACTTTATATTCTAAATTATGACCAATTTGTCTCAAGTATTATGCCATTACATTTACCTAATTATTTCATTTTTATTGTTTACCCAGATTATTTATTGAAACTGTGATAGTCATGAATTAAAGTTATGAAACCATCATCGCAAAATTGTAAATGAAACTTTGAAAAAGATTTGACCTAATGGACTCTATTTTTCTCTTAATCTCCAAGCTGTCCTTATTCATTCCTGGGCATAGATGGACTAACTTTGGAAGTGACTTATTTTATAGTTTAGTTTGAAACAAAGACTATAACAGTCCTTTTCCCAAACAATCCTCCTATTGTCTGTGAACTAAACTGCCTAAAGCCACAGCTTACAAGTTCCGGCAATCTTAATAAATTTAAGATGCAGCTGTTTCCATTAAAACTATATCAGTGTCTTATTTATTATAAATTACCCAAGCAATGATTATTCTGTTTTGGACTGGGTTTATATTTTGGTAACCCCTGTGCCAAATTTTGACATCTCATAATATTTGGCATGAATAAGTATGAAATTATTTGATTAATGAATGCAAACAAAAATGTATGCTGGCAATTATTAAGACATTTCTAATATTACGTTACCAATCATTTTAAAGCTAGCTTCCTTATTAAAGATTTCACTTAAGTTACATAAACTGGAAAAGCATTTGACTAGTCTTGTCTTTTTTAGTATCTTATTTAAGCAATTTTATTTTTAAGTCAATTACAGATTTCTAAATATATTTTTACTAGTGAAACTTTGTGTACACAATACATGAATAAATGCATTAGGGATGTCAATAGGAGTACATTTTATAGATTCATAAAAATCTTTTTATTTTTTTCATTTTACTATCTTTCAGATTTGTGATAATCTGTTTTATAAGTGTGGGCAGTTGTCAGCTAAATAACCCTACATTTGCATATTAAAGGAAGCAACTTGGGTGAAAATCAAATAACAAAATTTACATTATAAGTTTCAGAGAGAAAAAAAATTTATTTTAGAAATTGGACATAGGGTCAAGACCCATCAGTGTGCTGTATTCAGGAGACACATCTCAAATGCAAAGACACATATAGACTCAAAATTAAGGGATATAGGAAGACTTACCAAGCAAATGGAAGGCAAAAAGAAGCAGGGGTTGCAATCCCAGTCTCTGATAAAACAGTCTTTAAACCAGCAAATTTCAAAAGAGGAGTGAGTACCTTACCTTCTGAAACTATTCCAAACAATAGAAAAAGAGGGAATACTCCCAAACTCATTTTGTGAGACCAACATCATCCTGACACCAAAACCTTGCAGAGACACAACTAAAAAAGCAAATTTCAGGCCAATATCCATGAAGAACATTGATGGATGAAAAACCTGAATAAAATACTGGCAAACTGAATCCAACAGCACATCAAAAAGCGTATCCCTCATGATCAAGTCAGCTTCGTCCCTGGGATGCAATGCTGGTTAAACATATGTAAATCTGTAAACATAATTCATCACATAAACATAACCGAAGACAAAAACCACAAGATTGTCTCAATAGATTCAGAGAAGGTCTTAGACAAAATTCAGTAGCCCTTTATGCTAAAAACTCTAAGTAAACTAGATATCGGTAGAATGTATCTTAAAATAAGAAAAGCTATTTTTGAAAAACAAGCAAACAAAAAGGACAAACAGCAAACAAAAAAGACAAAAGCTATTTATTACAAACAAAAATGTTATTTATGACAAAACAAACAATGGGGAAAGGATTCACTATTTAATTAATGGTGTTGGGAAACTGGCTAGCCATATGCAGAAAGCAGAAACATGATCCTTTCCTTACATCTTATACAAAAATTAACTCCAGATGGATTAAAGATTTAAACATAAGACCTAACAGCATAAAAACCTAGGCAGTATCATTCAGGACATAGGTATAGGCCAGGACTCCATGATTAAAAAACAAAAACAATGGCAACAAAAGTCAAAATGTATAAATGGCATCTAATTAAACTTAAGAGCTTCTGCATAGCAAAAGAAACTATCGTTAGAGTAAACTAGCAACCAAGAGAATGGGAAAAATTTTTTGCAATCTACCCATTTGACGCAGGGCTAATATCCAGAATCTACAAAGAATTTAAACAAATTTACAAGAAAAAGACAAACAACCCCATCAAAATGTGGGCAAAGTGTATGAACAGATATTTCTCAAAAGAGGACATTTCTGCAGCCAACAAACAGGGAAAAACATATTATCATCACTGGTTGTTACAGAAATGCAGATCAAACCATCTCACACCAGTTAGAATGGTGATCATTTAAAACTCAGGAGACAACAAATGCTGAAAAAGAGGTGGAGAAATAGGAATGCTTTTGCATTGTTGGTGGGAGTGTATTAGTTCAACCATTATGGAAGACAGTGTGGTGATTCCTCAAGGATCTAGAAATAGAAATGCCATTTGACCCAACAATCCCATTACTGGGTGTATACCCAAAGGATTATAAATTATTCTATTCTAAAGACACAAGCATATGTATATTTATTGTGGCACCATTTACAAGAGTAAAGAGTTGGGACCAACTCAAATGCTCATCAATAATAGACTGGATAAAAAAATGTGACACATATGCACCATGGAATACCATGTAACCATAAAAAAGGATGAGTTCATGTCCTTTGCAGGAACATGAATGAAGCTAAAAACCGTCATTCTCAGCAAACTGAAATAAACACAGAAAACCAAATACTGCATGTTCACACTCATAAATGAGTGTTGAACAATGAGAACACATGGACACATGTAGGGGAACATCTCACACTGGGGCCTGTCCTGGGGTGGGGGCTAGGAGAGGGAAGGTAGGGGGTCGGGAGATTGGGGAGGAATAACATTAGCAGAAATACCTAATGTAGATGTTGGGGGATGGATGCAGCAAACCACTATGGCTCATGTATACCTATGTAACAAATCTGCACATTCTGCACATGTACTCCAGAACTTAAACTATTATAATTTAAAAAAAGAAGCAGAATACTAATGAGTTAAAACAAACAAACAAACAAACAAAAAACTTTGTAATTTGAAATGTACGTCTTGAAGTAAAGTTTACAGGTTCTTCTCTTATCTGCATATACAGTGTTTATATAAAAATTTATATGTGTGTTGCATAGCAGGTATGTTTGCAAGTAAATTTTAAAGTTTATTGTGGCATACCTTACTAGTCCAATTAAAATTTATACCTATTGAATCTGATCAATTTTGTGTCCATCATTCAATCTTGACTTAAAGTAAAATTAATCCATTAGCAAATAAATCAGTTTAAATAATTTGTATATCAAGCCTTCACCTGATTATTGATTTACTCTACAATTCATTTGTTTTACCAAATTATATTTGGTTTTAAGTAAAAGGCTAAAAATACATGATCAAACTAATGACTTTTCTGAAAAACTCACAGTTGTATTAATTGTTTCTTATGGAGATATACACTAATTTTTATTTTTTAAGGGAAAATATTTCTACTACTATTTGCTTAAAATATCTCACAATATTGTCTTCTACAGAGTGACTAGTACTGTCTCTTGAGTGAAAAGATGTGCATCAAATTATCCATTTTCTTTCATCACATCTTCCCCTCTAGTTCTTAACAATTATATTAATTTCTCTCTTGTTAGTTTTCATGATCGTGTGTGTGTGTGTGTGTGTGTGTGTGTGTGTATTTACACAGCATCTCATATATCAATATGTGTGTGGGTGTATTTATATATAAAAATATATCTATTTATATGTATATATTTATATATAATACCCTACCTATATATGTAAAATACAAATACCTATATACATAAATAGATATATAAATATGCACACATATTAATATATAAGGTGCCATGTAAATTATCCATGGCCTTAGAAAACTTAATGCCTATTTGTAACATATTAATTTTCAATAATAGATTTTAATAAAAACTACCTGGGGTTATGCCCCTCTCTATGATATTAAGTAATTTATCTAAAGTATGTATATTTTCCCTTACTTGGAGAAGAAAGTTTACAATAGAGAGTGAAGAATATAAATCAATAAGTTAGTTTGTATTTTTGTGAAATATAATGTAACAGAATTATTTTGCTTTCCATATGCTCTTTGTCTTCCCTGCTTCCCTCCAGTAGCCACTACCTCTAACCATGTAGTGGTTTCTGGCTTGCTATCATGAACAATTTCAAGCAATTCATGGAAAGAATTACAGCAAGACAATCGCTTAAAATAATGTGTAATTGTCTTTTATTAGTATAAAATATACTTATTTCAGTATAAAATCTTTCATAAAATAAAGATTCATAACCCACTGGAGAAAGAAAAGAAGGAAGGGAGGGAGGGAGGAAGTGAGGGAGGGAAAGGAAGCAGAAGAGATTCATATGGGAAAGAGGAAGGGAAGGAGAGTGGACGGGAGGAAGAAAGGAAGGAAGGAAGGAAGGAAGGGGGAGGGAGGGAGGAAAGGAGGAAAAAAGGAAATAAGGGGAGGGAAGGAAGTAGGGAAGTAAGGGAGGAAGGAAGGAAAGGGGAAGGAAGAGGGAAGGAAGAAAGGAAGGAGGAAGAGAAGGAGGAAGGGAGGGAAAGAAAAGGAAAGAGGAGACATATCCTTGCTTAATAACTTCAGAAATTCACAAACCTAATGTTCCCTTAGGTTAAAAAAAAATCATTATTAACATTTTAATGACAGATGCAATCTAAAAAGTAAAATCATTTAATACACGTCTCATTAAGAGAATATTAATTAATATAAAGTCAAAACATTTTGTTAGCCAAATAAAAGGTATTCTCATATTTTGTAGCATTTGTACCACTGTCAACACTAGAAGAGTTTGTTGAATTTTTTTACTTAGGACTCTGTTATTCTAATGTGGCTGAATAATGTATAAGTAAGAAATACATTTATGAAGTATATAATCATAAAAGGTAAACAAAACTTGTCTTTAAAATGTTATTTAAATGGGGAAATATTTATTTTACATAATGTTATTTTGCATAAATACTCATTATAAGAGGAATACAGTCATTTGTTGCTTAATGACAAGAATAAGGTGTGAGAAATGCATTTTTGGGTGATTTCATTTTCATGTGAACATCATAGAATCTACTTAGACAAACTTAGATACTGTAGACTGCTACTTACACACCTAGACTATATGGTATAGTCTATTGCTCCTAGCTTGTAAACCCTTACAGCATGTTTCTGTATTTAATACAGTAGCCACACAGCAGTAAATATTTAAGTATTTGTGTATTTAAACAGAGAAAAGATACAGTAGAATTATGTTTTATTTACTTATGAAACCACGGTTGTATATGTGATTCATTATCAGCTGAAATGTTATTTGACACATAAGTATATATGGTAAAAAAAAATTCTTCCTAACATTTTAAATTTCTAAAATTATTTGTAATAAATGAAGATCTATTTCAGATTAAAAACTAATCATTCTGGTCATTATTTAGTGAGTACATTTAGGCACAGATTAATATTTTGTAACATTAATTTTAATTATAATATCTAAGTTAGTTTATTTCCCCTTAATCTAGCTTTTTATTTTTTTATCAGAATTGTAAGATTTATTTACTGCAGAGGTTAAATGAGGAAACTGAGGCAAGCCTAAGAAAGTGAGAAGTTAATTTATTCAGCTCCCGGGCAACCTTCAGTGGTCCAAGTGGGGGCCAGAGAAGTCATGCCCGGCTGTTCGAGGCATGGGGTTTTATGAGGAGGGCAGGCAATTGATTGGCTACTGGGGAAACAAATAGAAAGCATTTCTATTAGCTGTTGAGGAGCAGGAAGTGATATCTGGGTGATGACCCAGTTATCAGGCGTGGAGAGTGATGAATGTGTCCGTTTGACTCCTGGCAAGGCAACCAGCCTTACATTCTGACCTTTTTGATGATATAGGATGCCACTTCTCTCTGAGTACTTCCTGCTGAACAGGGGCGGAGTGGGGGGTCAGTTGGTTGGTGTCTCGGTTGTGATTCAGACAGAGGGGTGAAGCAGCATTTGATTTACGGCTACCCTGGAAATTTTCCTTATGCGAGTTTGAAAAGCCTGAGAAAGAAAGGGACTAGCATTAAGTAAAAGACAATGATAAGAGGGATGATTTATTGAATTAAGAGGGAGGCCACTGTGTCTGCAGTTTTCTCGGAGGTGGGAAAGGCTTTAATCCATCTAGTAAAAGTATTTATAAAGGTTAGGAGGTAGTGAATTTTTTGTGGGTGGGCATATGAGTAAAATTAATTTGCCAGTCTTGGGCCAGCAGGTTGCCACACATTTGGTGAGTAGGAAACTATGGCTTAAGGCTTTTGTTGTTGTTGTTGTTTTGTTTTGTTTTATTTTGTTTTTATGAGTCCTTGGGAGTGTACTTTAAACAGGGGGATGTCTGTTAAGGGGGAGTTAGGCTGCCCTGTAAGTGATTGTGACAGGTTGAACCCAATCTGGAGGGGAATTGTGGCAAAGGAAGGTTTGTTGAGGGAGGCACATAAAAAGCAGTTGGTGAAATTTGTATATTTGGCTAAATTTAATATGTTTATACCTTGTCAGTTTAGGTGAAGGCAAAGAGAAAGTAAGACTCTGGGTGAAAGGGAATAGTAAAGAAGGCGTCTTTGAGGTCCAGAACTGTAAAATGAGAGGTAGCAGAAGGAATATTGGATAGTAGGGTGTAAGGGTTGGGGACCACTGGGTGCAGAGGTACTACCACCTCATTGATTAGATGGAGGTCTTGAATCAGGTGGTAGTTGCTGGAAGGCTGTAAGATAGGAGTATTATAAGGGGAACTGGTGGGAATAAGGAGTCCCTGGGCCAAAAGTCAAGTGATGATTGGTTTTAGGCCTTGACAGTGGTTTTTGAGATGGGAAACTGAGGACGGGAGGAAAAGTGGGTAGGGTTTTTGAGAAATATTTTAACTGGCGTGTGATGTGTGGCCACTACAGGCTTGGAGGTATTCTGTACTGAGGAGCTAACTACCTCAAGAGGGATAGGGGGTTGAGGGGAAGGGTTATGACTGGGTGCATTGCCAGTTAAGGTTAGTATTAGAAGATGGGTGGGGGATGAGGTTGGCTGTGAGGGGCCAGTGAGTTGGAGGGTGGCCCCTAGAGTTTGGAGGATGTCCCACCCTAGTAGGGGAACTGGGCACGAACACATGATTAGGAAGGAGTGAGAGAATGGGTGTCCCTCAAGGTTACAGGCTAAGGGAGGAGTCTGCTTGGGGCTGAAGGGCTTTTCATCAATTTTTTTTTTTTTTTTAATTTTTATTGCATTTTAGGTTTTGGGGTACATGTGCAGAACATGCAAGATAGTTGCATAGGTACACACGTGGCAGTGTGTTTTGCTGCCTTCTGCCCCCTGGGAAGGTGTGCTAGGTCCTGAGTAGGAAGGCAATACAGAATAGGTAGCCCCCATGTCCACTAAAAAGGAAATGGACTTACCCGCTATGTGTAGTGTTATTCTGGGCTCAGCAAGGGTGATATGGGTCTCTGAATCTGGGCCACATCAGTGGTCCAGGAGGCCAGGGAGTTCAAATGAAGGGACTGCATCCTTCAGACTGGCTGGACCCTCACATGGAGGTGCGGGGGGTGAGCCTGTAGTCCAGGATGGGCAGTCTACCTTCCAGTGTCTGGTCCGCTTGCAGGTAGGACAGGGTCCAGGGGCCGGACACAGACAAGGGCACTGTCAGGCCCACTGTCCTTCCTGGCCGCATTTGAAACAGGGCCTGGGCAGGAACTTTGAAGCAATCTGGGTGGGTCCAGAGAGTTCTGAGGGACCCTTTTGGAGGGGCTTTGATAGGCCCCTTACACCAGACACTTGGTGAGTTGCCAGCCTCAGAGCCACTACAAGAGCTTGGGTTTGGAGGCTCACCTGTTGCTGTAGCTGGGCCTGGCAGGTAGCCTCAGCCTTTTCCTGTCGGCCATTAAAAACTTTAAATGCCATGTTTACCAGGTCTCATATGGGAGTTTGGGGGCCCTCCTCTGCCTTCTTAGTTTTTTTCTAATATCTGGTGCTGACTGGGAAATAAAATGGGCTGCTAGGAGGGTAGCCCCAGCTAAAGAGTCTGGATCTACTTGGGTATGAAGGACCATAGCGTTAGTTAGCCGGTCTAGGAAGGCAGCTGGATTTTCAGTAGGACCCTGAGTTATTTCCCGCAGTTTATCATAATTAATTACTTTTCTGGGCTGTGTTTTGCATGCCCGCGATGAGGCACTGTAGCATTTGGTCTTGGCGGTGGCAGCCATTTGGCCAGTTTGACAGTCCCAGTTAGGATCGGCCTCAGGGATCACCACTGTGCCTACTGGCATCTGATCATTAGTGAGATGTACCTGATCAGCATGTGCCCTGGCTGCCATGAGGATGCAGTTTCACACTGTAAGGTTTTATGTTTAGGTTATAAATCTGTTTAAAATTGATTTTTGTACATGGTATAAAATAGTGCTCAATTTCATTTTTTTCATTATTGATATCTGGCTTTTCTCATATCAATTATTGAATAACCTATCTTTTTTCTGTTATGCATTTTTTTATTCTTGGCACCCTTTTTTAAAAAAATGGTTAAATTCATATGCTTGGGTTTATTTCTGGGCTTTCTTTTCTGTTCCATTGGTCTATGTGTCTATTTTCATGCCAGTATCATATGTTGTCAATACTATAGCTTTATAATATCTTTCAAAATCAGTAAGTTTGATGTCTTTACCTTTGTTCTTTTTGCTCAATTGCTTGGCTACTCAGGATCTTTTGTGGTTCCATAAAAATGTTGGGGTTGTTTTTTTCTACTTCTTGAAAAATGTCATTAGAACTTTCATAGGGATTGTACTGAATTTGTAAATCACTTTGGATAGCATGGAGATTAAAACAGTATTTATTCTTCCAACCCACGGACATGTGGGTCTGCCTCCAGAAGCATGGACAGGCATGTCTCTCGTTAGGTTCTTGGTTATTCAGGACTGCCCCCAAACTGCAGCTGAGAGGGTCTGGAGAACAGGCGACTTAAGGGTCCACAGTTAGGACCTAAGCTGGTGAGTAGATGACCCTGTTATCTGAAATGTGAGTGAGTATGGTTATTCCCAAGCACTTTGGAGGATCCTGATGTTGAAACCAAGGCCAACGGAGCTGTAGTTGAGAAGACAAAGGGAGGAGGCTATTTCTGGATCTATATTCAGGACCACAGTCAGCAAGCCTGACACCTGGGCAGAGAACTTATCTTCTCAAAATGGCTCTTCTCAGTCTTGGATCAACTGGAATGTCACAACTTCCTATCTGGTTCCCAAAGTTACACAAAGATACTTTTGTCCATAAATGGTTACTAGTTATTGATGCTACAGAAAGAATGTGTCAGGGACCTCCTATTTCTTTATCTTGTTGCTGTCACCTCTCCTCTAACCTATTTTTATTTTTATAGCTAGTTGAAGGGTTTGCTTTTTATTTTTGACTTTTATTTTTATTACCCCTCCCTTCCTTCTTTTATCAATGTTAAAAATAATAATTTTATAAACTCAAGCTAATTAATAAACTTTCTTTCTTATGAATGAGATATATTAGGTTATAGATTTTTCTAGTGAGGTACATCTTCATATTTAGATTTTGTATACATTCCAAATACTCTGACTTATTTTACTTAGTTTCTTGCTTGAACCAATACATTTAAAAACTTTTTAGAAAATTATAATGTTTCAAGGTTTCTAATTATATTTGTATTATTAACTTTTAAGTATATTGTATGAGAGTGAAAATACAACATAACAGCCTGAGCAATGTGGCAAAACACTGGCTCTATGAAAAATACAAAAATTAGCCATGGTGGTGTGTGCCTGTAGTCCCAGCTACTCAGGGTGACATAGGAGGATCATTTGAGCCTGGGAAAGTTGAGGCTGCAGTGCACCATGATTGAGTCACTGTACTCCAATCTGGGTGAGAGAACAAGACCCCAACTGCCTCTTTATGCATGTGTGCATGCAGACACACACACGCGCACACACACACACACACACGTATATAAGTACACCTTATGATTTTAGAAGTCTACTGAAAAATTTTTCTATGTTATGTTATTTTAGTCACTATTAATAGTAGTAGCAGTATTTGGTACTTTCCTTGGAGATCTGAAAATAGATGTATTCCGTTTTTAGGTTATAAAATCAGTATTAACTTTTAAAACCATTTCTTTGATTCGTTTTCCTGACTCGTTTAGGTTGTTAGGCTGGTTTTTTGTTTTTGTTTTTTGCCAATACTTAGAAAGTGTGTATGTGTGAGTTTAATCTCTGGATTATAAACTCTTCCCACAAACACAAAAAGAACCAACACAATACATGCCTTCAATAGAATTGCTAGAAAATTTAACTTCTATATCTAGTGCAAGGTAAAGTTTAAATATGGAGACTTCTTTCACAAAAATATTTTTTAGCTATCTTGAAAAATTATAATTTTCAACCTAAATTTCATGTCTATACCAATTATGCATCAAAGCTTTAGAAAGTTCTCACAGTAAATTGGGAAAGCTGTGCACTAGGAATTCAGAAAACCCAGGATTTAAATGCTTTACTTTTAAACTTATGGATTCCTCAACACAAATTGTGTGCAGTGGTGTGTGTGTGTATACCTGTGTGTGTGTGTGTGTGTGTATGTGTGTGTCTTTTGAAAGATCTAAGGAACTCAAGCATTAAGCTCTAGAAAAATGGAATGGACAGATTCGAGATGAATTTATATCTGCCAAAGTAGGGATATATTTAGATATCAGCAAAATAAGTACACAAATTTTTGATACAATTTTTCTTTTCAAATTTTCCCAGTTTAATTTCGTCACGAGTAATTAAATTTGACTTTCACTAAGGTAAAAAAAGCTGCAATTAATTGACATATTTGAAAATTACCACTTGATTCTCTAATTATTAATAAAAGCATTTTGTCTTAAGAGTTCAAACCAGGGAGGTAAAAGACAATCTCATGTAAACCTTTTTTCTGTTGTCGAATAATATGTGAATTGTGGTCCAAAGCAAAGTAAGATGTAGGGAACAAGGGAGATTGGAAAGTGACATTTTCCTCCATTAAATTTGCATTCGCTTCACTCTTTGTTAGCCCCTGAGCTAGAATCCCAATATGAGACTTGTCACAATCTGTATCTGTCACCTCAAGTGAATGAACAACTCTCCAATATGTTCCTGACAGCAGGACTTCAACCATGTTGGAAGATCTGGGAACAGTTCCTTGATTGGCACTTCAAATATCCCTCATCAGTGCCATCATAGCTTCAGTTCTGTGGAAGAACACAGGTGTTCCAAGTTGGAGTACGTATTTTTTCAATTTTGAAAAAATTTAAGAGAAATAGGTTATTCTAAAGCATCTAATATGTGTTTGAAATGGATGAAGTATATTTTTTGCAATTCTATTTCATAATTTACTCACACCTTTCCTATAGACATAGTCTGTCTAATATTTACAGGAAAGATATTTTAAAGATAAATGACACAAACTTTTAAACTTATACATGTTTGTTCAAGAGAGGTATATTTTATATAACTTAAAAAATTAAACTTAGAACACAGAAGATCAGATTGTTGGGAAGATTTGCTTTATTTAATTTCTCTTATTGTTCTGAATATTAATATTAAATAGCTATGTCAGTGGGCCACTTTCAATTACCTAAGCAGTAAATATTTATTTTGAAATACAGATTAAGTTGTATAATATTACACATGAATTAAATTATATCACCCCTGAATCACTTCATTGACTTATGTTGATTCTTTAATATTTGAATTAGCATATTTTTGTAATAAATAATGAATAAATTGAACAATGTATATAGACTTAGGTACTATTAGAATTACAAATGAAATACAATGATGAAGAGTGCTGGTGGGAGTTAAATAGCCTTAAAAGACATTCGTACTATCTTAATATATTTTATCATTTAAGATTTGTTTAAGGTTGACTTATAAAAGTACTATAAAGGTTGGACACTGTCTCTAAATTTTCCCTCCAGTATTTGGTCACTCTGAAGGGTATTTATTATAAATAAATAAACAAATGAGCAAACAAAATAAATTCATTAAAGTTATATAAATGTTATAAACAAATATTTCTAAGTTACCTATATTACTATTTATTTACAGTAAACTTATTAAACCACAGATAAATGGCAGACACTAATCTATGTAAATAAATTTAAAAATAAATATATTATACAACAAATAATAATTTCAATAACTATATGAGTGGGAGAGGTAATGTATTTCTAAAGTTATTAGTAATAAAATATTTGGAGTATCTATACTTTGCATATTTCTTACAATAAAACATATGCTACATAACTCTGAATTATTCAATCTAAGAGCACATCAGAGCTTTCATAAACATGATGCTGAGCATGGAGATAAATGACAATAAAATAGCTATTTTTAAAAACATAATTCAACTGTTAGATAAGATTTTAATAATCCAGTGTCAGAATATTGCTAACATGGAAGAAAATGAAACAGAGGGAGGGAAATAAGAAATTGTAGCTTTTTTTTTTCAGTCTGCTAAGGTGAAGTCTTTTTTTTTTTTTTTAATTTTTATTGCATTTTAGGTTTTGGGGTACATGTGCAGAACATGCAAGATAGTTGCATAGGTACACACGTGGCAGTGTGTTTTGCTGCCTTCTGCCCCCTCACCCA
>CM052650.1:30811520-30827546 GCA_028533165.1 Leontopithecus rosalia | reverse complement strand
AATCGACACAGAGAAAGCCTTTGACAAAATTCAACAGCCCTTTATGCTAAAAACCCTCAACAAACTTGGTATTGATGGAATGTATCTCAAAGTAATAAAAGCTATTTATGACAAACCAACAGCCAATATCATACTCAATGGGCAAAAACTGGAAGCATTCCCTTTGAAATCCGGCACCAGACAAGGATGCCCCCTCTCACCACTCCTATTTAATATAGTACTGGAAGTTCTAGCCAGAGCAATCAGGCAAGAAAAAGAAGTAAAGGGTATTCAAATTGGAAAGGAGGAAGCCAAACTGTCTCTATTTGCAGATGGCATGATAGTATATCTAGAAGACCCTATTGTCTCAGCCCAGAAATTATAGCATTTTTGTAATAACAAAGGACTTAGAAAAGACGGGACAGTACACATCAGCTTTGCAATTTTATTGTAAATATATTATTATTATTATTATTATTATTATTATATTTGAGAAAGAGTCTTTCTCTGTCACCCAGGCTGGAGGGTAGTGGTGTGATCTTGGTTCACTGCAACCTCCATCTCCCGAGTTCCAGTGATTCTTCTGCCTCAGACTCCAAAGTATTTGAGATTACAGGAGCAAACCACCACACCGGACTAATTTTTGTATTATAAAATTAGTAGAGATAGGGTTTCACCATGTTCGTTGGGCTGGTCGCCAGCTCCTGACCTCAAGGGATCCTCCCACCTTGGCCTCCCAAACTGCTGGGATTGCAGGCGTGGGCCCCCATGCCCAGCTTCATTGTGTAAATAATTTAACTTAGGCACTATTTTGTCCTTCCTTACACTATAATACATTGAATTTGACCCTAAGGAGAGATTAATAAACCTCTGAACCTACCTTCCCATCAGTTGATCCCATGACCTGTTAAAAGCCAGACCTTAATTACTGTAATACAATTATTCTTGAACCCTGACATAAGAAAATGACTTTCCTATCTGCCCTTCATTCTTTATTTCTTTCTTCCCCACGTAATGATAAGAATGAACAAGCTGTGTCCCTCATGTTAGAGATGAACTTCTTTGGAAGTACATTTTTCAAGAATTTAATATGAAGTTCTCTTAGTATTATACATATGGATCTGTTTTTTTCATATACTTTTAGGAAACTATTGTGTGTAACAATGAATATGTACACATAATACTGACCTTCTTTGCTCTGATATTTATATTAGGTTATTTAACAGCATAAAAGTTATGGGAAAAGAAGTGTATTTCAATAGGCTAGTCTGCATTAGCTTTATAATTAGAAGGTGGCTACCTTTGCCATAATAAAACAAAGTGGCTTAGTATTAATAGGTCAGGGTGGAGGCATACCTAAACAACTTAGAAACAAAATGCGTATTGAGAACCTTCACATATTTAATCACATAATTATTATGTGATTATGTGATTATGGTGCAGGAAAAAAGAGATTTGGCAAGGGATTGCTTCTCATGTGCCAGTTCAAACTTGGTAAATTGAAAGGAGGTTTAGATTCAAGATATTTGTTTTCTTCTTTAGTCCTTCAAGGACACTTTTTTGTCATTGTTTTGACGTTTTCTTAAGCCAGCATAACATTCTGGGTCTAAGTTGTTACAACATCATTGATGTTACCTTTTGAGTTAAAGAATTAATATTGTTGACATCACAGATGAACATTCTAACAGGATGTGCCATTTTCATGAAAGTTGTCAAAAAATGAGACTGCATCTTGTATTGTGACTGATCACAATAGTGCTGCCCTCATTTAATGAACAGGGATGTCTGTGGAGTCTTGACAATAGCTTATAGGATGTTTCAAGGTTACCTGAGATAGGTTCTGCAAACAAGAAGTAATAGGTAATTGGGCAAGTTGTGGACGATGGCAGCTGAAAGGAAGAAAAAGAACTGGCAACTTCGAATGCATGAGCTGATTTTAGTGACAAACAACAAAAGAAAAAGGATTTCCTACTGGGACTTAAAATATGCCAAAATAGCCTACACACATATCAACAGAAAGCACAGTGAAGTATCTTCTTACTTTAAACTGGTAAAATAAAATGAAAGTGAACTAGATGTTTCAATCTCCTGGACTTCTACTGTATTTTCATTTGGAAAGACTTCAAGTTATATCATAAAAGCAAAAACAAAGAGGAAAAATGGAAGGCACTAAAACACTTTCTTTACTAGCCATAGTCACTTCTTTCTGACAAGAGTCTCCTACTCTTTTCTTTGTCATACTTGGAATAGGACTTTATTTTAGCAGCCTAATAATGCTGATGTCTGACCTGCTTTATCTTTTGGCTATACAATTATCTTTTATGTGGAATAGCTGGTAAATAATTTCTTAAAAATAATAAGAAAACTTTTGGTGTACATTTCTGAAATAAGAGAGAAAGAAAGGAAAGGGGAAAAGAGAGGAAGGAAGGAAAGAAGCAAAAGAATCTCATTTTTGAAGCAAAAGGAACAAGTCTCACATGTATTTTTGGAGCACTGTAGTGTGGATGAGAATTCTGAATATAGTCAAGGAAAAAAATATATAAAGTAAACCTTATATATATGGAGAAAATGAAGATTAGCCTTCTTTCTAACAAATTTTATGCTGTTTTTATAAAATATTTTAATATATATATTTCATTGCATATATGTGCTAAGTGAGTAGTTATAGTGATTATAAGGATTAGGCAATATATAGGCCATATATATTATGTTATATAATCAAATATACAAATTTGTATAGATCAGATACATATATCTTTATCTATAAAGGCAATTAAGAAAAAAATCATCTGCTTTGGGTTCAAAGCTATTTCTTGAGGGAGTCATCACAAAGAGTAATAACAAATGTGTCTCTTATCATCTCTGTCAAGGGTGATTTTGTGTTCAGCTAGACATCATGGGTCATTTCTTCTGTGATATATAGGAATAAGTCAAGTTCAAAGTTGCTTTCTATAAAATATGATAGGTTCAATTGCCAGCCTCCCATAAAATATTTTAGGGAAATGAAATTTAGTGTTCCAAAAATAGTATGAGATTATACTGCAGTTGCTAATAGTATAACTTTAACAAAGTAACCTAGCATCTTGGTGAATGATTTTTAAAATTTTTATTATTATAGTAATTTTCATACTATAAGATTATAAAGAATATGTATAACAAAATGGATAATTGCTTTAGAATTAGTAGGTGTTCTGGCAAACTTAATTAGTAGAAGTTATCCAAAGGAAGAAAATTATAAACTCTTTGCTTCTGGAAAAATGGGGGAAAAAGTAGTTTAATATTTCTGGATGGTCCCAGAGAAACAGAGAATGGAGGGGAATGTGACTGGTTAAGCAGGAATTAGTAATGATTTTAAGGGTCTTTCATACCTCATTAAAAACCTCAAAATTGCACTGTGCTGGTATGCAGCCATTTCATGTTTACAAGGATGAGGCAACATGAGTGTATTTGTATCTAAGAGAGATCATTATTGAAGAGGGAGACAAGAATTCTTAGAAAGCTATCAAAATAATCACATTGAAACCTAATGAGAACCTGGGTTAAGGATGCTCTGGTAGGGATGACAGTGGTGAGTAGGTTGAAACAATTCTCATAATACAAACTGGAAAGAACTTGGTAATATTTCAAATATAGAGAGGAAAATAGAGAAATAACGTTCAATGTTGTTACAATTATCTTGGATTCGGCAAGGGGTGAAGCCCACCCATGACTTTCAGATAAAGGTATTTTCTAAAACTTTACCACATCCCTTATTATTTTGTATGGAAAATTCACCTGGCTTAACCTAAAAGAAAGATTAATGCCAGGAATTACAGACCTATTTACCTATACAGAAATCAGATATTAAATAAATCTATTCTAGCTTTAAAAAGGCTATAATTTTGTGGTGTGTATATTACTAAAAGTTTTCTATGTATTTTTCTATATTTATTTCCACTTTATTAAATGTAAGATGGTCTAGGTGGGAAAGCACATGGGCACTTGAGTTTGATACCAGATTCCAGGCAGTGCCCCTAGTGATTAAGTATGACATCTAGAATCAAACAAACATGCTTGTGTAGAGATTAGTATCTATCCTTTAAAACACTGCGTTTCTACCTTCACCGTAACTGTCAGGAATATCACTCAGTTTGATTCCACATTTTAATTTTACAGCCTTACTTCTATCCATGAATTCATGAGTAGAGTGACTTGGAGCAAGTGAGGATATTTGAAGGCTCTCTTCACTTTTTATTGTACTTCCCTAGATTGTTTCACTTCTAGGCCTTTTTTGTCATTTGCTGGCAAGAGTGTAACCTAAGGTTTAAAGGAATGACCTTCTTGGGTATGGAACTAAATTTTATACTCCAAACCATGTTTGCCAGAGAATTCTGCATTGGGATATTGGCAGTGGCAAATAACATGCAATAACATTAAAGGATTATTCAGGTTCCTATTTATCAGTGACACTTACGAATATAGCTCACCCAAAAACCACTTAGAAATTAGGCATCACTGGTCCAAAGTAGAATTTAGACATTTCAGAATAAAATTTCATAAAAGCTCTACCACCCTTTCTAAAACAATATTATGCTTAGTAAAGTTCACCAATACCCTTAATAGTTTTATACTGATTAAGAGTTACATAATGTTTTACACTTTTGTAACTTTTTTGGCCTAAGTTTACCTTATTTTAAAATTGAAGAGTTATTTTAGTTGTCAGATATTGGCTCTACTTTTCATGTATGTCAGAATTATACTTGCATCTGATGCCTAGAACACTGGATGATTAATGTTGCTAAGCACTAGTTTCCACAACTTTGAATTGAGAACTTAAAAATCCCTAAAGGGGTAAGAATTAAAGGAAGCAGGACATGTAAAGACCTTAATTCAATATTGCAAATCTATAAGTACTCAATCAAAAGGTGGATATTACTACTTAAGAAATATAGGTAAACAAGACGGTCATATTCAAGATATACAACATGATGTTTTCATATGCACATACATGGTGAAAAGATTATTACAAACTAACATATCCATAACTTCACATATAACATATATATCACTTCACATATAACGTATCTATCAGTTCACATAATAACATATGTGTGTTGACAGTGCTTAAGATCTATTCTGTTAGCAAATTTTAAGTGTACATTATAATTAATAAACTGTAGTCACCATTCTACATATTAGATCTCTAAAATTTCTTTATAGTGGCAGGTATGTAACCTTTGACCAACATCTGCCCATTTCCCTCACCTCTTGACTTCTGGTAACCATCATTCTACTCTCTGTTTGTATGAGTTCAAGTCTTATAGATGCCACAGATAAATGCAATCATACAATGTTTGCCTTTCCATATCTGACTTATTTTACTTAGCATAATGTCTTCAAAATTAAACCATGTTGTCATAAATAGCAAAATATCCTTCTTTTTAAGTTTGAATAATATTCCATGACATTGATTTTATCTATTGGGTGTTTTGGGCACCTTTATCAAACATTAGTTGAATGTGCATTTGTCGTTTTATTTCCAGATTTATATTTTTTCTATTCATCTATGTGTCTGTTTTCTACCAATAATATAATGTTTTGATCACTATTATTTTATAATATAAAATTTGAAGTCAGGAAGTTTGTTGCCTCTGACTTGGTTCTTCTTGCTCAATATTGCTTGGATAGTCAAGGTGTTTGGTGGTTTTATATGAATTTGGGGATTTAAAAGAAATTCTGTGAAAAATGTCATTGGAATTTTGGTAGAGATTGCATTGAATCTGTAGATCACTTTGGGTAGTATAAACATTTGAACAATATCAATTCTCCCAATACATAAGCACAGGATATTTTTCTATTTGTTTCTATCTTTTTCAAAGGCTTTCATTAATGCCTTATAGTTTTTAGCATACAAATATTTCATCTCCTTGGTTAAATTTATTCCTAAGTATTTTATTATTTTTAGATTATAAATGGAATTGATTTATTTCTTTATTTTTATTGTAGTTTCCTGTTCGTGTATGAAAATGCAACTGATTTTCTATATTGATTTTGTATCCTAATACATTACTTATGCCCACTTTCACCACTCCTATTCAACCTAGAACTGGAAGTCCTTGTCAGAGGAATGAGTCAAAAGAGAAAAATAGAAGGCATCCAAATTGAAAAAGATAAGATAAAATTATCCCTCTTTGCTGATAATATGCTCTTATATCTAGAAAACCCTAAGGACTACATCAAACAACTCTTAGATTTGATAAATGAGTTCAGTGAAGTTTCAGAAAATATAATCAACATATGAAAAATTGCTAGTGTTTTTATAAACCAATAATGAACTAGTTGAGGACTGAATCAAGAAGGCAACTCATTCATAATTGTTACAAATAATTCCTAGAAATATATTTAAGCAAGGAGGTGAAAGTAGAACTACAAAATACTGATGAAGGAAATCACATATTACACAAACAAATGGAAAAACGACCCATGTTTACGAATTGGAAGACTCACTATCATTAAATTGAACACACTTCCCAAAGCAACCTGAAGCTTCAATGTGATCACTTTGAAATTGACACTGACTTTTACATAGAATTGGAAAAAAAAAGATTCTGAACTTCATGTAAAGTCAAAAAGGAGCCTAAATAGCCAAAGCAATCCTAAGTAAAAGAACAAAGCTGAAGGCATCACACTTTCTGAGTTTAAATTGTATTGGAGGACTAGAGTAACCAGAGTATCATGGTACTTTTATAAAATTAGACACACAAATTAATGGAACTGAGTAGAGCACTCAGGAATAAAGCTATATACCTGCAACCAACTAATCTTTGTTAACATCAACAAAAACATACACTAGGGAAATGATACCTTATTCATTAAATGGTGCTGTAAATTGGATAGCCATATGTAGAAAGTGAAACTGGACCCATACTTCTCAAACTTAAAAAACTGGAGATAGATTCAAAACCTAAACTAATACCTAAAACTACAAAATTTTGAAGAAAATATACAAAAAACTCTTGTGACTATTAGCCTAGACAAATGATTTATGACCAACTTCTCAAAAGTAAATTCAACAACAACAAATGAGACTTAATTAAATTAAAAAGCTTCAGCATGGCAAAAGAAACAATTGACAGACTAAAGAGACAACCTACCAAATGGGAGAAATATTTTCAAAATATTAATCTGACAAAGGGTTACTATCCAAAATCTTTAAGGAACTCAGACAAGTCAAAAATAAATAAACAAAAAAAAGTGAGCAAAAGATAGAAGCAGACATTTTTCAAAAGAAGACATGCAAGCAACCAATAAATGTAAGTGCTCAATATCACTAATCATAGGGAAATGCAAATTAAAACCACAATGAGGTACCATATTATACAAGTCAGAATGGCTATTATTAAAAGCCTAAAACAGAAGATGTTGGCCAAGTTGTGGAGAAAAGAGAATGCTTATACACTGTTGGTCAGAATGCAAATTAGAAACATTTATTTTATGTTACAATATGTAGCAACGATTACAATATGTGACAATGGTTTTTATGAAAAACCATAAGGAAATTTCTTAAAGAAATTGATAGAATTATCAGTTGATCCAACAATTTTACTAATGAGTATATGCCCAAAGGGAAGTAAATACTTATTAAAAACAGATACCTGCACTCATTTGTATTGCAGCACTATTATATAAATACCAAAGGTATGGATGCAACCTCAGTATGCATCAAGAGAGGATTGGATAAAGAGATATAGTAAATATATACACAGAATACTACTTAGCCACAAAAAAAGAATGAAATCTTGCCTCTTGAAGCAACATGGATGAAACTAGAGGTCATTATCTTAAGTAAAATAACTCAGAAAGTCAAATGCTGCATGCTCTCACTTATAAATGGAAGCTAAATAATGAGTACCACATTGACACAATATGCAGTTCAATAATAGACATTGAAAACTCCAAGAGGTGGGAAGGTCAGACAGGAATCAGAGTTTAAAAATTACCTGTCTTTTACAGTGTTCACTATTCACATGATGAATAAAGTAAAAGCCTGGACTTCACTACTGTGCAATGCATGCATGTGGGAAGCCTGTATTTGTACTCCAAAATATAAAAAAGAAAAAGAAAAGTGGTGATTATATTCCTCAGCTTTCTATCTGGAGAAATGTTTCTCCCTCCTTCCTTTTTAAATGTAAGCTTTACCAGGTAAAGTATTGTTGGTTGACAGATTTTTTTATATGCTTTCTTCAATAGCACTTTGATGTTGTCATCCCACTATCTTCTACCTGAAAAGTTTCTGCTAAGAAATCTACTGATAGATTTTGGAGATTCTCTGGATGTAAATAACTCATTTTCTTTTGATGGTACAAGTTATTTATTTATATTCAATATTTCACATTTGATCCTAACATGTCTTGATGAAGTCTTATTTGGGTTAAATCTCATGGAAGGTCTATGAGCTTCATCTACGTAAACCTACATACATTTTTCCAGACTTGGGAAGATTTCAGCCACTACTTCTTTAAATAAGCTTTCTTACTCTTTCTTTGTTCTCCTGAAAATTCTAAAATACAGATTTTACTGATTATGATATCATCCCATAAATCCACAGGATTTCTTTATTTCTTTTCACTATTTTTTCTCTTGTTCTCCTCTGACTAGTTTCCAATAAGGCTGGTGTGGTGGCTCATGCCTGTAATCCCAGCACTTTGGGTGGCCAAGGTTGGTAGACAATGAAGTCAGGAATTTGAGACAGACCTGGTCCACATGGTATAACCCTGTCTGTACTAAAAATACAAAAATTAGCCCAGCATGGTGCCACATACTTGTAATCCCAGCTACTCAGGAGGCTGAGGCAGAAGAATTGCTTGAATCCAGGAGGCGGAGGCTGCAGTGAGCCGAGTTCACACCACTGCACTCCAGCCTGGTTGACAGAGTGAGACTCCATTTCAATAATAATAATATAGTAATAATAATAATAACTCCAAATGACCAGTCTTTGAGTTTGCTTATTCTTTCTTCTGTTTGACCAAGTCTGCTGGCAAAGTCTTCTTTTGCATTTTTTTGTTTAATCATTGGATTCTTCAGCTGTAAAGCTTATTTTGTTCTCTTTTTTTAAATTTCTTTGTTAACATTTTATTTTGTGCTTGTATAGTTGTCCTAATGCCATTAAGTTATTTATCTGTTTTATTTTGTAGTTCACTGAGTTACCTTAGAACAAATATTTTGAGACATTCTTTGGAAAATTTGTGGATGACCATATTTTTTTTAATTTAGTAACTGCAAGTTTATTGTTTTGCTTTGGTGGTATCATTTTCCTGATTCTTCATGATCCTTGTTAACTTGCATGGGTGGTTGCACATTTGAAGAAACAGTAATCTCTTCCAGATTTTGTGGAATAGCTTTGGTGTAGAAAAACTTTCAACTGTGGGGAGTGGGAGGAAGATAAGGGAATGCTGAAATGCGCTATGGCACTGGATACCAAGTGCAAGTGCATGTGTGGCTTTAGGACTGTGGTTGACAGCATCGTTTAAACTTGGGAATCTGGCATTTGCAATACTGGAAACTGGGTAGCCCATTGTTTCAAGAGCTTCAGGGACTCTACAATGGGTGCATAGGCTGTTGGGGTCCTCAGCGGTACTTCCAGGTTCTGCAGTCAGGGATCAAAATCATTAGCAAAGTGGACCTGAGTCAATGATGCATGTGCTTGGATGTGGGGGCTGCCTGCAGGTGTTACGCTTTTCTATAGGGGTTATAGTCAGTGGTATGCATGTATGTGGCTCACGGAGCTAGATGTAAGGACAAACACAGTGTTTCAGGCCAGTGACAGGACTTGGGGCTGGCTGCATGTACATACGGAGCTGCAGATCCCAGGGCTGCCAATGCGCATGTGCACAGCTCTGTTTTCTTCTTCAGGTTTCAAAGCAGCAGCAAGGGTTGGCATTTTATGTTTGGGTTGGCTTCATGCAGACATAGCTGCAGGATCCACCTTGGACGCATGTTTTACATTGGGACCTGAGGCCAGCAGCTGAGGCCTTGGCTGTATTTGGGCATTCAGACACAGTAGCTGTACTGGGTACCAGGACAGTTCCAGAGATAGGTTGGTAGAGAGGCAGTTGCTCAGGCACCAGGAGCCTGCAAAGGTGAAAAACTGTGGCCCTAGTAACAAAGGATACAGGTGTCCTCTGCAGAGCAGGCCATTGAATACCATGGTGGCTTCTGCCACATAACTGATACTGATAGAAGCACACTTCTTTGTTTCTTGCTGTTTCCAGATGTGTCAGCTGTACCAGTTTCCTTAGTGAGCCGGGTAGGATATCACCAAAGCAGACCCTCTGGGCAGTGACTTTAAGTCTGAAGAAACTGGTTATTCACCCTGCTTTTCTTTTTCCTATGAAGGAAAACTAGTGAGCCACGGATTTCACTCTTTTTGTTAGCAATGTTTCCTGGGGGATGAGATGATACAAGCAAAATGAATGTGTCTCTTCCTCCATTTTGGTGCAGTTATTTTCTTTCTTCCTCTACTGTGTTGTGGTACCTTCTTAAGTTGACTTCTGAGCTCTACCAATTATATTCACTCAGGGATGGCTGTCCATTATTGTGTTTCAGTGGTACAACAAAGGCTGAGATCTTTTGCTTCACTGCCTGATTGATATCACTCCCCCCATTATTGTTATCATTACTATTATTAAAATTTTTGCAAATTGGTACATAACTTTACAATTACTATTCAGAGACTTGACCATATAAACACATAATATATTTAAATGAATAAACACATCAATTAAAGACATATCAGGAAGTGTTAAACATAGTTATTCCTTAAACACAGCCCCATCTAGCATATACAATTTTTCCTTTGCCTCCTCCAAACATTTAAAATCTGGTTAAAAGTTTAGCATCTGCTGTCAGAAAACTGAGTCACAGAACAATCTGCTGTTTTGTTCAAACTTACTAGTATTGTAAGTGTCATGACTGGGATTTAAGCCACACTGTCTGCCTTGGGAGACCAGGCATTGGAACACTTACCTGTATTATATTTCTAAGTATTATAAGTAACTTTATTTATTTAGCATCAAGAAGCAAGGAAAATTAATATGAACTGGATTAGTGGTTACTAGAATAAAACCAGTAGATTGTAAACATATAAATATAGACATTTAAACCTTCTATAAGAAATTGATTACTACTCTCTCTATTGTTTCCTATGTTTCTGGTATGGTTTAAGTGGGCACTCAGCAAACAGAGGGACAAATTAGGTGCTTAAAATGAAATTATTTTAAAAATATATTAATTTGTCATGAAAGATTTTTCAGATTTTTTCTTGGAATAGGGGTAAAGGACATTGAATGCTATGTATTTCATTTCATCCTGGTACCTCACTAGGACAAATGCCGAATATTACATTGAAAGATACATGCCTGGAATTTAAACAGGCACTTAATTTGTTCGATAAGCATCGATAAAATGTCCTAGACACTGTGCTGGGGACTGATACTGAGATGAATGAGACTGTGTCCTACCTTTTGAATAATTCACCTTCCAAGATGGATAAATGCATGTAAAATTAGAATCATAATGCTAGGTAGAAAAGTACTATCAAAGCATCTTTAAATTTACAATATAAGTGGCAACCTTAGCAGTCTAGGAGAGTTGTGAAGACTTCACAGAGGGAAGTATCTTTGAGCTTTGTTTACATGAATGTAAGTTATTTTGCTATCCAAAAATATGGATAAAAAACATTTTAGGCATGGGAATAGCATGTGTACAGTCACAGAGAAACTGGAAGCAGAGAAAACTATCTCAGAGACTATTGTAATTGAGAGAAAATAAGGGGAAAAGCTGAAAATATAATAGTAAATAAGTTTATGTATATGTGCCACATTTTCCCTATCCAGTCTATCATTGATAGGCATTTGGGTTGGTTCCAGGTCTTTGCTATTGTAAACTGTGCTGCAGTGAACATTCATGTGCATGTGTCCTTATAGTAGAACGATTTGTAATCCTTTGGATATATACGCAGTAATGGAATTGTTGGGTCAAATGGAATTTCTATTTCTAGGTCCTTGAGGGATCGCCACACTGTCTTCCACAATGGTTGAACTAATTTACACTCCCACCAGCAGTGTAAAAGTGTTCCCCATTTCTCTACATCCTCTCCAGCATCTGTTGTCTCCAGATTTTTTAATTATTGCCATTCTATTGTATTAGTATGTTTTCACACTGCTGATAAAGACATACCCAAGGCTGGGTAATTATAAAGAAAAAAGATGTTTAATAGACTCATAGTTCCATGTGGCTGGGGAGGCCTCAGAATCATGGTGGAAAGTGAAAGGCATGTCTTTCATGGATGCAGGTAAGAGAAAATGAGAGCCGAGTGAAAAGGGAAACCTCTAATGAAACCATCAGATCTCCTGAAACTTATTCACTACCAAGAGAACAGTATGGGGAAACTGCCCCTATGATTCAGTTATTTCCAACCTCGTCTTTCCCACAACACATGGGAATTCTGGGAGCTACAATTCAAGATGAAATTTGGGTGGGGACACAACCAAACCATATCAACTGTATAAACAGGTGCTTTACATGTGTAAAATTTAGAGCTTATGATAGTAGTATATTATTAGTAAAATACCCATATGTAGGCAGAAATATATGACATCTGCATATAAATCACATAGATACTCTTTCCTAGAATAAAAACTAACAAAATGAGGCCTGACTCAATGAACTAAAAAAACCACAGATATTTCTACACTGAAAATCATTGGATTTTATTTTTCTAGAGCAAGGCACAATTTTAATGAATGTGGTTGAACTTCTCCTAGTCCAATCTAATTATTTTTTTCAGAATGTAATACATTTCTGAACTATTGGAAATTTGTACACATGAAAACAGTAGTTCTTATAATATAAACTTCAGGCAACAAACACATTTGGATAATTTCTAAATTGTAATTCACAAATTGTTGCATTAAGGTTACAATTATGACAACAAAAGCTAGACTTTTAAAGTATTGTAGAATAAGTGAGAGCAAACTTCTAAAATAGTTATAATTCCATAAACCAAATGTTTATAGAATTATTGCCATTTTAGCTATACCTTATTTATTTTGTTTTTTTATAACCCTATGAGAACCATCTCTCTTACTGCCATAAAACTAAACATGTAGTTCATTAAACTTTGCCCTTTCAAAAGGCTTATCATTTTAGTGATAATTTGTGATATTCATATGTATGTACATCATAATATTCAATAGAACTTTACTGTATTAGAGAAAGTATCTTTATTGAAAAGAAATAATAAAACATAAATATAAAATATTTGATTTTTTATAAGGTCACCAAATTTTAAGTTGTAAAAGATAATATTCTCTATCTTTTAGAAAATTAGCATGTTTGAGTCATAAGGTAAGCTATTTAAGGTTAATCAAAATTTTAAATTAAATTAAGTAATATAAATGAAGTATCAACTCACTTCATTTATTCCATGCTGAATATTAATACTCTTCATTAAATTAGAAAAGTATTTAGTAAGAAAATTTATTTTATCAGTTGCTTTACTTTCACACTAAAACTCTTTTGGTATGTTACTGAAGTGGTGATTACCAAGTTGACTGATGTACTCGACCAGTTGGGTGTTCGTGGGCTGCTGTAGAATAGATTTGGAAGCTCGTTGCAAAGTCCTTGATGTGTGTCTTACTGTATAGCCTGAATTATATTAGACAAACATAAATAGATCTATCAGGGATAGCTGAGCCCAGTCTGTTGGAAAGAATATAGGCAGAATTAGCTCTCTTTCCTGGTTCCATGCAGTTCTCCATTGGGGCAGCACTCCTGATCCAAAGGCAAACTCACACAAATCTCCAGGAAAATAAAAATTAAAAAGCTTGTTCATGAAGAGTGATCTATGACTGCACAACTAAATCCAGATATGACCTGAGTGATCCTAAATATCACATTCTGAATAAGAAAAATGTTTTTTTAGCACACATATCTATGATTGTATCTGTTACTGTTTGTAAAGATTCAAGGAAAAGCACTTCCGACCATAAATTGTTTTATTAAGAAAGCACTCTACCTTTGCACCTTCAGGGAAGAGAGAGTGGGAGGAACAAGGTAAACTTTCTATTCATGTATTATACCAAGTGCCCATTAAAAAATGATCCACTGTTACAGAGAGGAAAGAGGACAAAAACGTACTGGACCATTACCTTGCTTTAGCTTGATCCTCATTACACTCAAATACATATTCATGAATTCCCCTCAGATGTTGGGTTACAGGTAGAAAAATAAAAGATATCTGGGATAGCGCTTGAACTTAAAAAAGAAAAAAAAAAAGTCCTGCTATTTTTTCATCTGTATTTATGGTTTGTTATTAGCAAGTACTTCTTACAATAAAAATTAGAAAATAAACACATTTATTAAAAACGAATTCATTATTTTAATACAATTTTTAAAAAATGATACTAAGGTCAGTAATTGCCATTGAGTTCCATTTTAGCATACTGAATATTTAGATGAAAACAACATGTTGGATGAAGCATTTATTTGTTAACAGAATAAATAACAGAAATAAGTATCTTTGATCCCTTTAATAAATTCAGCTTCACACCCCTAAGTATATAAAACCATCACATTACAATTCTGTATTGTTAACAGCTTCTTATCAGCATTGCCACACATCAGAATGAAAATAAGCTGTGGGTTATTTTTCTAGGTATATCTGATGCATTAACACTTATTAACGAAAACTAGTATAATTAGACATTTTAATTATAAAATAATTATAGCTATAATATAATGATATAACAAAAAACTTCATATGCCACTGTCAGTATAAATATACATAGAAATTCACATGCGTATATTTTCCTTTGGAATTTTGCTGATGGCATACATTTATCTGGAATGTTGACATTATTTCACGCATAATATTTGAAATAAAAAATAAGAATATTATAGAGATAATGTATTTATTTCTTCAGTGTTCATTTGCAGGTGGAATAGTTCAATACTATTATTTTAGCAATGTATTTACTCATTCAGTGAGCTACATAATTTATTCATTTAGAAAACCAGCACCAAGACATGCAATCCAAGTTTTTGTAGAATTTTTTTTCAACCAATGGGTTTTCCTGGATGTGGCAGAGGGGAAAAGCCATGGTTTGAGAAAAGAGAAAAATACTTCTCACCCTCTGATAATGGTATTTGTATTCTTGCTATCTTTCTTTTATTTTTTATGTTCCTTTTTATTATAGTGTAGAACTTATTGATTTGGAGAGCAAGAGTATTTAAAATGGAAATAGTCTATCTTTATTTTTCTTTTTTATCCCCCCCCTCTGGTTTTTTTTTCATTTTATTGCATTTTAAGTTTTGGGGTACATATGCAGGACATGCAAGATAGTTGCATAGGTACAGACATGGCAGTGTGGTTTGCTGTCTTCCTCCCCTTCACCCACATCTGGCATTTCATCCCCAGCTCCTCCGCCCTCATGTCTCTCCTCTATTCCCCCCAATAGAGCCCAGAGTGCAGTGCTCCCTTCCCTGTGTCCATGTGTTCTCACTGTTCATCACCCACCTATGAGTGAGAACATGTGGTATTTCATTTTATATTCTTGTGTCAGTTTGCTGAGAATGATGTTCTCCAGATTCATCCATGTCCCCACAAAGGACACAAACTCATCGTTTTTGATTGCTGCATAATATTTCATGATGTATATGTGCCACATTTTCTCAGTCCAGTCTATCATCAATGGGCATTTGGGTTGGTTCCAGGTCTTTGCTATTGTAAACAGTGCTGAAGTGAACATTCGTGTGCATGTGTACTTATGCCTTTTTTTTCTTTTTTTTTTTTGTTTTTATTGCATTTTAGGATTTGGGGTACATGTGCAGAACATGCAAGATAGTTGCATAGGTACACACGTGGCAGTGTGTTTTGCTGCCTTCTGCCCCCTCACCCATATTTGGCATTTCTCCCCATGCCATCCCTACCCCGCTCCCCCCCCCGCTGTCCCTCCCCTATTTCCCCCAATAGACCTCAGTGTGTGGTGCTCCCTTCCCTGTGTCCAT
>CM052650.1:30782556-30811020 GCA_028533165.1 Leontopithecus rosalia | reverse complement strand
GGAGACGATCTGTACTTTATAGGAGCTCAAGTGCTGTTCTGTGAGCTCCGTTGTTCATTCAGTTTTGCTAGGCAAGTACATTCAAGTCTGTTGTGGCAGAACTCATGAAACTGGTTTTTTTCCTCAGATGCTCTGTCTTGGGGAGTTAGGGCTTTACTTGTGAGTATCCGTTGTGCTGTCCTGCCCAGCTAGGAGGCAGTCTAGTCACTATTTGGCTGCCGAGGCTCCGTCCTGCTGGCGTGAGGTTCGCCCTTTTGCTGTGGTCTCCGTCCTGCTGTTTTGGGCTCCGCCCAACTGACCTAGACTTTGCTCTGCTAATGTGGGCTCTGCCCTGTAGGTGGAGTCTCTCTGTTATTGCGGGTTGCCTTGGCAATGGCTGACTGCGTCAGCAGTGGGCGGGGACCTCAGTAGGGGCCGAAGCTCTCGGCAATGGCAGACGCCCCTCCCCCACGGAGCTGCACAGTCATGTGTTCTGCTCTTCCAGCAGTGTAACTCTCAACCCCCCGGCACTCCGAATCGACTTATTGCTTGTCCCTGTGGGGGTGGGACCTGTCGAGCCTGATCACTTGGCTCCCTGCCTCCGAGCCTTTTGCTTTTTTTTCTTTTTAAGTTGTAGGGTTGACTCTCTCCTAGGTGCCTCAGTCGCTGGCCGAAAGGGCACCGGGATCTGTGTGATTTCCAGTGCAGCCACCCACTGTGCTGGTTCATAATTCACCTCCCAGAAATCTCCTGGTCTAGTTCACCGTCCAAAACCCGTTCAGTCAGATGAACATAGCAATCTGCCCTCCCACGTCTCAAATTGTCGGTTTAACAGGGCGCCCAGACCCGTGTGTTTTGTGCGCCGGCCACTGCGGCGGCTCTGGCTGTCTGGCCGTACCAGCAGAGAGCGCTGCGCTTGAGTCCTGCATGCCTTTTACACCTGGGCTTTTCCCCCGCTCTGTGGGCTATAAGGATCCATCTGAAAATGCGGTGTTTGCTTACCCTCTGTGTCTTGACTGAGAGCTGCAGTGGTGAGTTGCTTCTAGAGCGCCATCTTCCTCCCTCACCTTTATTTTTCTTACCATAATTATGGTCTTAATGCCACAGTTTTCTTAATGATTGAATTAAAAGATAAACTAATGATAAATCCATAAAACATCATAAAATAGTGTCATCTAGGTGATTCTGCTCTACTTGACTATAAATTATAAATGGTCCTTCAAGGAAAAAAAAGTTTAATTTGATATTTGCAGTGGTAATTTTGCAGGTAAGAAATTAAACTTTCAATGTAAGGTTGTATTTTACTTTTTTGGTAGCTTTTTTTTTTGAGACAGAGCTCTTGTTACCCAAATTGTAGTGCAATGGCACGATCTCGGCTCATCGCACCCTCCGCTTCCTGGGTTCAAGCAATTCTCCTGCCTCAGCCTCCCGAGTAGCTGGGACTACATGCACACGCCACCATGCCCAGCTAATTTTTGTATTTTCTGTAGAGACGGGGTTTCATCATATTGACCAGGATGGTCTCAATGTCTTGACCTTGTGATCCACCCGCCCCGGCCTCCCAAACTGCTGGGATTATAGGCATGAGCCACCGCGCCCGGCCAGCATTTCTTTTTTTAATCCAAGTTATAACTTCTGGGGTACATGTGCAGGATATGCAGGTATACGTGTTCCATGGTAATTTGCTGCAAAGATCAACCCATTACCTAGGTATTAAGCCAAGCCTCCATTAGCTATTCTTCCTGATGCTCAACTTTTCCCTTATCTCCCCCAACAGGCCCCAGTGTGTGTTGTTCCCCACCATGCGCCCATGTGTTCTCATCATTCAGCACCTATATATATGTGAAAACATTCAGTGTTTGATTTCCTGTTCTTGCCTTAGTTTGCTGGGAAAAATGGCTTCCAGCTCCATCCATGTCCCTAAAAAGACAATGATCTTTCTTTTATAGCTGCATAGTATTCCATCATGTATAGGCACCACATTTTCTTTATTCAGTCTATCATTGATAGGCATTTGGATTGATTCCATGTCTTTGCTATTGTGAATAGTGCTACAATGAACAGCATATGCCTGTGTCTTTTTAACAGAATGATTTATATTCTTTTGGGTATATACCCAATAATGGGGTAGTTGGGTCAAAAGGTATTTCTGCTTCTAGATCTTTGAGAAATTATCACTGTCTTCCAAAATGCTTGGACTAATTTACACTCCCACCAACATTGTAAAAGTATGCCTTTTTTTCTGCAACCACATTAGCATCTGTTGTTTTTTGACTTTTTAAAAATCACCATTCTGATTATCATGAGGTGTATCTCATGTGTTTTTTATTTCCATTTTTTCTAATGAACAGTGATGTTGAGCTTTTTTTACATGCTTCTTGGCTGCATAAATATCTTCTTTTGAGAAGTGTCTGTTCCTGTCCTTTAACCACTTTTTAATGGGGTTGTTATTCTTGTAAATTCATAAACACTATATATTCGACCTTAGTCAGATAAATAAATTGCAAAAGTTTTCTCCCACACTACAGATTGTCCTTTCACTCTGATGATAGTTTCATTTGCTATTTAGAATCTCTTTAGTTTCATTAGATCCCATTTGTCAATTTTAGCTTTTGTTGCAATTGCTTTTGGGATTTTTGTCAGGAAATCTTTGCCTGGCCTATGTTTAAATGGTATTGCCTAGGTTTTCTTCTACGGTATTTATGGTTTTGTATTTTACATTTTAAGTCTTTAATCCATCTTGAGTTCATTTTTGTAAAAGGTGTAGAAAGGTGTTCAGTTTCAATTTTCTGCATATAGCTAGCCAGTTCTATCATCACCATTTATTAAATAGGGAATCATTTCCCTGTTACTTTTTTCAGGTTTGTTGAAGATCAGATAGTTGTAGGTGTGCAGTCTTATTTCCAAGTTCTCTATTATGTTCCATTGGTTTATTTGTGCGTTTTTCTACCAGTATTATGCTGTTTTGGTTACTATAGCCTCGTATAATTTGAAGTCGGGTAGCTTGATGCCTCCAGTTTTGCTTTTTTTGCTTAGGATTCTCTTGGCTAGTCAGGCTGTTTTTTGGTTCTGAATGAATTTTAAAATAGTTTTTTTCTAATTCTGTGAAGAATGTCAATGGTAATTTAATATGAATAACATTGAATCTATAAATTACTTTCAGCAGTATGTCCATTGCCACAATATTGATTCTTCCTCTCCATGAGCGTCGAATGTTTTTCCATTTATTTGGGTCCTGTCTGATTTATTGGAGCAGTGGTTTGTTGTTCTCTTTGAAGAGGTCCTTCACTTCCCTTGTTAGCTGTATTTCTAGGTATTTTATTCTCTTTTCAGCAATTATGAATGACAGGCCATTAATGATTTGGCTCTATGCTTGCTTGTTGGTGATATATAGGAATGCTAGGGATTTTTGTATACTGATTTTGGATGCTGAGATTGTTGAAGTAGTTTATCAACTTAAGGAGTTTTGGGCTGAGACAATTGGATTTTACAGAATCATGTCCTCTGCTAACAAAGAATCATGTCCTTTCTTTCTATTTGAATACTTTTTATTTCTTTATCTTGCCAGATTGCCATGGCTAGAGTTTCCAATACTATGCTGAATAGGAGTGGTTTGTGCTGGTTTTCAAAGGGAATGATTCCAGCTTTTGCTCATTCATTATGACATTGTCCCTGAGCTTGTCATAGATGATTCTTATTATGTTGAGGTATGTTCATTTGATACCTAGTTTATTGAAAATTTTTAACATGAAGAGATTTTGAATTTTATCCAAGACCTTTTCAGCATCTATTGAGATAATTGTGTGTTTTTTTTTCTTTAGTTCTGTTTATGTGATAAATTACGTTTGTCGATATGTTCAAGCTTGAAGTTTGTTGTTGTTGTTGTTGTTGTTGTTGTTGTTGTTGTATCTCTGTAGGTTTTGGAATCAGGAGGATGGTGGCCTCATAAAATGTGTTAGAGAGGAGTTTCTCTTTTTCAGTTGTGTGGAATAGTTTAAGTAGAAATGGTACCAGCTCCTCTTTGCACACCTGGTAGAATTTAGCTGTGAATCTGCCTAGTCTTGAACAGTAGGCTACTTATTACTGCCTCAATTTCAGAACTCATCATTGGTCTATTCAGGGATTCAATTTCTTCCTGGGTCAGTCTTGTGTGGGTGTAAGTCTCCAGGAATGTATCAATTTCTTCTAGATTTTATAGTTTTTGTGCAGAGACCTGTTTATAGTATTCTATACTATACTATGTTTGTATTACTGAGGGGTCAGTGGTGATACTCCCCATATTATTTTAATTGTATCTATTTGATTCTTCTCTCTTTTCTTCTTTATTAGTCTAGCTGGTGGTCAATCTTATCAACTGTTTGAAAAAAACTGCTTCTAATATTTTTTTTATTTTTGAAGGGCTTTTTTTATGTCTCTCTCTCCTTCATTTCTACTATGATCTAGGCTATTTCTTGTCTTTTGCTAGCTTTGGGATTTGTTTGCTTTCCATTCCGTAGTTCTTTTAGTTGTGATGTCAAGTTGTTGATCAGAGATCTTTCTAGCTCTTTGATGTGGGCATTTTGTATGATAAATTTCCCTCAACATAAGAAGTTTTAAAAGGACAATCCAGTAAATGTAAGTAAATACCTAATCTGCTAAATTTCCATTGTGGCAGATGAAATGTAGTATTTCATACTTTAAGGAGAAAGTCAAGATTAAATTATATGGGCATGTTTTTATTGTTTTTGAATAAAACAATAAAACCAATAAAATACCCAATATGGGCATGTTTTATTGTTTATGAATAAAAGAAATATGAATACAATTTAATGATTTAGAATATAATTTGATAAATTGACCAAATGGAAAATATTCAGTCACTTATTTGCTCATTTGTTATTTATACAAAATACTAGAAGTGGTAACACTCTTTTCAAGTGTGGACTTCAAAATCTTCAAATCCAGGCTTTGTATTTTGGTGGTTTGTGCTGCTGGCAAGTATACTAACCTCTCTATTTCTGTTTCTATATGTAAAATGTTAAGATACTAGAGATTTTCTCAATGATGTTGTGTGCATTTAATGAAATATTTTATGAAGCATTATACATGTGCATTTATATAAATGCTTAGCAAACCAATTGTTTCAATAAATATTTATAGCATCCTATGTCTTAATCTTGCTTTATTTTTCTTATCAGTCAGGATATTAAATAGGGTTTATTATCTGAAGTGTTTTAGATTTGTTTGCTTACATGTTGTGATGGATATATTTATTCATTTGTTATCCAAGATAGTACAAATTCTTGAAGGGAAGAAATTTAAAACTTAAATTATTTTATATATGTGTTCAACATTTGCATTTTCAAGTACAGGAAACTTCAGTGGTTTTTGCACATTGTTAAAAGTAGGATCTTGATGTTTTATATGTCAATAAATAAATTCTAAAATTTCACATTTACGAGTGTTAACTCATTATAGCATAATGTTGAAAATGCTTTCCCTTTTTCTTTTAGCATTATTTTAAGTTTTTCATTAATAGACTTTTTTATTGTACTTTAAGTTCTGGGGTACATGTGCAGATCTTGCAGGATTGTTGTATAGTTACACATACCCCATGGTGGTTTGCTGTCTCCATCCCCGGTCACCTACATCAGGCATTTCTCCCAATGTTATCCCTCCCCAACCTCTTCACCCCCTGCTGTCCCTCCCCTAACCCCCTACTCCCCAACAGACCCCAGTGTGTGATGTTCCCCCTCCCTGTGCCCTTGTGTTCTCATTGTTGAACCCACCTATGAGTGAGAACATGCTTTTTAAAATAGTTTTAGGTTTACAAAAGAATTGAGTGGGAAGTACAGTTGTAATCACAGTTTTTTTTAGCATACAAAAGTTTTGCACTTTATTTAGTCGGGCATTAATTAAGTATCTTCATTAATTTAATATTAAGAAATTATGCTGTGTCACATAGTGATTTAATCATTGTTGAGAAAGCACTATTCAGAAAGGGCAAGACACTTGACCTCATAGAGATTACATTCTAGTGTGGGAGATCAAAATATAAATTAATAACAAATAGAGAAAAGATGTATGATGTGGTGGGTGCTATAAAGAATAAATAGCATGATGTAATAGCTGCCTGGAGTATGTATTTGTGGAGGACAGACATTACTTTATGTAGGGTAATTTATCTCTGAGTATATACCATTTTAAGAACATTGGGAAGAACCAGACAGAGAATAATGCCAAAGTGAAGGATGTTAGCTCAGAATAAGCTTGGCAAGTGCAAGGAATTCAATGGGAGGCTTGTGAGTGAGTGGGTGGAGGTCATATAAAATGAGTCAGGAGAAAGGCAGGCAGGCAACAAAATGAGGGCTTTATATGCCATGGAAAGAAACTGAAGGTTATTCTCTTCAATTGTAGATAAATCTCAGGGCTGCTTTACAGAGACAGTTCAGTGTAGAGTTTATACTGTAGGCTCTGGCTGTGAGCATGTGGGAGTAAATCTTGCCTTGCCACTCTTTAGCTGTGTGACTTTGTTAATGAATGCTAAAGTCATAAATTATTCATGTTTTCAGTTTCTTCATTTAAAAATGAGGGCCATAAGTTGAGATTAATATGCAGATTAATGTGTTATAATAGCCAAGATACAGAACAGTACATGGCCCATACTACATGTTTAATAATTGTTAGTCAATATTATGTTTTAGAGTATAATCTTGCTGTTGAACGACAAACATGGTAAGCTTGTGGGTAATCGAAAATAATTTGGGAGGCTGCTATTGAATTTCAGCTGTAGACTACTTTTTGTGTGGTGGTAAAAACGATAGAGAGAAACTACCTGATAAGCAATAGGCTTTAGAGATAAAATAAATAGGATTTGTTAAGAAATGAAAATACGGGGTTAGGGAATTAGACTACCAATGTTTTCCTGCATTTTTTCTTCCTTTGCATTTTTACTATTTACCTTTTTTTTTTAATCTGGAACCTAAATAAGTAGTTATTTACCTTTGTTTGATATTTTATAATGAAATTTATTTTGGATATAGAGACAGATATGAACCCAATTTTTCATTCATTTGTCAAGTATTGTTTATTAAATATTCTAATATCTGTTTCATTTTCTTCATTATCTGTTCAAGTATGCATATTCTAGACTCCTATTTCGATATATAAATCAGTTCTCTACTCTGAAAACAAGGCCACAATTGCTTAGGAATTGAAAAGGTAATGTAGGCCTTAATTTCTACTAAAGCAAGTTTTAACAGAGCCTTTCCATTCACCAAGCTGTTAGGTGTTCTTACTGACTGACCTTTTCATTTAAAATTTTAAAAATAATTTGCATTTGATTATCATTGCATTAAGCATATATGTTTATTTGGGGAAGAAATGACATCTTTATAGCATACAATAGCCAGAAACGATTTAGAATTATCCCCACATTTACTTAGTATATTTTTTTATTTCTCAAGTAAAGTCATATCTATGTTATTATATACACAATTATAATATTTCAAATACAATATAACTTGAACATTCTGCACATTACTAGGATAAATATCTTTACATTTTTATTGCCTACAAGAATACAATTTTATTTATTCAGTTTTAAAAAACTGTAGTGTATTGTCATAAAGATAATGTAAAAAATTTTAAAAAACAAAAATATTACAATGTACATTCCCCTTGTTTCCCTCAGTATTCCAAATCTTTAAAAATTACATGACCTGAAATAATTATATATTATTATTATTATATTAATATTTAATAGGTGTACCTCTTTGTTGTTGCTATCATTAACACATTGATCAGTCTGTACAGAATAATTTTAAATAGTTCAGTAATACTGGGTATGAGAGTGTCCGGAAAAACAACATTTAATATTCTACTGAAAACCAGCTTGAGATGGATTATCTTCAACATATCAAGAAAGCATCTTTCTTTTCTTCCTTTATAATGTCAGGAATTTAAAAGATACTTGTGTGCTACTAAAATTGTATTTATTCGACACTAACATAGCTGTTAACCTCCTCCAATGTGGTATATATGTTGCTAAAAAAATGAGTTTACAAACATAGGATTATAGATGAAGTGAGAAGGTGGCCAAGTGTTAATTAACTGAAAGACAAGTGGAATAATTAAGCTGTAATATTTTATGAGCATTACAAATGACAACACAAATTGTCATTGCTCAAGAATGTCTCTGAAAAATTTTCTCATAGTTTTCTTATCTCCAGATTTATTTTTATTTGTTGTCAAGTTGGGTTGGGAATAAAATATATTTCTTTTCAATATCTATTTTCTTGTGAATTTTAAATGATATTTCTGTTTCTTTTTATTCTGAAAAAAATAGGGCTGTTGTGGACTCCATAGTTCCCTCCAAACTTCCTATGTTGAAGTCCTAACTTCTAATATGTCAGAATGTGACTATATTTGGACTTAGGGACTCTAAAGAGGTCATTAGGCTAAAATGAGGTCATGAGAATGGACCCTAATTCAATCTGACTGATACCATTACATCCTGGAAGAGGAGATTAAGGCAGAGAGAGAAACAGCAGAGCTGTGCACACTCGGAGGCGAGGCCACATGAGGATACAGTGAGAAGACAGCCATCTTCAAGCCAAGGAGAGAGGCTTCAGAAGAAACCAAACACTGCCAGCACCATGTTTTTGGACTTCCGGCCTTCAGAATTGTGAGAAAATGAATTTCTGTTGTTTAAGCCTCCCACTCTGTGGCATTATGTTACAGCATCTCTAGCAAATTAAGAAGAAGGTCTAGAAAAGTTAGTTTCTCACCGTGAGGGAATGTCTTGGATTCAAATCAAGATATATCATAGCCCAATGGCATCAACACAATATACACCTGAGACACCAAAATTAATTTTCTGTCATACCGTTAGTTTCTCTTACTTGTGTTTAAAAAATGTGCATTGGTTTTCTTTCAAAATGTTGACTTGGAATATCTACAAATGAAATTATATTGCAACTATTACATGAGTTTTCACTCTGAGAAAATTTGGAAATTCATAGTTTTAAGCAAAAATATGACATTTATCTTTGAAATGTTGACCTTTTCAAACCTAAACAAGTTTTTCTCAGTAACAAAACAGATTCTTCCCTGGGGAAAAAAAAAACATGATCTCATGAGATCTTTTGATCTCATGAAATATTCAAAGCGATAATGAAGCATGTTTTGCTTTCCTGTAAACCTGTTAAGATATTATTTTTCTGAGTTTGACAGTGGTGAAAATTTTATCACACAGCATGAAATGTGTTATTTTGATACATCGACACCATTTCAAAACATATCCTTGCACATTCAAATTTGTCACAAAGAATATTTTCCTATGAACTTCACAGACAATTTCCAAGGGACTAAAAAAATATATTAGTTTCATATGCAGAATAACTTTTACACTGTTAATTGGTAAGGACACACTGATTAAAGCATTGATGATGGATTAACATCACATTATAATTTAAAGGCAAACCTGAAATGTAATTTCTGACATGGATATCCAGATAAGCTGGAAAAGAGATCTTTGAATTAGAGTAATTAACAATCTTATTTTCCAACTCTATTTACAGAATGCTAACTAAAGTCAATATGAGCTTATGATTTTAATAGAAAGGAACAATGTTTAAAAAATCTTACCACCATGAATCAAAGCACCAAGAATGCAATCTTATTGTATTGCTTTGTTCTCCTTTCATTATCTACAGATATATCTCTATATAGTATTTCTACTTCAGAGATGAAAGATAGATGTGTGGTAGAAGTGAAGCAAAAGAAAGAGCTCTCCATACAAAAAAATTAAATACTAACAGATAATAGAATGTTATTATTTTGAATGTTACCTTTTCTATATTTGTGACTATGCATCTAATCAATTTCCAAGTTTGGCCTTTTTTAATCTCCTTATCATTATTGCATACTTATTAATTCTCATCGCCACTATCTTACTTATGTAAAGTTACTTTTATTTTTCAGTGGAATTCGGCAATCACATTCAAATTCATCTTCTAGTTTTCACTTTCACCTTCTTCCATCAAATACACTTTTAAAAAGAAAATTATGCCATTGCATATGTTCCTTATAATATTTTATTAAATTATTTCAATGTATCCTGACAATCTCATGATAAAATACTTACATTTGAATTACTCAATGCCTACTCTCATTATACCAATTATCCTACCATTCCACCTTTTCGTTGGTTTTTACATTGGTCTCTGTTTCTGGCATATTGAACTTCTCCTCTGACCTGGTGGTTTGCAAAGAACTGTCACATACTTCTAATTACATATGCCTTCTATCAAATATCTTCCTACAAGCTTATATTTTAATAAATAAAGAAATAGTGCTGCCCAATGCCATCAGTATGATTTTTTAAGACTTATTTTTGAAGAGTAGACTTAAAAATTGTTTCCTCATGAAGACTTATTAAATAGTTTATGGCTTCTCGCCAAAATTAGCTATTTATTTTTCCCAATTCTTGTAAAATTTTATGTTATTAATGTATCCTGTTCTGCCTGCTTTTATACTACATGTGTATGTCTGTTCAAAAAGTAACCAACTTAAGAGAAGTGTTTTAATATGTTTGTATAGCTTCTTAGGATTTAGCATAGTGTCTTTTATAGTATCACAATGAAAATAATTTTTAATTGAATTGAATAAATATTAATTCATACAGTAATTTCACGATGTATATCTGAATGCAAGCATGCACACAGACATATTTTCCTTGATCAAAACCTTTTGATAGAAATCAAATGTAGGTGTGTGTATATATACAGTGTGTGTGTGTGTGTGTGTGTGTGTGTGTATACACACACACACACACACACACACATGCACTCTGGTATATTTTACATATCTGCTTTTTGAGGAATCAATGTCTGTTTTTGAGGAGGAACAAGTAACAAGCAGAAGTGGCCTACATAAATCCAAATGACTTTAGACATTTCAAGTACTGGAAAGCAAGATTATAACTATATATGAAGAAATGGACCATCCCTGCTGAAATCATTCTGCAACAAGTTGTGCTTTCATTTATAATTGAAATCACCAAACTCTAATGATTAAAAATAAAATCTAATAGTAACTCTGAACTTTTACTTTTCAAAGATCTCTCACTGCTACATAGGTTGTGGTGTCAGAAGGAAGATAAACACTTTCAGGGCACATTCTCCCTCAGGCCCATTTCTAGTTTCCCTGCTCTTTCATCTTGATAATCTACCTGAGTAATTTTAGCACATCCTGATTAAGCAGGGCTTTCCATCAGTTTAATATGGTGTCTGTTAATAAAGGTTGAGAACAATTTTGGGGCTGTGATTAACACCCTTTGACCCTTAGCTGAGAAATATAGCTGTTTAAATCCATGTAGTATATAGGCCTTTTGTGCATGAAAATTGCTCCTAAGCAATGCATTTTGGTGACAAGGCAGAAAAATGTGAGCAGAATAAAATTCCTTTGTGTTTATTTCCCTTGGAGTAGATGAACTGAAGAATATAAAGCTGTTCTTGAAATGACTGTCAGAAGAAATCTTTGAGTTAAGAACATTTAAGTACCCAAATGATTAACTTGAGTCTTGTTCAAGCATAACCGCCAAACCCAAACAAAATCATGTTGTTAATATAACCGAATATAGGAAATTAAATAGGCTCAAGTGGAATTTTAGTGAACTGAATTTATCTCGATTATTTCAAAAATGTAAAGTGTTGGATAAATTACTTTATAACAATTGGGCACTTGACATGAACTTTGAAGATTACTTTTGGGAATCCAAGTAGTAAATTTTTATCATTCTTGGGTCTTAGGTTGGTGATTTTAAGTACTTATCAATACCCTCCAGATGCATTTTGTGCTTACCTGGAAAATTAGTCATATTGCTGTTATGAAATGTTATTATATATAATAATTTGAATGAATGAGACAGATGCTTCAAAGCTAATTTCACTCATCTAATTTCACTGGGTATCAGTGGGGGATTTGTTCCAAAACCCCACCATTGGATACCAAAATTTACAAATACTCAATTATCTTATATAAAATGGTTTAGTGTTTGCATATAACCTAAGTAAACCCTCTTGTATACTGTAAATTATCTCTAGATTGCTTATAATACCTAATACAATGTAAATGTCATGTAAATTATGGTTGTGCCATATTTCTTAGGAATTTTTAAGTCTCAATATGTTCAGTACATACAACCATCTATTTTTATGTTCTTCAAATTTTAGATCTGCAGTTGGTTCAATCCCTGGATGAAGAACCCATCAAAATGGAGGGCTGATTGTAGCTTTTTTGCTGGTAATATTAAATCATTTTTGATATTAAAATAAATTAACTTTTATATGAAAATTCCCAAGGGAAACCAATCTGTTATAGGCATTTTGTACAATAAATGCATACATATAGGTTTTCAAAAATGTGATATCCTGGTTAATTTATTATTTATGTTAAGAACTACCATTGCTATACTAAAGCAATAACTTTTTAAGGTTTTGATAAATCCCAGGAAACACTGCAGAATTTTGCTATATTTCAGCTTCACCAACCTAGTTTTTAATATTTTTAAATTTAGTCTAATCCTAGAAGTTCAAATGCTTTTTAATGGTGGCTTGAGGTTACTTACAATCTGGTTAAAAATTAATTTCCTGTTGAAATGCAAATTGAGTATCTTACACAACAACATTCTGGTGATGGCAACAGAGTTCCCAGAGAAATATGAACATTATAGATTTTTGGTGGCATACATAAAAAGTAAAAAGCATAAATTTAGTGTTAAGATCTGAGGCACCTTAGATAATTTTCTAATATCTAGTTAGCTATGAAGAAGCCATTGAAAACTATTATGTACTAATAGTAAAATGTATATATTTTTCTCTATGTTTTTTCACTCCTGGGAGCTCTTTCAGATTCGTATAGTCTGAGTGTTGTTACATGTCTCTAATGCATAATGGTCATTAAATATAAATAATGTATTAATTATCTGGGGTTGATTTAATGTTTTCAAGGTTTTGAAGCTAAGATTCTGCAACTCTGTAAATAAATTTAATTTCTTTTGAGATTCCTGTCTGGTTTGTTTAATAGGAAATCACATTTTACTGTATTATGCCTTGACTAGGCCCAACAACTTCATTTACCATACTTTGTTTCATTTTGTTTTAATGCTTACTTTAGCCCTGCCTACCTTACCCAGGAGCCCCTTTATAATTAGAAAACTTGTTATCTTTGGGGCACATTTTAAGCTTCAAATTGCTGACTTATAATTGACCATAAATCATAGCAGAATAATTTTTATATGACTTCTCCATTAATGACCCATATTTCAATTTTTGAATTCAGTGGTCCATTAAAATGAAAAATTTTAAGGTAATATACAGATAAATTATATTCTGTAGAAAGCAATATGGTCTTATTAGAAAAAGAAATGAACTTGATCAAAGATGTGAATTGCAGCTTCAGATCCTCTACTTGATAAGTATCTTGATAATTCTGATATCAATTTTGTCATCTGTGGAAATAGAAATATAAATCCATTAGGATATTACTGGTCACTAATCCACTTAGCACATGATACATTATCGTGTTGACCAGGTCACAGTTTGTAAATATCAGAAATTAAATTACTTCTCATTTTCTGTGAGTCATCCTAACTTATACAATCATACAAAGTAGTGTCAACACTATAGATTTCAAAACTGTCAAAGACAATGTGTTTAAACATCAAAATTTATAGGTAAAATTAACGTGGAAAGTCTTAAGTGGAATATATTATTTACATCTTCATGTACATGAAGGGCTATGTTGTCAGCATTCATGTAATAAATTGTTTAAAATAACAGGGTGATAGGACTGAAGTTGAAAGTGAAACTCAGGACTAGAATTAAACTCCAACAGAAATAATTGATGATAAATATTAAATATTAATAAAGTTATATTTGATAATATAGTAAAATGGATAATATTCTAAGTGGATAAAATAATAAATTACTATTTTAGTTATAAATAATGTATTTTGATTTATAAATTTAGTGATTATTATATTTTGAGGTCCTGCACATTAGTACTCACTTCTTCCTGAAAATTCATTTATCATTGCTACATTTCTTGGGAAAATCTTTCTTAGTTTGTCTCTCCTAGTTTAGGTTCTTTCTATTTACTTTCTATTCTTGTGCTATTACGTAGAGAAGCAGAAATAACGTCTTCTGATGAAATATTTCAAATCATACTATATATGATTTGTCCTTGGCAGTAGTCTAAATTCCTACTCTTCTTGATTCTATTGTCTTTTTTTTTTTTTTTGAGTTTCACTCTTGTTACCCAGGCTGGAGTGCAATGGCGCAATCTTGGCTCACCGCAACCTCTGCCTCCTGGGTTCAGGCAATTCTCCTGCTTCAGGCTCCTGTCTATTGTCTTTTTAAAAATTTATTTTGTTTATTTTTTTTAATTTTAAGAATTTTGTTATTATACTTTAAGTTCTGAGATACATGTGCAGAATGTTCAGATTGTTACATAGGTTTACATGTGCCATAGTGGTTTGCTGCACCCATCAACCCATTATCTACATTATGTATTTCTTCTAATACTACCTTCCCCTAGCCCTCTACCTCCCAACAGGCCCCGGTGTGTGATGTTTCCCTCCCTGTGTCCATGTGTTCTCATTGTTCAACTCCCACTTATGAGTGAGAACATGCTGTGTTTGGTTTTCTGTTCTTGTGTCAGTTGGCTGAGAATGATGGTTTCCAGCTTCATCCATGTCCCTGCCAAGGACATGAACTAAACAAGCAATGGGGAAAGGATTTCCTATTTAATAAATGGTGTTGGGAAAACTGGCTAGCCATATGCAGAAAACTGAAACTGGATCCATTGTGTTAATATACAGTATTATTTTAATTTGCACAGTTATACATCAGTCTATACATGCTATGTCTTTAAAAACTGTTGTTGACTTGAATTTTCTAAAACACTTACTTTTGGTTAAGCATATTGACATATTTTTATAGCCTATAGGTGCTAAACAAATTTTGATAATCCATTTAAAATTAAATGCTGCAAGATAACTTAATTGAAAGACTGTAAATACAATCAAATATGATGATACAAGATCAATAACATGATAGAAACAAAGTCACAAAAATTTGTTTGCTTATTAATAATTAGTTTTTATCATTGAAACACAGAAAGTACAGAATGCATTTCTATGCTTTTCATCTTAAGAAAAACATTTCTATAAATGATAATTGACTGGAAGTTTGGCATAATGAAGTGTAGTCTTCACTTAATACATATAATTTGGAGGAAAGTCTTCGAGGAAGCCTTCCTTGACAATAAAATTGAACAAGTCATTTAAAATTCACATATAAGTTTAGTTTAGAAACTTATTTACTGGAATATTTCACAAACACTATAAAAACTACCACATTAATTAGAATTTAAAGTGTTTTTTATTTCTAAAAGCAAATAAGTGGAGCACTATTCCCTAGTGAAAGTGTACCAGACATTGCCTACAGAGCCATACATACTGATTTCCTACAGTAATTAAACAGTAGGAAACATTTCAATGACTGATCTGTCAAGTATTAGAGTCCATGCCATTTTTTATATTTCTGTAGTTAGGAATAAATCAACTTTTTTCTTATCTAAAATGTTACTTATTTTCTTTTTAGTATAACCTACTTTGATTTCTGAAACTAATTGATATATTTGTAATATAGCCCCCCAAAAAATTTTTACCCCACCATCTACGTTGAAAATTGTAAAGCATGCCAAGATGCTAAAAGGTTTAAAAAAATCTGAAAAAGTTTAAATATCTTGCAGAAATAAATACATGGTCTTTTATGAAGCTTATATATGAACCATATTTAATATATTCCATGTATATACCTTCAAATAATAATCAGTTAAGTTTTAGCTATTTTCTTTCAGTGTATCTGATGATTATCAACTTGAAAGTGGGGAAAAATCTACTCAGTGATATATGAAAAGGAGTAAACACTAAGTGTATTAGATAGCATTTACCAAGAACAAACCACTCTAAAATTCAGTGAGTTGGAATAACAAATACTCTACTTACCTCTCATTTCTATAGTTGAACAATTTGGTTGAAAAACAAGTTTTTCCCCTTCAGCTGTTCCATATAGTCTCATTAATGCATTTGCCACCATATAGTACTCAACAAGATAATTGGGATATATGCTGTTGTTATGGTGGTTCACCAAGATTTCATAATATGCTAATACAAGATTTCCAAGATTATCAAAAGAGCAAGCTCTAATGCACAGGCAGTTTTCAAGCCTCTACTTACAACATTTGCTAAGGATATATTGTACAAAGCAAATAAGATGGCCATGCCCAGATTTATAAATAGAGAAATAGATTCTTGATGAGAGAGCTAGAATACAACATTACGAAGGGGAAGATACCTTGTGGGAAAAATAACTGTTAACATTTTGTATCTATATCAACAAAAATTCCAAGATAGCACCACAATAGAAGAGAATTACACTCTTTGGGAAAATCTGTGTTTTGAATTATGGCATACTATATAAAACTGTGTTCCTTTTGGCCACTTGACATTTGAACTTTCAAAGTTTGAAGAGTAAGTTACCTTGTCTTTATTTATACCACACTTAAAAAGCTTAAAACACCAATTCATTTACTTATTTCCTGAACTTCCCTTGTAGCAGCTAGAGTGTGGACACATGACCTTGGCTTTACCATTCAAAAATACCTACCTTCTCAATATAGAGCTAGTGATACAAAGCAAGATATACAGACCAGAAAGAAAAACAAAATTACACAGTAGCAGGTGCAGCAACTGCAACTTGTTTCAAGGAGCAGCACTGATGAGAATTCCAATGCCAGTTTCTCATGCACAATGTCACCACCATGATTGCAGTACTTCACAGTACTTCACAGAGCAATGTGGCAGGTTTTAGATTAAATATTCCAGACTACATAGCTTCTGTGTCAGATTTTCTTATCCTTCTGAAATGTCTGCCATCTATCCAATATCTGTCAATACAAATCTGCTTACTCAGTCTTGGAGCACAGGGAATATTTAGGGAAGTGATATTATTTTATGCTTGCAACTAAAATGCTAAACAAAACACTTGATAGAGTACTTACACAAATTAAGCATGAACTGCAAAAAGTTTGATACAATCATTTTTAAAAACATTTAGTTTTTCATTGAAATATATTCAGACAAATACTTATTTGAAGATAAAAAGATGCTAAAAATCATTTTATATTATACCAGCTATATATCTTCAATGATATCAGTTCCACATGCTAGCATTGAAGAAAAAGATTGCAAACAGTCCAAATATTAGATGTCCCATTTAAAGATAATTAATTATTGATTCTGTCAATTTAGTTAATATAATCAAATAATGAGTAAATCTTAACAAATGTATCTTTATTTCATAACTCAAAAAACTATAACTTATTGTGTTTAATGGAAATCCTCTCTACACCTGAGAATTTCTTTATCTAGGATTTCTTATTATTCAAATTTTCATTCAAATATTTCTCCTGGCTGGCTGTCATGGCTTTTGCCTCTATTCCTAATTACACTACAGGATTGGTTGAGCCTAGAGTTCAAGGTTTCAATGAGCTATGGTTGTGTCACTGTACTACAACCTGGGAAACAGAACAAGACCCTCCCTCTATTAAAAAACTATCAAGTAAAATTTTTTATCCTCAGGGCTTTCATAACCTTTCTATGTAAAATAAAAGACAGATTTGTTTGTCCATCAAATTATTTCTATTCCTTAGCCCGTTCCGTTGTCTATGTAGCATTCTATAAGGCAATGTAACATAAAATACCATTTTGTCGACATGCCACAAATTAGAAAACAAAAAACTCCATTAAACAGTGGAAAAAAGATCTGAATAGGCACTTCACCAAAGACAGACACAAATAACAAATAATCATATTAGAAGATGTTCAATATCATATGTTATTAAGATATTGCAAATTAAACTGATGACATCCCTTTTAGAATGGCTAAAATTTTTTCCAACATGACAACATCAAATGTTTCAAAAATATAGAACAACTAGGAACTCTCATTTATTGCTAGAAGGAATGCAAAATGATACAGCCACTTTACAACACACTTTGGAAGTTTCTTTCATAACAAAACCTAGCCTACTTATATAATCTAGCAATTGTGCTTCCTGGAGTTTGTCCAAATATGTTGGTAAAAACCTACACATGAATGTTTATAGCAGCCTATCCAGAACTGACAAAAGCTGGAAGCAATCAACATGTCCTTCAACAGATGAATGGGTAAAGAAATGGTGATACATCTGTATAATGAGTTATTATTCAGGAATAAAAAGTGAGCTATCAAGCCATGTAAAGACATGAAGCAACATTAAATGCATATTATTTGGTGGAAGAAGTCAGTCTTTCAAGGCTGCACACTATATGATTTCACCCTTATGACATTCTGGAAAAGGAAAAGACAAAATTATAGAGGTAGTAAAAAGATCAGTGGTTTCAAGAGGAGGGAGGAGAAATGAATAGATGGAGCACAGGGAATATTTAAGGAAGTAAAATTAGTTTATAATATTTTCCTAGTACATATATGACCTTGTATAATACATTTGCAAAAACGCACAAAACTGTAAAATGCAAAGACTTATCTTGAAGGTAATGTGTGGTGGACTTTAGTTAATATTCTATACTTAATAATGTCTTAATACTATTTCAATTATGTCAAATGGGTCACACTAATGCAAGATGTTAACAATAGGGGAAATGGTGAGTAAAAAAGAGAGAGAATATGTGGGAACTATCTGTACTATATGCTCAATTTTCTGTGAAACTAAATCTAAGCCAATGAAGTCCAATAATTAAAAAACAGCCTGGATTGAACCCCACCATGAGATGTTTATGCCTCAGTTTACTCATCTGAAAAATATGAATGAAAATATCTTACCTGACAGTGTGACTGTGAAATCCAACTAGAGTAACAGATGTAAATAGAAAAATGTCTGTCATATAATAAATACCTAACAAAATTAGCAATTGCTATAGCCTCCTCATTGTTAATTCTGTCTCCTATTTATTTTTTTTTCTTTTGGACTGCATCCTAGGTAATCTAAAAATCCATTGATGCAGGAGTATTTTTTGTCTTGTTTACAGGCAAAACAAAATTATTTTGAAGAGTGATTGACATATGGAGAAATCAATAAATATTTAAGTGAATAAAAGACTCAAGTGCAGTATTATTATTACATGTTTAATAATGAAAAAAGGAGCTGCCACTTTGCTAGTGAAATTAATCTTGAAAGTAATTTCTTCTTTTGCATTGAATATAAATTAGAGATCTTAAAATATTTAACATTGAAATATGACTCTTTATTTAGTACTATAAATTCTGCGTACTTCCCTAAATTACATTTTAAATGTGCAAGTCTCCCCCTCCCTGACCAGTTATAGTGCTCAGCTAATCTATTATTCTGTTACTATGGTTTCATAAACTGTTTTGGGATTAGTTAAACAGGAAGTTCTGGTCTCATCTTTCTTAGGAATTTTTGTCAAGAAAAGCCTTCAACTTTTATTAGTCATGCTGCATATGAAGAATTATTAAAATGCTTTATAGATAGAAGTTCTTTAATATGTAAGAACTTTCTTTGCTAAATTCTGTTTTGCTTCCTGGCATACTGATATATGGATTTAGAACTTAACTCCACTACTTGCTGGCTATGAGATCTCACATTACTCCTCAGAATTTTAAGCTATAGAGTAGAGATAGTGACAGTATCAAATTCATAGAATAAAAGTGAAGATTTGGTTACCTAACAGATATATATATATATACATACATCACATAGAACAGAATCCAGTACAGAGTAAACATTCAATGAATGTAAAAAACTATTAAAAAACATTTAAGTTATATATTTAAGTTATATATATATATATATATATATATATATATATATATATAACTTATATATATATATATATATATAACTTATATATATAAGTTGTTGCTACATATATATATTGTATAACATATAATGTAGTAACATATATATATACATATATAATGTATAACATATAGAAATAGACATATATATATAATGTAGTAACAGCTTTCTCATTCTAATATTTGGGAAAAAACACATTCGAAGGTGCAAAGTAATTCTAATAACTTGGTAAAGTGGATATTAACAAAGCCTTTATTTTCATTCCAATGCCTTGCTATGCCAGTTCCTTGTTCAGTTCTTTGGCCCTTAATTGCTAATATATCTTCAGCTAGCAATCTCAGATATTCTTTCTATTAATCACAATTTTATTGTGTAACAACCTATGCAGATGAATAACAATTTATCACAACTGTCAATAGAACCAACATGAGTGCTCACAATTCTGGTAGAAAGCGAAGCCCAGGTAAACTGGTATTATTTATAACAGAGTAAAAGATACCTCTAAAGGATTGCTTTACAGAGAGAAGTAATCAAAGTCGAGCCTTATGATGACATTCAGCCTAAGAGACACCATGCTCTAGAAAGTTTTTCCTGTTACTAATGCAAGGATTTATATTCAAGAGATTTCTACATGAGAATCAGACATCAGAAAATGTCAGTTCTGCACGAAGTAGTGCAACTAGTGAGATAAATTAGGGTTTACATAAACATACTTGTTGTGCTCTATTGAGAAAAACAAAAACAAAGCATGTGTGGATATTTTTTGAGTAATTAAAGTCATAAAGACTTAGTAGGTTACAAATTTATCAAAAAATTTCAAACTGAGGTATTGCCTGTTTAGCCTGAAAGTACTACATATTGAAACAAAATAAAAACCAGAACCAGAAAACTTATCATAAAAATTGAACCAAAACAGAACATAATTTAGACTGAGAACAAGACAATGACATATAATAACCATGTCATAATTAACTAGTTACTGAGTTGAGTGGGTAAAAACTTAACTGCAGAGCTATATTACATGATACCTTCTGTATTTATTCAGTTTGAGTCCACTTTACTTTTTCTCTGGTCTTCACATAGATACACCTTCAAGAATTTCTAAGAAGACATTCGTGAAATAAAATAAAATAAAAATAAAACATTTCAAACAATATTAGTAGTGGTAAGTTGCAATTCTGAATTATAAACCACACATGTTTCTTATTTATGTTTTAATAGCCACACTTCCAAGATGTGCTTCTCAAATTATCAATACCTGAATTTTGAAAATTATTAACATATAAAATGTTACGTAAGGCAAAGACAAAAGACTAATATTAAAAGAAAAAATTCTGCTGTAGTTTGGTTTTCTCATTGGAACAACTGAAATCATCATCAGAAATCAGAAATAAAATTTTCTAACATTCTCATGATAAATAAAAATTTCTGATCTTTTCATCATAAAAAAGATAATCCCCTTAATATCTTCCTCTTGATTCTTTCTGCATTATTACTTTCCTTGTCTCAGCACTATGAGTGTCAAGAACTCAATTACTACCCTGTAAATAGCCAAGTAGTGAAGCTATTTTACCTTCCAAGTTCAAGAGAAACTTGGTTATGTCACACACAAGCAAATGTTTCAAACATAAATTTAGAATGTGGGGAATGTATTTCTACAGATAATATTCATATATTCATATGAGTTAATATTCCTAAGTATCAGCCACATCATATATAAAATCCTGGTATATATTAATTTACTTATTTTATACTTCTACCACACACAGTAATCATGAAATCTGTGAGGTTAGAGATTTACCTACGGCTCAAGTGCTCTATATTACTTGTTGGCAAAATAAGAAAATGGGCATTAATAGACCTCGAAAATCTCACACACTGATAAGAGATTCATTGAGTAAAATGGATTGCATTGATCTCACAATAATGTATCTACCATCCTATGCATTGCTCACTAGACTCTCAACTGATAAAATTGTTATATTTTCAAGACAGTTGATGATAAATGAATATAGAAGAACCCGCATTTGATACCACTGAGTATTTATTTGGCAATCATTAGTGCTTAATATATGTCAAGAATTGTTATAAATGATTCATATAATCTGCACAGCAGTCTACTAATATAGCCATAGTATTATCATTCACATTTTTACAGATAAGAAAATGGAGGTATCAGAGGTCTAGAAAACATTCTTAATGTCATCAAGCTAAAATGTGTTGAGGTTTGCATCCAAACTCCTGAAGGTAAATTCAAAATTGTACCTTTTCAAACACTCTATGTTGTTTCTGAATCTTTTCACGGATGAATTATATTTTTAGTAGCAGTAAATAAACAAAACATTTTGTACTTTGTTATTCACTCTAATCTCTAAAGCAATCTTTCTGTGCATTTATATTTATTGTAGTTTATGAAGATTATTTCAAAATGGAGAGTCTAGTTAAAGATAGAGGATACCTATAACAAATGAAACAATACAATAGCAATAGCAATGTATCCATGTATTTATTAATATTGTCAACCATTCACTAATATGTAACAAATACTTTAATACTTGTGTGCTATACCTTAACAAGACATTTGGGGTGCATCAGTGAATGAGAGAGATGTTGTACAGGAGTTCATAAAGCTCACAGTTTATGAGAAAGAGACAAATCCGTATAAAATAATTATGGAAGTGTGATGAAGCTGTAGTATAACATGAACACTGAAAAAACACTGAAAATGTGTCCAGCATTTTTACATCATAACTTACAGAAAACTGATTAACAAAACTGTTATATACAGTGGAGGATATTTGTTTTGAAATGATAAAAAAATATGGTGGAATACACTAAAAATAAAATTATTTAGACATCAGTTTTTATTTTATTAATTTTTAAATTCAGTGTGGCGATTCTTAAAGTTGGTTCCACAGAGATACTGGCAGAAGAATTGTCTAGAATATTCATTAATAATGTACATTTATGGTTTACTTCCTAAACACACTGATTAGAAATGCTGGAAGTAGAGGTAGGCAATATGTATTTTAGTAGACTCCATAAATTATTACTTTACAAATCTGAAATTTAAGGAACACTGAAAACAAACTTTATCTAAGCTTAATACTGTGTTTAAAGGCTTAATACATTTTAACAATTTTGTGCAGTTTGTAATGTTTCAATTATATTGAAAACAATTTTTGAATTACAGTATCAATGCATGCATTTTACAAAAGCAAACAAATTAAAAATCACAAAAATATAGACACCTATGAAGACCCACAACATTTTCTCCATTACTCTTTAATCCTTGCCAAATGATTGGACAACATCTATCTATATCTTTCTCTCTCTCTCTGTCTCGTGTGTGTGTGTATGTGTGTGTATGTGTGTGTGTGTGTGTGTGTGTGTGTGTGTGTGAGAAAGAGAGAGTCAGTGAGAGATAACTTATATTTATAATCTCATGAAGAGTAATAAAAACTATTATCCAGTTTTATATACCTAATATTTATAAACTTTGGTCAATGAAAAATAATTCATCAAAGAGAAACTTTCTTTTAAAATTAAAATGTAATTAAATATATTTTTATGTATTTATTGACCAATTTTATTCTTTGTTTTATTGCCTCATTTTAGTATTTTCTTTACTTTCCTAAGGAATCTGTTCTTTTTTATTCATGTATCATATGTGGTCATTGGATGCCCTATGTTTGATTTCTTTTCTATGACATATTTTATATATGTACTTTTTTCTCTTAAATAACATGACTATATTTCCTCTAGTTATATGTGAAACACCTTCCACTGTGCAGAGTAGTTGATGAGAAACAGCTGACCAGGTATAAATTATGTTTTCATCTTACCTTTCAATCAAACTCAGGGAGGTAGGGACATGTGATGAGTTCAAACAACATAATTTGAATAGAATAAACGTGATTACTTTTCAGGTTTGCATGTTTAAGAAGCTGATGGCCCTTTATCACTCTCTCCTGGCTCAAATGAATGTGGACCCTTTTCACGTCTGCATGATTAAAAAGCTGGTGGGCCTTTATCAATCTCTGCTTCCTCAATTGCCAGCTGAATGCTGAGGACTATGAAGACCCAGAAAATTCTCTAGCCACAAGAGAAAAGGAAGGAGGTGGAGGCCCTGAATCACAGCATGGTAGGCTACCCGCCATGCTGGCAATAAACTTTTACTCTGTGAAACCACTGAATACTTTATGACTGTTATTTACAGAAGCTAGCATTAACCTAACTAATAAAAGGGTTTTAAAGTTTTATTTGCTTCCATTTCATTTATGGCTCCTGGTGGTTTCTGTGCCATTTGTAAAAGTGCCTTTCCTATTCCTGAGTTAGAAACACATTTCTCCTTGTAAGCTTCTACATTGCAACATTTTACATTTAAATAGTTGATCCCTCTGGTATTTGTCTATATGTATAATGGCTAAAGAAGAAAAATTGGTTTACTATTTTTTCCATTCAACTTATTTTAAAAAAATACTAAGCAGCCAATTATCAACGTTATTAAATAAAGAGGAAATATTTTCCTTACTACCTTGAGATGCCTTCTTTATCATCAGCCAAAATCTTATATACATGGCATTACTCATTTTTGTTACACCCTCCTCATTGATTGGCAAGCCAATTCCTAAGCCAGTATTACACCTTTTAAATTATGTGACTTCACAATATTTTAAAATATCTGGTAGCTTGTTATTATTCTTCATTTTTGGAACATACATGTGCATGTGTCTTTATATTAGAATGATTTATAATCCAGTAATGGAATTGCTGGGTCAAATTATATTTCTGGTTTTAGATCCGTGAAGAATCATCACAGTCTTCCACAATGGTTGAACAATTTACACTCACACCAACAGTGTAAAAGTGTTCTTATGTCTCCACATCCTCTCCAGCATCTGTTGTTTCCTGACGTTTTCATGATTGCCATTTGAACTGGTGTGAAACTGTATCTCATTGTGGTTTTGATTTGCATTTCTCTAATGACCAGTGATGATGAAATTTTATTCACGTTGTTACCAACATAAATGTCATCTTTTGAGAATTGTCTGTTCATATCTTTCACCCACTTTTTGATAGGGTTCTTTGTTTTTTAATTGTAAATGTGTTAAGTTCCTTGTAGATTCTGGATATAAGCCCTTTGTTGGGTGGGTAGGATGCAAAAATTTTCTTGCATTCTGTAAGTTGCCTGTTTACTCTGATGATAGTTTCTTTTGCTGTGTGGATGTTCTTTGGTTTAATTAGGTTCCATTTGCCAATTTTGGCTTTTGTTGTCATTGCTTTTGGTGTTTTAGTCATGCAGTCTTTGCCTATGCCTATGTCCTGAATGGTATTGCCTAGGTTTTCTTAAAGGGCTTTTATGGTTTTAGGTTTTACACTGAAGTCTTTAATCCTTCTGGAGTTAATTTTTTATAAGGTATAAGGAATGGGCTCACTTTTGGTTTTCTGCATAAGACTAGCCAGTTTTCCCAACATCATTTATTAAATAAGGAATCTTTTCCCCATTGTTTGTTTTTGTAGGATTTGTGAAGTTTCAATAGTTACAGATGTGCAGCATTATTTCTGAGGCCTTCATTCTGTTCTATTGGTCCACATAATGGTTTTGGTACCAGTACCATGCTGTTTTGGTTACTATAGCCCTGTAGTATAATTTGAAGACAAGTAGCATGAAGACTCCAGCTTTGTTCTTTTTACTTAGGGTTGGCTTGACTATATGTGCTTTTTGGTTCAAAGATCAAAAAAGATGAACAAGTGCATTACATAATGGTAAAGGGATCAATGCAACAGAAAGAGCTAACTATCCTAAATATATATGCACCCAAATATAGGAACACATAGATTCGTAAGGCAAGTTCTTAGAGACCTACAAAGAGACTTAGACTCCAAACAATTATAGTGAGAGACTTTAACACCCCACTATCAATATTAGACAGATCAACGAGACAGAATATTAACAAGGATATCCAGAACTTGAAATCAGCTCTGGACCAAGCAGGCTTAATAGACATTTACAGAACTCTCTACCCCAAATCAACAGAATATACATTCTTCTCAGCAACACATTTTACTTATTCTAAAATTTACCACATAATTGAAAGTAAAACACTCCTCACCATATGCAAAAGAATGGAAATCCTAACAAACAGTCTCTCAGACTAAAGTGCAATCAAATTAGAATGCAGAATTAAGAAATTCACTCAAAACCACACAACTACATGAAAACTGAAGAACCTGCTCCTGACTGACTACTGGGTAAATAACAAAATTAAGGCAGAAATAAATAAGTTCTTTGAAACCAATGAGAACAAAGACACAATGTACTGGATCTCTGGAACATAGCTAAAGCATCATTTAGAGGGAAATTTGTAACACTAAAGGCCCACAAGAGAAAGTGGGAAAGATCTAAAATCTACACTCTAACATCACAATTAAAAGAACTGGAGAAGCAAGCACAAACAAATTCAAAAGATAGCAGAAGACTAGAAACAACTAAGATCAGGGAAGAACTAAATGATATAGAGACACACACGAAAAAAAAACCCTTCCAAAAAATTAAAGAGGGCATCCTTGTCTAGTGCCGGATTTCAAAGGGAATGCTTCCAGTTTTTGCCCATTCAGTATAATACTGGTTATTGGTTTGTCGTAAATAGCTTTTATTACATTGAGATATGTTCCATCAATACCGAGTTTATTGAGGGTTTTTAGGATAAAGGGCTGTTGAATTTTGTCAAAGGCCTTCTCTGCATCAATTGAGATAATCATGTGGCTTTTGTTTTTGGTTCTGTTTATATGGTGAATTATGTTTATAGACTTGCGTATGTTGAACCAGCCTTGCATCCCCAGGATGAATCCTACTTGATCATGATGGATAAGTTTTTTGATGTGCCATTGCAATCGGCTTACCAGTATTCTATTGAAGATTTTTGCTCTATGTTCATCATGGATATTGGCCTGAAGTTTTATTTTCTTGCTGAGTCTCTGCCGGGTTTTGGTATCAGGATGATGTTGGTCTCATAAAATGACTCGGGAAGGATTCCCTCTTTTTGGATTATTTAGAATAGTTTCAGAAGGAATGGTACCAGTTCCTCTTTGTGTGGCTGGTAGAATTCGGCTGTGATCCCATCTGGACCTGGGCTTTTTTTGTGTGGTAGGCTCTTAATTGCTGCCTCGACTTCAGACCTTGTTATTGGTTTATTCATAGTTTCAGCTTCCTCCTGGTTTAGGCTTGGGAGGACACAGGTGTCCAGGAATTTATCCATTTCATCCAGGTTTACTAGTTTGTGTGCATAGAGTTGTTTGTAATATTCTCTGATGATGGAATCTGTGGTGATTTCCCCTTTGTCGTTTTTTATTGCGTCTATTTGGTTGTTCTCTCTATTCTTTTTTATCAGTCTGGCTAGTGGTCTGTCTATTTTGTTGATCTTTTCAAAATACCAGCTCTTGGATTTATTGATTTTTGAAGGGTTTTTCCTGTCTCTATCTCCTTCAGTTCTGCTCTGATCTTAGTTATTTCTTGTCTTCTGCAAGGTTTTGAGTTTTTTGATCTTTCTCCTCTAGCTCTTTCAATTTTGATGATAGGGTATCAATTTTGGATCTCTCCACTCTTCTCATATGGGCACTTGTTGCTATATGTTTTCCTCTGGAAACTGCTTTAAATGTGTCCCAGAGATTCTGGTATATTGTGTCTTCATTCTCTTTCACCACTCCTGTTCAATATATTACTGGAAGTTCTAGCCAGAGCAATCAGGCAAGAAAAAGAAATAAAGGGTATTCAAATGGAAAGGTGGAAGGCAAATTGTCTCTATTTGCAGACGACATGATAGTATACCTAGAAGACCCCATCGCCTCAGCCCAAAAACTCCTGAAATTGATAAGCAACTTCAGCAAAGTCTCAGGATATAAAATCAATGTGCAAAAATCACAAGCTTTTCTATACACCAATAACAGACTGAAAGAGAGACAAATCAAGAATGAACTGCCATTCATAATTGCTACAAAAAGAATAAAATACCTAGGAATACAACTTACAAGGAACATAAGGGACCTCTTCAAGGAAAACTACAAACCACTGCTCAACGAAGTAAGAGAGGACACAAACAGATGGAGAAACATTCCATGTTCATGATTAGGAAGAATCAATATCGTGAAAATGGCTATACTGACAAAGTAATTTACAGAATCAATGCTATCCCCATGAAGCTACCATTGACTTTCTTCACAGAACTGGAAAAAACCATCATGAACTTCATATGGAACCAAAATACAGCCCGCATAGCCAAGTCAATTCTAAGCAAAAAGAACATAGAGGGAGGCATCACACTACCGGTCTTCAAACTATACTACAAGTCTACAGTAATCAAAACAGCATGGTACTGGTACCAAAACAGAGATATAGACCAATGGAACAGAACAGAGGCATTGGAGGCAATACAACATAACTACAACCATACAATCTTTGATAAACCTGACAAAAACAAGCAATGGGGAAATGATTCCCTGTTTAATAAATGGTGTTGGGAAAACTGGCTAGCCATGTGCAGAAAGCAGAAACTA
>CM052650.1:30682986-30782056 GCA_028533165.1 Leontopithecus rosalia | reverse complement strand
GGACTATAAATCGTTCTACTATAAGGACACATGCACACGAATGTTCATTGCAGCACTGTTTACAATAGCAAAGACCTGGAAGAAACCCAAATGCCCATCCATGATAGACTGGACTGGGAAAATGTGGCACATATACACCTTGGAATATTTCTACTAGAGGTAGAAAGAGGAGCTGGTACCACCCCCTCTGAAACAATTCCAAACAATAGAAAAAGAGGGAGTCCTCCCTAACTTATTTTAAGAGGAGAGCATCTTCCTGATACCAAAACCTGGCGGAGACACAACAACAAAAAATTTCAGGGCAGTATCTCTGATAAACATGGATACAAAAATCCTCAAATCCTCAGTAAAATACTAGCAAACTAAATCCAGCAGCATATCGAAAACCTTATCCACCACAATCAAGTCAGCCTCATACCTGGGTTGCAAGTCTGGTTCAACATAGGCAAATGAATAATCATAATTCATCATATAAACAGAACCAATGACAAAAACCACAATTATCTCAATAGATACAGAAAAGTCCTTCAATAAAATTCAACATTCCTTCATACTAAAAACTTTCAATAAACTAGTTATTGATGAAATGTATCTCAAAATAATAAGAGCTGTTGGTGACAAATTCACAGTCTATATCATACTGAATGGGCAGAAGCTGGAAGCATTCCCTTTGAAAACTGGCCCAAGACAAGGATGGTGTCTCTCACCACTCCTATTCAACATAGTATTGGAAGTTCTAGCAAGAGCAATCAGACAAGAGAAAGAAATAACAGGTATTCAAATAGTAAGAGAGGAAGTCAAATTGTCTCTGTTTGCATATAATATGACTGCATATTTAGAAAATTCCATTGTCTTAGCCCAAAATCTTCTTAAGCTGATAAGCACCTTCAGCAAAGTCTCAAGAATGCGGAATCAATGCTGAAATCACAAGGATTCCTATCTACCAGTAATAGACAAACAGAGCCAAATCATGAGCGAATGAACTCCCATTCACATTGCTACAAAGAGAATAATATATCTAAGAATATAACTTCGAAGAGATACAAAGGACCTCTCCGAAGAAAATGACAAACCACTGCTCAAGGAAATAAGAGAGGACACAAACAAATGAAAAAATATTCCATGCTCATGAAAGGAAGAATCAATATAATGAAAACTACCGTACTGCCCAAAGTAATATATAGACTTAATGCTATTCCCATCAAGCTACCATGGATTTTCTTCTTGCATCTTAAATAATTAAATGATTGTACATATGATATATATATACACACACATACAAATATAAACATATATATGAATGAAAAAATATTATTTAATGTAATGTCATGGTTGTAATGTCCAAATATAGAACTATATAAAAATAATATGTAATTTACTGTAACCACCCTTTTCTTCATCCTATTTTCAATAAGAATGCTTCTAATAGAGTATCCTATATCAACATGGGGGCCTGATGTAAATTCTGGTCTGAGAGTTTCCTTTCAAAATAATTTAATAATTTTAAGAAAATTCAAGCTCTAATAAAACTATCATCTATTCTTTATAAACTATTCTATAACATAACTACTTTTTAGATGCATTTTAAATGTAATAGGATAATAATAATATGTTTGATATTTTTGTCTATTGACAGCTTTCCTGAGTTTCTTTGTCATAATGTCTTCAATTTTAAATTGTTTAATAATATATTTTCAATGTTCTTTAAAATGCTTACTGTGTTTTTTGTAAATTGTCCCATAGGGGGCTATTGCAATACAATCATTCATTAGAAAAAAGAAGTCAGGTATGAGCTCTTGTGTTTTTCTTCAATGGAATTTTCTGCAGAATCTATGGCAATTATAATACATAAAACTTACAACTTACAGCTTTCTAAAAATAAGATCATGATTCCCATTCTCAGATTGCATTGAATTTCCTTAAAGTTGAGGTTAATAAATGTAGACAAGAACAGATCAATTTTCCATTGGGCCATTGTAGAGATTTTAGAGGATTTTCTATTCACCAGGCCAACGTAGACATTTCTTATGGTCAGAGACAGGTTTGTGACTGTAAATAATGATTATGACAATGATGGTAATACATATCAACCAACATCAGCTTTGAGTGCATATCTGCTATTTCCTTTGGGCATACATGCAAGATGTTAACTGAAATGAACATATTTACGAGTAAAACACTACAGTACTCTGAACACAATTAAACACATACACATACAGTTCAGTGTATAAAGAATATTTGTTATGAAAGGAAGAAGACAATTTGGGGGTTGGAGAGAACTTAATCTCACCAAGACATGAATTAGGAATGGCAGGTATCTTCAACTCTAGGTTCATAACCTTAGGACAGACAGCTGTTTGGGCGTTTGCTCTCGGGACTCTGGCCCTCAGTAAACACATTTGATGTTCATTCATGGTCTTTTGGTTGTGAATACTCAACCACCTGTTAGGATGGCATGGTGCCTGTTTACAAGTTGGTAAGCCTGTTCTGCTAGGCGATAGGTACCATGTAAGCATTTGGTTGGGTAGCTCTGTAAGTCCTGCACTGCAATTGCTATAACTAGGCTATCCTCTGTGACAAGTATGTCTTTATTTGTGTGGGAATGTTCATTTTTGTTTCATTTTGTTTACTCTCAGAAGTCTATTTTGTATGTTAACCTTATTTTTTATTATTTCTTAAAGAAAAAGGATATATATTTAGCGCAACATAGTATGGCATGTCAACTTATTTCTTTATATAGATGCTATTCATATACTGTCACATAGTAGAAAACAATAAGACTGTACGATTTTTTTAAATAACTATTGTCTGTGTACTGAGTAATTCTCCCAGTACTGTTTTGCTTTTTTATATTATTTTAGTTTTATATTGTTATTAATTCATAGACTTGTATCCAATATGTTAGAGCTGCATGTATTCTCTAACAACATTTTAGAAGAACCTTTGAATAAGCACATACATTTAGGTGTTGGTTTAGAGAGAAAAAGAATAAAATCATGTGTTGGTGTAGAATACAATAAAAATAATAGGGAACTCAGTAGTTTCTGTGCTATACTTGAGACATGATAACTATATGAAAAAAAATTTAATAATTTTCACTTAATTTTTCCTTGTGGTCTTTTGGTTAATATACAAAATAGTTGTCCATGAGAAATATAATTATCAGGTGTCTAATGTTACAATAACTATGAAGAAGTGATTTCATAAAATGTGGCTGTACTAGTTTTTGTTTACTCAAAATATAAATTCACAACAAAGGATGACTATTTAAAAACATCCAGTATATCTATTTTAAGTATATGTTATAATCCCAAACGTACCACATGCTTTAGAAATTCATCATAAAAATGAAAGGAAAGCAATACTACAACTGGTTGCCACAGAATTCATGAGTCAGAAATTATAAAATGAGTGAAGTAGAATCTATCAGAGGCAGTAGAGGAATGCAATGAGTCCATACTAAAATTTTAGATCCGGATGCCATCTGTTAGCAATATCCCTTTGATGAGAAATAAATGAAAATGACTACGATCCCAACAGCCACACATTCTATCAGTTTTCTAGAGTTGCTAAGGATTCCAAATACATGTTTGCCAAATTTCCAGGCAAAAATATTTGTTATGATTAGCAAGATTCTGACATCAAATCCTAACATATTACCTTCCTGGGTAAAATGGGATTTGTAAGGAATGAGCATTTTATGTCTCTAGTCTTGAGATTGTCCCAAGCAATCAGCTAGTTTGATGATTTACCTAAGTTCAGCCTAATTCATTTTTTACTATTCTTTGATGACTGGGATGCTTCCCCTGCAAAAATTTTTTTACACTTTCCTACAAAGGATGGCAATCTAAAAAGTTATCAAATGTAGCTTCAGACAAATCTAGCACAGAGCAATTTTATTAAAAACCTCTTTACTTCTCCTTGGAATCTCCTTGGTCTACTATGTGCAATAATTTCTTTCTTAATAACATTTTGTTCTTGACTCCTTTAAAAACGTTTCCACTTCTTCTTGAAATTAAAGTAAAATCAGAATAAAATATTTAGTTCTTCCTAAAATTAGAGACACAATTAGTGAACTACACAGAGGTTATTATCCTACAGTTCAAGTATCTTAGCAAATGAAAACTCATATACACTGAAGAGGGACAATAGAGAGATTTCATCAGTTTGAACAGAAAGAAGTGTCAGGTCATGTGTCACAGAAGTTTACATAGGAAATTGGATATAAATAATTGAAATGGTGGTGATAACTCAGATAGAAATTATTTTCAAACAAGATATCCATGGAAAGCATTTATGCTGAAGCAACAGTGAAGAGAGTGAGCTCAGGTACATAAAATAGAAATGAGTGTTTATGGTATTGAAAGATGATATAGAGATGTAAATGTTTATGTGGGTATTCAGTGAAATGATTGCCAAATCATTTTTTTTATATTTTTTTGCAATATCTCCAAGAATTCAATGCACAGTAATTAATTGGGATTTGTTTTTCAACCTGCTATCATTTATTTACTGATTCTTTTACTTATTTATTCATTCCATTGACCCAACGGCCAATTCAAGAAATTGGTCGGAGTTGGAGGAAGGATTTGTACAAAGATCAATGAGACACAAAAGAATTGTTTTTAATATGTAGAGGAAAACAAACCTGTCAGCCTGCTAGGGCTCCCACAACAAAATACCACAAACTGGATGGGCCAAAGAACATGAATTTATTGTCTCACGATTGGCAGGTCTGAAGTCAAGATAAAGGTATTGGCAGGGTTTGTTCTTTCTGGGGACTGTGAGAAAGAAATCCATCCCATGCTCCTCTTCTACCTTCTTGTTTGCTCGCAGCCTTTGGTGTTCTTTGGCGTCTGCTTCATGACCCTAATTTCTTCTTTCATTTTAATACGGTGTTTTTCCTTTGTGCATGTATATGCTCAAATTTCTCTGCTTTATAAGTACTCCAGTCTGGATTACAGGTCCACCCTACTCCAGTGTGATCTCAACTTAGCTAGATCTAGGTAAAGCTGATTGAATGTTTTGAAATAAATAAGTGATCACTGAAATATTTAAAGGAAGAAGTATAAATAGGCAGAAAGTTTTATGTAATTCTAGAGGATAAGGAAAATTAACATGGTTCCTTTTAGATTGCAAATAAATATAATTTGCAATGTCAGTAATATTTATAGTCATATTCATATTTATGCAGATACCTTTTATTTTTGCATAATGCAAATATTGCTTTAGGTAAGGCAATTTATGTTCATTCTCCAAGTGCCCAAATAAACATGTCCTTTTATTTTCCTGGAGTAACTCTGAAAAAGAAAACAGGTGGGACTAGCCTTATTTAGTGGGAAAATTTATTGGCTGCATATTATCTACTACTCTTCAGAAATTAATAGATTTCCAATGCAAATATTCTTACATTAGAGATATTTGTCAAAAGTTATATGATCTCCAATATTATCTTCTACTTCCTTCATAATTTTGACCCTCACCCATCACCAAGGAACAAAGTAAAACTTAACTAAAGTGGTACGAGTACCGTCTTTGATGACTATTATACCTGAGGGCTGCATTTTCTCGAACATTCCTGGAGAGACATTTTTGCACCAATGCCAACATTGGAATACATAAAGAAATTATGTCTTGTTTTTTTAACTGAAAAAGATGAGAAAATATATACATCCTCTAAATAAGGATTTACAGCAATAAAGAGAGAAAAAGGAAAATTCTTAGAGTTAGCTAGTCATAAAGAGTGGCACAGGTGCACAATTAAAGTTTTCTGCCCCCTAAGTTTCCTCCAATTTTTGTCTGAGTATTAGGTTTGCTTTTGGTTTCTATTATGACCCAGTAGCATCAACCTTCTACAGATTAGCACATTTAATATTCCTCAATCCAAATACATTTGGAATTTATTTCCAGTTAATAAACGTTTATTTTTAGCTATTTTTACCTATTTTTTGCCATCTTGAATTATAGGTTTTTCTCTAATATCTGGTTATCCTCTAACAAATACTATTACAAGTTTTTTGTTTATATTTTTCTTTTATTTGTATTTAAAATGTAATTATCATATCCTTTTGAAAACTGTTATATGAATTTTCCCTAATTATTGAAAGCAAAGCAACAAAAATAAAAGTAAAACGTCAAATTGAAATGAACAGAATAAACATATATATATGATAAATATGATATGCTACATAAGTAAAGCACACATAACAATTAATGACAACAATGAATATGTCAAATATATAGTTGGAAATGTATCCATAAGAATAATTTCCCCCAAAATAATATTAATTATTTCATGTATACTTGCAATGTATACATATCAAGTACCTACTTTATGAAGGATTTTAAACTGCACCCTAGGGATATAGTGATGAAAGCAAACAGAACCCCTGCTTTCATGAAATTGCAGGCCTAGGAATAATGACAACATTAAACAAATAATTACTATATTATTAAATGCCAACATGACACAAACAATTAAATAAGACAATGAACTGTACGAATATTGAACTTAAGTATACTAAGAAAGTGATTTTAAGTATAGACCTCATCAGGAAATAGAGAAAATTGAGTCGGTATAGAAGAGGAAATATGTGCAGTGTTTTGGGGACAAGAACTGTTTACAAATTTAAGAAATAAAGGACAATATAGTAGAAGACTGGGATAAGGCTGAAAGTGTAAGAACACAAGTCATGAAGAATTTGTGTGTGGCAGAATGTATTATTTGCTCAGAGTTCATCATTCCCCCTTTCTTTGTTGTTATTCACTGTGAGTAGAGTAAAATTGTTGTCACTAAGCATGACTGTGTGGCTTAGTTTAATCAATGCAACATACACGGAGTGAGAGAGAGAAAGTTTTGATTCCAAGTTGTTTGTTTGTTCGTTTGTTTGTTTGTTTCGAGACGGAGTTTCGCTCTTGTTACCCAGGCTGGAGTGCAATGGCCCGGTCTCGGCTTACCGCAACCTCCGCCTCCTGGGTTCAAGCAATTCTCCTGCCTCAGCCTCCCGAGTAGCTGGGACTACAGGCTCGCGCCACCATGCCCAACTAATTTTTGTATTTTTAGTAGAGACGGGGTTTCACCTTGTTGACCAGGATGGTCTCGATCTGTTGACCTCGTTATCGACCCGCCTCGGCCTCCCAAAGTGCTGGGATTATAGACTTGAGCCACCGCGCCCGGCCTTAATTCCAAGTTTTAAGAGATTGAGCTTCTGATTCCTGTTTGTGATGACAAACACATAGCCATGCTTCTTCATTTCAGAGCTAGGGTGTAAATCTCCTAGATCTCAGACTGAGCAGAGCACAGCCTAGGCAATAAGGCCAGCTAAGGGAAACCGAATGACAACCAACCCACAAACCCATGAGTACAAAATTGATTATTATTGTTGGAAGCCACAGAGATTTTGATTGTTTACTATGCAGCAATGTAGTTTCTGGCTATTTGTGTTTTATTTTTTATGTCTAATATACCTATTAACATATCTCAGGATTATTAACAAAATGTTGGGATTGTTGACTCGTGTTAAACTTGTAAGTTACCTTAAAAAGTTGCCATCGTTATTGAGTCTCTCAAACAATCCAAGAATATAGCTGGTCTTTCCATTTATTCAAGTTTCCTTTTGAGTAATTTGGTAGTCATTTATTCATCTTTTATACTGTTATTATTCATTTTGTAAAGTGTACTCCTTAGTATTTAATCTTTAATCATGTTTTTGTTATTGTATTTGGTGTTTATATAGAACTCTTCAGTGAAACTTGTATCAAAAGTAGAAACAAATTATTTATACAGATTTGTTCATATGAGTTTACTTTTTTAGCTGTAATTTTATATTTTTAGGGTTATGAGTGAATTCTGATTAAATAATTTGGGCAATAATTTGTACAGCTATGGAGTAGCTGCAGGTTCAAATAAATAAACATAAATGGTTTTAAACTGTTCTCATAATATAAGGTCAAATTTAATTAAACAATGCTATTTAGAAAATGTTTTTTGGATTCAGAGATAAATTGATTAATTTAATAAAAATGCTGAATGCATTTATGTATTACATGTACCTGTGTGGAATAGTAAACATTTTTAAAAGTAACTTATTAGTTATTATTAAGAACCAGACAAATTTTTATACCTTTTATTAGATGTATTACCATATTCAGTTAAGCCTCATTTCCCTCTCAGGCTTTTGGCTGCCTGTGGCTACCTCTTCATTTTGCAGAACATTTGATTGTCTTGGCTGCTTTGCAGTGAGTGCTAAGCCTCTTGCATGGTTTCTGTGGGGTCCACCTTTATGGAAACCACAGCATAGTCAATGCTCAGTTCTTACTCAACAAGTCTCATTAGGGTGCTGACTTGCACCACTTCTAAATGCAAATAAAATAGCATCAGAGAATCCTGGATTCTTAAGCTTCTGTCAGAAGGACTAGCTGATATATACTAGAAATACAAGAAGGTTAACACCTCATGAGATAAACATTGGCCAATAAGAAACAGGAAAATTTTAAAAATCGGCAAAAAAAGTTATCTTTGTTTCTCCCTCTGATGGACTACTCCATGACTCAGTGCTTCCTTATCTTCCAAAAGATAACTTGTGTCTTGATCATATAGGGCCTGTTCAGAATGCCCTAAATGATCAAGACACAAGTTATCTTTTCATTTGAAGTAACAGATCACCTTGTATTTGCACATATATTTTCTCTGCATCACATCTAATTTCCTCACTTGCTGCCTGGGAATTACAACTTCAATTAAAGCATACCATGTGAGTTATGGTCAGAATTTTGTTTTTTTCTTAGGAAACCAAGACTAAAACATCTACGAATTTTCAAATTCTACTCAATAGTCGTATGTATAAAAGCTATTCTTTTAACATAATTTGTAAGCAGTTAGATAAAAGGAGGTATATTAAATACCTAACAGCAACAAATATTTTAACTATTTTTTGGTCTACATATTGAGATTTTTTTCATCGTTAAAATTATTATACATAAATTAGAAAATAATACTATGAGGAAATTAGGTAATGTTAGTGAAACAAGCTGAACAGAGAATTTAACAAAATTTTTTGTTTAAAAATTTAAACAAAATTTTTAACAGTTATAATTTGGTGAAGAATATGCACAAATATTAGATTATTTTCTTACATGAAAAATATTTTTAATTATGTACATCTTTCTTGCTCTTGTAATCAACACAAAGGAAATTTTATTTGTAATATGTTCAATAGTAATTCTCTAATTTATCAAAAGCTAAACCAAACTTGCATTTGGCTAGTTATGTCATAGGAGGAATATATATGTGGCAAACACTTTGAAATTATTTTCTAAAAGTTGGGTAAAATTCTTAACATGGCATAAAAATGCAAAGTAATACAGTGTTCCAGAGGCATGAAAACAGCTTTGTTCTATAAACTGGAACAAGCCTTCAAGGCTCAGAAACCAGGCATTTTTACTACGATTAAGAGTAGGAACCAATTCATAAAATGCAACTAATTCTGAAGTCATAAACATTAATCTTCAAAATGAAAGCCCAGAGTACACAAGTGGGAATAAATATGTAAAAGTACGAAGTGTAAAATTTTAAATAAAGTTTATTTACATACTATACAGCTTCTTATATATTATTCTATACAATTTCTTTCATAGAAATACTAGTATCCTTTAATTTTAATGGTCAACAAAATATAATATATTAATTATAAAAAATTTCAAAACTTAAGTTCAAAAATATAATTTTTCTTGTAGTTAATGTTGTAATGTCCACACTTAGCACCATATTATTCTACAGCAAAGGTTTCTGATACTTTCTTATCTGTAATTATTCTATATATGGTATTCTAGATATTCTACTTACTATTACGAATTATATAAAGGAAGTATTGACAAGATGATTACTCTCAGCTATAAAATATGAAGATTATTAAGTGCTTTTCTTAGATATTCCAAACTTTTTTTAATTTAACTATACCCCACACTTTTGCTACTATATTTCTCAGTATATGATAAACATTGTTATGATTGGACTGGTATATTTAAATGTTTCTGTAAGGATTATGTTTGATAAAAATACTCACAATGTGTGATTTACTAAAAATAACCCTTTGTTTTGAAATGGCAGCTGTTACTTAACAAGATTTTATAAGTATTTTACAGCCAAAGAGTTTTATTGCATGACTTTGTATTTTTCTTTTCTTTGACAATACAATGACCACTTAAAATGAGGATTGCTATTCAACACATGTATGGCCACACCTAAAACATAGCAGCCAATCAGTCACAAAATGCAAGATTTTAAATTACCAAATATCACCTTATCATCTGTGATTTCATTTCTCTCTCTGTGTCCAATTACTCACCTCTGTGCTTCAAGGTAATTGTTAAAGAGCAAGAATTCAAACACATGATAGGTGGCTGACCACATATAGGTAGAATGTACCTCTTAGCAGAGGAGGTACATTCTACCTATATGTAGTCAGCCATCTATGTTAGATAGATATATAAGAACAGGTATATTCTACCTATATGTAGTCAGCCATCTATCTGTGTTAGATAGATATATAAGAAGAGCTACATTCTACCTATATGTAGTCAGCCATCTATGTTAGATAGATATATAAGAAGAGGTACATTCTACCTATATGTAGTCAGCCATCTATCTATATTAGACAGATATATAAGAAGAGGTACATTCTACCTATATGTAGTCAGCCATCTATCTATGTTAGATAGATATATAAGAAGACATACATTCTACCTATATGTAGTCAGCCATCTATCTATATTAGAAAGATATATAAAAAGAGGTACATTCTCCCTATATGTGGTCAGCCATCTTTCTATATTAGACAGATATATAAGAAGAGGTACATTCTACCTATATGTAGTCAGCCATCTATCTATATTAGACAGATATATAAGAAGAGGTACATTCTTCCTATATGTGGTCAGCCATCTATCTATATTAGATAGATATATAAGAGGAGGTACATTCTACCTATATGTAGTCAGCCATCTATCTATGTTAGATAGATATATAAGAAGAGGTATATTCTACTTATATGTAGTCAGTCATCTATCTATATTAAACAGAATTATAAGTAGATACATTTCAAGCATATCTGCTGGGATTCACAAGAGAAGTGACAGGAAGCACCAGAAGTAAGTAAGGAGAGTGTTTGAGGCAGCTTACTTGGCAAAAGACTGGCTGACAGCTGCAAGAGGCTCCTGTATGTGGGACATTAAGACAGAAACCCCCAGGGTTCCACAGTTCAAAATGAACATTCCTGATCATCTATGGGAGATATCCTGAACACCTCTGCCTGACATATGAAGTTGCACAGACACATTGCTCCAGAAAGGAAACCCACATGGAATCCTACAGGCATCCAAGCCTCAAGCAGCTTCCGCTGGGTGTCATTTTGAAAGCCTAGATGCTGGGAATCTACAGACATGGCTCCTGCTGCATTGCTCCAAGAAGGAAGAGAAAAGACTAGGCACACCAATGAAACCCTGGGAGGGTCCCTATCATCCTGCTGCAGGCTTCAGTTGAGACTGAGTCATGAGAGAATCACACTTCCCACAGATTTTTACTGAGGATGCTAGTCTGAGAGGAGCTCTGACCTCTCTGGTCCCAGGCCCGACACACCATTTTGAGAATTTAATGCTGGGTTGTGTCCTGTCTCCCAGCTGAGTTTTGGCTGATGTAGCTGCAGCTGCTGTGCAGCTGAGGATGGACAAGGAAAGAAGGCTTTTTGACACATATCTGAGACAATACCCATCACTCTGTTATGGGTTGCTGTGAGAACAAAACTCAATTGGACGGCACTATCCACAGCTTCTTGCTTATGCTGCTAGCCTGAGGAGGCCCTAACCTCCTTGGTCACAGGTCCACAGCTGGCATCATTTTGAGAATTTAATGCTGGGCTGTGCCTCATCCTTGCACCAAGTTTGAAGTCATGCAAGCTGAAGTCACCACCCAGACTGGGGAGAAACAAGGGAGGGACAAGCTCTTTTAAGCACACTTTGCAAATGCCAACCTCCCTTGTACAGGAGACTGTAGGATTGGGGACTAGCTGACCCAACACATCACAGCTACGAGCAACACCAACATGTACACCTTGGGTGCATTGCTTCACCACCTTTACTGCTTCAGCTCTCTCCAGGGAACAGAGAACCCACCTACATATGTGGCTCACCACTTTCACTAGTGGCTTTCAAGCTAGCCAACTGGAGGCCCAAGAACCAGCCCTCTAGGACCCATTCATATGGAAATCTGCATAAGCTGGTCTGGAGCCTAGCAACAGACACATTCAGGCCACTGCTGCCACTGCTGTGTCCTGAAAACGATCTCAGATGGTGCCCAAGTTCTCAGCAAAATTAAGCCACAACATAAATTAATAACCTCACCGTAAGTCACCAAAGAAATCACACATACCACTGAACCTGCGTAGTGCTGAAGAGGTCATATAAAAGCCACAACACTGCAGGCCACCAAAATCAAAGTTGTCTTACCCAAACAACAAAAGAGAAGATCATAAGAAAAATATTCTTCTCTACAAAAGCATTTTTGGGGGAAACAGGGGAGGGACGGGGGGGAGGGGGAGCAGGGGAGGGATGGCATGGGGAGAAATGCCAAATATGGGTGAGGGGGCAGAAGGCAGCAAAACACACTGCCACGTGTGTACCTATGCAACTATCTTGCATGTTCTGCACATGTACCCCAAAACCTAAAATGCAATAAAAATTAAAAAATATATAGAAATAAGAAATTGCCACAGTAGAAATACAGATGTCAAGGGAAGGACATAGGAATTATTAAAAAGCAGGAAAATATGACACGACCAAAAGACTACAATTCCCCAGCAGCAAATCCTGACAACAAAACATTTCACTAAATGCAACATAAACAATTTGAAATATTGATTTTAAAGAAGCTCAATGAGATACAAGAAAAATCTGGAAACCGATATAAAAAAATAAGAAATTCAGTTCAAGATATGAATGAGAAACACAGCAAAGATATCTTTAAAAACAAAAACTGCCAGGCACGGTGGTTCATGCCTGTAATCCCAGCACTTTGGGAGGTGGAGGTGGGTGGATCAAGAGGTCAAGAGATCGAGACCATCCGGGTCAACATGGTGAAACCCCAACTCTACTAAAAATACAAAAAATTAGCTGGGCCTGGTGGTTCGTGCCTGTAATCCCAGCTACTCAGGAGTCTGAGGCAGGAGAATTGCTTGAACCCAGGAGGCGGAGGTTGCGGTGAGCCGAGATCGGGCCATTGCACTCCAGCCTGGGTAACAAGAGCGAAACTCTGTCTCAAAAAAAAGAAAAAGAAAAAGAAACTGCAGAAATTCTAAAACTAAACATTCAATGAAGAAAATACAAAATGCATTCTAAAGCTTTAATAATAATATAGACCAAGCAGAAGTAAAAAATCTCAGAATTTGAAGACAGGTTTTTTTTAATTAATCCAATAAAGCAAAGATAAGGAAAAAGAAATAAAGAATGAACAAAGATGTTAAGATGTCTTGGAGTACATAAGTGACTGAACTTAAAAATGATGAATATTCCTGAGGTGGAAGAGATATCAACAAGTTTAAAAATCTTATTTAGAAAAATAATCAATGAAAACTTTTCATGCTAGCAAGAAAATTAAGTATTTAGTTACAGGAGGCCCAGCAATCACCAGCAAAAATGCATTGCAAAAAGGCCTTCACCATAGCATATTATATTAATAATGTCTAAAGTCAAGGTGAGAAAAATAATTTTAAAATTTGCAAGAGAAAAGCATCTAGACATCTATAAAGGATATTCTCTCAGAGTAACAGCAAACATGTCAGCAGAAACTTTACTGGTCAAAAGAGATTGTATTTTCCAAGTGCTAAAATAAAAAATCTGTTTGCCAATAATTTTATGTCCTGCCGAAATAACCTTCATAAGTGAAAAACAAATAGTCTTTCCAGACAGGAAGATGTAGAGGGAATTTGTCATCACTAGACTGGCACTGCAAGAAATGCTCAAAGGAGAGGGTAATGCGGTATCTCTGGCTTTGAGATCTTTCTGATTTTTTGAGGTAAGTATTTAGTGATATCAACCTTCATCTTACGCTGCTTTTGCTGCATCCCAGAGATTTTGGTATGCTGTGTCTCCGTTGTTATTTATTTTGTCTTAACTTATTTGTTTACCTAAAAGTTATTTACTTTCCATGTAACTGTGGTTTTGACAGATCTTCTTTTTATTGATTGCTATTTTTATTTCATTTGATCCAACAGAATGGTCAGTATTATTTGGATTTTTTTGAATTTATTGAGACTTGGTTTACAGCTGAGCATGTGGTCAATGTTAAAGTATGTTCCATGTAGATAAGAAAAATATACGTGCTGTGTTTAATGGGTGAAGTATTCTGTTGATGTCTATTAGGTTCCATTGCTCAAGTGTCAAATTTATTAAGTCCAGATTGTCTTTGTAAGTTTTGTGTCTCAATAGTTAGTTTTTGTTAGTTTTCTGTCTTTGTTAGTTTTCTGTCTACTACTGTCCATGGATGTCAAAGTTTCCAACTATTATTGTGTGGCTGTTTGTAAGTCTGAAAGTACTTGTTTTTATGAATCTGGGTGTATGTTTATATATTAAAGACAGTTATGCTGTATGTCTATATATTTAAGAGAGTTAAATCTTCTTAAAGAATTGAACTTTGTATCATTATAAATGCTTTATTTTGTTGGTGTTAGTAAAAACAATGAATAGGCACCCCAGCTCTATTTTGTTTTCTGTTTGCATGATAGATCTTTTTTCCAACTTTAAATTTGAGTATATGGATGTCATTACATGTGAACGGGTCTCATAAAGATAGAAGATAAATTGGCCTTATTTTTTAATCCAACTTTCAACTCTGAGCCTTTGAAGTGGGTTGCTTAGAATATTTAAATTCAACATTAATGTCAATATGTGAGGTTTTGTTTCTCTCAGGAAGTTGCTAGCTTGTTGCTTTGTAGTTTCTATTGTGTTGTTGCTTTATAGAATCTGTGGGCTATGTACTTAAGTTTGTTTTTGTGGAAGCAAGTATTAGTATATCAAATTCTCTTAGTGTTTGCTTGTCTGGAGACTGTAATGCTCCTTTACTTATAAAGCTTAGTTTATCAGGATTTGAAATTCTTGATTGAAATTACTTTTTTTTAAGGAATACTAAATATAGGCCCCCAATATCTACTAACTTGTAAAGTTTCTGCTGAGAAGTTTGCTGTTCAGCTGATGGGTTGATTTGTACATGATCTATAGCTATCTTTAAGACTTTTTCCTTTAGCTTTGATCTTGGAAAGTCTGGTGACATTGGTGATATTTGTTTTACATAACGTCATGCAGGTTTTCTCTGGATTTCTTGTATCTGGATATCTATATTTCTTGCAAGATTATATTTATTGCAAAATTTTCTTAAGTTACTCTCTTGAATATATTTTTCCGGTTGTCTAATTTTTCTCATTCTCTCTCAAAAATGCCAATAATTCATGTTTGGTTGCTTTATATAATCTTATATTTCAAAGATTTTATTCATTCTTTTCTCTTCACTTTTGTCTGACTTTGTTAGTTTGAAAGAGCAATATTCAAGCTCTAAAATCCATCATTCATCTCAGTTAATTCTACTGATAACTCTTTCAATTGTGTTTTGAAATTTCTTAAGTAAATATTTCATATGCTGAAGCTGTGACTGGTTTCTTTTTAAGATGTTTATCTTTTCATTCATTTACTGAATTGCTTTAGAAGTTTCTTTGTGTTTATTTTCATCCTTGTCCTAGATTTCACTGAGTTTCCTTTCTCTGCACTTTGAATTCTGTGTCTGTCATTTCTGAGTTTCCATTTTCATTAGGGACCATGCTGGAGAGTGTGATTATTTGGTTTGTCACTACATCCAGGTTTTTCAATGTGCTGCATTACCACTGGTTCCTTCCTCCTCATCTGGAGATTCTGGCACTTCTGATTCCTGTTACATTTCATATGAGTGGATTTTTTTCTTTGCCGTTCTTTCCCTAAATTAATAATCCTATTATTATTATTTTTCCTTTCTTTGTTCCTCCCTCCCTAAGAGGTTTGACTGTAGAAAATAATGGCTAGGCTCTTTTTACTTGGCTTCTCTAGCCTTATGCACTTCCTTCAGCAGGTTTCACATTGGACTGTCTGATTCAATCTATAAACAGGTAGATGGCCCTTATGTGTAAGATCCAGTGCAGCCAACATGGCTAGATATATACTTGATCCTTATTTACTTGGAAAAGCTCTGTGTCACCTCAGGCAATGGACTTATCCATGAAGTACACAGTGGTCTGAGCTACTTACTTATCCCTGGGTGAGTGACAGGCAAGATGGGCAGAGCTGGACATGGGCATGGACACTTACAGTTCCTCTTATGGCACATGCACAAGTACCATGGGAATATCCAGTGGGTGGCCACAAAGCACCCAGTAGTGTGCTTATGCATGGATCTATGAAACCTCTTTGATCCCAAGTTCTCTACATGGGGAGACAAAGCAACCTGAACTCCTAATTCAAGATAGTGGGTGCTCCGGATTCCTGGAGATCTGCCTGGCTGCAGATTGGAGAAGGTCCTGGAGCACTATGATCTCTGCGCAGGAAGGGTGGATCAGCTCAGTCTCCTGATTCAGGGTAGTGTGTACATAGAATGCTTGGATATCTGCCTGGGCATTGAGTGCAGAAGGCCCAACTGCACCATAATCTCTACACAAGAAGGGTGGGGCAGCTTAGGCTGTTGGTCTAGGCAAGCAGTTTCTCCAAATGCCTGGAGATATGCTTGAGTGTGGAGCAGGGAGGGTACCACTGCACCACAATCTATGCCCTGGAAGGATGGAACAGCTCAGGCTAATGTTCCAGGTGATTGGGTTCCTGGAGATCTGCCTGGGCATGAAATGGTAGAGATCTGCTTGTATCAGAATGTCTGCACAGGAAAGGTAAATTGACTCCGACCTCTAGTTCATGCATGTAGGTTCTCTGAATGCCTTAAGTTCTGCTTGGTTTGTAGTGGCAAGGGCCCCAGTCAGCCTTGATATATGCAAAGGAAGAGTGGGGGTAGCTCAGGACTGTTCAGGGGATGGGATTCTTTAAATGCCTGTAGATTGACTGGGCATGGAGCCAACAGGGCCCCACTGGAGCATGATCTCAGGGGAGTAGGTTGGGACACCCAGCAATAACACATACAGACTGGTTTTACCTTGTCAAGCTGACCTTGGCTGCACATCTCATCACAAAGGAGAAACTGCAGCTGTAGCAGCTCTCCTCCAGCCTTAGTTCTGCAATTGGGGGAAACAGAATTCCAGGACCTACTGCTGAGGTGTCTTCCACAGTTCTGGCCAGGGAGGCATCCTGCTCCAGAGCAAGTGGTTCAATCTCTGACCCAAGCCTTAAATGCCTGCATAGCCATGCTGTCAGGTTGCCAAAGAATGACTGGCTCTGTATGCACCTGAATTAAAAATGGTGTCCTACTCTTTGTCCTTAGACTTGGAAAATACCTGCAGCTTTTCTCTCTTTGTCTTTACCTCTCATTATCCCTAAGTCTCTCCCCAGGTCAGTTCCAGGGCTTAGGAGAAAGAAAATGTTCTTCCTCAGTCTGGGTTTCTTAGATCCCAAGTGGAAAGGTGAGTCACAGAGGGAGGCTTTCTGCCTCTCTTACATATGAGGCTTTCACTATCTTTTATCAGCCAGAAACCACCAAGGAAGCTATTTGCCCACATTCTTCACCCCAGGATGAGGGATGTCCTTAATAATTATGATGGATTCCCATTTACCCTCTTGAAATAAAGCTCGCATGTTGATCCTTCTGCACTATCTTGCAATTTCCAAGTGACTCAGGCACACTCAAAGCCTCTTCTATACCATCTTGGAGAAAGGAAATTAGGTCTAAAAAGTGACAAATATTGAGGAAAAACATTATTTCTAACTACTCAGCCTACAGAAATTCTATTTCAGTTCTGTGACTGGGCCCAAAGCATAAACTAACGGATTTAAGTTTTCTGCTTCTGTGAAGAGTAATAGCATTGGTGTGAGGATTTTTTTTAAGTGACAATAATAGGAAAACAATAAAAATGAGTTATCTTAATTGCATGTATTTATCTTATATCAAGATTTTTGACAATCTGGACCTGAAAGACCTGTGCACTAAAACTTTACATATGATTAGCATTATTACCACATTTTAAAGGCCTTAATATTTTCAAAATGCAGTCACAGTTATCCCATCAAATCATATAAATTACATCAATAATCCACAAATTCCTATGGATTACTTTGTGATCTAATACATCTTAGTTTGTCATTAAACACCTCTAAGATGACTTATATTAAAGTTTTCCTGCATATTTCCTTATTTGTTACTTTATACTATACATTCTTTGAGAGAAGAAACTATAATTTATTTTTGCCTATGTTAAAGCCAGAGCCTCATTCTTTGTTAAATAACTGGTAAATTGTAAGCAAATCTTTACATATTTTGGATTTTTTAAGGTAAAACATTTACATAGCAAACAATGGATAACCAATAAGCAAATGTTATTTTCCTTGCAAATTAGTCTAAAACCAATTCTGCCTAAGATGGATTCAATGCAAGTACCTGGATGCAATAGTAAATAGCCTCAAGCCTGTAATCCCAGCACTTTGGGAGGCCGAGGCAGGTGGATCACGAGGTCAAGAGATCGAGACCATCCTGGTCAACATTGTGAAACCCTGTCTCTACTAAAAATTCAAAAAATTAGCTGGGCATGGTGGTGCGTGCCTGTAATCCCAGCTACTCAGGAGGCTGAGGCAGGAGAATTGCCTGAACCCAGGAGGCAGAGGTTGCAGTGAGCCGAGATCGCACCATTTCACTCCAGCCTGCGTAACAAGAGTAAACCTCCGTCTCAAAAAAAAAAAATATATATATATATATATATAGTAAATAGCTTGCATATGTATTAACTTTATCATTGAAAAATACATTATCATATCTCTAATTGAGTATATGCAGTATATGCATATTCTTATTCAAAACTGTGTCTGGGGCTTCTGGCAGATACCCAAGGGAAGCCAAGTCAATGATATTTTTGCTCATGTTCTTAAAGCAATTAAAACAACTCATTATCTAAATCAAATGTGAATTTCAGGTAGAAATTACAGTATAAAAAGGGCATTGTATAACAAAACAGACTGAAGTTTATTTCTAACATTCACTTTAAAGATTATTTTTCTTATGCTTTCATAGTAAGTTTATGCTTTTTATACTAATTGCAGTAGAACAGAACTATACATGTTTTGAGAAGAAAATAAAGGCTTTTATTTCCATAGGTATATTAATTTTTCAGAATCACTGATATTTTGTTTCTTTACTTGTAAAGAAACAGCCTCTCTCCGTTTTCATTCAACAAACTTGATGATTATTTTGCCCTTGTCTCTGAAAGATAGAAAGCCTGTATCTTTTCTTCTTGTCTTCACTACTTCAGAAAGTGACTTCTAGAGAGGTTAGGAGACTTACTAAGGATTGCAAAAAAGTTCAAAATTAGAGCAAGAATTTCTGGTCACCCATCTTTTATTTTATCTTTTAGTGTGATCTCTCACCCATGTATAAAATAAAAACAGAAGTGGTACGGATTCTATCTGCTCCACAAATTTACTTTTTAACAGCAGGAGCTATGGGACAAAATTCATTGTGGCATCCTTAGGGAAACTGAAGGTTTATCATAGAAAGCAGAATTCAGCAACTAAAAAGATCAACTAATTAAACATTTTTAACAAAAGGCCATTATACCAATTTGTACTGCATTTGTACAGAGGTCTCCAGGATTCCTTACAGTTGGTAATTAACCATGAGAATATTTGATCAAAATGTACCAAGAGAAGTTAATCTCTTTAGTTATAATTTAATACAGAGTTAGATACACACCATGTCTTTTCAGGTTATAATTACCTATGTAGTTTATTCTCTTTAAGATGGTTCATTTATTGATATTCATAATAGGATAATTTGATTCTACTCTCCCATATTTATGTTCCCATAAGTAAGAAAGTAAGTTTAATCTTTTTCAGTTCACAGTTAATATCAGAAATAATAAATGAAAAAGCATAAATACAGAAAAAATGTCAAATGCCTAACACCCACAGAATCTCCCTTCTTTAGATTGCCAAATGACTTCTATAAGAGCTAGTTGCTGCCTTGTTTCAACTTCCAAAAGTTTACTAGTATACATCAAACTGAATATGATGTCTTGTGTTCATGAAATGGCTTCCCAGTTAGTTGTACATGTGTGAGATTCCTGACTTTGGGCAATAATATAAAGATGACTGCAAGAAACAGACTCGTTTCTGTGATTGTGGAAACGCATGTCATCCTTTTCACAGAATGTTTGTGCTACTTCTGAAAGTGTTAATTTTTAAAATAACTCTACTGATTATATTACTATTACTGCATTATTGATAATCATAAAGGACTTAAGATTTCCCAGTCCAAAATATTTTATTAGTGTAGGCGAGTTACTGATTAAAGTCAATGACTCACCAACAATATTATCTTGTGAAATAAATGGGCAAATTTTCCCTTCTTACTTAACAACTGCATTTGAAATAATCAACTACTCTCTTTCACTGAACAAAATCTTCTCTAGTTCTTGGCAATGTCATAACAGCCTGATTTATTCCTACTCACTCTTCATTTCCCAAGTTCCAGAGTAGTGTAGCCAATCGTCCATGTATGCTATTGAGATGTCTACAAGCATCTCAAATGTTCAGTTATTTATTCCCTCACCCATCACACATGCTGATATTCAATTGGGGTGGCTGGTAAGATATTAACTATTAAGAAAAGTTACAGATTGTTATAGAGGCATGCTGAAAGCAGCTACCTAATTAATATTAACATAGTAAAGAAATAGGAAGGATGAAAGGCCTTCAAAGTTTAAGTCTGCTTACCCCATATCCCTTTATCTCCACTCTGTTTATTCATGTAAATTTTATGCTGGGTGGTCTTCTCAGAGGAAGATCAAAGAAGAATTACCTGTTAATATTATTTACTCTGGGCCCCAGAACCTAAAACTTTTATCAGTCTTGAAACCATTATCTTAACCATGTTAATTATCCACAAATGTGTTAACGTAGAAGCTCTATTGTAACATCTGGGGAATAAAATTGTAGATGAACAGGGAGTCTTGGTCAAATGTTTGCATTTCACCCTCCAAAAGCAGCCAACAGTTGTCCCTAGCCTACTTGTATCACTGAATCAGGTGTGAGAGTGCATTCATTCATCTGTCATTGAGTCAGGGTCTGCAGGCCAAACTTCCTCAGGTAGTGGCCAATGTCTCACATACACAGATACCTACTTTACCCTCAGATTCACTTCACTTGATAATTAAAGTCAAAAATCTAAGCATAACTCTATTTTATTCTTTTCCTTTAAATTTCTTATCCAGTGTGTAAGTTCTGCTGGCTCAGTGTCCAAAATATATTCTGAATCAGATCTGTTACTCTCTTCAATATTACAGCCATATCCAAGTTGCCAATAGCTCTTTCCTGAACTCTTTACTGCAAGAGTCTCTATACTGAACAGCTTGACTCCACACCTGCCCCACATGATTCAACATTACAAGGTGAAATAAATCATATGTTCACTGTTCAAATATTTTAAATCCAACAGTTTCATAACAATGTGAATGAAATTTAAGTTATCATGTCATAGAAGGTCTTTCACTAACTACTCTTCACCTTTCCTAAAGTATGTCTCAATGGACCTTTTTCTGTCTTTAAAAGTGACCAATCATATTTTTATGAGATAACTTTTTGATTTATATGTCTATTTCTTGGAAAGCTTCCACACATGTCCCCAGGTATTGGCACACTTTTCCTCTCAACTCAAATATCAAGAAATATTTTTCTGATAATCTAGCTAGAACAGGCTTCAAATGTTCTCTGCCACATCACTCAATTTTACATAATTCAGAAGATTTACCACTAATTTTTTAATATTATTTTAGAGAAGTTGTAGATTTACAGGAAAATTGAGAAGATTCCTTCACATACATAGCCTCCTCCCTTATTAACATTCCCCTTCACAGTGGTATATTTGTTATAAATGTTGAACCTACATGGACAAATCGTAATAACCTAAAGTCCATAGTTTACATGAGGGTTCACTCTTGGTGTTATACTTCTATGGATCTGAATGTATAATGACATGTATTCATCATTATAGCACCAAAAAGAATATTTTCACTTCCCCAAAAAAATCTTTTTTGTGTCTATGCTTTTGGGTTTTTTTTAGGAATGAAATATTTCACCAATATTTTCCTAGGTCCTCAAAGAGTACATATAAATATGTGTTGACTGAATAAATAGAAAAAAAGTTACTATAAATACATTTTAAAAATTATGTGCCAAGACTACTCCCACAGTCATCAACTGACCTAGCATGCTTCAATGCTGCATTACTTATTACACTGGAGTAAACAAAAAATTTCTAAGCATCTGTTTCATAAGTCACTTTGTTCTCAGGATAGCAGTTGACCAATAAAAAAACAGCTGGAGGAGACACTTTTAGCAGTCCCAAGGCAAATCTGTTTCTATTACATTAACCCCAAGAGGTTTAAATCAGCCCAAGGACATGCCCAAACAGTTTCAAGAAGTTTCTGTTCACTCTAAGTATCAAGTTCTGAAAGAGTAACTGCAGCCACTTAATATCTTATTATAAAAGTATAATCTAGATTTGGTTGGAGTATTTTAGTTAAAAGAACTTTGATTTTCAGACCCAAAACTTTCTGGCACAAAGAAAAATAGAATGGTAAGTTAACAATTTGCTTTTTCTAAATTTTATACAATTCTTGAAGAAGGAATATTAGTTTGTTTATTTGAGGGAAAGTATTCACTTTTGCTTGCTAAGCATTACTTAATGAAAAATCACATCATTACTTTGATGAACATTAAATATTTGATATGTAAAAGACAGAGTTCAGGTAGTTAAAAAAGACTTAAGTCCAAATCACTTGAGTAATGTTGAACAAATAATTTTTCTTAGAGCTCTACACTCATAAATGTCACCATATGTTTTAAATTCATTCTGTTCCTCCCTGATGAGACACTCATTACCTCCTGAAGAAGTCCAATTCAATCTTTAAACAGCTCTAACCTATAGAACATTCCCTAGGCAATTATAATATGATGAATTTTAACTAGAAACTGCCTATGTTTTATTTCAGTATAAACATCTGTAAGAGATTTCCTTTAGTATTTTATTCCTAATTTTATAAAATCATAATTTCATTCTATGTGAAAGGGATTTCTGGCAAAGGAAAAAAATTAATATATTTATGTAAGCAAAAAATATCTGAGAAAAAAATATTTCTCCCTTTGCTACTTCAGATCATAGGATAGTGTGAAATACTGATTTTTAAGGGTTATAAATGTATAATATAAAAGATAATATAATTTGAATTGTAATATAGTTTAAACAGTAGAATTAGGAAAAAGAGTTCAATGACCTCTGTTTTTCTCTGTGAGTTAAAAGAAGTAAGCCAAAATATAATAATAAAAATGGAGATACAGATCATTTGCCTCATTGCCAAATCTAGTTAGAAGTTTCACTTAATTCCAGGGCTAATGACATTGAGAGAAATAAAATAATTTTAAAATATTTAATTTTAGGCATAAAGAAAAGTATTTCTTATGTCTCTTCTTGCACAATTAAATCCTACGTTTTAATCTTCGTTCCTGACTGCTCTTCAATGATTCAATCATTGTATTTCAACTCTGGGTTGCAAGTGTTCACTTAGACACATCAAACGTTCTTTCACCATGGCTGATTTTGCTAGCAATGATATATTCATTACGTATTATTATTTTCATAGAAAAACTTTATTTTCTATTTCCTCAACTACAGTTGTAGACAAACCTATTTTTGACTTAAAAGGCTTTGTCACGCTAGTTCTTTCCACCAATAATGCCCTGCACTAAACCGCTTGTCTCTTATCTATCTATTTTCTCTAGTGGACATTTTATTACCCCATTGCTAATCTTTTTTTTAGTATTTTATTATTTATTTATTTTTACACATTTAGTTTTATTGTAACAAAGCAACTTGTACACTTTTAATGTTTAAAACTGAGCACCATCTTTCCTTTCCAGTGAAACAAAAAGAAAATTTAAAAATAAACAGGAACAAAATTACAATAGAGAATGTCAATTCCAAATAAGATCCTACAGGTTCTGCTGATTCTCCCATTGAGTGGCAAGGCTCAAGTCATCACTAGGAGAGAATTTATTTTAAAAGTGTCTTCTTAAACTGCAAGGATCCCTGTCAAATGTCACAATTAAATATGCCAAAGGAGAAGCCATGTTGTCAAAATGCCCCCTTACCCCACCCAAACATCTCAAACCCTTTGCTGACCTTCTATAACCCCATTTTATTAGGTTTTTTTTCTTTTTTTAAACAAGAGAAAACAGACAGATACATGTTGGTAAATGCTAACTGTCCATATTCACATAGAGACACAGTGTACTCTCTGAGCCCAATATACAGACAAAGGAGGAAAAAAGCTAGAATTCTATGCACTACTACACAGGGGCCTAGCACTCTCCAGCATCCAGCAAAGCGAAGGGAGCAGGTTTTTCTTTTTTCCCACAGAGCTCGGTGGTATTGATTCCATACAATTTTTGTTAAGACAAAAAGGGATAAAAATGAATTTCAAACAGAAAGGGGTAGAGATTCTTTTCTCATTGTATCCTGCTCAAGATATTTTCCCCCAAAATAAGTCGAGAACTATGGTGTAGAGGAAAGAGACCTCAAAAACAGGGTGACTGAGCACAAGAGGGAAAGAAAAAAAAAAAAACTTGCTCCCAGGGACTGGAGAAAATTTAAAAAAAGAAAGGTTGGAATCCATCAGTGTTCTATTAGTCAACTTCTCCTTCATCCTCCTCTCCTTCCTCCGCTTCATTATCATCTTCATCTCCTTCACCTTCATCCTCATCCCCTTCTTCAATATCTTCTAATCCTTCCTCCTCTTCATCATCATCAGCATCTTCTTCTCCTTCTCCTTCTTCATCATCCATATCAGGAACCAAATAGTACTGTAATGGGTTTGGCCAAACATCATCTTTGATGAACTCTCCTAATTCATCAGCATGGGCATCAGAATGGTCAGTAAATCAGGTTAAGAAGCTCTCTGGTTCCTCATGCTGCCTCTTCCTGCTGGCTTTATTCTGCGTCTGACTTGAACGTTTCGTCAAATCCTTTCCAGATTTCCATTTGATTTCGGTGGACTTTGAAGATGGATCACCACTCTCATTCAGATGAAATTCTTTGGCGAGAACTTTATTTTCAAAGTAAGGATTTTCATCAAAATAAAAATCTATTCTGTAACCTGATTTAATATCTTCAAATTCTGTCACTTCAACTCTGGTCAAATAATGCAGTGCCTCTTCGTCCTCCTCCACAAGCAGTGCAGACACTTGTGGATGGTTGACAAATGTTGTAACCGAAAAATTTGGGATTTGGGCAATCAATTCTGACCTCTTCTGAAAAAATGGTTGGCGGAGTTTGTTATATTTCTGTTCTACTTTCAAAATCTCCTCACTGGCTTGTTCATTAAGTCTGTCTATTTCATTTTGTACTCCATCAATATGTTCAATTGCTTCTTGCTGTTCTTTTTCTCCCTTATTCGGCAAGCCTGCAGAGGCCGATATCTCCTCCAGTCCTTTAGCAGGAGGTGGTCTTGTTTTCTTCTTTTGAGGCGGAAGTGGAGACTGGCATTTGGGGGCCATGCTGCTGGGGAAGTCCAAGAACTGGAGCACAAGTCTTCTTGCTCTTCCGGAAAGGCTCAGCTTAATCATAAATTTCTTGGGAGTAAGCGTCTTATTCTCCTTTTCCTCCCAGAGGCATAGTGAATCACCTCTTCTCTTCTCTTCTCCTCTTTTGCTTCAAAACATACTTCTATCTTTTCCTTACTGCATTGAAGGGGTATTGTGTGAATTTCCCATCTCCCCAAAGGACCATCGTGTCCTCTTAATCATGGTTTCCAGCATTCACCATATTCCTGGTACATCACAGGTACTCAAAAAGATTTTGTGAGAAAATTGTTTATATAGCTATACAACATTTATTCAAATTCATTTATGATGTATTCAAATTCACAAATTTGAATGTGTTTATTTAAATGAACAAATAAATAGATTATCACCAAGGTTTCTTGTCTTCCTGATTTTATCCTCCTACCCATTCTGCAGATATTTCTACAAAAGTTGAGGATGTTGAAAGCAAGTTTCTCTTCTGTAACAACTTTTTAAGGGGAATTCTAGTAATACGAAGTAGCAAAAGATCTTTACATAACCTTGCATTGCTATGTACATTTAACTGGGCTCCAGTAATTTTATGAGTTTCTGTCCCCTCTCTGTTGGTCGTGGCTAGATCTTTTCTCCTAAATAGAAGTTTTAAATATGCCACTCCCTTGATTGGAACTTTTTAGTAATTCCACACTACCTATTACACAAAATCCAAACTGCAGAGCCCAATCATTAGCACACTGAAAAGTCTGTTCCCCATCAGTGTTTACAGTTTAATATCCTATTGCTTTCCCCTTCAAGAACCCTACTTTGTGTCAGTATTAATTACCAGTCTCCCATACTTCCAGCCTTATTCATAACTAGGTGTCAGTATTAATTACCAGTCTCCCATAGTTCCAGCCTTATTCATAACTAGGTGTGGTTTGGTCATCAGTGGGCTGCATACATAACTATGGTCCGACAGGGTTATAATGGATTTAAATCTCTATCTACTAGTGATTTTTTAGTTGTAATGTCCTAGCACATGCATTACGTCTGTGTCTATGACAACGCTGTTGTAAACAAACCTTCTGAGCTGTGAGTTGTATAAAAATATAGCACAAACAATTACATACAGTGCATAATACTTGATAATAGACTACATTACTCATTTCCATATTTTATAATAATACAATAATAATAATAGACTATATTACTCATTTATGTATACTATATTTTTATTATTTTAGATTTCTACTTATATTTTTTAAAGTTAACTGTTAATCAGCCTCAGGCACATTTTCAGGAGGTATGCAAGCAGAAGGCATTATTATCAGAAGAGATGGAAGTTCCATGCCTATTATTGTCCCTGAAGGTCTCCCAGTGGGACAAGGTGTGAAGGTAGAACACAGTGATATTGATGATCCTGATTGTATGTAGGCTTAGGCTTATATATGTGCTTGTGTCTTAGTTTTTAACAAAAAGTTAAAAAGTGAATAAAATAAAATAAAATAAATGCATTTAAACCTAGAACCAAGATTATACAATAAAGACATAAAGAAAGAAAAATATATTTGTATAGCTGTATAACATATTTGTGTTTTAAGCTGTGTTATTACAAAAGAATTAAAAATTTAAAATGTAAAAATTTATAAAGTGAAACAATTACGGTAAGCTAATTTTATTATTAAAGAAAATTCCCTTCTTTTAAAATTTACTGTAGATTAAGTTTACAGTATTTAAAAGGTCTAGAGAAATATACAGTAATGTCCTAGTCCTTCATATTTACTCACCACTCACCCACTGACTCATCCAGAACAACTTTCTGTCCTTAAATCTCCATTCATAGTAACTGTTGTACCATGTTTTAACTCTTATACTGCATTTTTATTATACTTTTCCTATGTTTAGATACACAAACACTTACCATTGTCTTACAGCTTTTCTAGTTTTCAGTACAGTAATGTGCTGTATAGATTTGTACCCTAGAAGCAATAGGATATCACACATAGCCTAGGTGTAAGTAAGCTATCGGGTCTAGTTTATGTAAGAACATTATATTAGGTTCACACAGTGACAAAGTTGCCTAATGATGCATTTCTCAGACCATAACCCTGTTAAGAGATGCATGTCTGTATTACACTTGTAACATTTTTTTTAATTATGAACACTCCCCAAACACACTAATCCAACTTACTTTGTGCTTACTTTGTTTATTGTGTTTAGTCTCTCTTAAGCTTAGAGTGTAAGCTTCTTGAGGACAGGACTTTCCTTATACTTTATTTACTTCTGACTTCCCACTGCATAACATTTTTTCTAGCATACAGTATTAAGTGGTATAAATAAGCAAATATGTCAAGGTGTGTCTCCTAACATTCCTTACACAGTACTTCAAATGTTTATAAATTATTCTTATACCAAAATTTTAGTGTCCATTTTTTTGCATGACTCATATTAAATAATTATGCTTTTCTGTCTTTTTAATTTCTTTGGTTATTGTGATTATTGGTGTTCAGTTTTGCCTTAATATTTATATAATAGGTCTTTTTGTCTTTGCTTTTTCCTAAATAGGTAGTAAACTTATTAGGACAAAGATTATGTCTAAAATTTTCATTTCATCCACAACAAATTTAAATAAAATATTTCTTAGAAATTTAGAGCTGAACAATAATTCAGAGATAATGTAGCTTGATCAGAGATACACGGATTCTTACAAATACGAGAAGTGTGTTGGAAAGGCCTGTAGACCTAGGCTTAAATAGTGTTCTATTTCTTGATGAATTACATGTTGTGGGAATTTTTAAAAGACACTTTACCTACATTTTCCTCTTATTTTTCTTTCTCATTAGAGAAATTCAGCAGGGGAAACATGGCATGATATATATTCTGACTGATCTGGATCCTCTAGTCTACCTGTCATCTCGGCTACTGTACTCAAGGAAAAGTTCTGCAGGATTTCTCTGGCTGACTCTATTCAACTTTGGTTCCCACTGACTCAGACTAGAGATTATCTTTGCAGTACCCATTTATTACTGTTTGTCAGTCTTCTCCAATCTTCGTATATTCCCTAAAAAAGCGTAACTTATGGAAAGGTAATTACCTAACAATTCAGCATCCATGCCTGATGAAAACTGAGGAAAAGGAAAACTGAGAGAAAGTAAACTCAGGTCCACAAACGTTTGCCAAGTTATTTTTGCTTCGTACATGGTGAGCATTTAAGCTTCAGACATTGTGACTCGAGAGTCTATTGTCTTTATTCCTGACAATAAGAGAGGACATGTTATTTTTTATCATTGCACTTAACTCCATCATGTACCATATCTCCTGCTTACCAAACCAAAGACTGAAAAGAAAAATGTCTAGTCATCTCTGATTGTTTCACTCTTCTTCCTTGTATCTTTCTTTCCTTCCATTAATTCTCAAGAAAATGAAAAGATGTTTGATTTTTTAAAAATCATGTTAAAACCATGTTCAATAGAGTAACATACCCTCAAAGCCTTAATGTCATGGTTATACAAGGTATTGAGAAGATAAGAAAGTTAAGTAAATTTGGAAAAGAATTTATTTGTCCAACATTACTTAATTCTCACATCTAATGTCTTGTTTCATCAATTTATATATGGAAAAACTGAGTATGACATTTGAAAAATTACTTTTGTAATAAATCCTAGTCTGCCAGACTCTCCATGAAGATGAATGCCTCTGGCAAATTTGGCCAGAGGACTTGTTCTCCAAATGATAAAATGAAATATTAATCATTAAGAACTATAGCCTGTTTCTTATAGCATAGTGAATTTGGCTATTCCTGCATTTTACATTGAGATTATACTCAAGGAAAGATTTGGGAAATGACTCTCCCAATAAAACTCATTTGATTGTGGGTCAAGATGGAATTTATACTCAGGATTTGTTATTATTAATTGCCATTTGGTTGTTGCCTATTTTTTTTAACCACACGAAGAAGTGTGGAAAAATAAAGTTACCCTAGGATGTTGAGAAATAAAACAAACCTGATGGAAGCAAAAGATGGATTCTGTCTCTGAACATGATAGTTTTACAAATATTTTTGGGAGTTGTTTTTTTCTACCAACAAATGTCCTAGTCATTTGGCATCAAAGGCTAAATGTTAAGACAGAAAATACAATTCAAAATTTAGGATTAGGTGGCATATCTTAGAGGATTAAAAGGTATTAATCTTTGGTAATTGATTTAATTCTCCAAGCAATGAAAAGCTATCTTTATGGTAGCAAAATTCGAATGTGTGCTATGACTTTAAAACCAAGAGAAGATTATCCATTTCGATCTAAATGGAGGTACAGGAAAATATGAAAATTAAAAGATGTCTGATATTATTATTTGATTGTTGATTTTTTTAAAAACAAAACCTTTAAAATGCCACCTAGCTTAACCCATTGCTCTGCTGTAAGATTCAAATGATTTTGAAAATTAATAGCATACTTTTTCTCTGTGAACTAATAAATTGTTTTTCACCTGGCATACAGTAGTGTATTTATATCCATGTCAGAAGAATTAGATTTAAAGTCTGATTTCCTTCTGGGTTACGTAGGTCAATATAGGTAACTTACAGTAGTCTTATCTCTTCCTCATCAAAATGAAAGGCAAGGCTGGGATGTATGTAAACTTATTTTCCAGTTTTAATATCCACCCTTGCTTTTGTTGTATTGTTGTTACTTTCTAAGATTGTTTAAGAACACGTTTATGACCTGAAGGGATTTAAGCAACCATCTATAAACACCTACACAACATAAAGCTAATGACAGAGGCACACATGTACATATATATGTATTTTATATATGTACATAGCGTATATATATATGTATACACAAATATGTACACATGTATATGTGTTATATATTTAAACCTCTGAGAAACTCTGAGTTAGGCTTTTTTTGTTTTTGGAAAGTCAGGACAGATGCTCTGTGTCTTTGTATGTTTACTTTTCAACTATAAAAAGAGTTTTGAAAGCCAGACTTTGAATGTTGCGGTAAAGAATAAGTAATAAATTAGATATACTTCACAAGTATTAAAAGACTTAATCGAACCCTTTTGTAGTAATATTTTTAAAGAATGCACCTAAAATTCCAGCTACTTGGGAGGGTAAAGCAGGAGGATTGCTTGAGCCCAGGGGTTTGAGGCTGCAGTGAGCTATGGTCACTACACTGCACTCCAGCCTGGGTGACAGAACAAGTCATTGTCTGTAAACAAACAAAAGGAGTGGAGGAGAAAGAAAGAGAGAGAGAGAGAGAGAGAGAGAGAGATACAGAGAGAGAGAGAAAGGAAAAAGAAAGAAAGAAAAGAAAGGAAGGAAGAAAGAAAAAGAGGCTGAAAGAAAGATGAAAGAAAAAAGGAAGGAAGGAAGGCAGAAAGAAAGATTAAAGAAAGGCAGAAAGAAAGAAGGAAGGAAAGAAAGGAAGAAAGAAAGGCAGAAAGAAGCAAAGAAAGGAAGAAAGAGGCAGAAAGAAGGAAAGGAAGGAAGAAAAAAAAGAAAGGAAGAAAGAGAGAGAAAGAAAGAGAGAAAAAAAAAGAAAGGAAAAGAGAAACAAAAACAGTGAGGGAATGTATGCTCACTTACAGTAACTGGCCAATGGATGTATTTTTTTTTTTTGAGACGGAGTTTCACTCTTGTTACCCAGGCTGGAATGCAATGGTGTGATTTCGGCTCGCCACAAACTCTGCCTCCTGGGTTCAGGCAATTCTTCTGCCTCAGCCTCCCAAGTAGCTGGGACTACAGGCACGCGCCACCATGCCCAGCTAATTTTTTGTATTTTTAGTAGAGATGGGGTTTCACCATGTTGACCAGGATGGTCTCGATCTCTTGACCTCGTGATCCACCCGCCTCGGCCTCCCAAAGTGCTGGGATTACAGGCTTGAGACACCGCGCCCGGCCCTAGATTAATTATTAAACTAAATTATTAATTTAGTTTTAGGGAGTTAAATTATTAGGGAGTTTTGCAACTTCCTCAGATAAAGGTTTTCCCATTTCCAATAAAATAAATTTTAAGTGGAATATTTGGTAGAATGAAGCATATTTCTTTTAGGTATAAGTCTGAATGTGTATTTGTGATTTTGTCTGTGTATGTGCAGTATGTGTGTACAGAAGCAGTAGATGAATGGTGAAGAGGGAAAAAAAAGATGGAGAGAAGAGAGAAAACAGGTTTTTCCCAACCAGCTTGCTTCAGTAAATGAATTGGCTTCACATAGTTCTAGTTTAAGGCTTAGCACTTAAGCCAAAATGTGATAGCTCATCTTTTTTTCTAATTAGGATAACATATTGCAACAAAAATGTAACCATATAATTTACCTCATAAAATATTAATTATGGGAAAAACAGGCATCACCCTATGCTAGGGATTAAATTGTAATTGTACAGAGTGTTAAGGGAGCTGAAAGTTAAATTTTATATATACACCCTAATCCAGCCAGTCTGCTCTTAGAAACTTAACTGGAGGAATTTTAAAGACTTTACATAAGTCCTTAAATATATTTTAAAGACTTGGTGAAGGGTTTCACCATGTTGACTAAGATGGTCTCGATCTCTTGACCTCGTGATACACCCACCTTGGCCTCCAAAGTGCTGGGATTACAGGCTTGAGCCACAGTGCCCGGCCCTGAAATCTTTAAAAAATTTCTTACAGACTCAAATTTTTCTTCATTGATACAAATAAACACAAATATATACACATACTGTGTATGTATATATGTATATGTATGTGTGTGTGTGTGTGTGTGTGTGTGTGTATATATATATAAATATATATATATGTAGAGAAAGAGAGCAGAGACAGGTAATTACTCCCACATAAAAATCAATTATGTGTCAAATAAAGAGCATGAAGATCTATTTTTAAAAGGAGAATACATATTTGGAGAACATGCAATTTTGAAATCTCAGTAGTAACATCATGAATGTAAGACACCACAAGTGTGTCCTGAAATTTTTGAAACTTTAGCAAATATTGCATCTAATAACTTTTTTTGGTCTTCAAATAATTTCATCTGCTTTGGCAGACTTTTTTTTGTAAAAATCTAACCAAGGTCATCATTTCTGCACATTTAAGCATTCATATTTGCTTAAAAATAAAAATCAATAGAGGTGTTTTAGATGTTGAAGCTAGGCTATTTACACATAATTAATTATTTTTCCTGTATTAAAGGCTGAGCTTTTGAGTTTTGTGTGGTAGCATTGTGTAAAAGGAGAGACTTCCTTTCTGTACATTTAGTCTTTCCTATGTAAAACTGTGGATGCATTCATTTTCTTATTTAAATAGCTGTTCACAGAAGGTAGGTTGAAAGAGAAGGTTGTAAAATAAAGTTTCAGGTACTTAACTGAGGCACTGTAAGTAACATCTCAAGAACCTCTGCTCTTTGTGAGTGGGCAGACATGGATAGATGTGTGTACATTATTGTAATCTAACCTATAAGTATATTATAAACATGGAAGTTCTTATTGAAAACTAAATAACACAATGTGTGTTAATTGTGATTTCATACAATAGAGGACAAAAAAGATAGTTTTCCTGTTAAATAAGGTGTGGAGGACTCACAATACAAACTTGAACAATATTCTAGGAGTCCTTTCTATTATTCAGCCAATCATAATGCTTCTTGAGCTATTTTTGAGTTACAGTTTTAGATTTTACTGTGGGCTTGAATTTAAGTGTGCTTATAACACAAAGCATAGATTTTATGTAAAATCATAAATGTATATTTCTGTTGAGTCCTCTCTTTAATTCAACTTTAAATACATGCACATATACACACAATAGTACCTCAAATTCTTCCATTAATTGGTATTTATGAATCTCCCATTTATAAATATTGTATAAATAAAAAGTGAATAAAGCCGTATTTCTTTAACTTGCCTTTAATTATACCTAAAGGCTGTGTAACTTTTTAGTATTTCTTGTTTGGTCGAAAAAGAATAATTTAACTTTTTAATTATTTATCCTTTCCATTAGTTGGTAACACTCCTGATTTTATATATTCATTATAATTTAGTTTTTCCAAAAACAGTGATATTAAAAAGTAGACTTTCAATTCTCAAAACTTTAATGATTTTGGATAGATCTTTATTTCTTACATACTGTATATATAAGGAGAGAAAATCTATATTTCCAAATAAAGTTAGATCATCTTTCTAATTTTAGTTTTAGAGTTTTTAATGATCCTGCCTATCATTATACTAGTCCTTTTTCTTTTTAACCCTAGGCATCCCCAGAGACCAATCTGCAATAACAACAGAGTTTTTTCTTGATAGTGATAGCAGCAGAAGACAGACAAATTCCTAGGCAGTCAGTGACAGGTCCCCAGTGGAACCCAACTTTCAAGCCTCCAGCCTGAACCTGCGGGTTCTAGGTGGAGTCCACAGACAGAGTGAGATCTTTCTGAATGTCTTTTTGCCAACCAAATGGTGATCTTTCCAGGCATATTCATGAACCAATCAGCACACCCACCTCTCCTATTCTGAGCACATAGAAACCCCAGACTCAGGCTCACAGATGGCTACCCACTTCCAGGCTTTTGCTCATACACAGAGGTATGCATTCTCAGGTCCCCTCTCCATTGAGAGCTTTCCTTTTGCTACACTAGAAAATTGTTCACTGCCCTACTCACTCTCCAGTGTCCACAGACTTAAGACACTAAGACTTATTACTCTCAGTCATGGGACAAGAACACAGAACTTGCTGAGCTGCCAGTATCAGGACTAAACCAGTTATAACACATTCCCATTTGCCAAGCTACAGGTGACAGGAACAAACAAATTGTAACACACCCCACATTTGTCTAGCTGGAGGTGGTGGGAACAAGAGGGAGCTATAACATTTCTTGGGGCCTTGGACCTCAGGACTCCTGAGGCAAGAGCTGTAATGCCCCTTTAGGCTCCATGGTTGCCGGCATCTCTAAGTTTTCAGGCACCACCGCATTCCCCTCATCTAGATACAGGTACCCAACATGGAAGCCCACTCACGGCACTCCAGGCATGGGCTGAGTGCAGATCCTGTGACAGGTAAAGGATCTGGGCAAGGGTGTGAGCCAAACACACCCTGCCAGGCTGAGTGGGTGGAATGAGCCTGGCAAGCCTGAGGGAAGAGCTGGGCAGAGGTCACAGCAGTCACAGAGATTTCTGGCTTGCAAAATGGCACCAAAGGAATCCTGTAATACTGTATCCCTTCCTCCCACTTGCCAAGCAATGTGGGAGAAAGAACAAGTCATTAGGTACCATTTTATCCTTCTTGCCAACCTACAAAAGCTGCAACACTAGCCTAGTTTCATTTTTATAACTGTCATTTAAATAATTTATCTGTAAGCATATTTTTTTCTATAAAATAGTTTGCTAGGTGTAGTAGTCCCTTTTCATACTGCTGATAAAGCCATACCCAATACTAGGTAATTATAAGAAAAAAGAGTTTTAATAGACTCAAAGTTCCATGCGGCTGGCAGGGGGGACTTACAATCACGGAAGAAGATAAAAGTCACATTTTACATTAGCAGCAGCACAAGAGAAAATAAGAGACAAGCAAAAATGGAAACCCTTCATTAAATCATCAGTTCTCATAAGACTTATTCACTACCATCAGAACAGTATGGGGGAAACCACCCCATGATTCAATTATCTCCCACCAGGTTCCTTCTACAATACATGGGAATTATGAGAACTATAATTTAAGATGAGATTTGCCTGAAGACATAGTCAAACCATATCATTCTACCCCTGTCCCACCCAAATCTCATGTCCTCATGTTTCAAAACCTATTATGCCTTTCTGGTATTCCCCCAAAGTCTTAACTCATTTTGGCATTAACTCAAAAGTCCAAGTTCAAAGTCTCATCCAAGATGAGGCAAGTCTCTTCTGTATATGAGCCTGTAAAATAAATAATAAAGTTATTTACTTTCTAGATACAATGGAGGTACAGGCATTGGATAAACACATCCATTCCAAATGGAAAAAATTGATGAAAACGAAGGGGCTAAAGGCCTCATACAAGTCTAAAATCCAGTGGGGCAGTCAAATCTTAAAGTTCCAAAATGATTTATTTTGACTCTATGGCTCACATATAGGTCATACCAATGTAAGAGGTGGGTTCCCATGGTCTTGGGCAGCTCTGCCCCTGTGGGTTTGTAGGGTACAGTCTCCTTCCCAGTTGCTTTCATGGGCAGACATAGAGTGTCTGCAGCTTTTCCAGGTAAATGGTGTAAGCTGTCACTGGATCTACCATTCTGGTGTCTGGAGGACAGTGACCATCTTCTCCCAGCTCACTAGACTGTTCCCTAGTGGGGATTCTGTGTGAGGCTCCAACTCCAAATTTTCCTTCTGCACTGCCCTTGCTGAGGTTCTCCATGAGGGCCTGGCACTTGCAGCAAACTTCTGCCTGGACATTCAGGCATTCCCTACATCCTCTGGGTTCTAGGCAGAGGTTCCCAAACCTCAGTTCTTGACTTCTGTGTATTCACAGGCTCAACACCACCTGGAAGCTGCCAAGGATTGAGGCTTTCACCCTCCGAAGCCACGACCTGAGCTGTACCTTGGCCCCTTTTAGTCATGGCTGGAGCAGTTGGAACTATGGGCACCAAGTCTCTAGACTGCATACTGCAGAGGGCCCCTGGGCCCCACCCAGGAAACCATTTTCCCTCCTAGGCCTCCGAGCCTATGTTGGGAGGGGCTGCCATGAAGACCTCAGACACTCCCTGGAGACATTTTTCCCCATTTTCTTGGGGATTAACATTCTTCTCTTCTTCATTTATGCAAACTTCTGCTGCCTGCTCGACTTTCTCCTCAGAAAATGTTTGTATTTTTTTTTTATATATCACATTGTCAGGCAGCACATTTTCTGAACTTTTATGTTCTGTTTTGCTTATAAAACTGAATGCTTTTAACAAAGCAAGAATTGACTTTTAACCAAGTCAATTCTTGAAAGCTTTGCTGCTTAGAAATTTCTTCCACCAGTTACACTAAGTCATCTCTCTCAAGTTCAAAGTTCCACAAATCTCTAGGATGGGGCAAAATGCCATCTATTTCTTTGCTAAAACATAACAACAATCACCTTTGCTTCAGTTCCCAACAAGTTCCTAATCTCCATCTTAGCCTGGGATTTTATTGTCCCTATCATCATCAGCATTTTGGTCAAAGCCATTTAACAAGTTTCCAGGAAGTTCCAATCTTTCCCACATTTTCCTGTCCCCTCTGAGCCCTCCAAACTATTTTAACCTCTGTGATCCAGTTCTAAAGTTACTTCCACATTTTCAGGTATCTTTAGAGCAGCATCCACTCTACTGTTATCAATTTATTGTATTAGTCCGTTTTCACACTACAGATCAAGACATACCCAAGACTGGGTAATTTATAAAGGAAAACATATTTGATGAACTCCCAGTTTCATGTGGCTGGGGAGGCTTTACAATCATGGTGGAAGGTGAAAGGTCCTACATTGGCAACCAGCAAGAGAGAGAATGAGAACCAAGCAAAAGCAGAAACCCTTTATAAAACCATCAGATCTCATGATACATTCACTACCAGGAGAACAGTATGGAAGAAACCAACCACATGACTCAATTATCTCCCACAGGGTCCATGCCATAAAATGTGGGAATTATGGGAGCTACAATTCAAGATGAGATTTGGGTGGAGATACAGCCAAACCATATCACTAGGGGAAACATTAGAACCTTTATATATGAATAACTACTTTTAGTTAAGAAGGGCAATTCATTCAAATACTCAGTAATACTTTGCATTTAAATACATTATGTTCAACTTGCTGAAAAAATTTTGCTCTATGTTAATCTGCATAGCTTTTTTGTGATGTGTATATACATTTTGTAAGTACATTACGTATATAGAAACATCATTCTAATGTTGTCTTAAATTGGATTTATTGTTAATTATGTATTTTTTTCTGTGTTATACTCAATTTGTCAATTTACCTCTTTTTCAAGTAACAGTCTTTTCTCAGTTTTGTACTTTATTTGATGAACAAATAGCTGATTTTCCAACTTCTTAATGATGTATAGTGGTTTACAACGTAAGTTAGTAAAAATGATTGTTAGGTTAATTAACTACTTAATTTATTCATCTTTGTCTTACTTTTTGTCTTGCATCATATATATAGTGAATGCTATGGTGAAAAATTCAGAGCAGGAGGCAGAGGCTTTAACTTTACAGAAGGATGCTTGCATAGGTAGGATTCAATGAGAATGCAACATTTAAGGAAAGGCTTGGGAGAAGTGTAGGTGGCTAAGAACAGAAGTGATAGTAACAAGAAGTAGTATTATGGAGAAGAGTTTAGACAAGTAAATAGGGACAAAATGCAATGGGCCCTGAGCATGATTTTAAGAATATTTTATTTTATTTGAACTAAATCAGGCAACTTTGAAGAGTCATGAGCAAAGGTGTGACTTCATCTAATATTAGATCTTACATAATCATTCTTGCCTAGTCCTAACATTATAACCAAAACCAGAAAAGGTTAAATAAGTAATGAGTGTAAGTCACCAAAATAATCCATGTCAGAGTCTAAAACAAAATAGATTCCACAAGTTGTTATTTTCCAAGAGTCAGCAATTCAGCATTACTTACTTAGTGACAAAAGCAGAATGGCCTTGTCTTTCAGGTTTAATATTTTAAGAAACTCTAAAGATTATTGAGATTCTATACACTCAGTTCTTTTTGGTCCTTTATTAGCATTACTTAAGAGTAATAGGGAAAGTATTTTAAGGAAATGGTCTATATTCTTCAAAGAATCTTTAAATGCTTTAATAGAATCTAAATAACATTCTGATGAAACTGGTCTGTGTTTAAACAAAACTGAATTTTTGAATGTGTTCATGTGGGAGAACTATAATGTGTAAAATCATATAATTATAGTTTTAAATGTTTGAAATATAGTTAATTAAATGAGATAACTTCCATTAACCAGAAAAGAAAAGGCATTTAACAAAATTAAAACCCCTTTGAACTTTCTACTGCGGAGCTGACTAGCTGACCTCTGATTTCTATATAACTCACTTTCCACTGGTTCTTAATCAGATTGCCTGCAGGATTTACTAGTAAAGAGCAAAGCCTGTTCAATAATATCCAACTGTTCACAGTGAATGTGAAATGGGCCCAGATGGAGGCATCCATTCTTACTTCTTGCAAATATTTCTTCAATGCAGCAATGTTTATTCTTGCAGCTTTTAAAAAGGTGGTGCTGAGTTAAAATAGCATGAGTTTTTTGAGCAGTATCTGTTGTATCTTTCTTCTACATGGATTTCTCTCAGAAAGCAGTATAATATTTAAAAAGAAAAAATAAAGTATTGATACTTTTTTTATATGGTACACTTTTTTTGGCAGGCTTTTTTCTTCGTACATTTCCTATAAGGCCGTGAGGGTACACTTAGATTCAAGAAAGTAATCCAAGAAGAAAATTAAAGTCTAGAAAACTTTCATACCTGTTTTCAGGACTATGTAAATGTTCAGTCAGAATTGAAAGTCCTGTTTTCTGAAATTGTCTTTTAATATCGACATGTTTACATGCTGTACCATTAGAAATTAATTTTTTTAACTTAGATTTAAAATATCCCTATTCAGGTAGGATAAATAAAGACATATATAAATTTTGTTTTCAGGCCATTCATTAATTTGGTAACTGAATGTACTAGAGAACTTAAAATAGTTCAAAAGTTTTCAGGATGTCACATTTTTCTTTTTTTTTATTATTTCATTTTAGGTTTTGGGGTACATGTGATGAACATGCAAGATTGTTGCATAGATACACACATGGCAGTGTGATGTGCTGCCTTCCTCCCCATCACCTATATTTGGCATTTCTCCCCATGCTATCTCTCCCCAACTCTCCATCCCCCACTGCTCCTCCCCTATTTCCCCCCTACAGACCCCAGTGTGTGATGCTCCCCTCCCTGTTTCCATGTGTTCTCAATGTTCAACACCCACCTATGAGTGAGAACCCGTGGTGTTTGATTTTCTGTTCTTGTGTCACTTTGCTGAGAATGATGGTTTCCAGGTTCATCCGTGTCCCTACAAAGGACACAAACTCATCATTTTTGATGGCTGCATAGCATTCCATGGTGCATATGTGTCACATTTTCCCTTTCCAGTCTATCATCAATGGGCATTTGGGTTGGTTTCAGGTCTTTGCTATTGTAAACAGTGCTGCAGTGAACATTCATGTGCATGTGTCCTTTTAGTAGAATGATTTCTAATCCTTTGGATATATACCCAGTAATGGGATTGCTGGGTCAAATGGAATTTCTATGTCTAGGTCATTGAGGAATCACCACACTGTCTTCCACAATGGTTGAACTAATTTACACTCCCACCAAGAGTGTAAAAGTATTCCTATTTCTCTACGTCCTCTCCAGCATCTGTTGTCTCCAGATTTTTTAATGATTGCCATTCTAACTGGAGTGAGGTGGTATCTCAATGTAGTTTTGATTTGTATTTCTCAAATGACTAGTGTTGATGAGCATTTTTTCGTATGTTTGTTGGCCTCCTGTATTTCTTCTTTTGTAAAGTGTCTGTTCATGTTCTTTCCCACTTTTGAATGGGCTTCTTTGTTTTTTTCTGTTTCAGTTCTTTGTAGATTCTGGATATCAGCCCTTTGTCAGATGGGTAGATTGCAAAATTTTTTTCCCATTCTGTTGGTTGCCAATTCACTCTAATGATATTTTTCAAAAAAGTAAGCTTTAAGTAAGTTGTGTTTCAAAGGAACCAAAAAAGTATTTCTCTATTAGGAAATAATGAGTATAATAAATATATCTTGACAGTTTAAAGCGTCTGGGATATTTGATTCAATCAGGAATTTTAAAATGTAGGAAATTTGAATATGCATTCTAGAAATATGATGTTATTTTATCAGTGTTAAATTCCTTGAAGAGATCAGTGTATTATGATTTGGTAGAAGGGTGCCTTGTTTCTCTGGGCTGAAGTTTCATACAGAAACAAGAGGGAGAGTGTGAGAGAGAAAGAAAGAAAACAAATGTGACAACATCTTAACAGTTGATAAATTTAGGAATAAGATACATTTCAACATTAACTTTCAATTGTCTCAAAATAAAGAGCTCACAAAACAGCATTAATTATATGCCTTAATCCATCCTTCTTTTATTCAAGTAATTATCATTGAGTCAGACATTCTAGAAGACACTGGATATATGGAGATAAGTTAGATAAGAATGGGTTTTTCCCTCTGGTAGTGTACACATTAGTAGGCAAGGCAAACAAACACACACAACTAACTCAGTTGCAGAAATCACAATCAGTAGACAATGCTATGAAAATATATATCAAGTGATATTAACCTAGTAGAGAAGGATTGGATAGCTTCATTAAGGGAATGACATAAATGATTGAATATGTAGAATGATGCAATGTGTTTCAGAAAGAAAGTTTAGCAGGCAAGTAAACTTACAGTGATGAGGAACTATCACTCAAAGGATGCCTGTGACTGTTCTGGACTATGTATGATGGCTGAATGTCGGTATAGTAACTTAACAATAAAACTTTGGCTGACATATTTTTCATCATTGTAGTAAATTCTTGAGGACAAGGAGTACAAATTATTTCTTGTTGAGCTAAATATTCCCAATGATGTCTAATGGAGTCCCATCAAAGTGTTAATGTTCCATAAATATTGTTGACTTGAATAAAGTTGCCTATTTTTTTGCTTCAAAAAGTATAAGATAATCAATCTGATTTTTCAGCAACTGAAGTATCTATCAAACATACTGCATCAAGCATTATTTCAGTGCAATAACTTTGTAATAAGTACCGACAATATGAAATACATCTACATTTTTGCAAATATTAGGAGTCTGATTAACATAATATAATGTGAAGTCATGCAAATGTATTAGTAACAGAGTAATGGAATAGAGAGAAAAAAAATTTAGGAATATTTTAATTCTGACCTATATTTTTATAAAACAGTAGATGTGTCCTCTTTGAAAGCAAAACAAGAAAACAGATATATTAGAAAAATTAAATTTTTGAATACACATCAGTAGTGAAGAAAAAATCAAGCACAAATTTTAGTAATCAGTAAAAAATAATTGCTTTCCTCCTTCTAAATAAAAACAAATGCAAAATAACACAAACAAAAAGTAATCACTCATTCTGTATGATTCTATTAAATATATTTAGAATATATGTGTTAATATTTTTGTCATTCCAGACCCTAAAATCTAGTATTAAACTATAGAAAGTACAAGAAACATAAATTATCAGTATACAAAATTCTCAATCTGCAAAAACCAAAAATTTAAGGTCAGATTATAGAAGTAATTATTGTTATATATACAATTGCAATTGTTTATTTATTTTATAATTTTCATGCAATTTTTGACTGTGAACCGTTTTTCTTCCTTTGGTGACAGTGGGCTGGCAAATGACTTTTTATTTTTACCCAGGGTCAGCTGAATCCCAATCCCCAAGTCTTCTTGTTTTGTTCTTCTTTCTAGTGAGAGAGGAAAGGAGATATGAGCTGTCTACCAAATGAAATATTTCCATTCTCCTTCCCAAAACAACAGCAAATTCACTCAAATTCCATTTAACAAATCTTGGTCTTTAAATTGGAACTGAAAAATAGAAATTAAACCGGAAAAAATATATTTAGAAAGGTAGCTCATAGGTCAAAATAGGTAATCATCATAACTTCTTTAAACGGATTTCATCACCTATTATGTTGCCACAGTTTTACAGTTCAATCTCAGAACTGTTGTCAAAAGCTCTTTGAAATAGAATTTAAAAAATAATAAATGGAAAATATTATGAGGATCCAACATGTGTTTCCAAAAATAAGTAAGCCAAACTTAACCTCATTTTAATTTGTAATGATATTATTAACTAGAAGGTTATGGTAATACCATAAATATTAATCTCTAATTTCTCAGAAAAAAATTGTTTCTATAATGTATTTAATGTATGCTTATCTTTGGCAATTTATTTCACAAACCCTCACATTACAAAGGAAATAAACTGAGGAAATAGGAGATGATGAGGACAGAGTTCGATGTATTTCTACCTAGCTGAACAGTCTCATCTAAAGATAGTTGAAATGATATTTTCTTGCAATTTAACACATCTGTTACTTGGAAACGAACAAATTTATTTTCTGTAGCTTAAGAAAACAGAACTATGACAGTGTTTCAAAGTAAAGGGAGTAAAATCTTTCTTTAATTCAAAATAATAAATAATATTATAATAATTAGAATTGTCAAATCATGGGGTGGGGTGCTTTGAAAACTCAAGAACTCCTAATTATAAAAATAATCATGTAGAGTTTTCAATTAGAGGTTTTTTGAAAGGCTATAGAAAGTTTTGCTCCATATAAAAATTTTGAACAATATAATAAAACATCACGTTTCTTCTTCTTTTTTTTTTTAATCATACTTTGAGTTTGCAAAACATGAAGGTTTGTTACATAGGTATAGGAGTGCCATGACATAAGATGGTATCTTATTGTGATTTTGATTTGCATTTCTCTAATGACCAGTGATGATGAGCTTTTCTTCATATGTTTGTTGGACACATAAATGTCTTTATTTATCTTTTTAAGAAGGCAAAATGAACACAAATCTAAAAGATAAACCACCTCTTTGTATTTAATATATATTCTTTGCTGGTAATATTCAACATTCACACACTGAATACATCATTTATTAAAATTTTAAATACTAAATTTATGCTAGAGGAAAGCAACACTTTTTTAGCACATACATGAACCAATCAGTTTGCATAATTTATCTCATTTACTTTGCACAAGAAGCAAGTAAATTTTGCATCCATGTTTTCTGACAGATACAGATATTGAAGTGAAGAATAGTAAAGTAACTCTTCCAAGGTCACACAGTTGGAAAGTGGAGTATTTTAAGATAGTGCAATATTAAAAATGAATATTGACAGTTAAAATTAAGTAAGATATCTTAAAGATAGTGTCTGTGGCTTTTTAATGGCATCAAGAAACCTTATTGATAGTCTAAGTGTCATGGGAGGTAAGTAGAACTTTTATATATATAATAACAATCTGCTTGGGACATAACAGTTTGACTTAAAATTCAAACAAAATAAGATCAAGAGTTACATAAGGCACACAATGGAAATTAAGAAACTGCCAATGCCTGAAACAGACTGTAATCATTACAGAGATCAGAAAGGGGAAACACTGGGGTAGGTAGGCCTTAATCAGGAACTTGCTTAAAGGATCAGGGTTTGAACCACATTCTTGATCTTTAATTTTCACTCACATACTATAAGCTAATTATCAATCACTCTAATTTTCTTTAAAAATCATAAAACTTATTTAAAGTGACCTATTCACTAGCAATTACTTTCTATTCAAACATGTCACTATTCAAGAGAAAGTATAAAAAGTGTTTTAGGTAGAATGTTTTATTTGACACATCAGATAGAGTAAACTAATTTCTAATCATTCTTTCTCTTTCATAATATAAAATATGACAAAAGAAATAGAGAGTTCCGAGAATAATACCTCACAATATTATCAAATTAAAGGAAAACATATCAAATTATTTACAGTTTTTTGAAGTTTAATAGTTTAATAGCCAAGAAATGATCTTTGGATTTGTTTTGAAAATGTTCCCTGTTACCATTTGGATATTTGACCCTCCAAATTTCCTGTTGAAATTTGATCCCTACTACTGAAGATGGGGCCTAATGGGGAGTGCTTAGATCCTGGGGCTGATCCCTCTTGGGTGTCTGTGTGCTGTTCTCAGGGTCATGAGTGAGTTCTGGTTATTAAAAAGAGCTTGGCATTTCTCCCCATGCCAAATATGGGTGAGGGGGCAGAAGGCAGCAAAACACACTGCCATGTGTGTACCTATGCAACTATCTTGCATGTTCTGCACATGTACCCCAAAACCTAAAATGCAATAAAAATTAAAAATAAAAATAAAAAGAGCTTGGTTCCCTCCTTCTCTCTCTTACTTCTCTTGCTATCTGATTTTTACATACAAGATTTCCTTTGCCTTCCACCCTTAGTGAAAGCTTCCTACAAGAAGCAGATTCTGGTTTTATGCTTCTTGTACAGCCTGCAGAGCAATGAGTCTAATATCCCTCTTTTTAAAATAAATCACCCAGCCTCAGATATTCTGTTACAGCAACACAAACAGACTAAGACACTCTCCAAACTGTGCTTTTTAATTTATATTCCCTCATTAACTCTGAACATTCATGACTGTAGTGGATTCAAAAAGGATGAGAATGTTCTATGAAAGGGAAAAGGCCAAATATTTTTAAGTATGCTCTCATTCATTTTATATATATATATATATTTTTTTTTTCCTAACATGAAGACAGCTCTCTTCCTTCAGAGAAGTTTTCTTTTCTATGTTGGAACAGTTCCATGTCTTCAACGTAATTATTTGAATTCTATTATTTGAATTCTATTTCCTCTATATCAAGGGCAACTTAGATTGCTCTGTACAATAGACCAAGAACTACCCATTCCCCAAATGCTGTTAACCAAATGCTTGAGTCACAAATGTTGAAAACTTGGAAAAGCAGGGTATTACAAGAAAAATAAGTTTTTGATTCTTCAGAGACTCATTAGCTGCAAATAAATAAAATACAGCTTAAAAAAACTAGTAGACTTTATAAAAGCAATGGTAAGTTTACAGGAAAATGAGTGGAAAGTACAGGTGAAACCAGAGCATTCCCTGATCCTCCTCACAGGCTGTGCGACAGGGGTGTGGCTTGTCTGACCACCATGCACACTCAAACTCCTTTGGAAGAAGGAGCATGCAGAAAGGCCAATGCAGGAGCCAGGGTGAGCACTTTGGGGCTCAGGCCTCATGGTAGTATCTAGGGGTAGGTAGCTGCAGTTCCTGAAGCCCAAGTGGGCATGTGTTACAGTGAGCTCTTTTAGCTTTGCTGTTCATGGATGGCTTAAGTGTTAAATGGCTCGGGGGACCTTCTGCCTTTTCACAAAGGCATAGGGCCAGTGTGACTGCTTTCTGTATCCCAATCTTTTGTCCAGTGTTCAGGAAAAATCAGATCACACACAGACTAAAGGATGGTGACTGTGGGGATTTTATGGAGTGGAGGAAGTGGCTCCCATCATGATGGATGGGGAGCTAGAAAAGAGATGGAATGGAAAGGTGATCATTCACTAGAGTTTGGCCATCCAGAGGCTGATCTCCTCTCCAACCATCCCCAACTGAATTTATCTCGATGTCCAGATGCTCCTTCTCTTCTCTTCTTCTCTGCTGCACTGCTTTCTTGCCCCTTCTGTTCAACTGCTTTGTCTGCTTGTGGAGCCTGGGATTTAGGGTTTATGTGGGTACAGGATTGGAGGGGCATGGCAGGCCAAAAGGCAAATTTTGGGCATGAAAACAGAAATGCCTGCCCTTATTTAGGTCTGTGGGTTTTCAGGCTTGAGAGTGGGGCCCTTTCCAGGGAACCACCTTCTTCTATCCAGCATTTTCCCATCTCCTACTCATATCACATGAGTTTCCATATTTCCCTTACCCCATCCCCGTGTCCCCCATTACCATTTTGAATTAATGTGTTATGTTCATTTCTATTGATGAGCCAAAGTTAATACATTATGATTAACTTAAGTTCATAGTATAAATTAGTATTCGTTCCTGGTGTTGTATATTCTATGGGTTTGGGCAGATGTATAATGACATGTATCCACCATTACAGTATCCCACAAAACAGTTTCACTACCCTGAAAATCCCCTTCAATCCACTTATTCATGTTCATCTCTCCCTTTTTTATCCCCATACCCTCATATCCCTAGAAACAACTGCTGTTTTCACTGTCAATATTTTTGCTTTTTCCAGAACGTCACATATTTGTTTTTGTTTTTTTCCTTTCTCACTCCGACAGTTTCTGACATTCACCTGGTCTATGTAGACAATATTTTTTTCTTTTTTTTTGTGAGGTTGAGGAGAATTTGAGAGACAGACGAGGAAGAGGTGATGCGATCACAGAGGCAGAGACTGGAGTGATGTGGTCTTATCTTTTTTTTTAAGAAAAAAAAGGAGTGAAGGAGAGGAAGAAAAAGAGGGAGAGAGAATGGGAATGTAGCTTTATTCTAAATATGGGTATTAATAATGGCTGATCAATATTTTGTGTGTTTGAAGTGGAGAATGCATATTTTGTGTATTTAAAGTGCAGAGCTCTATAAATACTTACTGAGTTTACTTGTTCCAGATCTGAATTCAAGTCCTGGATATCCTTATTAATTTTCTGTCTCATTGAGTCTAAATCTCTTTATGAGTCTTATGCATCTGGGTATTAGGATCATTAGCTCTTATTGTTGCATTGATCCTTTTACCATTATGTCATTGTTGCTTTGAAATCTATTTTGTCAGATGTGAGAATTGCAACTCCTGCTTTTTATTTATTTATTTATTTATTTTTGCTCTTCATTTGATTGGTAAATCTTTCTCCATCCCTTTGTTTTAAGTTTTTGTGTATCTTTGGATGTGAAATAGGTCTGGATGTAGCATACCATCAGGTTTTGTCTGTATCTTTTGATTGGGGGATTTAGTCAACTTAAATATAGGATTACTGCCATTTGATGTTAACTGGCTATTTATCCATTCATTGATGTAAATTCTTCTTTATGTTGATGCTCTTTACTTTTTGGTATATTTTTAGAAAGGCTAATACTGGTTTTTCCTTTCTATGTATAATGCTTCTTTCAGGAGCTCTTATAAAGCTGGCCTGGTGGTAATAAAATCTCTTAGTACTTGCTTGTTCATAAAAGATTTTATTTTTCCTTCAGTTGTGAAGCTTAGTTTGGCAGGATATGAAATTCTGGGCTGAAAGTTCTGTTCTTTAAGGATGTTGACTATCGGCCCCCACTCTCTTCTGGCTTGTAGGGTTTCTGCTGAGAGATCTGCTGTAAGTCTAATAGGCTTCCCTTTGTGGGTAACCTGACCTTTCTCTCTGGCTGCCCTTAGTGTTTTCTCCTTTGTTTCAACCCTGGTGAAGCTAATGTTATGTGCCTTGGGATGGCTCTTCTTGAGGAATATCTTTGTGGTATTCTCTGTATTACCTGGAGTTGAATATTGTTCTGCTTTGCTAGATTCAGAAAGTTTTTCTGAATAATATCCTGAAGAGTATTTTCCAGCTTGGATTCATTCTCTCCATCGTATTCAGGTACACCTATCAAACGTAAATTTGGTCTTTTCGCATAGTCCCTTATTTCTTGGAGACTTTGCTCATTCTTTTTTATCCTTTTTTCTCTTTTCTTGTCTTCTTGTTTTATTTCATTAAGTAGGTCTTCAACCTCTGATATCCTTTCTTCTGCTTGATCAATTCGACTATTCAAACTTGTGCATATTTCACTAAGTTTTTGTGTTTTTTTCAACTCCATTAGTTCATTTATATTCCTCTCTATATTGTCTATTCTTGTTAGCATTTCATCAAACCTTTTTTCAAAGTTCTTAGTTTCTTTACACTGGGTTAGAACAAGTTCTTTTAACTCCCAGAAGTTTCTTATTATCCACCTTCTGAATCCTACTTCTGTTAATGGCACACAGTCCTTTTCCATCAGGGCTTGTTCCATTGCTGATGAGGAACTGTAATCCCCTGTAGAGGGAGAGGCCTTCTGATTTTGGGTATTCTCAGTCTTTTTAGGCTGGTTTCTTCCATTTGTTATAAATTTATCCATCTGTTGTCTCTATGATTACCACTTTTCTAATTGGGTTTCTGAGTGGACATGCAGTTTATTGATTCCCAGCACTGGAATCCAAACAACCCACTGTGCTGGCCAAAACAGCAGCGAAAAGACTGATGGTGCTTTTCTGCCCGGGAATATCCTCCCATTTACTCTGCATGAAGAGCTGCCATGCCGAGGCACTGGCAAAAACACTGTGCCGAATACAAGAGTCATGCTGGCAACCCGTGGGGCCCCTCCACTGGAAATCTGGTCCGTGAGCAATGAACATTCATCTGAAAGTGTGGCACCCTCTTGTTCTCTGCGCTTTCACTGGGAGCTACAATCCCGAGCTATTAGCGATCAGCCATCTTGGATCTTATCCAAGACAATTTTAAATAATTATTGATATAATTGGATTAATATCCCTCACAATCATTACTATTTTCTATTCATTGCCCTTGTTCTTAGTGTCTACTTTTACATTACACTCTTTTCTGCCTTCATTAGTTTTCATTGAGCATTTCATTGTTGTGGGTTTTTTTTTTTTACTCTTTTAGCATATCATTCATTTTTATTTTTGTTTTTATTTTTTAGTGGTTCCCCTTGACTTTGCAATATCTATTTTCAACTAATCCAAATCCTCTTTCAAATAGATCTTCTCTGATCCATATCAGATTTCTTACTACAGAATTTCTTTTAACATTTCTAACAGGATACATCTACTAGTGTCAAATGATTCTGTCAATTTTTATTTGACTGAGGAAGTCTCCATTTCTGCTTCACTTTTGAAGGATAATTTCACTGTATACAAGAATTACAGGGTTTTTTCTTCTTCTGACACTTTGTATTACTCTCATCTCTTCAAACTTTCATGGAAGAGAAGTTGTGTTTACTGTTTTCTGTAGCTGTAGGTGTCACAGGCAAAAATTTTCTCTCATGTCCTTGTTTTTCATTCCCCTGTTGTCTTTGGGGTTCTCTATGGACTTCTGCTTAAATAATGTTCAAACTGCTTAGTTTTCCAGTTGCAGTCCTCTTTATTATATATGAGTATTATTGATATGTGGGGCAAAAAGTGAGTTAATGAGCTCTATAGTCCTATGATTATACTTCAGTCTGTTAGTGAGCCTAGACTGTAACCTTCACAAGTGTTTCTCAGATTCGTTTTGTATTTTTTACACCATAGGTAAGACAGAAAGGCTAGATGGGGCTGGAGTTGGGTAATTTCATTCTCTAAAGTTAATCATGTAGAGTACAAGCAGAGGCTGGTTAACAACTGGTGAACTGGTTTATCTTGATGCTAGTCTTTATTAAAAAGAACAGAATATTCTGGTATTATTTCAAAATAGCTACTATTCTCTCCATGTCAGAGCAAGAGGTTTTTTCGCTGATTCTCACTCTCAGAGCTGGAAGAACTCCTGGAGATAATACTTGCAAAAGTTTGAAGGCCCCCTAAGTCTGAGTACCCCTGGAGTTTTTAACTCTCAGGCTTGCCCACACTGAGCCTCCAGCAAGTTTTCAATTGCTACATAGGTTTTCCTGCCTCGATGTGGGTTCCCACAGAGGTTTCTGCTCAAGGGATTCTGCTCAGGTGAGCTGTGATTCTCTGCATATACCTGCGTATGTTTTCAATTGTAGGAACAGTGTTTTGCCTGTAATCTTATTTCCCTCATAGGTCTAAGAATTGTTTGTTTTTAAGTTTGTTTAGATTTTTTCTTGTTGTATGGACAGAAGTGATGACTTTCAAGATTTTTATATGCGGTACCCCAAACAGGAAGCCTAACCATTTCTCTTACAAGTTTTACATAACATTTTAGGTAACTCACAACTTGTTTCATTGTCATTTTTTGTTTAGTATGTTAACCTCTGTTAAGCCTGCCTTGAATCCTTAGAGAACCTTGTAGATTTCCTGAATGTGTGTTTATAGTCGGAAGACAGGACAGACAGATGAAGAGTATAACAAAGAATAGAAAAGGATGCATTGCCAAAAGTTGAGACAATGGAGGTAAATAGAAATTAACTCTATTCACTGGGAGTAGAATATTGTAAAATCACAACAGCAGATAGTTGATTTGCATAAATATACATTGAAATACATACACACAAGCATTTTAATGAGAAGTTGTGACATAAATGCCAAATAGTGAAATAATCTAGAAATGCCATTTAATTTCTATAAATATGAAAAGTTAGACACATTTAATTAGAAAAAAAACAAATTTAAGTCCAAATGCTTGCACTTATGAACGTGTTTTTTAAAAAATGTTTTATTTCAGAATTAAGAATATGCTACTAAATAATACACTTGGTTATGTGACATTTTGATAATTACATCTTCTTTCTTTCTAAGAATTAAATTTAATACTCTATAATATTGTGGTAATGAAGTATAATGTTTAAATATGTAAGACACTCAGAAAATGTTAGGTAAAATACATGCAGCCACCTGCAAATGTATATATAAATAAGTTAAATCAATTTCAGAAGTTTTAATGACATTAAGATTTGAAAATCAGGCTCTATTATTTGCTGTTTATAATTTATGCCATAAACTCTTTTTCAAATCCTTATGTGTTATATATTTTAAATACATCACAGATTGTTATACTTTATAATTTTCATATGTTTTATGTTGAAGTTTGGACTTAAGACAACATTTTATGGTTAAGGAGGCACATACTTAAAAGAAATACAATGACTTAATGATAGCATTTATTTATAATTAAACAAATACTATATTAAAATCTAAATGCAAATTTGATCTCTTAGTAGCTATAGCAAAATAGAAATATTATTATCAGGCAGTTAAATGCATAGAGACTGAAGCAATCCACAAGGATTAACTTCAAAGCTCTACAGAATCTTAGCATTTTCATCTAATTTCTCTGGATGACATAACTGACTTCAATTTGTAAGGGAAATGGCCTTGGTTTTTAATCTAAAGAGATATTGGGAAAGTGTCTTGGAAAACAGATTCAAGTATAGGCATGTGTTTCCCTCTTAAATGTTCTGTTCCTTGGCAACATAAAATCATTCTTTCTTTATCAGCTGATGATGCCAATCAGTGGTGCAGACGATTTGTCTGAAGTTCAGCCAAAAGCTGATCTTGCTAACCCTGCCTTGCTTGCTTGCAACTAAAGGAGCTTTTGTTTCATGCTTATGCTAACCACAAAGGCAGAGCCTTTGTGAGGGCCTAACAGTTCAGCTGAAACCACAAATCCACCCATAAAGGAATTGTTGAATTTGCCGAGGGTAATTCATGGTTTTTCTCTCATCATCATTAGAATACCAACTTTTAGGCTCGATTTTCTCCTCTCTGAGTCACACATACCAGACCATCAACAGATGTACAGTTTTTGGCAAAGAGATGATTGTGAAGCCACCAGAAGATAAGCTATTTCACTGATACATTCCTTCTACCTTATATCTTTTTATTGAAGAATAGTAAACCTCATGACTTTCAAGTAAAAAGTCATTGTACTTATTTTTGTTTTAAGCAATTTAAGAAAATAGAAGAAACTACTTTTATGAAGAAAGGTGGATAATCAGATATTTAGTCACCAAGCCAAATGCAGTGGCATGTACCTGTAGTCCCAGCTACTTTGGATGCTGAGGTGGGAGAATCGTTTGAGCCCAGGAGTTTGAAACTGCTGTGAGCTATGATGACTCCACTGCACTCCAGAAAGACCCTGTCTGTACAAAAAAAAAAAAATTAGCCTGAGCCTGGTATGGTGACTCATGCCTGTAATCCCAGCATTATAGGAGGCCAAGGCAGGAGGATTGCTTGAGCCCAGGAGTTCGAAACTGCAGTGAGCTATGATGACTTCACTGCACTCTAGAAAGACCCTATCTATACTTAAAAAATTAGCCTGGGACTGACATGGTGGCTCATGCCTGTAATCCCAGCATTTTGGGAGGCCAAAGTGGGAGAACTGCTTGAGTCCAGGAGTTCAAGACCAGCCTGGGAAACATAGCAAGATGCCATCTCTACAAAAACTTTTTTAAAAAATAGCTGGGTATGGTAGCACGAACCTGTAGCCCCAGGTCCTCTGGAGACTGGGATGGGAGGATCACTTGATCCTGGGAGTTCCAAGCTTCAGGGAGCCATGATCACACCACTACACTCATCCTGAGCAAAAGAACAAGACCCTGTCTCAAAAAAAAAAATGGCCAGTCCTGGTGGCATCTGCCTGTAGTCCTACCTACTCAAGAGGCTGAGACTGGAGGGTCCCGTGAGGCCCTCCAGGCAGGAATTCATGGTTACAGTGAGCTACGATACTACCACTTCATTCCAGTCTGGGTGGCAGAGTGAGACCCTGGTTCTCAAAAATTCTCAATAAATAAAACAAATACTTAGTAGCCCTAAATGGATTAAGAGAGAAAAATAGTGTGCTGTTTGACTGTAACAGCAGGATTTCGCAGAGTTCCTGGCATATAGAAGTACTGTATCTATTGTGTTTAATTCATTCCATTGGTTGATGAATAAAATAATTTTATTCTTCAAAATCATATTAAAATAAAATTTATTTAAGAAATTGAAAACTATCTATCTGGTATTTCTGCCTCTCTCAAAGCAACCATCAAATCATTTTTTGACATAATAGCTACAGTGATCCTCCTAAAGTATAAAACAGATCATACACTCACTGTCATGCTCCATATTCTCCAATACTTCCCACCTGAGTCAGAGCATGGCCTTTTCTGTGGAGCAATTGGCCAGTCTTTGTGATCTAGCATCCTATTATCACTCAACTCTCTAACCTTTCCTAGCACCACATACCTCCTTGACTCACTTATCTTCTCCCTCTTCCTCTGTCAGACCTACCAGGTTCCTACCTGAAGGTTTTTGCAAAAACTCTTTCCTCCACCTGCACCCGATACTCACATAACATGCTTTCTATCTTTTTTTCAGGCCATTACTCAATTGCCATTTGTACAGATAAACCTTTTCTTACCACTGTATTCAGTATTATAAACTCTGCTACTCCTCTCCCTTCTTGGCTTTATTTTTCTCCATGACACTTACGATCTAATACAATTTATATTTTACCAGTACTTACTTATCTGATTTTTTGTTTGTCTATACCAGGAGTAGAAAAACTATGGCCCACAGGCCCAATCTGGCCCTCCATCTGTTTTCATAAATTTTTATTGGAACATAGCACAAACGTTCATTTATAAATTATCTCTGGCTGTTTTATGTTCTAGTGGCAGAGGTGAGTAAACATGACAGGGGCCACATTTCTTGCAAAGTCAAAAATATTACTACAGAAGTTTGCCAATCCCTGGTCTGTACGATAAACAACAACAATGAAAGAAAAATGCTCCATAAGAGCACACATTTGTCTGTATTTTTGACTATGACATTGCTGGTGTTTAATATATTTCTGGAACATGGTAAGTGCTCAATATATATTTGTTGAATGAAATGAGCAACTCTTCTGCCTCAATCTTTAAGGGTGGTATCTTTAGACTGTCAGCTGTAGTACTTACTGTTTTTGACCTTGAACAAGTTATTTACTATGCCTAATTTTGCCTGTCAGCTTGACTGGATTAAGGAATATGCAGATAACAGTTAAAACATTATTTCTGGGTAGGTTTATGAGAATGCTTCTGGGAGAGATTACTATTTGAACCAGTGGACTGAATAAGGAAACGTCACCCTTAGTATAGATAGGCATCATCCAATTGCTATAGAGCCCCAAAGAACAAAAAGGCAGAGAAAAGAAAAATTCTCTCCCTCTCTTTTGGAGCTGGTGACATCATTACCCCTGCTCTTGAATGTCAGAACTCCAGGATTTCTGGTCTTTGGAATCTGTAAATTGCACCAGCTTCGCCTGATCAGTCTCTCAGTCTTTTGACCTCTGACTAAGAGTTATACCATCAGCTTCCCTGGTTCAGATGCCTTTGGACTTGGACTGATTCATGCTACCACTCTCCCTGGGTTTCCAGCTTCAGGTGCCCTATCATGGGACTTCTCGGCATCTATATTCTTGTGAGGATTATAAGATTTTCCTAATAAATCCTCTTTCCTACATCTATCTTTCCTATTGGTTCTGTCTGTCTGCAGAACTTTGACTAATACGTTACCTGATGTTTCTTAACTTCTATTACTTCATTTTGACCTGAGAATAAGAAAATAACCTGCTACATGTAATTTAAGAGTTAAATAAATTGATCAATAATGTGCTTAGATAAGTAACTTCTACAAGATAGTACTCATGTGTACCTATCTTGGTAGGAAACTTTATTCCTTGTAGTAGGCAGTGGTGAAGTGATTTTGTTTCTTTGCATTACTGATTTAAAAACATGCATTTTGTAATCCCAGCACTTTGGGAGGCCGAGGCGGGTAGATCACGAGGTCAAGAGATCGAGACCATCCTGGTCAACATGGAGAAATCCTGTCTCTACTAAAAATACAAAAAATTAGCTGGGCATGGTGGCACCTGCCTGTAATCCCAGCTACTTGGGAGGCTGAGGCGGGAGAATTGCCTGAACCCAGGAAGCAGAGGTTGCAGTGAGCCGGGATCACGCCATTGCACTCCAGACTGGGTAACAAAAGCAAAACTCCGTCTCAAAATAAATAAATAAACAATAAAAATAAAAACATGCATTTACATATACAACATGGAATACTATGCAGCCATAAATAACAACAAAAATCCTTTTTATTCATATGAACATGGATACAACTGGAGGCCATTAATCCTTAACAGACTAAGGCAGAAACAGAAACCTAAACACCATATGTTCTCACTTATAAGTAGGAGCTAAATGATAAGAACACATAAACATACAGAGAGAACAACAGACCCAGGGGCCTATTGGAGGGTAGAAACTAGCAGGGGGTAGAGAAGCAGGAAAAATAACAAATGAGTACTAGGCTTAATACCTGGGTGATAAAATAATCTGTCCAGCAAACCCTCATGGCAAAATTTGCCTATGCAAACCTGCACATACACCCCTGAACTTCCAATAAAAGTCAATTAAATAAATTGAATATACATATATATATATATATATATATATATATATATACCCCAAACACATGTATATCTTTGAAATTTAATACCTTCTGACAACCACCTCTTTATCCTTACAGTTGGTTAACAAATAAGTCCTGTTTTGTAAATACATTTACCATGAAGTAAATAAAACAACAGACAAAACCAAGATAATAAAGGTAGAGTAATGAAAAAAGCCAGAGAAGCAATAAAGTGATTAACAAACAGGAAAAGGAATTATTTGGAAATAATGGTAACTTCCATTTTGGGGGTAGATAATGTGCTCCAGTCAGAATATATAGCTATGTGTGTGTACATGTCTACATATATGTATATGCACATACACATATGTGATACATACTGTGACTGCTATAACAAATTATTGGAAACTGGGCAACTTAACCTAATAGCAATTATATCTCATAATTGTCAAAGTGAAAAATCTAAAATCAGCATCACTGAGGCAAGAACGCTGTAGGTAGGGCCACACTGTTTCAGAAGGTTCCAGAGCAGCCAGAGAATCCACTCCTTCAGCTCCTGGGGCTAGCAGCATTCCTTGGTTTGTGGCTGCATCACTATAATCTCTGCCTCCTAGTCACATTGGTTCCTCTTCTGTATGTTGAGTCTTTCTCTGCTTCTCTCCATATGGACCTTTCTGATTGTATTAAGAATTGCTTTGAATAATTCAAGATTTCTTCTCCAGATCCTTAACGTAATCACATCTTCTAAAACCTTTACTTTTGGATTAATTAACATTTATAGTTTCCCAGTTTCCATGGATTAAGACCTGACACCTATATATCTTTGGATGGCGTATCCTACCTATTATATGAGTGTATGTGTGTGCATGTGCATATGAGGGACTGTATTAGAGGAACTTCCAGGGTTGTCTAGGGGCTTTGTTCCTAGTGGAGGGATATTCCTGCACTGCCACTGGTTTCTAAAGGTGGAGGTTCAGTGACTCAGGGTTTTAAAAACAGTAACCAATCTGGTAAAGGTTTCAAAGATCAACTGATCCAGAGAAAGTTGGGAAAAAAAAATATCTCTCGTTGGATGAGAACAAGAAAGGAAAGGGAATAACTCAAGGGCATAAGCTCCAGCTGCCCAAGCCTACAGTGGCACCCCTTCCAGGTACCTTTCCACGGCCTGGAAGCTGTTCTTTAGCTCTGCCTAGTAAACCTCACTACCGCAGGCTCTTTGGGTCAATGAGTTCTATTTAAGCTGTAACACTCACCGAGACACTGAGGCCCTCTTCCCCATTCACTGGGGTTGGAGAGGCCAAGAACCTGAGTTCCAGAAAATCTAATTCCATCTAATCTGGTTACATCTCTGTGTGTGTATGTGTATAAGTTACTGCAACCAAGTTGTTAGTATCCCCCTCCCATCCATTTGTTGAGATGTATAACCTATTTTAGTTTCAAAATTAACTCGCCTTAAGTAACAAAGCTAGTTACAGGGTGGATTAAGCAACTAGTAATTAATGGCATATACAGGATTGAAATACATGCTGTTTTGTCTATTTCCAAAAATCTTATGCTTGAACAGTGTACTTTCGTCTACTCTGGAATGAGTAATTATTTTAGTTACTTGGCCATAAAGACATAAAAGGAATCAAGAAACATAAGAATAACAAGTACAATTTCAATCAGGCAATAATTAACTCCCCACTGGATAGCTGAGTTTGAGATTTGATTAACACTTTTTCTTTAATCGAATTTACACCAAATATGGAATGTACACCTAATATGATTGACAAGGATGTGATCATGTTTTTCCATTTCCAAAACATTAAAAAAATTCATGTTTACAGACATTCTAAAACAGATATAATTAGAAATAACAACATAAAAACCTGGCATGCAAATGCACACACACATAAACACACACACACATCAACACACATTTCAGAGCTTTTGCCTCTTACAGAACTACAGTAGATACAGCTACTGCTGCCTTCTGGTTAATTATAACCCAATGTCATGTAAACTCTCTACCATTTTTGTAAGTGTCATTGTTCCTACATAAAGGCCATTTTCACCTGCTCTGTTAAATCAACTACAATGTCATACAAATTTATCCTGTCTCAGAGATATGGTTAATTGTTGATAAATCCTACAATACGATCTGTACATCCCATAGGAATATAAAATGTTTCAGAGACTATAAAATATTTTCATCCATTATTCTCATGTTAATTCAGGAGGAAAAATGTATTTTAAAAGTTGTTTGCATCACAATTACAGTTTCTCCACAGTAATCTCATATTCTCTTATTGCTCTCTAATTACTACTCAGGAAGCAGATTATGTTCCATTGTGTTCTAAAGTAGCTTTAACTTGCTGGATTGCTTATCAATATAACCAGCTGTTCAATGGTAGATCCGGTGATGATGGCGGTTTTAATTGCTTTTTTTGTTTGCCTAAGTAAGTTCAGATGGTCACTAATTAGTTCTGTCATGCAGAGATAGTTTTGTTATGAACAATGCAATCAGCGTTTCATTGAAAAGACAACTGTCTTAAGATCAACACTGCTTAATTATCCCTATGAATCCATCCTCAGTTTCTTTATTTGTTAGAGCTGTCATGAGTAAGGTGACAGGAATTAAACAAAATTGGAGCTTAAAAGTATGCTTCCACCAGTGCATTAAACAATTCCTTGTTTTTGCCTGGTTAGAAGCATTCAGTTGAAATGAGTCATAAAGACCTATTTTTTATTAAGTTTTATGCAATGGTTCAGGGACCTCAAAATTATACTAAACTATAAGATATTAAAATTAAATGTTTTGTTTTACATTGTTTAGTAAGCTTTGCACATGCCTGTTGCACTCCTTGAAGTTAATCCACTTGTGAAAGTACAGATTCTTCCTAAACTAAAAGAATAAGATATTTAAAAATGTCTAGCCAGATAATATAAGAGAGTGAGACAATGGCACAAAAATGAATCGAAATAGGTAGATATATTTTATGTTTTTTATATAGTGTTGCTTTGTTCTTCACAAATTTTTAGTAGAATGTACTCTCTTGCTGCCTAAAAAATACAAGAACACTCAAAAAGAAGAGAGAAAAATCTCAATACACTATATGTCTCAAGATGTATTTTTATGCCTTCTCTTTTTATATGCCAGTCTGAGAGTGAAATAAAGACCTATGTTTCTTATCTGATGCTTTATTTTATCCAACACTTTTTACCTTGCCTTGTCACAGAACAATTTCAACAACTTTCAGTACTAGTGACCCAGTTTTTATTACACATATTCTCTTGAGACAAGAAATCTTAGATAAGAGTTCGTCATTAGTATGAAAATAATTTTTATACAAAAATTGATGTAATGTTATATACATTTATTCTGTAGTTGAAATAATATGCTGCATTTCTTCTAGTATTAAAACAATAGCTTTGGATTTGAAATGTGTTCCTGAAATAAAGTAAAAATAATGTCAACTTTAGTGATTTTTAAATTTTGACAATCAGTGAGCATATATTTTATTATTCTGATCTACTTAATATTGTTTTTACTTGTAATATGTTTTCTAAAATATTCTATTTTATTTCCTGGAACCGAAATTATGTTATTGAAAATATTATTTTCTTTTTTTTACAACTGGAATTTAATTTTAAATAAAATGTAAAGAGCATTGACTAAAAGCTTAAGCCTATCCCTTCAGCAAAAAAGCTAAAAAAAAAGTCACATTCTAGGAAAACGTGGATTTTTATGTTATACAGAGTTTCTCCTTTGGTATTGTCCATATCCTCACCTTAGCACAAGCAAGGCAAGAATCCAGGCAGTACAGCAAATGACAGTTGCTTTGAGCTTTTCAGATGAACATAAATTTCAGAGATCACACAATGCTGGGAGATACCTAATCTCAGCCAGAAAGCGATGAATATTTGTTGAAAATGTTGTTTTTCTAGGTGACATTTCAGAAAGAACTCCTACTTGCAGTGTAAACCTAGAAGTAAAACATAATTCTAGTACTTTGGGAGGCCACAGCTGTCAGATTACTTGAGGTCAGGAGTTCCAGACCAGCCTGGCCAATATGGTAAAACCCCATCTCTACTAGAAATACAAAAAATTAGGTGTGCATGGTAGAACATGCCTATAGTTCCAGCTACTCAGGACGCTTAGGCAGGATAATCGCTTGAACCTGGGAGGCAGGGGTTGCGGTGAGCTGAGATCTCTCCACTACACTCCAGCCTGGGCAACAGAGGAAGACTCTCAAACAAACAAACAAACAAACAAACAAAAAAATCTAATTTTATACTCAGATTTAAAGCATCATTCTATACTAAAATTATGGCAGGAATACCTAAAATTGACCCACCTCAATGAAATCAAAAGTAAGATTTAACAAGAACAAAGTATCAATACATGAATTTTATTCTAGAACAAGTCTCAGTACTTCACAGAATAAATATATATATATATATATATATTATGAAGTTAGTATAACCTAATACTACTCTAGTGTTACTCAGTGTCCTTCAGATTGTTCATCATCATAATTTATTAGACATTTGAAAAGGCAGGCAAATTTGATTCAAGACATTATTTAAGACAGTAAAAATAGCCACTAGAAACAGATACATGATGCAGATGTTAGAATGAACAGACATCTTCTCTAAAGTATTTTTTTCTACAAATGTTAAAAAATATAGAGGGGAATATGACAAAAATATTAAGAATTTCAGCAGAGTATAAACAAGTTTTAAAAACTAGTAACATAAGGTTCTAAAATTATACTTTCTGAAACAAAAATTTTCTTTGATGGATTTGACAGAATACTACAGAAGAAAGTAGGAAAGATAAAGACAGGTAATTAGTAATAATTTAAACTAAAGCGCAGAAGAAAAAAATGAGGAAAACATTATACATATGAAAAACAACATAAAATATATAAAATATGTACCTTCTTCCTGAATTAGAATTATATTGCATGTGCCTGCAGGAAAGGAAACTATAATACCACAAAGTTAAAAAATATTATGAGAAAATTGTGACCAAATGTACATAATCACCTTCAACTTTATTTAAATAAGACTGTTAACTGTTTAAAGCAAATATAATAAAAATGTACTATAGAGTTCAAGAATATGTAAAAGTAAAATACATGACTCAAATAGCATAAAGAGTAAGAGGTGTGCATGTATAATTAAACTATTGAATGATTCTTTTAGGTTCATGAAGTGGTAAAACAGATTGGGCTGTAATAAATTTCAAAAGCATATTTAATCTTGAGTATCCACAAAAAGATTAAATGAGAAGTATTGCTGAAAGTCAATAGAAGTAATAATATGAAACATAAATATATTTGAGTAATCCAGAAGAATACAGGAAAGGAACAATAAGTCTCAAAGTTTATGGGAAGAACTAAAATAAGCAACCATATAAATAATTTCACTAAATCTAAGTCAATTATATACAAAAACTAAAAGATAGAGATTGTTAAGTTCTCATCAAAGTAATCCAGTACTACATGGCTTCAGTAAGGTAATTCTATCTAATATTTAAGTGGGAAATAACATACTCTGTCTTTCAAACTTATAAAAACTCTTAAGAATACAGAAAGAAAGACAGTTCTCAATTTGTTTTACGAGGCCAACATACTTCTGTTACCAAAACTAATGAGGTCAAAACATGAAAAGAATATTGCATTCTATTACACCTCATGAAAACAAACAGAAAAACACAGTAAATTACATCTACCAATATATAAAAAGGATAATGCATCCAGATTAAGTGGGATTTATGTCAGTACAACAGGATTGATGTAACATTTGAAAATCTATCAATGTAATTCACTAGGAAAAATAAAAAAGTATATAATCACCTTGATAGAACCAGAATAAAATGTGGTAAAATTCAACATTTGCACATAGTAAAACCTCTGAAAATAAGAACAGAGAGCAAATTCTTCAACTGATAAAGGGCATCTACACAAACTTAAAGTATATATTATTGTTCAAGGTAAAATATTAAATAATTTCCCCCTAGATTAGAAAAACAATAACGATATCTACTCACAATTTCACTACATAATATACAGGAGTTTCTAACCAGTGCACTAAGACAAAAAAATGAAATAAAGAAACAAGTAGATAAAAGAAATTAGTAAGATTGTCAATAGTTTTAGAATACATAATTGCCTATGTAAAATACCCAATGAGATCTACAACTAAACTACTACAAATCAGTGATTTCAGCACAGTTGTGAGGTTCAACTGTATTTCTATATACAGATAACAAAGAGAAATGAAAATCTAAAAATAAAGTAACATTAAATCACCAAAATATCAGAAATAAATAGACAAACATTGCCTCCACTCTGAAAATGTTAGAGAGAGATAATGAGAGGAATTAAAGACCTGAATAAATTAGGAGCCATAACATATTCATGTTAAGATGCCATTTATCTCTAAATAATTTTTTCCTTTTTTTATGATGAGCTGATTCTAAAATTTATATGGAGACACAGTCTAATTCATAGAAGCAGAGAAGAGAATGCCAGTAGAGAGCCTAGGGGTGAATAGTGAGATGATGGTCAAAGGGCACAAAATCTCAGTTAGATACAAGCAATATAGTTTTTTTAATTAGATTAATTGCACAGCATAGTAAAGATAATTTATGATAGAATATTGCATATTTAAAAATTTCCACAAGAGTAAATTTATTATTTTCTCACCACAAAATATGTTAAGTATCTGAGGTAATGGATATGTTAACTAACTTGATGTCATTATTTCCTATTGTACTCATAAATTATACCATAACTTTGCAGCTATAAATTTATATAAGTATCAATTTATAATAAAACCATACCTAGGACAAACTTTAATAAGAAATGTATTTTATCTGTTTTCAAAATTTACTAAAATAGTCTAACTGGTAAGCTAACCTGATTAAGAAAGTGTGGTTTTCATAGAAGGAAAGAGAAATTTATCAATGGACTAAACCAGATATTCCAGAAATATATCTAAACTTACACAGTAGTTTAATTTTAAACACAGTTTCTGGTGTAATTTCAATGGAACAGGAAGTTCTATCTGAAGAATGATTACAGAAAAAAATGGAATCTTGCATAAAAAAAACTTGAACCCTACCTCACACCATGCATAAAAATTAATTTGAAATAGATTTTAGATCTAAATGTCAAAGTTGAAACTACAAAAGCTTTCAAAAAAAAAATCATGAGACAATACCTAAACAGCCTAATTCAGGCAAAGTTTTCTTAGACAATCTGGAAAACCCCTGAATAGGTGATTAACTCTGGATAATTAACTGTCATTTTTAACTTCATCAAGATTAATAAAATATGTAGTATTGTCTGTCTTTTATTTTTTCAGGTAGTTGTGTCGAAGTAAGTCCCTTGGTTCAAATTTTCATGGCTTTATGACGAATGATATTGAGCACTTTTTCATATACTTACTGGTCACTCTAATTCCTTTTATGTGGTGCCTGTAAAAGTCACTTGCCTATTTGGAGAGAAGATCTTCATGAACTTGTGTAGGGATTGAGTGGTAGTCCCTCCAAAAGATATATTCACATCCTTATCCCTGGGACCTGTGAATTTAGCCTTCTCTGAAAAGAAGGGTGTTTCCCTATAGAACTAAATTAAAGATCTTGAGATAAAGAGATAACCCTGATTATTTGGATAGGGAATACATTCAATGACAAATGTTCTGATAAAAGAAGGCAGAGGGAGATTAAAATAACAGAGACAGGTGTGCTGTGGCCTCAAACTACAGATGTCAACAGCTACCAGCACCTGAAGGATGCAAAGACCAAAGTCTGGATTAGAGCCTCCAGAACCTTAACAGAATAAATTTCCTTTGCTCCCCAGATTCTGGAAATCTGTTATAGAAGACTTAGAAAGTGAATATACTAGAGTAAGGCACATATTTCTTTGCTAGCTCATAAAATAACTAACATCTTGATAAATGAAATTTTATCCAATTATACATTCATGTTTATCATAAAACAGAATAAACAAAGAAACCAAAAACCCCAAAACTCAATATCATTAAGAAAGAGAAAAAGCAAACCATGCGTTTGAGAAAATACTTGTAGCACATACAATTTACAAAAAGCCTATATCCAGAATATTCTATAAATCAATAGCAGAAAGTCAGACAACCCATTTAAAAAAATGAGCAAGTGTCTTTACAGATATCTGAAGTGGTACCCAGGCAAGGTAAGGAGGAGTCTGGGTAAAAGGGTTACCAGGTGTGAGGTGTCAGACCAAAGCACAGTAAGAATAGTATGTCCCTGAAAGGGAAAACTGATGCATGATGTAGAGTTAGAGCAGTTTGAGGACCTTATCTATGCAGGGAGGGCTCAGAGTAAAGTGTTGAGGACCTTGTCTATGCAGGGAGTTCTCAGTGTGAGGTGTTGAAGCCTAACATAGAAGAGCAAGGACCCTTCAAAAAGGCAGTCTGGTGCAGGGTGTCCTTAGGGAGGGAACGCCCACTGAGAATTGTTAAAGTCCAAAAGGGATGAGCATATTATCCACACAGTGGCACTGGATGCCTAGCATGAGGTATCAAAACCCAGGTGGACTGAAGAAAATATTCATGCAGGTGACATTCAGGGTACAGTGTGGCACAGGAATGGGGAATCTGAGGTGACATTCGCAAAATAGTGTTTTCTTCCAGCGTGTTGGATTCTAAGTGGGACAACAAGGGATCTTACCTAAGGGGAGGGCCCATCCCATGACTAAATGCAGTAAGGAAGGCATTCACTACAATAACCAACCCGATGTATGGTACCAGAGCCAGAACAGTGTGAGAAGTGTGTGCTTGGAAGGAATGTTGCAGAATATCAGAGTCTGAATGGGGTGAGGAGGGCATCCATGTTATCGATGGTGGCAGTAGTTCAGTACGCAGTATTTACACCTAAGTCAGATGAAGGAAGCATCAATCCAGAGAAGGGGCAGCTGTGGTGATGGAAGATAGTTTGTCTACTTGGGGATTGGTTTTGTCATGGGTGGAAAAGAGAGTTACAAATATGGATGAAGATAAAACTAAAATAAATAATGTGATGCTTTTATTTACTCTCTCTCTCTCTCTCTCTCTCTCTCTCTCTCTCTCTCCAGGGTTTCATACACTGAGAGCCATTGGGAGCAGTGGTGGCATTGCCATGATGGTGAATAGCACAACTAAGAGACACACCTTTGTTTATAAATATTATGTGGTACCACAAGGAACCAGGAGTCCTTGGAAATGGTTAATTTCAGATATAAAATATCCTGCCACGCCAGAAGTTGAGAAAGTGCAAAGAAATTATGAGAACACACCAAAAGAAAAAAGAATCTTCTTAAAGGCCCATTTACTGGCCAAATCAGGAAGAAATTGAGCATTAGAATAAATAATAATTATGAATTTTAATTCATTCAGTAAGGAAGAACAATGATTTGATACTTAAATAATTAAGTAGAATAAATCAAAAGATAGTTGAAGAAGGACATACTTATGGGTGTTTCGAGATGGGGCTTCAGGGAGGTAATTAGATTTAGATGGGGCCATGGAAGAAGTATCCTCACAATGCAATGAGTGCCCTTATCATATGAAACACTAGAGCTTGGCTTTTCTGTCCTCCACCACCGCCATATGAAAACAGAGAGAAGCTCATCTGCAAAGAGAGCCACAGCCAGAACTAAATCATACTGATACCCTAATTTCAGATACTCAGGCACCAAAACTGAGAAAATATATTTCTGATATTTAAGCCACCCCACCTATAGTATTTTGTTATGACTGCCTGAGCAGGCAAATACAATTATCTTAATTTTAAGTTCCTGATTTGGATATTGATAAGCAAGGAGGATGTTCTTTTGTTTCTTTTTGTTTTGTTTGTTTGGGTTTTTTAATTATTTTTTTATTTTACTGAAACGGAGTGTTGCTCTGTCACCCAGGCTGGGACCACAGACAGTTGCCACCATGCCCAGCTAATTTTTGTACTTTTAGTAGAGACGAAGTTTCTCCATGTTAGCCAGACTCATCTCGAAGTCCTGACCTCAGGTGATCCAACCACCTTGGACTCCCAAAGTGCTGGGATTTCAGGTGTGAGCCACTGCTCCCAGCCAGGATGTTCTTTTTTATAGAATAAATACTAGAATGTATTTGGAGGCAATAGGGTCTCACATTGGCAACTTAGTTTCAAATACTTTGTATAAACATAAAACATTCTGTAATTTTGAAATAGCTTCATATCTAAAAGAATAAGACAAACTAAAAGTCTCTTTGAATTTTAGTATCTCTGTATTATTATTATGGAACTGTAAAAGAAAATTGAGCACAAAAAGTAAATATTGGTTACGAAAGATTTATCATCCATGACCACCTTAGGAGTAATTAATAACTCATGTTATCTCATTACTCCCATTTTTGCTAGCCATTGGAGGTGACATAAAGAATAGTAAAAAAAAATCTACAAACAAGCTGCTTTGCTTGCTGTGAAGCCATGACAAACTAGATAATATCCAAGGGGAGTGAACTCTATTACCAGAGCCTGTTTTCTTCTTTCAATTAATGATGAAGAACTTAACAAGCAAGACACTTTGTATGGGCGACTACCTGGTTATTGTGTACAACTCTTGACCAGATTCAATTGGAGTTTCGACAGGTCAGTGATAGTCAGCTGCTCTTCAGAGCATTAAGTTAATTTTCTTCTACTTGACTCAAAAACACTTTCCCCTCATACTATCATTCTTGCTCCTCACCATTCCCTGAAAAAAAAATAAACCTTGAATTTCTCTTCCAAATCTTCTGTTGTACTCTTTTTCCATGGCTTGCTGCACTCTGGGATCACCTGAGGAGTTAAATATCACTGATATCTTGATCTTATCCTTGCATAGTTTCTCCTATTTGGTCTGCAGTGTGGCCAAAGACAAGATCTATTGCTCCAATTGCTGTGTTCTTTGTGCAATGTGTTCTTACTACAGCTTTATTATTCAATAAAAGAAAGCCTTATTGCCAAAAGATGTGAGGGTTGTGAGGGTAAGGCATGCACAATTCAGCCTCCTCTGCTTTGATTATGGTCTTGGCTTTCCTTAATTTTGTGGCTGCATGAACATAATCTCTTTATTTTCTTTATTCATGCTTTGTCCTTATTTATTTCTCACTCCTCAAAATGTCCTGGTGAAACTGTACATTCTTTTCTGAGTGCATTAAGTGTGCAGTGAGCTTCTTAAAGTTTTGCCCCCTCTGATCAATAATTGCTACTGGGAAAACAGCCAACAATTTGAAACATTAATATAAATAAAATAAAACGTGCAGTGTTCAAAAACAGTTGTAAAGTATGTAACCAGAAAATACTACCCATGCCTTAATATTTCTTAATAAAATTACTGTGAAGCTCGTTAAATTATTCAGAAAAAAATTATAAAAATATGTTGTCTATGGTAGCAACAGATTATGGCAGGATGTGTAAGAGCTAGAAATGTGCTAGAAATCTCCTTTCTAGAGAAGCAGTGAGCTAGAGATTTTAATCAATTCTGTGAGCAATTAGAAAAACATAAAAATGTACATTTTCTTGAAAATTAAGAAAAAGTGCTAGAAGCCATAACATATGTAACTTCCAAACATCTATGAGAAACAAAGAGAATTTTAGATTTAGAAAACCTCAATCTATCCTCCTAATAAAAGAACATTAAAAAGAAAAATCATAATAAATATTACAGATAAAACAGAAAAACATTCAAAAGAGTAATGTTTTCATTGTCATTGGAAGGTAAATGAATTTGAAGTTCTAGTATGAAGATATAGATGCTTAGATATTTGGAGGGAATTGAGGGCAGAGGATTTCAACTACACACTGATTATAAAAGACTCACCTAAATAACAAAGTTTCAAAGTGGTTAGGCAAAAAAAGGTTAGACTCAAAAGATGAGTGAGCTCAAAGGATATTTAGATTAGATATATTCCAATCAGACATAATATAACTGAAAATAGACAGCATTAGATGAAACAAATATTTTACAAATTTTTGTTAGTTTATGTAATCATTGCCAAGAATTTACAGAAGCAAAAATATTTCTCTATCCTTGATAATGTTGTGGCAAAGCATATGAGAAAGAAAATTAGAAAAATCGAAGTTAAAAAAGGTACAGTACCAGAAAATATTTATGCACTTTTTTCCAAACTCAACCAATCAACAATCAAAAAAATATACAATTAAAGAAGCCACGTGGGCACCATGTAGCAAATCTACTGATAAGAGTATTTTAACACATACTAAACAATTAAGTATTTATTTTGAACATCAGAGTTAACTATATCCATATTCAAATCATACAGTTTATATGCTTTATTTTTTTCTTTGAGATGGAGTTTCACTCTTGATGCCCAAGCTAGAGTGAAATGGCACAATCTCAGCTCACCAAAATCTCTGTCTCCTGGGTTCAAGCGATTCTCCTGCCTCAGCCTTCCGAGTAGTTGGGAATACAGGTATGTGCTACCATGCCTGGGTAATTTTTTTGTATTTTTAGTATATGGGGTTTCTCCATGTTGGTCAGTCTAGTCTCAGACTCCTGACCTTCGGTGATATGCCCTCCTTGGCCTCCCAAAGTGATGGGATTATATGCATGAGCCACCACGCCAGGCCTGTATGCTCTTATATGATGAATCTCTAAAAAAAAATATGAACAGTTTAAAAATTAACAAATATGAAAATTTGTCCATTATTCACTGAAGCATTTATGCAATTACGGAATAAAATATATACAGAATTATATATGTGTATATATATTTGTGTTTGTGTCTATATGTATATGCATATGTGTGTGTGTGTGTGTGTGTGTGTGTGTATTTGACATAGAAGGTAGATTTTATAGCACCCATCTTCTCTGGTTCTGAAACTGTATTGCCTGTGTTTAAAATCAAACTGTTTAAAGGGGTTGACTAATAGAAAATAACAGGTTTAAAAGAGATAGAGTACTGTTACAAGCTTAATTGTATCCATTCAAAATTCATATGTTGAAAACTTAATCCCTATACCTTAGAATCTGACAAATTCGGAGATAAAATCTTCAAAGAGGTAATTAAGTTTAAATGAGTTCACTAGGATGAGTCTTAATCCAATATTACTGGTATCCTCAGAGGGAGAGATTAGGACACAGATACACAGAGTGAAGACCATGTGAAGACACAGGAAGAAAGTGGGCCACGTACAAGCCAAGGAGAGAGGCCTTGGAAGAAACCAACCGTGCTAACACCTTTTAGTCTTGGATCTGAAGCTCCAAAATTTTGAGAAAATGAATTTCTGCGTGTAACACACCCTGCATGTATTTTGTATGACTCTACTAGCAAACCAATGTAAAGTTGATTATTTCATAGTCTGTACAATATCTTTTTTTCTGAGAGTGTTATGATGAAAAATCATTATTCATTAGTTGTGTAACTGTTAAAAAAAGAAGAAAAAATAAGTTACAGTCAGTATGGATTTTTCATTTCCCTGACATTTTCTGCACCACTGATCAATTGTCTTTTGTGCTCCATTGGCCAACAACTCCTTTAGCTTATGAAAGTGTTATCTCCATCTACAAAAGCAAACTATCTCAAACTATATTTTCCAAAGCTATAGCCCTCCCTGTCACAGTTATAATTTGTAGCCATGGAGCACCTTAAGTTATGATCTTAGCTTCAGTTATTAATTGAATTATTAATTTTTTGTCTCAATTGAAGCTGAAAGGATACATATAAAAATAAATTAGTACAGCACTAAGTTCCACCAAGCCAATAACTAAGAGCAACAAAAATTTAAAATATGATGCATTTTTTTTTTACCAAGTGAATTTAGACATCCTGAGGAAATGATTAAATAAAGAACCAGGGAATCAGACATACTCAACTGCCATTACTAAAAGCATAAGTAGTTGCAAACTTTATGCATGGAAATTTGAAAGCACTTAGCAAAATTCTGTTTATCATATTTATGCCATCCGATTTCTGAAATTATATATTAGGCAAATACTATGGAAAGTATATAAATATTTTGCTATGCGGTTTTATCTCAACAGTGATGTTTATAATTACAATAACAAAAAGAAACAATCTAGTTATTCTTCAACAGATATGTGGTTAAACTATTGTTCAGCTGTAAAATAGAACTCCATAGAGCTTTAAAAAAATACAAAATGACACTAGAATTTATGTTACTAACTTTTCACTGAAATCATATTAGAATGAATGAAAGAAAATTTATTACAATGAAGCTGTTATAATGATGAATATAATGAGAGCTTAAAGTTGTGAATGCTTACCATATACTGGCCTCTGTACAAAACATTTGGATGTGTTATTCTACTAAATATAATAAATTTATGAGCTATTATATATAATTGCTCTTCATATTATACAAATTTAGCATGCAAGAAAACTAAGATATATAATGGTCTTTCTAAAATTATACCTGTATATGTCAACAAAGAATAAAAATGCCTAGAGTTATCTAGTCTCTTGAGTGGAAGTTCATCACCAAAAATATATTCAGCAATTAACTCAAGACAGAGAAACTGTGGGCAATACCAACATGTTACCTTTTTAAAAATATAAAAATGGACTTTGCACAACCAAAAAGGAATGGGTAGGTAGAGATATGAAAGAATATATTAGCAAAGAATAACATCAGAGTATTCTTATTAATTTTTATATGGAGATTCATCTTCTTCCAAATAGTCCATAAGAAATTACAATAGTAGATGATTGACCCCTTTTGCACACACAAAAAAAATCTATGCTTTTATCTTCTGTGTTCCTAGAAGTTGTTAAACAGACAGCTCTATACTCTGTGGAAACTGTGAAAGGTGATATAATGAACACTCACAGTTATTCTCTGTCATGACATTAAGGAATAGCTAGAAAGTTATTTTGTCATTTTTCTGGCTTTCCATTTTACAGAAATTAAATTCAAAAACATTTCATGAAAGGCCACAGTCATTAGAAGTAGCTTTCGAGTTTTCCTCATGGTTTCAAGTCATTTATACTAAACGACCACCAACCATCAATTTATTTTTGTCAAAGTTGGTCTCGCATAACCAATTAATATCATGGCATGCATTTTCATTTAAGTAATTACATTGAGTCAGTATATGCGCTTGTGATGATGTGAAGTGCTTTGAGTCGATTTCTGAGGGCAAAGTTTTCCATGTTTTCTTAATCCTTTGTTTGGCAATGTCATTTTTACTAATATTGTTGAATTGCGTTTATATTCCTCCTATCAAATTTCACATGCTGACTGATGTACCCATTTCACTGAATTCCTTTGCTATGAATTCAATCTTGACGTCCACATCTGTGTTCTCTCACATCTCCACATCATCCCATCCCTAAAGTATTCAGGGCTACCTTTCCACGTGTACTGAAGTTAAGGCAAATAACCTGCATTTTTAAGAGGAAACTTCCTAGGATTATGTTTAACCTCTTTATTCAGTTCATATGTTTCCTACTAAGTCAATGAATCTGAATTTCTATTAATGGTTTCTTTCTTTAATTTGATCCCACAACTTAAATTTCTGGGCCTTTATCGCCATGAAATGTTCTAGCAAGATATTGTATTATGTCTCACCAGTGAAAAATTTAATAGAAACTATACCTTCCCTCAAACCCTTTCACAGAAATGAGTTCTTGATTCTATTCTCACGTAGATTTGGAAGAGAACTAAGCCTTCCAGGCAATGAAGTTTCCTATGTCTAACGCTCTTTATCTGTTATTTCCAACTGTCTCTCAAATCTTATTATTCACCACCAAACACAGATAAGCCCTTGACAGATTTGTTTTTGGGAAGATAATGGATCTAGGAGATACAGGCATATTAACAATCATTCCCTGAACTGTGGTTTGTGACTTTACTTTAGCAGGTAAAATATTAAAATAATATTGTATATCAGAAAATTTTTACTTCAGTCTTGTTTCTCAGTTTCCTATTTATAAAAAGGCAAATAACATAAAGGTGAAAATTGCATGAACTAAAGGAGTGCCAATGTGATTCCTCCAAAACTTAAAAAAGTATATATTTTTTATTTGTGTTTTCTTATTTCCCAAATTAGATTCCGATTTTCATTAGAATCAAGATTGACTCATCTATTTCTATTTCTAGTCTATGATATTCCTCTAACCACTTGTAAACTTTTCCTTTGCAATTAGGCTTAATGTTGGGTTTCTGTCATAAGAAGAAATATCTGGTAACTCATTCTGAATCAGACTCTTTCCAGACCTCATTTATTCTTTCTTTGCTATTGAAATACAATATTCTTGGAAGACTAGAGTTAACATGTCTGTGGAGAGAGTCAGAAAGTTCAGTAACCAAATCAATAGACCAAATTGCCCTGATTTTTTAAAACCGTATCTGCTTTCTATGATTAAATACATCATTTATATAATAATATGATACCAATAATAGGAATAACAATAGAAAAAGAGTATAGAGGATTCTGTTGCTTTAAATTTCTTGTGTTTTCTCTTTTTCTGCTATCTCAGCATCTCAAAAAATGAATGTATAATAAAGTTGATGTGTCAGATACAATTGTGTGACATAACTGCCTACATTTTTACCCAATTATTTCACCAATATATTTATTGCTTATCTCTCATAGTATCTGCTTCAGACTTCAATTCGTCATTGAAACTCAGCAAATATTCACTGACTCAATCAACCAATTCATCAATGCATGATATTTGTGATAGTTTTTGATTATATGGAACAGTTTAAGGCAACTCATCATTTTCTCCCTCTAGCTCATTATCTCAAATTATTCTTTCCTGACTGCACATGCATATAAAAAGAACACAGAAAAGGAAGGGTCAACTGCTAAAGTGTTATTTGGATAGTAAGACTTAGTTAAAAGAGTAATGGCAGAATAAGAATCAACTCTCCTTTATTGGAATAAATGACCTTTAGCATGTTGTAGGACTCTGGCTTACCTGGAACATATTTTTGCAACAGACAGGTAAGACACAGAGGACTTCAATATTGATACAGACTTATTGAATAAAAAGCAAAGGAAACTGTTAAACTTTTTTAGATATTAAAGATTATTTAAACCATTTCTCTGAATTGTCTGCACAGACCTACCATCTGACTACTTGAATTAGATGTTGCATTTATTACCTATGCAAAGTAATCTTGTACAAATTAACTAATCTCTTTAGTCTCAGTCTCCTTGCCTGTAAAATAGTGACAATTATTGCTCCATGTACTTGCTGTAAAGATGAAATGAAGTACAAATTGCCTTATAGCATCTGGAATATATTAAGTAAACGTTAGTTATTCTTATTATTAATTGAATATAGGTTTGCATTTGCTTTATTCTATATCACCAGAGGATTATATTGAGGTTTAGAGTTGAAGTACCTGCCAGCAACAATACTTTCATTTTACTAAATGTATTTTCTTCATGTTCATTTTTCTCACTACCTAAAAAGATGACAGGAGACTTAATGGGGACAAGATTTGTGAGTGTGATTCCTGAGAGTGAACTAAATATTAATAATTCCAACAATACATTGAGTAGTATGAAATATATTATTTAGCCATCTTCTCTAAATGAGATAAAGCCTCACTTCTCTTAATCCATATTCCTGTACAGACGTTGTTATAAACCTACAAGTTGAGTTTATGGAGTAGGTTTTCATTCTGATAGAAGTCTGAGTTGCATGACATCAACATAGAAGAATCAAATGATTTTTACCTTATTGTTACAATTTTGAGGAGGTATATGTGTGTTATTTGGTGTGTGCCTATGTGTGTGTGTTTATCATTCTGTTAGGTTTTGCAAAAGATATATTTAGGTATTTTTACTATCAAAGATAAAAAATAAAAATATTAAACTTTCTAGAAATAATATTTATTATAGTACCTTTAAGTAAAACAATAAAATAATTAATACTGTTGTCATATCTTAGCAGCCATTGCTTAAGTTAGATAACGCAATCACATTAACTTGTGGAAGAAGCAATAGAGGTTTTTAGTGGGCAAAGGTTTATTATAGTGGAACTATTGGGAATTTGCAATTATGTATAAGCTTCCCTTCAGCTTTCTGCTGATCTATTGGAATGGAAAGATAAATGTCTCTGTGATTTATAACACTGGGCATAGAAATTAAATAACATTTTGAGACACTGGAGCTGAATAAAACCTTCAGGTATCATTTGGTGACTTTTTTCTACATTGAGAAAAGAAAAACCTATAGTTCTTCCTTCTAACTATGGATTTTCTTATCAGAATAATAGAAATTAAGAACCTTTGGATGAGTTTGCTGTGAAGTATTTTTTAGAAGTTAAGGATGGCATAGAGACAAGCCAGTGCACATATCTCTTGGGTGGAAGAAATTTATACCAATAAATACAGTGAAAGAACAATGCCAAAGTAGGGAAACAAAGAGCCTCAATCCAAGTAATTTGGACTGTGAGACTGAGTCTTGCAGTGTACCCAGCAGAGAGAAAATAGCAAGGGAGGGATTATACTATTGGAGGCCAGGGAACATTGTTACTTCTGTCATTATTTAAAGATGCTTTGAGCATCAACAATGCACTAAATGTTGTGAAGAACAATTAGAGCGAGTTCATGCCCACTTGGCACTCAATTAGATGGTCTAAAGAGGTCCCTTCAGATTACTCAGTGAAAACTCCATATTTAGAGCATTTCACAAGAGGTTTGGCTGTTAAAAACTTTCTGAAATGTACTTAAAGTGGAACTATAGATGAACAGCCTAGTGATTCAGTATATTTTTTTGTTAAATTGTACATGCATTTCACATAAACATGTAATTATATAATACTGTAATACAGTCTTATATACAGCATATAATGTATTGGAAAAAGAACGATTGAAGACATTATGAAGAGAGTATGATGCAATAACTGTGAAGTAAAATAAAATTCACTTAAAATGTAGGCTGCTCCTTGAAGCCCTAGAACACTTGAAAATAGTTTCAGACTGATTCAGAATTGTTGGTAATAATTCTAGAAATAATATTTATTATATTACCTTTAAGTAAAACAATAAAATAATTAATACTATTGTCATATCTTAGCAGCCATTTCTGTAATTTAAATTTTCATTCAGATGTATCCATCAGATAGACTTGTATACATCAGTAAGAAAATAGATTTTTGAGGGAATACATTATTAATTCATACATTAATGAATGCATTTGCTACATGTTAATATTGTGGTTGAAATAAAATTATTTTTTGAGTGTTTATAATATTTTTGAGAAAGCATTATATTTGCATAAGGAGAAAATTAAGGAAAAATGGTTCTGGCCAGTGCATTGATAAATATAAGAGTAGTAAAATAGAAAATTTAAAAATATATGCATTATTTGTTAATACAGTTAGGCTTTGTTTCCCCACCAAAATCTTATATTGAATTGTAATCCCCATAATACTCATAATCCCCATGTGTCAAGGGAGAGAGACCAGATGGAGGTTATTGAATCATGAGGACAGTTTCCCCCATGCTGTTTTTATGATAGTGAGTTCTCACGAGATCTGATGGTTTTATAAGGGACTCTTCCCCTTTTGCTCAGCACTTCTTCCTGATGTCTCATGAACAAGTTGCCTTACTTCCTTTTCAGCTTCTTACACATATCTGTAAGTTTCCTGAGGCTTCCCCAGCCCTCCTGAACTATAATTAAATTAAACCTCTTTCTTTATAAATTGCCTAGTCTTGGGCAGTTCTTTATAGCAATATGAAATGGAGTAATACATTTGTCTCAAACCGGATGTATTTTATGACACTGTAAGACTGTGGACGTTTAGCCCGCGTGACCATCAGCTGCCTGCTAGTAACAAATGGATAATATTTCAGCATTCCTGTGACATAGAATCCTCAGTATTATAGAGGAAGTTTCCCTATAGCACTAAGACAACTATGTCACCATGGAATTTTGTTTTTAATTACTAGAAAATACCAGAGTAATTAGAAAATGTTCTGATAAAATTGTGTTTTTTAAATTATTCAACATTTTACTAAAAATTTGCCCTTTCTACCCAGACCATTTTTCAACTTTTACATTGATGAAATTTTATTTAGACTTCAAAATACTTCTACTTCAATGTAAATAAAACTTTAAATGTACATGAAGCAAAAGTTATCAGATTAAGTATTGCCTACAGCACATTCTCAGGATGTCTGCAATGTAAGTATTTCAGTAGGAAAAATTACAGAAGGTGAATGACTTGTTATGACTTACTTACCTCTTGAGTAATAAATATTTTATGCCATGGTGAAGAATGTGAAGTCTTATATCAGGCTGTATGGATGTAGATCTGAAGTCTCACACCACAGTGTAATTCCTTGTGCACAGCCTTCACTTAAATAAAATGTTTTTTAAGGGCAGGAATTCTATCCATTATTTTACTTTAGGGATTCATTTCTGTCTTACTCCATTTTGTGCTGCTATAGCAAAATATATGAGTCTGGGTAATTTAAAAAGAACCAAAATTTATTTTCTCACATTTCTGCAGGCTAGAAAGGCTAAGATCAATAGATGTCAGCCCTTTGGGTTGTGTGGTGAGGGCTGTATCATCTGGAGGGGAGAAACTGTGTGTCCTTACATGGCACAAGGTGGAAGGGCAAGAAAGTCAGATGCAGCATGAGGCCTCTTTTATACAGGCTTTCATCATATTCACAAAGGAGGAGGCCTAATAATCTAATAACCTCTTAAACTCTCTACCTCTTAAAACTGTTGCATCGGGGATTAAGTTTCAACGTAAATTTTAGTGGAACACAAACATTCAAACTATAATGATTTTAAAATATAAATTATTTGCTATCTGTCTGCTTTCCATATGTGTCAGCCTGGAGACATTTGTCCAAATATGATTCTACTAAACATATTTATAACATTGAAGCTAGCATTGGTATTAATTTCTGAGAAAGTATTATTTTACATCTGCTCCAAAAAAATCTGAGATGCTTAAGTTAAAGCCTTTTATCATGATGACCTGCAATACACAAATTTAAATACTGGTGTGTTGAGGAGAGCCATAATTTTATTTGCTTACATGGTGGTGTAGTCAGATTTTAAAAAGGTAAAACTTCTCTTAATTTGTTGATTAATTTTATGATGGTAACACAATTGCAATGAGTTTTTCTTTAACCAAAACTGCTTTGTTTTGGAGACATAAACACATAGTTTTGGGCAGGATATATTAGTGATGCAATTTCTGTTTGCTAAGTCATCTTATTTTTCATTTTAAAGTTATAACAGAATTATAATATTATTGATGTCAATGCCAAGTGGGAAATATTTGAACCAAAATTCCACCTCAGAAGAATATTAACTGTCATTGACATTTTTGGAAATTGAGCATTTCGATATCATATATTGGAAATGTTTTATTCAAATTTAATATTAAACTATTAAAATGAGCATTTCATTATTCAATATGAGCTACAAAATAAATAGTAGAATAACAGTTGAAAGATTATTGATAAGCAGTGTCAAAATTCAAATCAAAAGTGATAAGTTCCAAATAACCAAGTTACACTACATTTATTCCTGGTTTTGAACCTTTCCTTAAGAACTTTTATCTATATATAATATTTTCCAATTTTTTGTTGTCTATTCCTAATTACAGACTTTCTTTAAGTGCCAGACCTTCTCACTTCCTCAAGGAATCTATCTCTAAATGAAATGATAATGTATATCTAATGTTTTATATTATTTTTATATGCCTTTGAATTATATAAACATCTTTAATATTTTTAACATACACAACATGTCTAGATTGTTAGCAAACTACAGCTTGAAGATCAAATCTAGCCTATCACTTGTTTTAATATAGCTCAAAAGCTGAGAATGGTTTTGCATTTTAAGGAGTTTAAAATGGTTGAAAATGAGATTCATATTTTGTGGCTCAGAAAATATTACATGAAATTCAAATTTCTGTGTCCATAAAGTTTTTCAAACACAGCCATGTTCATTTTTTATACTGTCTATAGTTGTTTTTAAACTACAACAGTGCAGCCAAACAATTTGGATAAAGACAATACAGTTCACAAACTTCATTTTTTGTCTGGACTTGTAAAACAAATGTTTATCTACCCCTAGTCTATAGCTTTAGTAACCACTAACTTGATATCTTCATTCAGTGGTAGGATTTATGCCTTTATTTATTATGTTCAAAAACATAATACATGAAACATTATCATGGATGCAGTGATTCTTAAAAAGTGTTTACCAAAATAAAGCAAATTGGGTCAGCCTAAGGTAGATGAATTTTCAAGAATAAAGTACAAAAATTATTCTAGGCCTAGCACCTTATTTGGAAATGAAAATGGATTTTATCCTTATTGCATGGTGAAATATGGTATACCCAAACTTTAAAACAGTAAGTCACATAGGAGAAACCTTAAAAATACTTATCAAATAAATAGATATGCAAATAAATGAACATCTACAAAGAAAGCATACACCGGAAAGAATAAACAAGACTGTACGTAATTTTGCCTGCCTGGAGTAGCTAGCACTTTTGGGGCCTAAGGAATGAGTGGAGGTATATTACACTGAAGGAGACCGATATGGTTTTACTTGGTGTCCCCACCCAAATCTTGTTTTGAATTGTAATCTCCAGTGTTGGGGGAGGGATCTGGTGGGAGGCCATTGAGTCATAGGGTTGGATTCCCCCTTGCTGTTTCTGTGGTTCCTGTGATAGTGAGTGAGTTCTCACGAGATCTAGATATTTGAAAGTGTGCAGCACTTCCTGGGACCTTGATCAGATTGTGGTCACCACCCAAGATGTTGATCACCACCTGTGGAGGTCTGTCCTATAAATCCTGACTCAATGACGAATGAATGAATACACACACATACTAATCTGAGTGGGCTAGGGCTGGTTATTGGCTGCCTTCAGAGGGCAACTGCAGCTAACTGACCACCCCTCGCTGTCCTTTCTCGCATTTAGTCAGTATAGATTTAAAAACTGAGGTTCTAAGTTAACATCTTTGTGGATAATTAACACAGTTAAAAGAGTGGTTTTATGAATGATAAAAGGTCTTGGTTCTGGGGTCCATAATAAACACCATTAGCAAGTAATTCCCCTTTGATTTCCCCCTGAGAGGACCATCCAGCACAAAGCTTACATGAGCAAATGAATTAGAGACAAAGGGATGTGGGATAAACAGACTTAACCAGAGAAGCTTTTATTGTCCCTATCTTTTACCCATGCTAATGTAATAAATTGGCTGCCTTCAGCCCATTCAATTAAAACCTTTTGGCCTGCCAAAAGGTTTAAGACTATAATCTATAATTTTCCCTTATATTTCCCTAATATTTCACCAGCCACCCTGAGTGAATTACATCAACTTCCCTTTTCCCTTTACTAGTGATGAAAAGATATCCTTGCTTCCCCTTTGCCCTCCACCATCATTGTAAGTTTCCTGAGACTTCCCCAAGTCCTCTATAGCCTGTGGAACTATGTGTCAATTAAACCTCTTTTCTTCATAAATTACCAACTATCAAATACGTTCTTAACAGCAGTGGGAGAAAAGACTAATATAGAGTTTTTCATATCTGTTGCATAATTCTAATAAACATATTCAGTGAGCCAGGGGATACCAAATTGTGGGGTTGGAGATCTGAATCATAAACATTAATGAGTTCTATTTTCAAATGAGTTCCTTATAAATATGTTCCATGACATTTCTAGAAATTCATGAAATCACTTTTGGCATATTTGAGTATTTAGAAAAACATACCTTTTGGTCTTGGCTTTGTCAACACAAAATTATAGGTGTAATAAAATATAAATGAATCCCTAAAATTTCTAATATTTCTTTTAAGTTAGCACTATAATTTATCAGGGTAATATCTAGAAAGGAATGAAAATAGCCCTTTGATTTTCTTCATTATTTGTGCCCCCAATAAATTCTGAAAACTTTTTTGCTATTCTTTTGTCTGTACAAGAACAATTTACAAAGTAGGAGAAGCCAAATTACTGTTTTTTTGAAAACTTAGACAGAAATATATTTTCTCTTAACTTAGACAAGAATATATATTTTTTAATAGGACAAGAAAATGTTGCTAATCTATCTCTAACATGACTGTCTTTTTGTCATAAATACCTAACGTATTGCCTCTCTCTTATATTTCTGTTAAACTTATAAATAATGTGTCAGTAAGTAGGAGCTATATGCTCCTAATACACAAGTGTCAATAGCTGTTGAATTTGAGTGATAATGATTATCATCAACTAATATTTTGGGGACCACTGAAAATTCTGTACTTTTATCAAATAAGATGAGTAATATTTCCCCATAAATACTTTAAATATGATTAATAGCATTTATCTAGCAGTTACTACTTATAATAAATATATATTTTAAATACTTATAAATTTTTACAGCAGGACTCTGACTACTTAGATAGATGTTCTCTTTGCATATGCAATTACACATACAAATTTATATTATTTCATCTATGCTTTTCCTTGCTGTTTAAAATTTAAAATTAAATTTTAACATATTTTTAAAAATGCATGAACTTTCATTTTATTGAAGTCTAAAAATTAAAATTTTCCTGAAATGCTACATTGAGTAAAATAGTAACAAAACAAAAATGAAGAATGATATGTAAAGCTAAGAATCTGTGATCATCATACTCAAAGAGCTTATAATCCATTATATTAAAAAGAGACTCTCATTTAAGTCTATAATAAGATTAGAGGTTGAAGGAATGTTTGTAACTTACTAGAAAAAAATAATGGTTAGAAATTTTTACATTCTGATAATTAAGATCATTAAAATGTTGCAGTTAAATTTAATTATGGATTTATGAATTTATAATATAGACCTCATCTATCACAAAGAATATTTGAGGCAACTGATTGCCACAGTGAAATATAGAGAAGAGTTGGTTTACAGTTCACTCAAAAAAGTTTGGGATATACAGTGATATTCGGATCAATGACTTAAGAATTGTTGGAGCTTCTATGATATGTATTTTTACTGGTTAGAGTGAATGGATTCTATAAAACAAAATGAGATGAGAAACCTATAACTACTAAGTCAGGGAAAAAGACTCTTTAGATGAGGTATCAAATTGTAGGATGTTAAAGAAAGACTAACAGTTGTGAACTATGTGATGATATTTACACAATACCTGTCTGCAGATTTTACTGGAGGATGGTAGAGCCAATAGCAAGTATTCTAAATCGAACTTCCCCTAGTAAATACCCTATTGTTAGAAAAAAAATTATCATGTAGTATATAATATATGCCATATGTATGTGTATATACAGATATTTATATATTATATATTATAATTAATATTAAATAGTACTATGTATAATATATATTATAAACTAAAAATTGCATTTTATAATTATATCTAAAATAGAGTACTATATTTTACATTTTATATCAAATATTACGTCACATTTAGTACATATCGTATGCTATAGATTATCTGTGCCTTTCTTCCTCTTACCTCAGTTACCTCTATTTATAAGACTATATTTCTAAAATTGTGTTTAGTTTGGTTATTGATATGATTATTCATGAAAGGTTCATAACTCCTTGGTCTCTACAACACAGAAATGTGACCACACACTCACACAATTTGAATTTCTGCAAAATGAACCTGAAATAAAATACCAATATCACCAGGTAACTTAAAAGAGTCATTTTTCTGTTTCCCAATTATTAAACTATTCAGATTAATATAACTTTTGGTTTCGGTCAAGAAGTCATACATTCAGTTCAAGATTCTGGTCCCAGAGAAGCACACTTAACAGCCAGCTCCATGGTAAAATATTTTAACCAGATTAAGGGAGAGAAACAGGATGGGTGTGGTGGTTCACGCCTGTAATCCCAGCACTTTGGGACACCCAGGCAGGTGGATCATTTGAGTACAGGTGTTCGAGACCAGCCTGGGCACCATGTCAAAACCCCACTTTTACTAAAAAAAGCACAAAAATTAGCTGGGCATGATGGCAGGTACCTGTAATCCTAGCTACTGAGAGACTGAGGCAGAAGAATCCCATGAACCTGGTAGGTGGAAGCTGCAGTGAGCCAAGATAGTGTCCTGTGCAACAAGAGTGAAACTCTTGTTCCGCAAAGTTGCAGCCTGTGCAACAAGAGTGAAACTCTTGTTCCGCAAAGCCATAACAGATTAATATGCTCTCCAAAATGCTTATATGCTAGTGAAATATTTGACTTTTGTCCAGACTTTCTTCATCTTTCACTACTTATTTTTTTAAATTTTCTATTTACCAGTGTTAGACTTACAAATGAGCTCACTGAAACCAACCTGAACTACTGGTATGTGTATTCTTAAAATAAGAATACAATTCTCTGCTCACTGTCTAATGAATACTAATTTTTAAGGGACAGAAAGTGTCTTTATTCATTTTGTTAAATTAATAGATTTTGCTTTGTAATGAACTTAAATTGAGTTTAGGTTCACAGGAAAATTTTAGTACCAGGTTCATAGAGTTCCCATATCTCTTTTATCTCCCCTACCTGTACTACCTTCCTATTACTACTGCATTGCATTTCTGTGGTATATTTTTAAGATTTAATTAGACAACATTGATACATTATTATTAACTAACTTTCATAGTTTACACTAGGGTTCACTCTTTGTGTTGTACATTCAATGGGTTTTTGCAAATATGTAATCACATGTCCCCATGATTACAGTATCATACAGAATAATTTCCATGCTCTAAGCATACCCACTGCTATACTAATTTATTCCTCTATTCTTCTCTCCCTGCAAATATCTGGCAATCACTGATCTTTTTGTTGTCTCAATAATTTTGCCCTTTCCAAATATCTTTTTCTTTTTCTTTTTTGTCTGTGACCCTACCAGGCAGACAGATATCCTAGAGACCAGATAATATATCTTATCCATCTTTTCACTCCCAGGTCCTAGCACAGCACCTGGCACATGAGAGGTCCTTGATCATATTTCTGAATGAATGAATGACATTACTTCATGCTTCCAAATCTAGAAGTCAGCTGAACTGAGAATAGAACACAGATGCTGGGACAGGAATATTTGTGGAGAGAGGGTCTCTATTGTGAATGGTATAAAGAGCCCCAGACTTCTGAATCTTTGACTCTTGGCTACAGGAAACACAGATGAAGATAAGGATAGCTGCTTCAGCAGGGAGGAAGTGAAAGTTCCCTGGACCTCCTATCTAATTCTTTTGTTTTTGTTTTTTATTTTTTTAAAGAAAAAAGAGAAAGAGAAAGGGGGAGAGAGAACAGGAACCTTACTCTATTGCCCAGGCTGGAATACAATCTAAAAACAGGTATTAAAAACCTCTTTTATGCCGATAATTGTACTTATCAGCAGAGACAGGAAGGAATAAGGGAAGAAAATAACAAACAGCCAACCAATATTTCATTTAAATCTGTAAAATGCTGAATGCTGAAGAGTGATTTACTTCCAATTATGTGGTCACTTTCAAAACAGGTGTAATGTGATACTGAGAAAAATGTATGTTCTGTGGACCTGAAGTGAAGAATTCTATAGATATTCACTGAATTTACTTGTTGCAGGTCTGAGATCAAATCATAAATGTCCCTGTTAATTTTCTAGCTCGTTGATCCATTGAATATTAACAATGTGGTGTCAAAGTCCCCACTATTATTGTGTGGGAGTCTAAGTCTCTTTATAAGTCATTGAGAACTTGTCTTATGTATCTGGGTGTTCCTATATTGAGTGTATATATATTTATGATCATTGACTCCTATTGTTGTATTGATCCTTTTACCATTATATAATGTCCTTCTTTATTTCTTTTAGTCTTTGTAACTATTAAAGTCTATTTTGTCAGAGACGACAGTTACAACTCCTATTTTGTTTTTGTTTTTGTTTTTTCTCTCCATTTGATTGGTAAGTCTTCCACCAACCCTTTGTTTTGAGTCTTTGTGTGTCCTTGCTTATGAGGTGGATCTGGATACAGCGTACCAATGGGTTTTGACTTTTTATTCAATTTTCCTTTCTGTGTCTTTGATTGGGGCATTTAATCCATTTAAATTGAGGATTAATATTGATATTTGTGAGTTTAATATTGTTGTTTAATGCTAGCTGGCTATTTTGCCCATTAGTTGATATAGATTCTTCATTACGAAGATAACTCTTTACCTTTTGGTAAGTTTTTGGGATAACTGATACTGGTGGTTCTGTTCTGTGTATAGCGCTTCTTTCAGAAGGTCTTGTAAAGCAGGCCTGGTGGTGATGAAATCTCTGAGTGCTTGCTTGTTTGTGTAAAATTTTATTTTTCCTTCATTTATAAAGCTCAGTTTGGCTGGATATGAGATTCTGGGTTGAAAATTTCTTTGAGGATATTGAATATTGACCCCCACTCTCTTCTAGTTTGGAGGGTTTCTGCTGAGAGATCTGCTATGAGTCTGATAAGCTTCTCTTTATGGGTAACCTGACCCTTTTCTCTAGCTGCCCTTAGAATTTTCTCCTTTATATCAACCCTGGTGATTCTAATGATTGTGTGTCTTAGAGTTGATCTAGTTGAGGAATATCTTTGTGGTGTTCTCTGTATTACCTGGAGTTGAATATTGTCCTGCCGTACTAGGTTAGGAAGGATTTCCTGAATAATACCCTGAAGAATATTTTCCAACTTGCATTCATTCTCTTCATAACATTCAGGTACACCTATCAAACATAAATTAGGTCTTTTCACATAGTCCCATATTTCTTGGAGACTTAGCTCACTCCTTTTTACTCTTTCTTCTGTAATCTTGTCTTCTCATTTCATTTCATTAAGTTGGTCTTCAAATTCTGATATCCTTTCTTCTGCTTGATCAATTCAACTGTTAAAACTTGTGCATACTTCACAGAGTTCTCGCATTATATTCTCCAGTTCCATTAATTCACTTATATTCCTCTCTAAATTGTCTATTCTTGTTAGGATTTCGTCAAACCTTTTTTCAAAGTTCTTAGTTTCTTTGCATTGGGTTAGAACATGTTCTTTTAACTCACAGAAGTTTCTTATCATCCACCTTCTGAAGCCTACTTCTGTTAATGGAATGCACTTGTTCTCCATCAGGCCTCGTTTCATTGCTGATATGGAACTGTGATCCCCTGTACAGGGAGAGGCATTCTGATTTTGGGTATTCTCAGCCTTTTTGGGTGGGTTTCTTCCCATCATTATAAATTTATCCATCTGTCGTCTTTGTAATTACCAACTTTCTAATTAGGTCCCTGAGTGGACATCTAACTTGTCGATTCCCAGTGCTGGAATCTGAGCAACCCACTGCGCCAGCTAAAACAGCGGAGTTAAGATTGATGGTGCTTTTCTGCCTGGGAATCTCTGGTCTGGCTTCCTTCTTGAGTCCGTCCTTCAATCAGCAGAATGGGCGACTCTGTCTTCCTGGAGCTCCAAACTTCAACCAAAAGGGGACCCAGTACCGTTTACTCTGCACCAAGAACTGCCACGCAGAGGCACCAGCAAATGCTCCGTGCTGGCCACAAGAGTCATGCTGGCGACCCCTGGGGCTCCTCTGCTAGGAATCTCCTGGTCAATGAGCAACAAAAATTTGTCTGAAAGTGTGGAGTCCTCTCATTCTCTGTGCTTTCACTGGAAGCTACAATCCCAAGCTGCTAGTGATCAGACATCTTGGATCTCTCTTGGACGAGAGAGAGTGGGACTCATATAATTAGTAGGCTTTTCAGACTGGCTTTTTTCACTTACCCATATGCAATTAAAGTTCACTTATATCTTTATGAATATACCACGGTTTATTCATTCCACTACTAAAGAACATTTGGTTGCTTCCAACTTTTGGCATTCATGAATAAGGTTGATATAAACTCCTGTGTGAGTCTTTTGTGTGGACACCAGCAATGAATGAGTGTTCCTGTTGTTCCACATCCTGATCAGTATTTGGTGTTGTCAGTGTTTTGGATTTCAGCCATTTTAATAGGCGCATATGCTACCTGACTCTTGTTTTAATTTTCAATTCTCTGATGATTTGTGATGTTGGGCATCTTCACATATGTTTATTTGCTGTCTGTATGTCTTCTTTTCTGAGATGTTTGTTCCTATATTTTGCCCATTATTTATTCTGGTTATTTGTTTTCTTGTTGTGTTTTAAGGGTTCATTCATTTTTACAGAAATAAATTTTATCTATTACTTCATCATAAACTTTAATCATCCGTTTTATAATTAAAATAATGCTAGAGCTGGGCATGGTGGCTCACTCCTGTAATCCCAGCATGTTGGGAGGCTGCAGCAAGCAGATCACTTGAGGCCAGAAGTTCAAGCCAAGCCTGGGCAACACAGTTAAATCCCATCTCTACTAAAAATACAAAAATTTAGCCGGGTATGGTAGCACCAAGCCTGTAATCCCAGCTACATGGGTGGCTGAGGCAGAAGAATCTCTTGAACCTGGGAGGTGGAGGTTGCAGTGAGCTGAGATCATATCACTGCACTCCAGGCTGTGTGGCAGAGGGAGATTCCATCTCAAAAAAATAAAATAAAATAAAATAATAAGAAAAAATACTGTAAGTACTTTCAAAGCAATATGCTAATGAAATTTCAAATATAATATGTCTTAGCTATCTGCTTGGTGTACATTTTCCTACCTATTAATTTCAAGTTAAAATGCCAAGATGCTATAAAAAAAATAAAACATGTACTTTTGCTTTTCTAAACTTAGAAATTTACCTATTTAATATATAATTTATGAATTCAATTATAAGTGAATTGCTTGAAAAGACAAATTCTAACTCAGCATGCAAATGCCTCTTTAAATCAGAGACAGGTCTAGATAACAGTGCTAAAGTCTAGACTCCAGTGGCTAAGTGCAGGTGAGAATCAAGAGACTTGTAACCTTTGAGCCCATTAAAGGATTTTTAATTAATGGTCTTGTAAGTGTTTGCCACTGTGTTAGGTAATAAGGATTCAAAGTTGAATATGCAATGGACACTCTCCAAGTAGAAAAATAATACATGTAAACAATTAAGCATAATCAAATTAATAAATTTATAATTTTTTAGAATACATGTGACATATGAACTGCCCTATGAAATAAACATATAACCTAGTCACATTTTTTTAGATAGTCACAGTAATACAAAAATATCTTGTTACTGTTATCTTCTTCTAAAATACACTTGAATTATTGCAGAAACTCAGATTCAGATTTCCACGAGGTGCCTGGGAGTTGTTGTATTAATCTGTTTTGGCACTGCTATAAAAGAATATCTGAAACAGGGTAATTTATGAAGAAAAGAGGGTTAATTATCTCATATTTCTGCAGGCTGTGCAGGAAGAATGATGTTGGCATCTGTTTGGATTCTTCAGATGCCTCAGGAAATTTACAATTATGGCAGAAGTCCAAGGGGAGCAAAGTATCTCTTCTCACATGGTGGGAGCAGGAGCAAGTCAGGGAGGGAGAAGATGCCACACATATTTAGACAGCAAGATACCATGAGAACTCATTATCACAAGGACAGTACCAAGAAGGATGATGCCACACAATTTATGAGAAACCCACTCCATAATCCAATTACCCCACACCAGCCTCCATGTTCAACATTAGGAATTCCAATTCCAATGCCACATGAGATTTGGCTAGGGACACAGATCCAAACCATGTCAGTGGGGAAGTCCAGTTGTCTAGAGAAGAATGATTTCCCCGCAAGAGTGATGGACTCCATAGATTTTGCATTCGTTGGCTCTTGCAGAGTCTTAGGGATGCTTATCCACTCAGAAGTCATAACAAATTCAGTTATGTGCAATATCACTGCTAAGTAGGGTGATACACTCAGGCTACAAAGTAACAAACAGTTCCATTTGAACACACTGAATCACACTGTAAAATAATGTCTTGGTCCTAAGGACCTTCTGCAATTTAGTAGTCAACTCTGATGATGTCAAAACAAGAATCTTCATCTTCTTTTTACTTGAAACCATGTTAGCAACCCAGATTTTTCCTCTGATTTTTCCTTTTTTATTTTACTTTCTCTTCCCTGTTATGAGATTTAGGATAGGGCAATATCTAATCATGCTGTCCTGTCTTCTTGAATTGACACTCCAGAAGCACTTAGGGTAGCAGTTCTCTTTTTCCTAGAAGAATGAGGTTCATTAGGCAAAGTCTTTCACTGCCTCCTGGCTTTCTACCCTAAGAATATTGGAGACTTTGATCAGGGTACATGGTCAAATCCTGATTGCTGGTCAATATATGCTTCTTTCCTCTATCTTGCATAGCTCTCTCTCTGTGATATCTCTCTCATGATATCTCTCTCTGTCTATCTCTCTCTTTCTATGTGTATACACAAATACATGTAGAGAGACAGGGAGAAAGGCACTCAACTGACACTTGTTGAAAGAAATGTGTTCATCCACAAGAGGAGGATAAATGAGAGTTTAAATTATGCACCTCTATCACCCCACAATCAATGGCGTTCTTTGATCTCTGCCCAGACAGTCACATTGTTGTTCTTATGAATTGTATCATGAAATCTTCACAATTTAAAAATTTATTTCTCTTTTTGTATTACAGGAAATATTCACTTTGAAAGATCTTGGTTAATATATTCACATTTCCAATGACTAATTAGAACAAAATGCCATATATGGCTTATATAACACACCACTGTAGATGTCTTTAATATTAAGTTCATCTATCCTACTTCCTTATCACTTTCTCTAAAATGTGTAACTTACTCTCTTTGGTACCACAATCCAACAGTCTGTTAGGATCTTCAATATATCATACCACCATTAATTCACCATTCTCTCTTCCTTAATATGCATCTCTTATGTTCAGATACTTATGTTCAGTCTTCATCTCATTTAACAAATCAGCATTTGACACTGTAAATTTATCACTCCTACTTGATTTATAAAATTGCTTCACTAGGCTTCAGCAAGAGCAGGTTCTTTGTTTTTTGATCATACTGGCTTCTCCTCTTCAGCTTACTGTCTTCACTTCTCGTATTCTCAACCTCTTAATTTTGGAATGCAATAGGAATTACTACTTAGTTCTCTTTTCTATGCCTTTATTTCCTTAGTAATCTCATCTATTTTTATATATTTAATCACTTTCTCTATATGAAAGATACACAAATTTCTCTCCCCAGATTACAACTTTTACCAAATTTAATCTGCATCCTAATGATTAATCAACATATATTATAAAATTAAATATCCAAATATAGATCTCACCATGTTAAAAACAAAGTTCCTGATTTTAACTGAGGGCACCTACATCTATCTTATTGTTACACCAGAATTCTTAGTATTACCCATGACTTCATTCACATATGTGCCACATCCAATTCATCAGAACATGTTGGTTATAACTTCAAAGTATATCCATAATCACCTGGCTTTTAATCAACATGGCTTTCTCCCAGATCTGATGCACAATAATCACTTACTTGCCTGGGGATATATTGATCCTTATATCCTCATAATTTATATAATGTCTAATAGATATTTATGTTCACTGAGCAGAGAAATGGATAAATAAGTTAATGTGTATTTATTCTTACACACTTTCCTGTAAAGACTTATACCATTTTATTGTTTAATCAAAAAATTGTCTGAAAATTATTGAAACTGATATAGTCAACATTCCCCAGAAAACTAAAGATTGTTTTTTATCAGTATTTTCTTCTAACTCTTGCTTTTTTCACAAATAAAGAGCAGAAGTTAAATTCTTCTTGAGAAAGCAACATTAATGTCTCAATTTTTCATAAGCTTTGCATTACATTATACCAATTACTTAAAAATTTCTTTTATTCTTAATTTAAAACTCAAGTAACTGTACATCATATGCCTTTTTCCCTATCATTTTCCCCTTGATTTTTTAAATTATTTTGTTTTCTTTCTTTCTTGTTAATACCCTGAATGTTCAATGCCCCAAATCGAAAATTGCATTTTCTCTACCTCTCTTTTCTATATTTACTATCTTCCCTTTTATTTTCTCACCTTGTCTTTATCCTTATTCTAAATGTGGCTTATAAGTCTTTAATAGTTCCTGCTACTTTATGGGATTTGGCTGTCTTTCAGAATATTCAATTATAGAATCAAATGCCAATACTTGAAGAGAGAACAATATGGAACCCAAGAAAAATAAATTTTAAAAAAAAGGCTGTGGACTAGACAGTAGAAATGAAAATTATTGTGCCTTAACCTAAAATACAATAAAGCACTTATATAAAATGCACTAAAATGACATAATTCTCTCTCTTAAGGGTAAGAAGTGATGAGAAGTAATTTAACAACTCTGCCAAGCATGGTAGAATAAGTGAAGTTGTTCCTTACAACAGAAAAGATTTACGAAGACCATAGCTTTTCAGCTGGACCAAATGGTTTGAATGATACTCTCAGGGATCCGATATCTGCTGAAGGAAGATAAGTCATTTTTACTGCATTTATTTCCTCTATAAAATTACGACATCCTCTCCTCTGCTTTCCTATAAACTTTCAATGAGTGTTAGTCAGAATAAGACAAACTCTTCTGAAGAAAATACAAACCTTTCTTATGATAATAAAAGTGTGAGAGAGCGCAAACAAAACTCCCAGAAAGAAAGACAATTCACTCATTATTTGAATTACCCACCAAGGGCTGAGTTGTACTATTTTTCCCCTCAGCGTTATTCCTCGGTGTCAATGTATTAGTCCAAAATATACTACAAAGTATACACTAGAGAGTCTATTAAAAACTGCTGCAGCACCCAGAAGTGTGGTGAGAATGAATTATTGATGAAATTCTACTGGAGATTTGCCACAGCTATCACTCATCCCTATTTGGGCTTACAGAACATTTTTTAATATTTTGTGACAGTTGCTATTTTTTATTCTTTGACATGGGGGAGAAAATATTTACATTAGTATTAATTTTCACAATAGAAACCATATTTTAGGGAACAAACATGATCATTTAACATCCCATAGATATTTCCATATCAACACAAACACAAATCTGCACCAGTCTTGGAAGAAGAAGGGAATGTAAACTATTTTCAAACATTTTTGTTTGTTCATTGCTCTAGTTTTTAAGTGTACTCTCTTATCCAACTCTTTTAGCATCTATGCTTCCTCACTACTCTATTTTTCTATCAACACAATGTGCCCTTTGTGTTTTTCTTGACCTCATTATCTTTTCTTATTCTTTTTAAAATTTGCCTCTTCATTCATGCCTAGCACTAATTAGCTCATTTGTGAAAATCATTTTTAACTGAGGCCAAATTTTGTATCTATATTTTCTTTTGAATACATAGTTGGAAACAAGGAATCATCTTGGTTATTTTTTATATTCTTTAAAAAATACCACACTTTAATTTTATAGTTTCAAAAATGTGTTGCAGTTAATTCCAGTCTTTGTTGAGGATTTTATATACAATCTTATTTTTAATAATGTTATAATGCTGATATAGGCAATTTAATTTAAAGTCTTGAACAGCATTTGCTGAGTATTCTACAAATATTGAGTGTCTAATATGTTTCAAGCAAGTTATAGACTCTTATAATACAGAAGTAAATAAAATTGATTAAATTATTGCCTTTAAACATTATATGTTGGAAATAGAACATTAGTGGTAGATATGATTAGAATCCAAAAAGCAAATGCTTAAAAAAGTTACTTCTCATACATTTTATGAAGAAGTGAGAGCACATTAATAGAATAGAGATGGGCTACAGAAGAAACTCCAGCCTCTAAGAGAAGCAGGACCAGGAAAAATGAGGTATATGACATAAAGTTAATTGAGTTTTTGGGTGACTTAGAATAAAACAGTTTTCCATGGAGGTGACATATGTGCTTTAAAAGTTTACACAAAAATTTAGAAATTATTTCAATTTTCTCAAGAAGAAAAAAATTCTACCTGACTAAAGTGGGGCCATGATAGTGGAAATGACAGGTATAGAATCAAGCAAGCATAAGCATCCTGAAGCTAGAGTATGCTTGGTGTGTTTCATCAACAGTAGAAATCAGATGTGCAGATAGCAGTAAATAGGTAGATAGTGATAACATATGAGGTTGGAGGCATAGCTAAGAACCACATCATATAGCCTTTGGCCCTTAGGAATATTAAATACTTATTTAAGTATAACTGAAAGACATTGGAGTGTGTAGTGTGTAGAAGCCATTTAATATAATTTATGTTGTAGAAAGATTTGCCATGATGCTGTGGTAGTGGGCAGTAGGCCAGAGATGATAGTATATTGCACACTATGTTTTAGCTAGTACAATAAAGCAAGAAAGTAAAACATTTTTTACTAATTGAATAGACAGAAGTAAAATTATTTTCAGAAATGATTGTTTATGTAGAAACTTTGATTGAATCTACAAAAGCTATAGAATTAAAAATTGAGATTACAAGGCAGCATAATTAAGATATATATGCCAAAATTAATTTCATTTCTATGTACTAATAAAAATGAATAGAAATAGAAATTAACATAACAATCTCATTTATAATACCATCAAAACTATTGAGCACTTTGACACAAACCTAAAACTATGTTAAAAAAAAAACCCATACACTAAAATTACAAAATAGTGCATAGAAAAATCAAAGAAGGCAAAAACAAAGGGAGACATATACTGTGCTAATGAGTGAAGCAGTGTATAATACATAATAAGATGGAGTTAAAGGAAGCCAAGAACAGAGAGAAGAAACATAATACAAAAATTAGTAGAGCACCTATTAGTTATGACTTATATAGATCATAAATCTATACTTAAGTGGATAAAGTGGAAAGAAAGAAATTATCTCTAAATGTAGTGTGGTCAAAAATGTGAGAAGACAAAATATGGGAAGAATCATCTATTACATCTTAAATTCTATAAGACAACACAAAGAGCGAAGAAGACAGCATTGATCCAAGTTTTAAAATTTAAGAGAATGAATCTTTGGGAGACATCAACTTGAGGATAAAATTGTATGATATCTAATGACATATACCTTAAAAATGCTCAAGATTTAAAAGAAGGAGAAAGAAGACATTTAATGGAAAGAACAGCAGGGAACAAATAAGATCCCTGTCCCTTTATAGGTCCTGGAAATACATTAGGTGTGGAAGAGAAATGATTTTCATATGCAAAGGCCACAGGAATAGCAATTAAGACCCTAGTTTTATTTAGAGCAAGAAAAGGAAAAAGCTACAGAAAAATAAACACCTAAATGGAGTTTCTGATTTGGAGATTCTCTGTATTTTATATCTCCAAATATCAATCTATCATTCTTTGTTATATCAAATGAGAGAACAGATTTTAAAATGCCAATGTCATTGAGATAAACTAAGTTTCTTTCTCTATCCCCAACTCTCCTTTTCTTTTTACCATAAATTTAATTTACATTTTTTCTCTTCCCCATTACTTTGTAAGGAAAAAGATCTCATAAAACATTACTGAGCTAACTTCTGAACTATCCCTCTTCCTAAAATTGTAGTCCTTTCAGAGTAGCCAAATAGCTACCATCCTATAACAAAACATTCCTGTTACTTTCATCTGCTCAAGATGTATCTCTGATCACACTAAAGCTTGCAAAGTTCTACTATACCAAAAAAGTAACAATTTAATAATACTATTTTATTATATTCATGATTAATTCACAATATTGTTTAATAGAGTCATAGAAATTTATCACCTAAGATACTGATTGCTGAAATTTCTAGCATGGTTTAACTTTGAACACCTAACTGTCATTTTAAGTACTCAATATTTACCACAATGGAAGTCATCTAACTTCCATTCTTTACATGCACTGTATATTCTTATTTCTCAGTTAAAATTTTGGTGGAAAATTATTTCCTTATATAATAATACCCATGTTTGAAAAATGACAGATATTTAATGTTAGCTATATTTAAATATCACTATTGATATCATAGCAAAGTCATATATTTTATTTTCCTTTCTCATGTTACAAAGTAGAAATATAGTTGTAATAAAACAAAACAACCTTTAAACTTAAGCTAACAGTTTAATTCAGACTCTAGCCAAATTATATTGAATAAATTATTTTATCTTACATAAATACAACAAAAATCACATTTACTTTGCAGAGTTATTCAGAAGTATAGATGACATGAAATATATTGGAGTCTCACATATAATTGGCATTCAATATTTCAAATATTTTTTACTTTCAAAACCAAATATTTCTAAAAAGCTGGGTCTATGATCTTGGTGACAGATGCAGTGTTGAGACTGAAATATCTTTATACTCCAATCTTTTTGAAGAAGATAAAATACACACATACATAGACAAAACTGTTGGCAAAGATGTTATGTCTCCTTTTGCATGAGGTATATTTCTCAAAGCAAGGCTTTATAAAGTAGGTTGAATGCAATCATTTACTGAAAAAAAAATTTCAGAAAGGAATAGAGTTGTTGGATACTATCAACTGTAATATTATCAGGTAAAATATCCCTGGAAAGTATCTTAACATCTTTATATTTTTTCATTTCTCTTCTTCTTCTTCTTCTTTTTTTTTTTTTTTTTTTTGAGACAGAATCTTTCACTGTCGCTCAGGCTAGATTGCAATGATGTGATCTCGGTTCAGTGCAACCTCCACCTCCTGGGTCCATGGATTCTCTTGCCTCAGCCTCCTGAGTAGATGGGATCACAGGCACACACCAACACACTCAGTTAATTTTTTTGTATTTTTAGTATAGTTGAGGTTTCACTCTGTTGCTAGACTGGTCCCAAACTCCTGACTTTGTGACTAAACTTCTGTGCATGGTTTTAAATCTACTAACTAGTATACAGCTGAGAGTGTCATAAACATCTTTAAGTATAATCAGAAAACATTATTTCTACTGTCAGTCAAAAAATATTTTGATTATCTCATCCTTTGAATTTGTTTATATATGTAGAATTTTCACTGGTAGATATATAAAAATACTTTTAAAAGAAAATACATTTACATGGAAAAACTATATTGGTCAAACATCAAAATATTTTCTGGTTTTTGGAAACTTGAAAAGTTATGGTGATATTCCCTTTGATAAGAAACATCAGAGAAAAAGCTACTTTTGTGGGGAGAGACAATGAATTTTGACATGTTGATTCTGAGATGCCTTATGAACATCAAAATAGATATCTTAGGGAAGCTGGTGAGAACTTTGCTGCGAGTGTGCATGTTTGAGCATTAAGACCTCCAAAAAATGGAATCTCTGAGAATTAATTGATTCATAACTTTATCAGGATAAATAATCTTTATTAAACCAAAGACTTATTTTTCTTGGAATATATTTCTGGTTTTACAATTCTAATCTATCGATCAATTTACCTTTCACTGATTATCACATCGTTTGATTCTTTTAACTCAAAAATATAATTACAAATTTGTAATGTGAAGAAGGACTCTTTCCTTCCAACATATTCCTGAATTTCCTTTTGTACTGTCAGTTATTTTCTGCTTGAAGATAAACCTTTGAAAGTTTCTTGACAACTTAAAAAAAAAGATTTGTTGGAATATTAATTTTTTGTATATTAAAGCTGTAAATATAATTATGAAGAATTGACATCTTCATAACTTTAGGTTTCCCTTCCAGAAATATATCTTTTCTATTTATTCAAACCTGCAATTTCTTTCCTCATTAAAAATACATTTTTATGTGCCAAGTACAATTACTTTTATTGCTGCACACACAAACACAAACTTTTGTTATTCTGGAGGATTTAAAAATTATTTATTTATCCTATTAAAATGTATGTATGACTATTAATGATTGTAAATATTTGTTTTTATTTTCCATGCACTTCAGAAACTTATAAATATTCATAGACTTTAGTGGAATCTTCAGACATTTCTAGATCCTAAAAGAATGCTTTGCAAATAAAGATAAGCCTTAAGTGGGGAGGAGAGAAAAGCATGGAAAGTATCATAGAATGAATAGAATTTAGAAGAACTTTTGAAGTGACGAAAGTTGTTTTTGGAGGAGGAGGAATCATTGGGAAGAATAATAAAAGAAGTTTAATTTTATGGACAGGGAGGAAGAGCAAGATATTATAGGTAATTAGATCATGTATTTGTCAAGGTGCTAGGGAAGCCAGCCAGGGATGATCCTCTTCCCTGGCACCTTGTATATCTTTTCAAATGTGTACTCCTCTTGAAGAGACAGAAAAAGGAGAAGAAAAAATAGACAATGTTTACACATAAATGTGTAGGTGTCATAGCAGAAATTTAAGGAACTTCTTGGGCTGATGGCCACTTTTTCCTTAGTGCAATAGGAGATATGGCTGTTATTTTCCTTGCTGAATCAACATTCTGTTCTCTCACAGAAGAGTGATTTCTATAAGCTTGGATTTATATTAGACTACTTTGCAAATTTATATGAGAACACACAATGCAATATTGTGTTTTTGGACTTCTTTTTAAAAATAACAAACTTTAAAAGTCTTGCACAAGTGCTAGCATTAAAACGATTTGAGCTTTTAGATTTTTAAAGTACCTAAATGTCAATGGAATTGGAAAGTTTGTCAGTTCCATTTATATTCCATCCACTCTTGGACCATTTGTCAATGTCAGAATTGGTGCACTGTATTCACAGATGTCTTTGTGCCATTATGCTTTTAAAGATTACATTATATTACAGTGTATTCAATTCCCTCAAGCAAGAAATAGGATGGCTTCCTATAGGTAACTATTTATTTTTACATTCAAATAGATGATTTTTGCCTTCTATCCTTGGTTTCAATTGTGTATGTGTTGTTAGGAATGAATGAATCACAATTTTAAACCTGTATGTAAAATAAAATGTGAATGCAAATAGAGTTTGCTGAAACTTCACTGTTAATTGAGTGGTGGCATGTGATAGAATTTTAGTACTTTTACATTGATTGTCAATGGCAATAAAAATAGTGTATCCTAAAAAAATAATAGCAGACTCCTGACCCAAATCATCCAGGAATGCCTCTCAGGTTTTAACTAAAGAAAACTTGTCTTTAACTGCTAGCCATGTGTCCTGCTTCTTTCTCTTTCTTTAACTCTTACATTTGTGCCAAAACCCAGGACAGGTGCTGGGGGCACAGGGTCTCTTGCAAACCAGGAAGCAGTGGGCAAAGGCAGCTCATATCGAGTTAGTTCCTGGATCCTGAGGGTCTCTGGCCACCCACCTCATTTTTTCTCTCAACTTACTTCCCAATTTCCCCTCTCCCCTCTCCCCTCCTCCCCCCTCCTCTCCCCTCCTCTTCCCTCCTCTCCCCTCCTCTCCCCTCCTCACCCCTCTTTACCCTTCCCTCCTCTCCCCTCTTCCCTCTCCCCTCTCCCCTCTTCTTCCTGTGGCTGCAGTCCAAGAGGCCCTTTGCAAATTCCAACAGGAACATCCAATGTGGGACACTAATCCAGCCAACTCCTAAGATCTGCTCTCCTATGGCTTTCTCGAGGTACCCTGGAAAAGTCAGGTCGGCAGTCAGGGCCCTCGGAGGACATGCAGGACTAAGCTAGAGGAACTCTTGGGGATGCCCAGTTTTCTTCTCAGCTTGACCATCCTCTTTAGAAAGAGGATTTCAGTTCTCATGTTTTATCTGGGGGTGCCTAGGACAAAAACAGACCCCGTCGGCTTCTTCTCACCAGTCCACATGGGTGCCAAACAATCTCACATTCCTACGCCCTCTCCACTACGCTATTTTCTTAAAAACCTCACCAAACTTGGCTCAAGCTTTTAGTCTAGTCTTTTCCTGTAGCATGGCCTGGCCCTAATACAAATTAGATAATGACAACGATAGCCAAAAAAATGGCACCGTTGACTTGCAAATTCTCAGAAACCTTAACAACTTTATAACCAGGAAAGGCAAATGGCAAGAGGTTCTCTATATTCAGGATTTCTTCTACTTCTACTTTAAATCCCAACCCCCCTTGTGTCAAGCTTGCACCTCCCTTCTTAAAATCTTTCTCCTTAATGAAGACCCTCCCCAGGTCTCTCCTTCCTCAAACTCTTTTTAACGCTGCAGATGAACCCACTATCTATTCTTATCCCCCTGCATCCACCCTTCGCCCAGCCAAATCCTCCACCCTGGTGTCCTCTCCAAGCCTTCAGCCTCAAAACCCACTCTCCTCCTTCTCTACCTGTTACCTATTCAAAAGCCACCTCTGCCATTCTCCCTCTCTGGGAATTGGCTGGGGTTAAAGGTATTGCTCGCAATCATGTCCCTTTTTCCATGTCTGATTTGTCACAGATCAAAGCTATAAGTATATTCAAAAGGGCCTTTATATTTTTCTCTTCATCAGCCTTCTTCTCCTGGAAAAGGCTTTTTTCCCAGTTAACGGAATTACTTTTTTCTACGCAGTCTTGCTACTCTTGGTGCAGTATTTAAAAAACCCTAAAATAATTTATCCTGGCCTGGGACTCCTGGGGAAAACAGAAAAGACACCACGAATCCCATTTTGGAAAAAAAAAATCTCTGTTTTCCTAATAGAACCACTGGATTTAGAGGTGAATAAGTATCTCTCAAATCTATCTTTGACTTCCAGCTATACTTATTTATTAGGCCCTCGAGACTGTTTTCCTAATCCTGTTCATAAAGGGCCTCACTCTAAGGTCAATACTCCAATTGGATATCAGTGGGGGAGAAAAAGTCTTATAACTACTGAATCTCCTTCTGGTTGTCTGTGTGGCTATATAGGTGTTCTGTGTGGAATGTTTTTTAAAAGAGTTCAAATTAATTGGCCTAAGAAAAATAAGCACTTGATTGGGAGGAAGATGGCGCTCTAGAAGCAACTCACCACTGCAGCTCTCAGTCAAGACGCAGAGGGTAAGCAAACACCGCATTTTCAGACGGATCCTTATAGCCCACAGAGCGGGGGAAAAGCCCAGGTGTAAAAGGAATGCAGGACTCAAGCGCAGCGCTCTCCGCTGGCGCGGCCAGGCAGCCAGCGCTGCGGCAGCGGCAAGGCACACAAAACACACGGGTCTGGGCGCCCTGTTAAACCAACAATTTGAGACTTGGGAGGGCAGATTGCTATGTTCATCTGACTGAACGGGTTTTGGACGGTGAACTACACCAGCAGATTTCTGGGAGGTGAATTGTGAACTAGTGCAGCGGGTGGCTGCACTGGAAATCACACAGATCCCGGTGCCCTTTTGGCCAGCGACTGAGGCACCTGGGAGAGAGTCAACCCTACAACTTAAAAAGAAAAAAAAAGCAAAAAGGCTCGGAGGCAGCAGGGAGCCAATTGATCAGGCTCGACGGGTCCCACCCCCACAGGGACAAGCAATAAGTCGATTTGACGTGCTGGGGGTGGAGAGTTCCACTGCAGGAAGAGTGGAACACATGACTCTGCAGCACGGTGGGGGAGGGGCGTCTGCCATTGCCGAGAGCTTCGGCCCCTACTGAGGTCCCCGCCCACTGCTGACTCAGTTAGCCGTTGCCAAGGCAACCCGCAATAACAGAGAGACTCCACCTACAGGGCAGAGCCCACATCAGCAGGGCAGAGCCCACAGCAAAAGGGCAAACCTCACACCAGCAGGGCAGAGCTTTGGCACCCAAATAGTGACTAGACTGCCTCCTAGCTGGGCAGGACAGCACAACGGATACTCACAAATAAAGCCCTAACTCCCTGAGACAGAGCATCTGAGGAAAAAAACCGGTTTCATGAGTTCTGCCACAACAGACTTAAATGTACTTGCCTAGCAACACTGAATGAACAACGGAGCTCACAGAACAGCACTTGAGCTCCTATAAAGTACAGATCGTCTCCTCAAGCAGCTCCCTGAT
>CM052650.1:30664339-30682486 GCA_028533165.1 Leontopithecus rosalia | reverse complement strand
CATGGGGAGAAATGCCAAATATGGGTGAGGGGGCAGAAGGCAGCAAAACACACTGCCACGTGTGTACCTATGCAACTATCTTGCATGTTCTGCACATGTACCCCAAAACCTAAAATGCAATAAAAATTTTTTTTAAAAAAAAAGGAAAAATAAGCACTTAATTCAAATATTTTTAAGGGAAAAGTGGAACCTTTCAGTTCATGTGACTTTAATCTTTAAAAACTTACAGGTATAATGAAATTAGAGTTTCCAGCATACGTTTTTGTTTGCATTTATTAATCAGGCAAATTCATACTTATCTCTGCCAAATACTATAAGGTTTCAAAATTTGGCATTAAAGCTACATTAAGTATAACTCAGCCCAAACAAAATAATTTTTGCTTGTGTATTTTTTAAATAAATGAAACATTAATATTGGTTTAATGAAGGTAGCTGTATCTTAAACTATTTAGTAAAATATCCTAACTTCTATTCTATGTCCTTAAGCAGTCTAGTCCACAGACATGCAGGAAGTTTGTTTTGGGAAAGAATTGTTATCATCTTCAACATTAAAACAAAAGGAAATTTTTATCAAAAGAATATTATAGGGTAAATTATTGTCTTAAATTAAATTAACTGGTTGTATAAAGAGACAGATGTTTACAAGTCAGAAAGTTGAGGCATGTCAGAAATTGTCTGTGAAGGTTGTGACGAGTTTTATAAGGGGGAATTTAGACAAGAAATGTTGTACAATTTAAAAGTCATTAAGCCTCCCGAATGTTTTATAAAATGTCACTATTACTCTTAGCTGTGCAACTCGCATGCTTTGCAGCTAAGTAAAACCTGGGACATGGAGTTAAATGTTGCAGTAAGCCATACCTTATCTGCACTTCTGTCTGGGCCCTAGGCTCTATGTCTGGTACATAATTAAAATCCTAAACTTACCAAGGTTTACAGTTGGGTAAAAGTAAAGGTTTACTTTTACCAAGGGTAAAAGTTGCTAAAAGTTAACAGTGTAACATATTTAAAATTACTGAAGAGACAGTTTATGTGCAAGATGTGTAAGGAAAGTAAAATATACTTTTGGTAAAAAGATTATAAGGAAGCATAAGAACGTGAAGTTTTACCTACATTAAAAGGTTAAAAAATGTGTTTAAAGTTTAATCAAGTTTTGAAAGATTAATTGTAAAGGAAATTCTGTGTGTAAACATATTGGCTAAAGTTAAAGGGGTATCATCCAGTTTTCCTGCAAATTGAGTATTAAAATAAAAGCACAATGACTTTCTCTTAAAGGGCCAACTTGCTCTTTAACAAAAATTATAAAGGGTTAAAAGAGGTCTATAAAAACCTTACCTTATGGCTCAAACATTAAAATTGAGTAGGTATGTCTACCAGGTTTTATTAAAATTAAGTTTAACATTAATAGCACACTAATATAAAGGTAAAATTTGGCTTATCTGGTATAAAATTATACAGGAAGTATTGCCAAATAGAAAATGATATTTGGCTTTTTGGGGATAATATTTGTATAAATGTGTTATTGGTATGTGTCCCAAAGTTATGGCTGACTCCTATAATTCTGATATATCTTAGTGTACACTATCAATATTATAATTGTTATGTTAAAATTATTGTGTGCCAAAGAGGTAAAAGATATCCTTTTCAATTGTGTCCTTAACTATGGCTACCCTAAAACTTTGGTCATCCATAGATCATTATTGTCTTATTTTGGTCCTTTTTAAAAGGTAGTTTTATAATCAACTATAAAGCTCTAACAGGTGCTCTTGAATACAGGTTTCTGATAACTTTGGAGACTGTAACATCAAAATAGAGGAAAAATGTTTAGGACCCTTGCAAAGCTAAAATCCTCATTAATAACAAGTGGGACAGAATTTAACTACATAAAATGAACTAATAGGAGACCAGAGTAACCCTTATAATGTTTTGCTTAAAATATAGCTAATCCTTTGTTTCACTTTGCAAAGTCAACGAAATTTTTATTTTTAGCTATTGAAAGCTTTTAAGAATTTAATATACTCCCATAAACAAAATTTGAAGCATACTTGTTTCTGTTTACTTGATTTTCTTCAGAATTTGGAAACTATCTGTGAGTATTCTTAAGTTACAGCAATATAGTTAATTGCATAAGTGCAATAAGAATCTGTTTCCTTTTGTAACAGGATACAATGGAAAAAATGGGTTATTTTTAGGCTTTAACTGTAATGATGTGCTTTCCATTAAGGAATCAAACTTGATGTATAAAGCAATAACGCCCTTGGAAACTGGCCTCGTATTCAGGGTTTCTGATCTGTGGTCAATAAAGAATGTCACTTTCTAGCAGGCCTAGAACCCCAAATTATTTTGGAACCTCAAGAAGACAGGAATTCTATGTATTTGATGGTACAAATCAATGGCTGGGCTTGGCTTTAAAAAGGTATTTTCTCAGATTCCTTCTATGGAACAAAATTCTGTTAAAGCCAATTTTAAAAGCCTGTGTAACAAATAATTATTCTTGGTGCACTGTATGTAAATAAGTAAGCCAAGTCCTAACTATTATTATTTAATGTAAAATAATAATTAATGCACTCACACTCAATGCATTATATCACAATGGTTGCATGAATTATTATTGTTAATAATTAAATAAAAATCATATTAAATAAAATATTTAAAGACATTAAATAATCATAATACATATATGTAACATACTTTATGAGACATGCTTTTCAAAGAATTATTTGCATACAAATTCTACTTAGTCTTAGCAGTTTAATGAAAGAGTATATTTCAACTGGAATTACTACAAAATGGACAGGTGTCTACTTTCTTAATATGGCATGATTGCAAGAATAAATATAGATCAATAATAATTGAAAAAAGTCAATGTTTTAGAGAAATGATTACTTCCTAAAATCACATGAATAATAATGTCAATAGTAAAAAGAGATTAGATTTACAGAGAGGAGTTACTTATTTTTCCTCCAGTGAACTCTACTTGCTATATATGTATTTCTTAAAACAGATAACTGAATTCATTTAGAAAATAATACATGGACATATATTCCACTCCAGTTATTGTAAAGAAGAGAATGGAGGTAGAATGGGAAAGAGGAGAAGAAGAAACTTCAATATTGACATATTTCAAAGTTGCAGAGTTGACATAAAGAAAAAAGTAGAATAAATATAGTATCTGAAATTTATAGCAGAACTTCAGTTGTTTATGTAGAAATAAGATGAAAGGAGGCAGTAGAAGAAGGTGAGGAGAAAATACTAGGTTTCATATGCTAGATGTCTTTTGAAATTAACCACTATATTTTTAACTATTACACTTTTATTACTAAATATCTTTTAATTTAAATTTTTCACCATTATAGTAAGTAAAATTAGAGTTTGCCATTTCACATGGTATTTAGAAATATTTGTACATCCGGCAGAAAATGAACAGGTGATGATGTCATAGTGGAGACTGGGTCTTACTTTGTTGCTCAAGCAATCATTTTATATCATTTTCCCCTCCTCTCTCTTTGCCTCCTCTCTAAAAAGAAAAAGAAAACAGAAAAAGTTGGCTCTAGAATAAAGTGGAATAATTGTTAAGGATATTTTTATTGATATTTATGATTATTATTTATTATTGGAAGCATCCAAAAGGGATTCTGAAAAAGCTATTTCTTTACAGGAAGAAAGACTGTCAAAACAATTTATGAAAAGGCTACTGAAGCTTCTCCTCTGTGAGAAGCTTTTCCATCCCTTCCTTCATCTCCTTTTTCTCTTTACATTTTATTGTGTTAGTTAACTTGCCGTGATGTGCTTTCCCTTTCCTCCTTCTATCCTTGCTGTTCTGCCTTCATTTTGTATACAGCCAGTATCTGGTAGGAGAAATCCTGCCTTCATTTGTCAACCATGATCAAAGGTAAAACTTAAAAACATAAGTTAGGAAATGTTGAACTTCCACAAGGAGTCTATTGGCTTTGGCAATTAGTTTAAATTAAATATTTGAACTTATGACTTTGGCTTTTCTGATTTATATAAATAAAAAATCGTTCACATATTATCTGCAGAAAGTAAGGCTAAAGATTAGATGGGTAAAAACCATTGGAGAAACACCCTAAAGAATTTCCAAAAATGTTCAGTAGAAGGTCAATGGAATGCCTGTGAAACTGTAAAGATTCTGCTCGCAGCCCCTCCTTTGGTCTTCTAAAAGGTAATGGGTTATAGTAAAATATAGTAATGTTGAAAAAATCCAGATAAGTCAGTAATGTCTGACTTTGAAAGAGTCAAAAAAATTCATAGCCAATATTCAGGCTTATCTGAGGGAAATTATGCTAATCATCAAAATGATATTCTCAACTCCAACTTTACAAATGGGTTACGTAAAGAATTAGCACAAATAATAAAGAAGCAATATCCTAGTTGGGCCAATTCTCAAATTCATGATTTGGTTAATCTTGCTGACCTATTTTAATTAAAGAAAAAGAGAAAGAAGTCAGATAAAAGCATAAAGCTAACAAGATTATAAATTGGCAACTGAAACAATTATCCACCCAACAATTAGAAGCCAAAATATTCCCAGTTAACCCCTGATGTAATCTTCCAATTTGCAATTGCTGCAATAAAAGAGACTATTTTTTTAATGCCAAAAGCTAAAACAAAGAGAATAACAAAGGAGACACAGATAGACTAGGAGTGCTCTGAGGAACTTAAAGGGACAGATCCTTTTCTTTATCACTAACACTCTGAAAAAAAAATAGTAATTATTTTAAATGGAGAACACTTTGAAGCCCTCATTGACACTGGAGCAATGTTTTCAGTAGTAAAATCCCACCTTATTACAAGGTCCCAGTCTTTATTATAAATACTTGATCCAATGGTGGGTGTGACAAATACACCCATATCAGCATAAAAATCTTAATTTATAACTTTCCAACTAGGTCCCTTACAAGGGGGATTCATGTTTTCTCATTTGCTTCATCAGCCTCTCTCTAGCTAATAGGAAGAGACTATTTAGAACTATACAAAAACCCAATTTCCTTCACCCAGATGGGGGAAATGTACTTATAATTAAATGATATGAATAACAAAAACAGAATTATTGAATGATAAAACAGAATTGATAGACAATAAAAAAATTAGTAAAAATTTTTCAAAATTTAATTCAATTGATATTCATCTTGACATTGAAGGCCTGAATTATTAAGCAATAAAGACTCACAAAGCCTGCTATTGTAGTGTCTATAATCAATTGTATTCAGTTCTCCACTTATATAGAAACTATTGTTTTACCTGCTTCAATAAAAATTCAAATGAACTTGTCAAAACTACTTCCAAATATCAATAATATGCTTCTCAAAAGAAGACATACAAGTAGCTAACAAACATGAAAAAATACTCAACATCACTAATCTTCAGAAAGATGCAAATAAGAACCACAATGTGATACTGTCTTGCATCAGTAAGAATGGATATATTGTTCAAAAATCAAAAGATAACAGATGCTGGGAAAGTCGTGGAGAAAAGGAAATACTTATACACTGTTGGTGGGAATGCAAATTAGTTTAGACCCAGTAGAAAGCAGTTTGAGGATTTCTCAAAAAACTAAAATTAAAATTATTATTTGACCTAGCAACCTGATTCCTGAGTATACACCAAAAAGAACATAAATTAGTTTACCAAAAAGTTACCAGTGCTCGCATGTTTATTGCAGAACAATTTACAATAGCAAAGATAAGTAATCATCCCAGGTGCTCATTAACAGTGGACTGGGTAAAGAAGATGTGCTAATATACACCATGGAATATTATGCAGTCATAAAAAGGACAAAACCATGTTCTTTGCAACAACATGAATGCAGCTGGAGGCCATTAGCCTAAGTGAATTATGCAGAAAAAGAAAACCAAATACTGCATGTTCTTACTTATAACTGGGAGCTCATAAGTAAGCTCCTTTGGAGTGTATGGTTGCAGGATTGCCAGTGATATTGTTTGGCTTGGTGTCCTCACCCAAATCTCATCTCTAATTGTGTTCCTCATGTATCCAGGGAATTACCTGGAAGGTGAGTGGATCATGGGGGTGGTTTTTCCTATGCTGTTCTTGTGATAGGGAGTAAGTTTTCATGAGATCTAATGGTTTGAAAGTGTTTGGCAGTTCCTCCTGTACTCTCCCTTTCACCCGCTTCCATGTAAGATGTGCTGTGCATTTCCCTTCACCTTCTGCCCGATTGTGAATTTCCTGAGGCCTCCTCAGCCCATGCAGAACTGTGAGTCAGTTAAATTTCATTCCTTTATACATTACCCAGTCTCACATAGTTCTTTAGAGCAGTGTGAAAATACAGCCATCTTCAACTTTGCTCTTGAATAAAATTGTTTGAACAAGATTCTGATTATTGTGATTATTTTTATTTTATTTTTACATTTAAAAATTTTATGCATATATAAGTGTGTATATTTGTGGGATATGTGAGATATTTCCATTATTTAATGTTGACAACTTCAACATTAAATATGTTTCTTAAGAAACATATATGCATAATTTAAAAATAATGCTTGAGTCCATCCATTCATTTTATCCCTCAGTGGCATCATCAAGGATATTTTGCACATAATCCTACAATTAATTATAATTTCAGCTTCTGTGGTTTTGCTTAGTCCTTTTCTATATACAATTATTTTCTGCTTTCTTGGCATTAACCTAACTGACATATTTGTCAAAATAAAATAAAATCTAAGAATGAGAGTTTTATCTTATCTATATTAATGTGTAAGCATTCAAACATTTGTTCATAAATTAATTTATTTATTCCTTACAGAATATTTTATTTTTTTCTTGAAATTTTGATAATTCAAGTCTATAAAACAAGTTGTAAAAGACAAATTACCTGGGGGGAAAAAAAGATACTTATGTTTTATTGCATGCCACGTGTGCATGAGAGTTATCGAGAATATAAAAACTCAAGAAAGGTGAGATAGCTCAAGACACAGAGGCTGGGGAATTGCTTAAACCAGGGAGGTGGAAGTTCCAATGAGCTGAGATTGTACCACTGCACTCCAGCCTGGGTGACCGAGAAAGACTCTATCTCAAAAAATTAAAATATATATATATATATATACACACACAAAAAATAGTTGACTATTTCATACTACCTTGAGATTACAGAATGAATAGAAGCTTGGAGCTTGACAGAACAAGTTATGCTGGTAAATCAGGTTATGGGAGGGAGAGAAGGCCGGGCTAGCAAAGATGATCTTATGCAGTTGAACCCTCACAAGTCACAGCCCTTGGAAAGAATAGATGGCAGCCAATGGTAAATGCTTCAGTCAGATATTTAAAGGTGTCGTATTCTTAGTTAATCTTTCTTACACTGGACAAAGGAAAGCCTCAAAGAAACCTGTGTGCATCTGTTGTTTACTTCCGTTGTTTTCTCTACAGATGCAAATCTTCCCCACAAAAGGCAGCTTTGCTGGCCTACTTCTGTGTGCAGACCCCTGAACAGCCATCTCCAAATATGTCAAGTAAATATAAATAAAATAAAACTATTTTAGTTTCCTTCATCAGAGTAATAGCTTATTGGGAATAAAATAGAGTTCCAAATGTCTGGCTTGGAAGGCCTGGCCTCAACATTAACTTAAATCACTTTGTTTCATTTTCTTCAATTTCTGGAACCTTTTCCTATGCTCACCCTAGTAAATGGTTGGATATTCTAAAGCCTTCATTTATTTCATTATTTTTAAAGGGTACATGTCTCCATTCCCCACCATTTTCTACACCTTTATGGAGATTTAAACATTACTTCTCAGGTTAGTTCCAGAGTACTTTATGTAGCACAGGATAGGTTAATCTTAATTTGTTATTTTTTAAAAAGTGCACGCTAGGCATGCATGACAAAGTACAATGATGACAGTGATTATCAAAAGCCCTTGTTCTTGAACGAGGATCTCGGAAAAACAGGTTGTTAAATCTGAAGGTGATTTGGATTTTCTATATAGGCCTTCCAAAATCCTAGTATCTTCTTGTGATTCGTCACATACATGTGCTCACATGGGAGATGTTTATTATCATTTATAAAAAAACACAAGTCATATATTTGACACACTGAGTCCAAAAATCAAAATGATTAAGACTAGAGAAAGAAATACATAGAAGGTATGAGTAGCTGTACCTACCTATTCAAATTAATTTCTTGGTTGATTTTACAGAAATAAAAAATGTAGAAAATACAAAAATGTAGAAATCAAAAATGTAGAAAATACACCCACCTGTTGGTTTGATTTTGGGAGCATCTTTATATTCCCTATTGAGAATCATGGTATCTACATAGAACATCTTTATATTATAAAGTGTTTTGCTTTGATGATAGCTCTGATAATGTCTACAGTCAAATACCAATAATAGAGGCAAAATTCAACTACCCAACGCACTCTCCTTGCTCTCTGCCTAGAACGAGCTGATTTATCACAACAGGAGAAGTGTGATAGAAAAAGAACTTAATACATTCAGAGCCACTCTATGGGAGACTAGAGTTTACCATTACTCAAATCAGTCTTCTCAAAAACTCAGGGATTGGGGTTTTTAAGGATAATATGATGGGTAGAGAACCAGTGAGTCAGGAGTGCTGATTGGTTAGATGAGAAATGAAATCATAGGGAGTCGAAGTTGTCCTCTTGCACTTAATCAGTTCTTGGGTGAGGTCCACAAAACCAGAAGAGACACTTCATTGATCTGGATGTTGCCAGCTGATCCATCAAGTAAAGGGTCTGCAAAATATCTAAAGCACTGATCTTAGGTTTTACAATAGTGATATTATCTCCAGCAGCAATTTGAGGAGGTTCAAAATCTTTTAGCGTCCAGCTGCATGACTCCTAAATCATAATTTCTAATCTCATAGCTAATTTGTTAGTCCAATAAAAGTAGTATAGTCCCAGGCAAGAAGGGGGTCTGTTTTGGGAAAAAGTTGTTACCACCTTTGTTTCAAATTTAATTTGTAGAGTAAGTTCCTCCAAAAGTTAGTTTAGCCTACACCCAGGAATGAGCAAGAACAGTTTGGAGGTTAGAAGTAAGACAGAGTCTGTTATGTCAGATCTTTCACCATGATAATTTTCTCAGTTATAATTTTTGCAAATGAGGTTTCAGTCACTTTAGTCATTATTATTTATTTATAACTTAATATAAGTGAATTAATTAGGAAATGTAGTTCTTCATTAATTGATAAAATAAAACACACTTGGGAATGAGGATGAATACTAACATCCACTTTCTGCTAGGAACTTTGAACGTATTTTACATGGGTTAAGAAATCCTTTCATAGGATCTACTTTATTTTCATTTTAGAGGTGAGGAGAATAAGACTTGGTAATTTCTCCAAGTCATAAGCTAAAGGATTGACAAACTTAAATTGTAGGACTTATTGTTAGACTACCAAAGCCACTACTATTTTTTCCACAGGTACTCCACGTATGTAAATAGAGTGAGAACAAAATCTGTGTAAAATAGTGCCGTTTGCTCTTTTTTGAATGTGTCCTTTATGCTGCTTCGCCTTGTGTTTGTGAATGGTGAAGTAGCAGCATAGAGGTTGAAAGCAGTCATTGTTGGGTTATCAAAGAGAAAATCTACCTAATTCATCTTTGTGAAAAGTCCAATATACGGGAGCTATTTATAACTATCAACTGTATCTGTCTATCTCCATCTATACATGCATATGTAGCACCAGACAATCACAAAATTGCAGAGCTTATTTTATTCAGTAACCACTTATTGCAATAAAAAGAACGTGCCTCAGAAGATGTCAAAAGGAATGAAGATGGCCTTTGGATACTTTGCGGGCAGGCAAACACATGGGAATCATTGCCAATTCTTATGAAAGTCATGAAGAATGATGGAGAAGGGTCTTATCTTGGAATATGTGAGTATAGATGGCCCTTGCTGTTAGTGCTTTCTTTGAAAGACAAAGGGCAGTGTAGAGGATTTTGGAGAAATTTTAAAAAGATATTTTCTTAGAACGTAAGACACAAGTAAAGTTCAACATTTCAGATGTCACTTGTGTGCCTGCCCCCGCACCGCCACATACACAAATCTGATAAATAACCTCTCCAACTTGTTTGACAAAGAGAGCTATCTGAGGTTCCCTATTCTTAAAATCTTACTCTCTTGTTTTATGAACATATTTCTTTTATGAGAGCTCTAAAGAAACCTGAGAGATAGAAATGTGATATAGCAGCTCTGTTGATAATAAAGTACAACCTGTGTCAATGACATCAAATTTTAAGAGATTAATTTGAATAAAAGAGGAGCATTTTTAGAAAGCCTTAGGTTCTGGGAACTTACGTTTTTTTTGTTTTCTTTTGTTGTTAAGTACTTTGTGCTTCTTATCTCAATTGTTTTTCCAATGTTACTAGCTTTTAATTAGGCTAAGAAAATGATTTATCATCCTTGTTTTTATTACCTATTATATCCCATGTCTCTCTGATCTGTGAAGGTTGAACAATCATTGTATATTAGAGCAATCTTACACAAATATTAAATGGCAACAGAGGTATAAATGATCTTATGTAATTTCATAAACAGTAATTATTTAAAACATTTCAAAAATAACTTTTCCTCATTGCATGTTATTTTTCAGAAGTAAAACTAGCTATCCCCACACTCACCTGGACCCTGAAAACTGAAACTACACTTTTATCTTTATATTGACATAACTTTGCTATGTCTTCAGTGACATGATTTCATTTTTACCATTCTGCTGCCTAGGAAAATTATTTAGTTGTTCAGTACAGGAATTACCTGAAAGGCCTGTCAACTTTTCAAAGAAAAACATAAACAGAGAATTTGTGCCCTAAGATTCTTTGAATCTCTCACCTCAAAATCTTTGTTTGCTGTTTCCACGAATTCCAAACAGTTGTATCGTGATTCTGATTCAATATCAGTCAAGTGCTTGCATTGAAAGGTCTGCCATACACCAAACATCCAATTCTCAGTACATTCTGACCTTGAATTCCCCCTCTGAGACACTGCCGAAGCTTTGCAAGGTAGCACTCTCCCTTACAATGGTAAGAAAAAACTCTGCTTTGTTTTCTTAGCAAGTTGTGTTAGTGATGTTTGGGGAGATAGCTTTTGGCTGCTTGACTGTGCATAGTAACATTCTTGGAAAAAATGTAAGCTGAGCTTAAGAATTCGCATGGAGTTTTTTAAAGCTCCTACTTCTACCTTGCCATAATATATTATACACAAAAATACCACTCAGAAAGACAGACTTCAGGACTTACCAGTCATTCAGACATATTGTGAAAGATCTTATCATATCCTTTCCTGGAAAATTATGTGATAATGGAAAGGGGAGGCATGTGAAGGAGAAGGAAATTATTCAATTGATTAAATCTGAACCAATGGATGATTTTCACAGGCCCACTGCATCACTTCAATCCTATTTTCTATGTACTTAATAGTTGTGCAAAATGGGGAATATTACTCTGCCTTTTAAACACTATTTTTATTTTATTTTAAATGAAAATAATAATATTCCTGCCTCACAGGAATTTTTTTGTCATTGATCAAGTCCTACCCCCATGATAATATCCCTTACATATGAGGAGTAAATGAGAACAGATAAGTAGTGGAAGTTGATAGAACTTTTCCCAAAATTTTTTAAAAAGTTTAAAAATGAAAGACTATACATTTTCAAACCAAAATGTTATTAAAACAGAAAAATAATTATAGTATATCAAACATTAAACTTGAAAACATCAAAATCATAAAATCATAACACTTATGCAGATATAAAAATGAACAAATGTTAAAGATGTTACCTAGCTCATTAATGAGGGAATTGGTAAGATGCTACATTTGGTTTAAAAGAGAATCTAAATATGGAAAGTCTGTAGATTAAGAATGTACAAACAGACCTAAATTTTAGGGGTACTTTTCCCTCACACTGGTAAGGGAAATCAACTGAATCTTTACTAGACCAACTTTATTCACTTGCCTATGAACATTGTTGCATTCCTATAATTTATCTACAACATGAGAGTTGTAAAACAGCTCAGTGTCAATGAAAGACTAGAAATAAACTAAGCAGAAAATAATGTTCTAGATAAAGCATAGCTTTCCGTTAAAGCACAGATTGTTTCCATAGATCTGGTCATTTAATTAAAGAATAATCTAAAGAAAGATTATTATAGTCTACAGAATAAAGCTGGTCTTACTATACATGACCTGAGTTTTAGAGGTACAACAAGAATTTTAATATATCACATAGGTCTTCTTTAATTGTCTTTGCTATAAGTTGTCGAAAGGGGCCTCAGATTAGACTTTTAGGAGCCTCTATTATTTGCTAATTCAAACCAGAAAATGTTTCTCCTTGATATTTGACTAGAGTACTGTATTAGTCTGTTCCTGCATTGCTATAAATAACTACCTGAGACTGGATATTAAATAAAGAAAAGCAGTTTATTTGACTAACAGTTCTGCAGGCTGTACAGGAAGCATGGCAGGGAAGGCCTCAGGAGACTTACAATCATGGTGGAAGGTGAAGAGGAAGGAGTCATGCAGTACTTGGCTGGAGAAGGAAAAAGAGATGTAAGAGGTAGGTGTTACACATTTTTAAACAACCGGGTCTCCTGAGAACTCTATCATAAGATGAGGGGATGGTGCTAAACCATTAGAAACCAGCCCCATGATCTAACCACATGCCACAAAGCTCCACATCCAACACTGGGGATTACAATTCAACATGAGATTTGAGTGGGGACACAGAGCCAAACCAAATCATGTATCTATAACTAGGGATGATTTAATCTCTTCTCAAAGTCTTCAGATATCCTAAGGCATTTGGCCTGCTAAAGGTGCCTTCCTTACCACCTGTTCATAAGTGCACAATGTGAGTCCCTGAGTCAATGCCTTTGAGTTTAGGTGCACAAGTCTTGGTTTATAATACCTGGTATGGTCACTTCAAATGTGGTTGCAAGGACTCCTTTATTTGATAGCATTTCTAATACACAAAAACACCAACTCAAAGGCCGTGATCTTTGATATTTTTATCTCCCAGGTCCTCACTGGTGAATCTTAAATCAATTTAAATGCTTTTTAGTGATAAGCTATATAAGACTATGGCAGTAATGAAGAATATTACCTTTAAGGGGAGCTGCTTTGTAGGCTCTTAAATCCAGGAATGTGGGCCTTCCAGTTATTATTTCAAAAGGTAAAAGCTGATGTTTTCCAACAGAGTAGAATGTAAGTTAAGCAATATCAATGAAAGAGTATTAGGCCAGGGAAGTTTCAAGTTTCTATAACTTTACGTTTGTACCTTCCACCAGTTTGGAGGATTAAAGGTGGTATGCAAAATGGAAATGCTGAAAAATTGGCCATAGGTTATAAATAAACCTAATTATTAGACCAATTAAATGAATTCATTGGTCTCTACAAAGCTTTAAAGGCATTCCCCAAGAAAGAATAGGACAAGAGTTAAAATGGCCATGGTTAAAGATGAAATTGATGAAGAAATTTGGTCATTTTCTTTTTTTGTGGCCTATCATTCATAATAACACTGATTATTATTATTGATAACATTTACCAAGACACATTATATTTTTAGGAATCTCATATAATTTTGGAACACATATGAATAATACATGCATACAAATATAACTCAGACAAACTTAGACATTATTTTCTATTTGACAATGCTTCCCATAAGGTTTTTACATATCAAAAAAAAAAAAAGCCTAAAGTTTCTCTCCTGAACTTTCAGGCATTATTTTTGAAGTGTCCAAGACTTTTTTTGAGGTCAACATAACTGATATTCGAATTTAAAAATTGATTTGGTAAAGTTAGTGAAATATCAAAAATTTAAAACACTTGATATAAAAACAAGACTTGTTTAAAGTCTGATGCCAAAACCTAGCAGAAACACAACTAAAAAAGAAAACTTCAGGCCGATGTCCATGATGAATGTTGATGCAAAAATCCTCAACAAAATACTGGCAAACAGAATCCAAAGGCACATCTAAAAGCTTATCCATCTCCATCAAGTCAGCTTCATCCCTCAGATGCAAGGCTGGTTCAACATACACAAATCTATAAACGTAATCCATCATATAAAAAGAACCAAAGATAAAAACTATTTGATTGTCTCAATAAATGTAGAGAAGGCCTCTGACAAAATTTAACAGCCCTTTATGCTAAAAAAACCTCAATAAACCAGGTATCTTTAGAATGTACCTCTAAATAATAAAAGCTATTTATGACAAACCCACAGCCAATATCATACTGAATGGGCAAAAATTGGAAGCATTCCCCTTGAAAACTGGAACAAGACACAGATGCCCTCTCTCACCACCCCCAATCAACATAGTATTAGAAGTTCTGTCCAGGGCAATCAGGCAAGACAAAGAAATAAAGGGTATTCTATTAGGCAAAGAGGAAGTCAGATTGTCTCTATTTGCAGGCGACTTGATTGTGTATTTAGAAGACTCTGTCATTTCAGCCCAAAATCTCCTTAAGCTGATAAGCAACTTCAGCAAAGTCTGAGTACACAAAATCAATGTGCAAAAATTGTAAGCATTCCTATATACCAATGACAGAGACAAATCATTAGTGAGCTCCTATTAACAATTGCTACAAAGAAATAAAATTCCTAGGAATAAAATTAACAAGGGATGTGAAGGACCTCTTCAAGGAGAACTATAAACCACCTCTCAAGGAAATAAGAGAGAACACAAATAGATGGAAAAACATTTCATGCTCATTGTTAAGAAGAATCAATATTATGAAAATGGCCATATTGCCCAAAGTAATTTATAGATTCAATGCTATCCCCATCAAGCTGCCATTGACTTTCTTCACAGAATTGGGGGGAAAAAAAGCCTTAAGCTTCATATGGAACGAAAAGAGAGTCCACATAGCCAAGATAATCCTAAGCAAAAAGCAGAGCTGGAGGCATCATGCTACCTGACTTCAAACTATACCACCAGGCTACAGTAATCAAAAGAGCATGGTACTGCTATCAAAACAGAGACACAGACCAGTGGAACAGAACCAAGGCCTTGGAAGTAACATCACATATCTACAACCATCTCTTATTTGACAAACATAACTAAAACAAGAAATGGGGAAAGGATTCCCTATTTAATAAATGGTGTTGGGAAAACTGGCCAGCCATATGCAGAAAGCTGAAACTAGATCCTGTCCTTACACCTATAGAAAAATTAACTCCAGATAGATTAAATATTTAAACATAAGACCTAACCATCATAAACACCCTAGAAGAAAACCTAGGCAATACCATTCAGGACATAGGCATAGGCAAGAATGCAATGGCAACAAAAGGCAAAATAGACAAATAGGATCTTATCAAACTTAAGAGCTTCTGCACAGCAAAATAAACTATTATTAGAGTGAACTGGCAACCAACAGAATGGGAAATTTTTTTTGCAATCTACCCATCTGACAAAGGGTTAATAACCAGAATCTACAAAGAACTTACACAAATTTACAAGAAAAACACAATCCCATCAAAAAGTGGGCAAAGGACTTTTCAAAAGAAGACATTTATGCAGCCAACAAACTCATGAAAAAAGCTGATCACCACTGGTCATTATAGAAATGCAAATCACAATCCACATTGAGATTCCATCTCAAGCCAGTTAGAATTGTGATCATTAAAAAATTAGGAGACAACAGATTCAAGAGAGGATGTGGAAAAATAGGAATATGTTTACACTGTTGGTGGGAGTGTTGTGGAAGACAATGAGGCAATTCCTCAAGCATCTAGATATAGAGATACTATTTGACCCAGCAATCTGATTATTGGGCATATACTCAAAGGATTATAAAACATTCTATTATAAAGACACATGCACACATATGTCTATTATGGCACTGTTTACAATAACAAAGACTTGGAACTAACCCAAATGCCCATCAAAGATAGACTGGATAAGGAAAATGTGGCACTTATACACCATGGGATACTATGCAGCCATAAAAAGGGATTAGTTTATGTCCTTTGCAGGGACATGGATAAATCTGGAAACCAAGATTCTCAGCAAACTGACACAAGAACAGAAAAACAAACACTGAATGTTCTATAAGCATCACTCATAAATGGATGTTGAACAATAAGAGCACATGGACACAGGGAGAAGAACATCATGCACTGGGGCCTTTCGGGGTGGGGACTAGGAGAGGGATAGCAGGGGGTGAAGGGATTGAGGATGGATAACATTAGGAGAAAAACTGAATGTAGATGCCCGGGGTATGGGAGTATGGCTGCAGCAAACCACCAACGCACCTGTATAATTATGTTACAAACCTGCACATTCTGCACAAGTACCCCAGAACTTCAACAAAAACAACAACAACAATAATAATAATAACAAAAGATGTTTCAGTTTTTCAAACAAACAAGAGATCCAGTAAAGACAGTATAAGCTGGATGCAGTGGCTCATGCCTGTAATCCCAGCACTTTGGGAGGCTGAGGTGGGTGGATCATTAGGTCAAGAGATTGAAATCATCCTTGCCAACATGGTAAAACTTCATCTGTACTAAAAATACAAAGATTAGCTGGGCATGGTGGCATGCGCCTGTAGTCACAGCTACTTGGGAGGCTGAGGCAAGAGAATCACTTCAACCAGGGAGGCAGACATTGCTGTGATTCGAGATCATGCCACTGTGCTCTAGTCTAGGCAACAGTGCAAGACTTCACCTAAAAAAAAAAAAAAAAAAAAAAAAAAAAGACAGCATAAGGCAAATTTCCCACTCTTTCTTTTGCAGTATTCTCAAAAATTAAACAAAACTCTTTTGCTCATGTTAATACTACATTACAGTCCTGTTCAAAAAAGGGAACCAAATTCTATCTTTACATCAGTGTATTATTGATGCTAAAGTTAATTTTAATAAAATCTTATAAACAGTTCAATTCAAATTCAATCAGTTTTGACCACAGAAAATAAGAGTTTCTTAAACATTATATGACCTGTTACTATATTTTCATTGTCTTTCTTTCCCCAACATTCTATATTCATTTAGTTTTATCTACGAATTTTTTAATTTCTTTTATTTTTTTTTATTTCCATGGGTTATGAGGGAAAGGTAGTATTTGGTTACATGAGTAAGTTCTTTAGTGGTGTTTTGTGAGATATTAGTGAACCCATGTATATTCAAGCACTATACACTGAACCCAATTTCTAGTCTTTTATTGTTTGTCCCTCTCCCACTCTTGCCCCTGAAGTCCCCAAAATCCATTGTATCATTCTTATGCCTTTGCATCCTCATAGTTTAGCTACCACTAATGAGTGAGGACATACAATGTTTGGTTTTCCATTCCTGAGTTACTTCACTCAGAATAATAGTCTCAAGTTCCATAAAGGTTCCTACAAATACCATTAATCCATTCTTTTTTATGGCTGAGTGGTATTCTACTGTGTGTGTGTGTGTGTGTGTGTGTGTGTGTGTAAATCACACTTTCTTTATCCATTTCGGGCTAGTTTCACATTTTGCAACTGCAAATTGTGCTGCTATAAACATGAGTGAACAAGTATCTTTTTGTATAATGACTTATTTTCTTCTGGGTAGATACTCAACAGTGGGACTGCTGAATCAAAATGGTAATTCTAAGTTTAGTTCTTTAATAATCTCCACAGTGCTTTTCACAGTGGTTGTACTAGTTTACCTTCCTACCAGCAGTGAAAAGTTTTTCATTTTCATTGCAATACACAAAGATTCATTGTTTTTTAACATATATAGAGGCCATTCTTGTGGGAGTATTGCACTGTGGTTTTGATTTGTGTTTCCCTGAAAATTAGTGATGTTGAGCATTTTTTTATGTTTATTGGTTATTTGTATATATTCTTTTGAAAATTGTTTATTCATGTCCCTAGCCCACATTTTGATGAGATTGTTTTCTTGCTAATTTGTTTGAGTTCCTTATAGATTCTTGATATAAGTCCTTTGTCAGATATGTAGATTGCAAAGATTTTCTCCCACCCTGTGGGTTATCTGTTTACTCTGCTAACTCTTCCTTTTTACTTGCAAAAGCTTTTTTTTTCTTTTTTTTTTAATTTTTATTGCATTTTAAGTTTTGGGGTACATGTGCAGAACATGCAAGATAGTTGCATAGGTACACACGTGGCAGTGTGTTTTGCTGCCTTCTGCCCCCTCACCCATATTTGGCATTTCTCCCCCTG
>CM052650.1:30630507-30663839 GCA_028533165.1 Leontopithecus rosalia | reverse complement strand
TATATATCCAAAGGACTATAAATCATTCTACTATAAGGACACATGCACACGAATGTTCATTGCAGCACTGTTTACAATAGCAAAGACCTGGAACCAACCCAAATGCCCATCGATGATAGACTGGACAGGGAAAATGTGGCAAAAGCTTTTAAGTCCCTTTATTTATCTCTGTTTTTGTTGCATTTGCTTTTGGGTTCTTCATCATGAAATATTTGCCTAAGCCTATGTCTAGAAGGGACTTTACAATGTAATCCTCTAGAATTTTTACAGTTTCAGGTCTTAGATTTAAGTTCTTAATCTATCTTGAGTTTATTATAAGATGAGAGATGAGGATCCAGTTTCATTCTCCTACCTGTGGTTTGTCAATTACCCCAGCACCATTTGTTGAATAGGGTGTCCTTTACCCACTTTATGCTTTTGTTTGCTTTCTGAAAGATAAGTTGTCTATATTTGGCTTTATTTCTAGGTTCTTTATTCTGTTCCATTGATCTATGCACCTATTTATATATTAATATCAATGCTGTTTTGGAGACGATGGCTTTATCATTATGTTAGCTCCTTTATAAGTAAGAAAGCCTTGTTTTCTTAAATAATTTAGGGAATAATTACTTAAAAATGAATATACCAAATATTTGCTATCTAGACAGATTATGCAGAAAAAGATTATAACTTTTTATATTGTCAGCAAAGTTTGTAAACAGTAAATCAAGGAAATTATTCTATTACATATAATTATATGACTTAGTGTACAGTTAACCTATGCATTTAGGAATATTATTTCTGGTCCTAGAACCTATTAGGCTGCAAATTTAAGTGACCAAAGCAATTATACAGTATACTAAATCTTGACATGAAACTGTATGAGTAATTCTATTAGTCTGTTTTCACACTGCTGGTAAAGACACACTCCAGATTGGGCAATTCACAGTAGAAAGAGGTTTACCTGGGCTTACAGTTCCATGTGGCTAGAGAAGGTCTCACAATCATGGCAGAGGGCAAAAGGCACTTCTTACATGGTGGCAGCAAAGAGAGAATGAGGAAGAAGCAAAAGCAGGAACCCCTGATAAACCTGCCAAATCTCATAAGACTTATTCTCTATCATGAGAATAGCATGGGAAAGACCAGCCCCATGATTCAGTTACTTCCCCCTAGGTCCCTTCCACAACACATGGGAATTCTGGGAGATACAACTCAAGTTGAGAATTGAGTGGGGACACAACCAAACCATATCATTCTACTCCTGGCCCTTCCAAATCTCATGTACTCATATTTCAAAACCAACTGTTCCTTCCCAACAATTCCCCAAATTCTTAATTCATTTCAGCATTAATCCAAAAGTCCACAGTCCAAAGTCTCATGTGAGACAAGGCAAGTCTCATCTGCCTGTGAGCTTGTAAAATCGAAAGCAAGCTAGTTACTTTCTAGATACAGTGGAAGTATGGGTATTGGGTAAATACCCACTCTGCTAGTACCAATTAACTTTATTAGTTCATTCTCATGATGCTGACAAAAGTCATGCCAAGACTGGGTGATTCACAAAAAAAGAAGTTTAATAGAACTTACAGTTCAATGTAGCTGGGGAAGGTCTCATAATCATTGTGGAAGGTGAAAGGCACCTTTTATATATCAGTGACAAGAGAGAAATGAGGAAAAATCAAAAGTGAAAAACCCTGATAAACCCATCAGATATCATGAGACTTATTCATCATCATGAGAATATCACAGGGAAGAATGGACCCCATGATTAAATTACCTCCCACTGGGTCCCTCTCACAACACATAGGAATTCTGGGAGATACAATTCAAGATGAGATTTGGGTGGTGACACAGCCAAACCATATCAGCAATCTATTTTCAACAATCTTCCAAGAAACATGTAATAACTTAAAATATGGGCACTTGGTGTTCTAGAAGAGAAGTTACATGATGACAACCATCAACTCCCAATGGAAACATCTTATTAGATAGATAGAACAACTAAATTACCAGTAAAATTCCAAGAGGTGAAGCCTAAGATCCATGTTTTCAAGTTACAGAGACACAAAACATTATACAATGACTAGAGGAGCATTCAAATTAAAGTTCTCAAAATGAATATACCACATCCTGTCTTTAATCATACATATTTTATGCAGATAGACATCAATACTTCATTTGTTTACCAAATATATACCTTGGGCCTATGGGAGAATTATTAGAATTTTTCAGACGGTCAATATTTATTGATACCCATCTTTCAATTTTATATTTTGGGTTGTTCCTTGAAACTGTCAAAGATTACACTGGGAAATTACTCAGAGTAATCAATAATTATCTCTTTAAACATTAAGTTACATTGACATAGTAACTCTTACAATTAAAATTATTCAAATATATAAAAAATCAGAAATTTATCAATAATTTACCAGAAATTATAAGTGCTCAACATGCCTTGAGGTTTGAGAGATAGATAGGTCTACGTATTTTGGCCATTTTTTATTATATAATATAATGGGTTTTATTCTATTTGCTAGCCAGGATGGCATATTTGCCATCACTAATATTTGGTGTTGTAGTTAGATACATCCTATTGAGCAAGAAGAAACATCCATGTGTAAAAAGAAGCCAACGTGTCTTCCCTGATCTTGTAGCTTTAAAGCATTCATACAAATCTAATCACTGTCTGCTCCTTGTCTTTAAGAGAGTTCCAGTCAGTGATTGTATACTCACTTCAACATCCCAGGAATATTATATTTAACCCTCAAAGATTTTCTATCAATCCCTAAGAGATAAGATAATGCAAAGACTTTCTATGCTTCTAAGGTCCATACTAAGAACTTTTAATATCAAAACACAGCAATAAAACCTCTGCACTCACTTTCATTTACATGATATCATTTTAGAAGTGTCTCTCTTCCCATCTTCCTTGCTTAACTAAGTAAATAAAATTTAGTTTTCTTATGTTATAACTGGTTTGTTCATTTTATATATGGATTGAACTGTGATTCCAGTCATTGACAAGATTAAATTATATATATATATATATATATATATATATATATATGTACTGTATATCAAAATAACATCCCTTTAAATTTTGAAGCATTATTCACATTATATTTATAAGAGGAAATCAATTTAAAATAACAAATTTAATGCTTTTGGACCATATGTTTTCTGAAATATATAAGTTAGAACATTTTTGTAATAGATTTTGAATCAGAATTATTAAAGATTTCTAGCAATGGGATATACTCGTTCAAGTTCACAAAATTTGCATTCACTTTAAATAAATTTTGCTTCAATTTCATCACATCATCATTTTAAGCATGAAGTAAGATCCTCAAATCTCAGATTTTGTCTTCCTACTAAAAGAAAAGTTGCTTATATAATTGTGTTAAAGCTAAAAAATAGAGTTATTCTGAGAACTCTTTATGTTTGACAAGTTGTAGTAAAAAAAAAAACCGTAATGAAATTCCATGTTTAGATGACAAATCTAGTACCAATTGATGATACATGATATATTGATAAAATGAAATAGTGAAAAAATACTGTCCTTGCGTTACCAAAAAAAATGCAGTACTAATTAATTGAGGATTTTTTGAAAATGAGCTTTAGCACAAACTTTAAATGAGGTAATATTTTATCTGGACAAAACTACCTCATTTAATCTCATCCCTGGTATATGGTGAAAAGAGAAACAGAATCCTGCCTATTCAGAAGTGGAACCCAGCTAGCATACTTTAACAGGCACAGATGGGTAGGGGAGAAACATCAGAATTCTAAAATGCCCAAGATGTATCATGAAAATATTTCTATCTGTTTCTCTTTTCACCATACACCAGGGGTGAAATTAAATGAGGTAGTTTTGCTCAGATAAAATACTACCTCATTTAATTTTATATATGTGTGTGTATATACATATAATATATACTAATTATATATATAATTATATATGTGTGTATATATACGCCCTCATTTAATTTTTAATTATATATAAGTATACATATATATATATATTTATATATTATATATAATACTACCTCATTTAATTATAATATATATACACACATATATAATTAAATGAGGTAGTATTTTATACATATATGTATAATATATATATGCTTTAATTATTTTGAATGACAATTAAATAGACACTTCAGTAGTAATTGGAAATATATTTCAATAAATGAATTTCACATAAAATGTCTCCAAACAGAATGCTTGAATATGCTTTTATAATTTTTTTCTCCTATTTAAAAATACAATATTATTTGCTAATTTCTAGTCTCTTCTCATCAAAAGATATTATGCTTCAAAAATAAAAAAAGCATAATTTTGCCTAATATAAAATATAATTGGTTTTAAGTGAGTGACTGAAGACAGTTCCTAGGATTACAGATCATGACACAGTGCAAAGACATAGGGATTTCTATTTATTTTCAATTCTTTGTGACATTTTGAGTATTTCTAGCTTAACTGTCTTCCTAAGAGCTGATGAAAACATTTTGTCAAAAGTTATTGAAAATTACTATTGCAACTGCTAATATCTGCATCTGGTTCATTTGTGGGTCTTCTTTCATTAACTGATTCTTTAAATTGATTATGGGTCACATTTTCTGCTTCATCTGTTTCATAATTTTTCATTGCATGTCAGATATTGAGTATTAAAAAATAATAAAGGCTGAAGTAAATAATGTTTATCACCAATGAAGAGAGGCCCTTTCCTCTGCCAGCCTTTAAAGTGAGATCTAAACCAATCTAATTTGAACTTGAACTGGGTTTGGGATTTTTGATGCTTTAGTCAAATTTAGATCACCAGTGGCTTCATAAACTGATAAGCTCTGAGTGTAACATCAGGAGACTCTTCAGTAGGGCTTGAAATCTGAGCACAGCTGAGATGCTAGGTCTCTCTCTCTCCCTCTCTTTTGCAGCCCAGTTGCCAGCTGTGCCAGTGAGGATTTCTCTAGACTCCAATTCAGCTTCCAACATTCTTCACATTGAAGATATCTCACCCTATTGTCCTGCACTCAGCCTTCTTTAAACTGTCACTCACTTTCAGAAGACCCAGGTGACTCACAAGTATCTGTCTCATTGTCCTGCTCTACCCTAGCTGTTGATACATTCCCAGTGTTTCCTTGACAGATACCTGTAGAAAAATAATTGATGAATAGGAATATTTTCATGATACATCTTGAGCATTTTAGAATTCTGATGTTTCTCCCCTACCCATCCGTGCCTGTTAAAGTATGCTAGCTGGGTTCTACTTCTGAATAGGCAGGATTCTGCTTCCCTTTTCACCATACACCAGGGATGAAAGTGGCTATATGCTGCTTTTCTTCTAGTCAGAAATTGTTCCTTTCTAGAAATTAGGATGTTTTGATTATTTTTTCTTCCCACACTTCTGATGACTTTTAAAAATATAATCTAGATTTTTTAAGGCCTTTTTCTCTTTGTTCGCGTGTGATTCATGATCTTTTGCCACTCTCTGTATCTCAAATGGAAGCCCAATTTTCATGAATTTTAAGTGTAAATGACTTGTAGCCCTAACCATTTATCTCTTATCCATATGTCTACAGCCTGTTAGACATCCGTGCTTTAATGCTTAATAGATATCTCAAAATTGTAATGCCCAGTTCTAAGCCCATAACCATGTCTTTAGCTACAACCTAAAGGTGACTCATACAGTGTTCCCCATTTAACTAACGGCAAACCCATTCTTTTGGTTACTCAGACACAACCTTTAACCCACCTTTAATCTCACATATATTCTCGCAGGAAACACTTTTAGTTCTTTCTGCAAAATACGTGCTACATCAGATCCCTTAATACCAACTACATTGTTGTCACCCTAGACCATTATTTCTTTTATAGATTGTATTAGTCTGCTCTCATGCTGCTAAAAATGACATAAGACTTACTCAGAATTGGGTAATTTATCAAGGAAAGAGGTTTAATGGACTCACAGTTCCACATGCTGGGGAGGCCTCACACTGATGGCAAAAAGCAAAAGAGAAGTAAATACATATCTTATGTGGTAGCAGACAAGAGAGTTTGTGCAGAAGAACTCTTGTTTATGTATTTATTTTTTTGAAATGGAGTGTCATTCTTGCTGCCCAGGCAGGAGTGCAATGGCACAATCTCAGCTCACTACAATCTCCACTTCCCAGGTTCAAGTGATTCACCTGCCTCAGGCTCCAGAGTAGCTGGGATTACTAGCTACTACATTGCTAGGCATGCACCACCATGTCCAGCTAATTTTGTATTTTTAGTAGAGGCAGGATTTCTCTATGTTTGTCTGGCTGATCTCAAACTCCCAACATCAGGTGATCCACACCCCTCAGCCTCCCTAAGTGCTGGGATTACAGGTGTAAGCTACCATGCCTGACAAGACAATTCTCATTTATTAAACCATCAGACCGCATGACACTTACTCACTACCAAAAGAACAGTATGGGAAAAACTACCCCTATGATTTAATTATCTCCACTTGGCTTTACTCTTGACACATGGGAATTACCACAATTTCAGGTGAGATTAAGGTTGGGCAAAGTCAAGCCATAGTACTCCACCCCTGGCCCCTCCCAAATCTCATGTTCTCACATTTCAAATCCCAATCATGCCTTCCCAACAGCCCCTCCAAAGTCTTCTTAATTCATTTCAGCATTTACTCTAAAGTCCAAGTTCAAAGTCTCATCTGAGATGAGACAAATCCCTTCTGCCTATGAGCTTGTAAAATCAGAAGCAAGTTAATTACTTCCTTGATCCCATGGAGGTATAGGCTTTGGGAAAATGCACTCATTCCAAATGGAAAAAATAGGCCAAAACTAAGCGACTACAGGTCCTATCCAAGGTTAAAATCCAGTGTGGCTATCAAATCTTAAAGCTCCAAAGTGATCTCTTTTGACTACATGTCTCACATCTAGGTCATTCTGATGCAAGAGGTGGAATCCCCAGGCCTTGGGCAGTTCTGCCCCTGTGGCTTTGCAAGGTAGAGCTCACCTCTTGGCTGCTTTCATGGGTTTTGGTGTTGTCTGCAGCTTTTCCAGGCACACAGCACAAGTTGTTGGTGAATCTACCATTCGGGATTCTAGAGGATAGTGGCTTTCTTCTCATAACTCCACTCCAGTGGGGTTTCTGTGTGGGAGTTCTCACCCCACATTTCCCTTCTGCACTACCCTAGCAGATGTTCTACATGAGAGCTTTGCCCCTGCAGAAACTTTTGCCTGGACATCCAGGAATTTCTACACAACTTCTGAAATCTAGGTGGATGTTCTCAAATCTCAGTTCTTGACTTCTGTGCACCTACAGGCTCAACACCACATGGAAGCCACCAAGGCTTGGGGCTTGCACCCTCTGAAGCCATGGCCTGAGCTGTACCTTGGCCCCTTTTGTCCACAGCTGGATCAGCTGAGACACAGGGCACCAAGTATGCACACAGCAGGGGGACCTTGAGCCCAACCCAATAAACCATTTTTTCTTCATAGACCTTCAGGCATTTGATGGTAGGGGCTGCTGTGAAGGTCTCCTCTGATATTTCTGGAAACATTTTCCCCATCATATTGGTGATTAGCATTTGGCTCCTCATTACTTATGCAAATTTCTACAGCTGGCTTGAATTTCCTCCCAGAAAATGAAGTTTTCTTTTCTACTGTCAGCCTACAAATTTTTTAAATTTTTACGTACTGCTTCCTCTTGAACAATTTGCCACTTAGAGATTTCTTAGAATCAAGTTCAAAGTTCCACTGACCTAGAGGGCAGGTACAAAATGTCATCAGTCTGTTTGCTAAAGCAAAAGTTGCCTTTGCTCCAGTTCCCCAAAGTTCCTCATCTGCATCTGAGACCATGTCAGCCTGAAATTTATTATCCATATTACTATCAGCATTTTGGTCAAAGACATTCAACAAGTCTCTAGGAAGTTCCAAACTTTACCACATTTTCCTGGCTTCCTCTGAGCCCTCAAAAGAGTTCCAATCTCTGCCTGTTACCCAGTTTTAAAGTCGCTTTCACATTTTCAGGTATCTTTATGGTAGCACCCCAAGAAGATATCTGAAAATGTATCTTTATGCAGTACCAAATTAATGTATTAGTCTGTTCTCCTGCTGCTAATAAATAAATACTCAAAACTGGTAATTTATAAAGGTAAGAGGTTTAATGGACTCACAGTTCCACATGGCTGGGGAGGCCTCACAATCTTCATGGAAGGCAAAGGACAAGCAAATGCAGATCTTACATGGTGGCAGGCAAGAGAGGTTGTGCAAGGAGATGCTCATTTATAAAAACATCAGATCTCATGAGATTTAATCACCACCATGAGTACAGTATGGAGGAAGCAACCCCCATGATTCAATTATCTCTACCTGGCCCACCCTTGACACTTGGGGATTATTACAATTCAAGGTAAGAGTCGGGTGGGGATACAGCCAAACTGTATCATAGATTTGAACTCCAACTGGCATTTTTCTTCCACATTTGCCTACCAACCAACCTTACAGTTTATACTCCACTAAGCAACTGTAGTGATGTTTTCACAACATGAATCAAAGCAAGATACTATTCTACTCAAAATCCTGCAATTGTTCTGCATTCACTCAACTCAAAGTCCTTACAATGGCCCACAAGAAACTACATGGTCTGCACATTCACCTGCCTCTCATATCATTGCCATCCTCACCTCTTCTCATTCATTCATTTATTTATTTATTTGCAGCCACTCTGACCTTTTGGTTGTTAAACAAACAAATAAAGTATACTCCAGTCTCAATCCCTTTGCATTAGCTGTATCCTGTGCCTGGAATGCTTTGTGAAGATATCTTTATGGTGTATGTCCTTATCTCCTTCAAGTCTTTTTAAAAATTTTATCAGTAAGGGTGACTTAGCATTGCATCTTCATCTCCTTGCTGTTTCCAATTGCTCCTACTGGTTTACTTTTTTATCTTTTCAAACAGCTGATCACATTCTAGCACTTCATAAATTAATCTGTTTGCCTACCTGTGATGGCTAATTGTATGGGTTAAGTACACTGGGCCATGGTATACCCAGATATTTGATCAAATATTATGTTGGGTGGTTCTATGAGGATGTTTTGAGATAACAACATTTTAGGAAAGTACATTACCCTCCTGAATGTGAATAGACCTCTTCCAATCATTTGAAGACCTGAATAGAACAAAAACAATAACCTTCCCACAAATAAGAGAAAATTTTTTGTTTGGCTACCTTTGGCTATGGGACATTTTTGTTGTTGTTGGTTTGTTTTTTTTCCTGCCTTTGGACTTGAACTTAAACATCAGCTTTTACTGTGTCTTGAGCCTGCTGATCTTTGGGCTATGACTACACCAGTGTTTTTCTTGAATGTCCAGCTTGTCAAATGTAAATCATGGGACTCAGCTTCCATAATCTTGTGAGCCACTTCCTTACAGTAAATCTCTTTCTATGAATTTATACATTCTATTGGTTCAATTTCTTTGGCAAACCCTAATAAACTATTTACCTATCATTGATCTGTTTTGTAAAAATTTATTTGTTTTTATTATATGTCTTTCTCCACTAGAATACAGGAATTATGAGGGCAAAGAGTTTTATCTGTCTTATTCACTGTTTTACTGAATCACCTACATTAATGCTGAGGGCATAGCTTTGTCTCTGAACATATTTTTTGACAGCTTGGAAAAAATTATTGAGTCATTTTTGGTTATTAATATAATTCATGCACATTTCTTTTTTTTTTTTTTTTTTTTTTGAGACAGAGTTTCACTCCTTACCCAGGCTGGAGTGCAATGGCGCGATCTCGGCTCACCGCAACCTCCGCCTCCTGGGTTCAGGCAATTCTCCTGCCTCAGCCTCCCAAGTAGTTGGGATTACAGGCACGTGCCACCATGCCCAGCTAATTTTTTGTATCTTTAGTAGAGATGGGGTTTCACCATTTTGACCAGGATGGTCTCGATCTCATGACCTCATGATCCACCCGCCTCGGCCTCCCAAAGTGCTGGGATTACAGGCTTGAGCCACCGCGCCCGGCCTTGCACATTTCTTTTAAATCTTACTCTAATTTGTTTTTTATGTGCTCGTGCAAATGATTCAATTTTACATCACATTTTTTAATATATTACTTTTAGCACATAATATATACAAGTGGTTTAGAAGCACATTTAATGACATTGAAACCTAATAGCAGCAACAAGACATATATTATCAAAAACATGATGTCTAAACAAATCTGAGTGCTCCTGTATGTGACCTTAGATAATCGTCACAACAATCTCATGATATAGAAAAGGGAACTGGAGTAACTTGCCCAAGATTACACAGTGGCTAATGGGTAGAGCAGTAATTTGAAGCCAGACATTCTGGCTCAGAAGTTCATGGTTTTACCGCTAGGCTATGCCATGACATGACAAAACGTACTATAGCTCTGATATGGTTTAGCAGTGTCCCCATCAAAACTCTCATCTTAAATTGTAAACCCCATAATCCCCATGTGTCAAGGGCAGGAAGAGGTGGAGGTAATCAGATAATGCAGGTGTTTTCCCTCCTGCTGTTTTATGATAGTGTATGAGTTCTCATGAAATCTGATGGTTTTATAAGCATCTGGCATTACCCTCACTTGCACTCAGTCCATCCTGCCACTCTGTGAATAAGGAACCTATTTCTCCCCCATGATTGTAATTTTCCTGAGGCCTCCCCAGCAATGAGGAACTGTCAATTAAATCTCTTTTTTTTTTTTTTTTTTACAAATTACCCAGTCTTAGTATTTCTTCATAGCAGTGTGAGAATGGGCTAATACAAGCTCCTCTATGAGGTGAAATTCTATTAGCAAGCAGAGCACAGTTCCAAGCCTTTTTTTTTTTGTCTATACTTGTCCAAAGGTTAGATAAAGTTTATTTTCTTTTCTTTCTTTCTTTCTTTCTTTCTTTCTTTCTTTCTTTCTTTCTTTCCTTTTTTTTTTTTTGAGATGGCATTTCGCTCTTGTTACCCAGGCTGGAGTGCAATGGCGCGATCTCGGCTCACCGCAACCTCCGCCTCCTGGGTTCAGCCAATTCTCCTGCCTCAGCCTCCTGAGTAGCTGGGATTACAGGCAGGTGCCACCATGCCCAGCTAATTTTTTGTATTTTTAGTAGAGTTGGGGTTTCACCATGCTGACCAGGATGGTCTCGATCTCTTGACTTCGAGATCTACCCGCCTCGGCCTCCCAAAGTACTGGGATTACAGGTGTGAGCCACTGCGCCCGGCCAGAAATTTTATTTTCTTTTAATTTTTATACTTATGTCCAAATAGATTAAAAATTGGATATCTACATGTGTCTGAAGAAGTTTGTACTTTGCCCATGGTGGCATGCAAGCCTGACTAGCCGTGATAGTGAACTGCTCTTCCATCAGAACAATTGCTCTCATCAGGCTTTCTAATTTTCAGCCACACAGTTGTTTTGTCTGATTTCCAAAATGTATATCTCTTCTTTGATTTATCCAATATTTATCAAATATTTATTGAGTTCCTGTTATAAGCCAGGGGTCATTCTGGCTATAGAAAGGTAAACTATTTCAAAATATAAAACACCATTTCTCAGGCACTCACTGAAGAATACAACCTGTCTGCTAAGCTGTCTGCCATCCTACTTCTAAAAATTTGTATGTATAGTAAATGAACATTAGATAGCTAGTTTAAAGGATGCACTATTCACCTACTCTTCTAAGTTATGTAAATTCAAGTTGCATTCCCATTTAAAGGTTGAATACAAGAGTACACATACTTTGGCTCATCAATGACTACTTAAGAACAAAGCTATATAAATCCATTTCTGTTTTTTAAGTAACATTTTTAAGGCGGTGTCTATTAGCGTTCACTCATAGACCCTCAAATAGACAGACTTTATGTTAGGAAAAGAACATGAGTTTTAGAGTTAAGCCTATGTGGGCTCAAATCTTGCTTCTGTCATTTACTATAAATGTGTAATATCATTCTTAGAATCAATTTGTCAATCTGTAACAAAAGCCTTAAAAAGAATTTTCATTTAGTGATTAATCTGTGAACTTTTTTAGAAGGAAAATAAAACCAAAGATGTATGCAGGCTCCAGAATAAGAATGTTTGGAAGAGTATTATGAGGAAAGTGAACAATTGGAAATAATATAAATATTTAGCAATAATGGAATAGTTAAGGAAAGCGTGATGCAACCATCATATAGAATAATATGGAGCCAGAAAAGTCTTGCTGAACATTTAATAACATGATGTATAATTAGAAAAGTATATAAAATTTGTATTATTCTGATTTTGAAAAATAGAAATAAAGACTTACATTTCAAAACTTATCTGATTAAGTACATAATGGTTTTATATGCATGATTTCATTTGGATTTAAAACAGTGCTGTCAGAGATAAAATATTTCTACTCTAAAGCAAGATAACTAACATTTTTAGATATTACACAACGTTATTAGTACAAGACAGCTAGCACAACATTTGATATATTGAGCTTAGGTCTGTAGATGCCAGTGTGAGGACTAAACTACAGTTTATCACAGAAAACCTATACCCAGTTCTACTGGTATAAGCTTTGAAAACAAATCTATCCTCAGGAAGATGAGTATATGTCTATATTACACTTACTGTCTTATGCATGTTTATTTTATATTCTTACTCAAATGCAAAAATGTCTTTCTTTAAATTCAAATTTTTGGATTATTTCATTTCCCATGCTTATTTACTTTTCCATTTGTAGATAATATTTTGTTTATGTTCAAAATCTATTTGCAGCATTTTGTAGGTACTTGGTTAAACTAATACTATTTCATAATCATACATAAGTCTCTAAATTACATGACCATTTTACAAATACAGGAGAACTTTGCCTAACTTTAGAGAATGGACTTTCAAGAGCAACAAATCTTAATTGATTAGCTACAGCTTTGTTATAGTAGGCAAAAAAAATCAGTTTATTTATCCTTTGAAATATTCTAAAAATATAGCTTAATTTATATATGCATAAAAGTTAAAAAAGTCATAGCTCCAAGTGGCTTAAAATAAAAGAAAAATGAAGCAAAATATACAAGGAAAAAGTCATATATAAAGTATTGGGGTTGAATTAAATAATGAAATTAAAGTCTTGAGTATAATGAAATTTAAATTAAATCAGTTTCAGCTTAATAAAGTTTGTGCTTTCCTAAAACTGGTTTCTGTCAAGCCTTGGAACTTCAAAATATTTTGTTAGGTGTATTGGTTTACATGTTTCCCTTCTCTGCCAGACTATAGATTTCTTAAGGGCCAGGATCCGGTCTTACTAAGTGTTATATCTTTACTAAGTATTGTATCCCTAACATTTCTAAAGATTTAGCATGGAGAAATTTTGAGTTTTAATAAGGAATGAATTGATATACATTTGAACTAGTTTAATGTAGTAACTAATGATGGGGATGTTGATATACAATGGTGAGATTATTTTACATTTACAAGAATTTTTGTTTTGCTTTTTTCTCTCTTTGAGGTCCACAAAGTAAAGCTATTTTCCAATATTTCAAAAATAATTCCTTATACAAAATTTTTAAAAATACCTTAGAACAGCATGTCATTTCTATAGTTTTAGAAAGGATCACTTTTGATAATTCTCACTTGATAATTGCCTTTAGTGTTAACATAGGATTTGATTTATATAATTATAAAATTTTGCTATTTGACCATTTTAAGATCTCAGCCTATCTGATGCCAAAGAGAGACTAAAATAAAAAGGCAGTATGCTGTAATCAATTATGTATGGCCCTCAACACCACAATTCTATAATTTTATAAGACCTAAGTTTCTGACACAGTTTGATCAAAATTGTATTATTTTGCTGTTTTGCATAAAATTTCTTTTAAAATGTGTTACAATCCACAGAAAACAATTGGGATACAGTAGCTAACCACAAATAATTTACAACATTTATTCAACAAATATTTATCTCTATGCTAGAACTGTGCTAGCACACATAAAAAGTAGTCTCGGAATTTCATTAGATAATTTTGATGCCTTATTTTAGGACAGAAAAGTATTGGCATATGATGTTAGTCTGAGAATATTGCATCATTTAGAAATTAATTTGTTGATGAGTGGCAATTAGATCATTCATAATTTAAAGAGAACAGAAGGAAAAATATCATTAGTTGATATTACTGTCAGTGGGGACAAATAGTATCTGGGAATGCAACCAAATGACTTCATAGAAAAGACAAAAATGTAGGTTTGGGAGCAAAAAAAATATAGGAAAACAGAGAAAAAGGGGGAGGAACTCATGAAAAGAGAAAGAAAGGAAGAGGTTGAATACATGAGGAAAGGGGGTCCTAAGTTCACCACGGTGATTTTGGAAGCTCTTAAGTGTATCAAGCCAGTAATTAACATCCCTTCTGCCTGTACCACCACCACCATCACTGTGAGTGACAAAGCTCCTAAAAATCTCTGATTAGAAATCAGATTAAGTTTTAATGCAAAGGTTACACATTTTACTTTTAGGTGAGACATTTTAGAGACTAGCAAATATCAACCATCCTGAAGTCATGGAAGACATCTCTAAGGAATCATGACACATTTTCCACTGAGCCAGGTCAGACAACAAATGACCTTTGAGAGTAAATGTATTTTCCATCCCTGCTGCTAACAAATTCAAAGAAATGATGCACCTTTGATTCCCCATTTATTTATCAAGCTTGTACCATATGCCAGCCATTGCCATTTTCTGAGAAAGCTTATACTGTAGTGAATTTTCATTCGCTACAATATATGAAACAATAAAAAAAGTAAACACTTAAATAAAAAAGGTTCAGGATCTGTAAATGACATTGAAGACAATAAACAAGGTGAGAATGTTAGAAGTTCTGGAAGTGAAAGAAATTGCTGTTTATAGATGTTGGAAGATACACTGATGAGTGCCAAATTCAAGAAAGTGTCAGGGAAAATACATTAGATAGAGGATTTGGTAAATAAAAATACCTGGAGAGGACAACATATTTGGCTCGTGTTAAAGGAATATCAAGAAGGCTAGTATACCGAGGATAAGGCCTGTGAAATAAGAGAGACCAGATCTTAAAGGTTTTGCAGTCATTTGGCTTCCACTGGTTAAGATAGGAAGTCACTGAAGGTTTTGATCAGTGAGTGGAATATTTGTAATCTGTCTTTACAAGGCTCATTATGGCTACTCAATTGATAACAAAGAAAGGATGTGAAGAACAGTTGGAAGCTACTGTAAAAGTCTAGACAAGTATAGTAGATTCTATAGTTCTTTAAAGTAAATTCAAACAGTAAATGGTGAGTAGATATATTTTAAGCATAGAGACAACAATATTTGGCAATTGATTAGATGTGCAACATTAGTGAAAGAGGAGTCTAGCATAATTTCAAGATCTTAGGTCTACCTGAAAGAGTAAAGTTGCATCAGACTAAATTTTTTTTTTTTAATTGAGACAGAGTTTCACTCTTGTTACCCAGGCTGGAGTGCAATGGCACGATCTCGGCTCACCGCAACCTCCGCCTCCTGGGTTCAGGCAATTCTACCTCAGCCTCCGGAGTAGCTGGGATTACAGGCAGGCGCCACCATGCCCAGCTAACTTTTTGTATCTTTAGTAGAGATGGGGTTTCACCATTTCGACCAAGATGGTCTCCGTCTCTTGACCTCGTGATCCACCCGCTTCGGCCTCCCAAAGTGCTAGGATTACAGGCATGAGCCACCGCGCCTGGCCCAGACTAAAATTTTAAAAGACTAGAGAAAAAGCACATTCCAAAAGGTACATTTGTCAGAATAGGTTAGGTTGCGATAACAAGCAACTTCAAAGGTACTAAAAACAATAAACATTCATTTCAGGCTATGAAACATGTCTGAAGAAAATCAACAAGCAAAAGTTCTGCTTGTCATAGATACTTGCAGGCCCAGGCTGAGGAAGGCTCCACGCTGATGAGCGATTGAATGCGGCACAGGTCGGGAAACATACTGGATCATGAGCTAAATCTTAAGGCTTCTTTCCAGATACAAAACTCATAACTTAAACTTCATTTGCCAAAGCAAACGTACTTTCTAGATTTATATTCAAAAGGGGTCTACAGAGGCTATTTTACCCTGTGACTGAAAACTGGAGGTATTTGTTTAATGGCACTTAGGATTCATCAGAATACACTTGCATTTCAACATGCCAAGTATGTAATTTTTTTTTTTAAGATTTAACAGATATTTTATTCATGTTCTTCCCGTTTTTTTTATTTTTATTGCATTTTAGGTTTTGGGGTACATGTGCAGAACATGCAAGATAGTTGCATAGGTACACACGTGGCAGTGTGTTTTGCTGCCTTCTGCCCCCTCACCCATATTTGGCATTTCTCCCCATGCCATCCCTCCCCTGCTCCCCCCCCACCGCTGTCCCTCCCCTATTTCCCCCAATAGACCTCAGTGTGTGGTGCTCCCTTCCCTGTGTCCATGTGTTCTCATTGTTCATCACCTGCCTATGAGTGAGTATATACGGTGTTTCCTTTTCTGTTCTTGTGTCAATTTGCTGAGAATTATGTTCTCCAGATTCATTCATGTCCCTACAAAGGACACGAACTCATAATTTTTATTAGACATTGAAGTAGTGATGCCAAATACAGGGGTTGTCTATTTGAATACAGAATTCAGGAGAGTGGCGGCTGGGTGTGGTGGCGCATGCCTATAATCCCAGCACTTTGGGAGGCTGAGGTGGGTGGATTACTTGAGGTCAAAGTGAAATCCAATCTCTACTATAAATACAAAAAATGTTATCCGGGGCTGACGGCACACACATGTAATCTCAACTACTTGGGTGACTGAGGCACAAGAGTCACTTGAACCCAGGAGGTGGAGTCTGCAATCCAACCTGGGTGGCAGAGGGGTGAGACTCTGTCTCAAATAAATAAATAAAAACAATTATAATTAATTAATTAAAAGAATGCAGAAGAGTTGTCTGGGTTAGAATTGAAAGTTTATAGACATTATCTTGAAAATTAAACGTAGATAGGCAAAAATGTCAAAGCCCAAGCAATAGGTCACACAAATTTGAGCAGTCAGCAAGGTGAGAAAGAACAGCAAAGGAAACTGAGACAGTCATCTCAGTGACTGAGATAGGAGGAAACCCAAAAGTAAATGGTATCCCAGAATACAAGAAAAGAATATTGAATATCATTTATGCCAAATGCTGCTAATTTTGAAATTAAACTTGAACACTGGACTGAGTAGCATGGAGATTATTGATAAGTTTCAAAAGAATTGTTCTGTAAAGTGTTAAGAAGTATCGCCTGATTACACTGGTTAATTGGAGACTTGAGAGACAGGAAGTTGTGACAGTGATTTGAAGTTTTGATATAACGGAGGGAATCCCTGGAGAAAGAATGAGTTCAAATGATGACTTTTCTTCCCATTTCTTCTGTTTTAAGATGAGTGATACTGGCCGAGCACAGTGGTTTATGCCTGTATTCCCAGCACTTTGGAAGGCTAAGGTGGGTGGATCACCTGCGGTCAGGAGTTCTAGACAAGCTTGGCCAACATGGCACAACCCAGCCTCTACAAAAAAATACAAAAATTAGCGGGGTGTGGTAGTGTATGCCTGTAACCGTAGCTACTGAGGGGCTGAGGCAGAAGGATGGCTTGAACCTGGGCAGAAGAGGTGGCAGTGAGCTGAGACTCCTGGAACTATACTAAACTGTTATTTCTGGCTTGGTGGAATTTATGGAAAGAGATGCATAGTGCTAAGGTTTTATATATTAGCCCTGCCAGGTTCTGTTTCTGCCCAGCTCTTCTATATGGGCAGACTCATGTGGGTGCATCACCTGGACACTCCTGCAAATTCAGACCAAAAGGAGACACCAGCAAGAGATTGTGGGTAGAATACAGAGACCCCCATTCACTCACTGCTTCAGGGATCTTGTGGACTCCAGCAAACCTCAGTAGTTCCAACTCCACAGTTCAAGTTCTCACCCAGTACCAGTTGCACAATAAAATCCTTACCAGGTCCTATTAAGCTCTACTGCTACTGACACCTGGCACCTTGGCATCTCATTTTGGTTCCCTCAGACTTACTCATACTTCCTAGGTAGTTTTGCTCAATGAAGTCTTTCATTTGAACTATCTGTCTGTGATTTCATGTCATTCAAGGATTATATCTTGAAATATTTTATGGACACATCTTACATTTTATATATGTCATTCTCTGTCACCGTCATGATTTATTTCAAGGCTCATATTGCTCCTGTTGGCCAGTGGGAGCCAATTCAAGTTCGCTCCTGTACCCTTTTGGCATGTTTTCACCAGGTTTTGAGTTCTGCTTTTTCTCTGGCACAGTAATGTATTTGGGTTCACTATGTTTTTCTCTCATCTAATCCTAGGTCTGTCAATTTGTCCGGAAAGTCTGGTCCCTTACAGTGGGTGAGAATATATTAAAATAAATCAGGGTGCTAAACACGCTCATTCTTTTGGAAGTGTCATTTACATTTTAGCTCTTTCACAGTTAAGCCTTTAGAAAACATATATTTATTGAATCATAAAATAATGCTGACATTTCTAATTTTAATCCAAACCCAAAGAGTTCTTTTTTCCATCTCCTTTCATATTTATATCTTCTTTAAAATAACTTATTTTAATAAAATTGATTATATGTCTACTGAGTTTACTTGGAGGGCAAGCATAATTCATTTACCTCTTATTTTGAAACTACTTGAATTGAGGTGCTTTCTCATAATCCAGGCAGCTTCTCCGTCTGTCTATGTCTATTATGTCTATTAGTCTAGTTATAATAGACTATCTAACCAAATATGTAGTTTATAGGGGAAGATACCTAGCTACCCTGTATAAAAGGAATTTGAAAGCTAATGCAATAATAGTGATGGCTGTCTGGAGTGCACACTGCCATCACGCCAGCCCCTGTAGAGAGAGTGCAGGGAGTAGATGGGCAGCCCACTCCTGCAGCCCACCGCCCTGAGGGTTGCCACCATGGAGCCTGCCTGCAATGCCCACTGGTGGGGGAGCAGCGCAGTTACACAGAGAGAGGCCCTAAGGCAAAGCTGGACCCGGGGCAGTACTGCACTTGCACACAAAGTGCATGGGCCAAGACCGGGGTGTGGAGCTGGGATTGTGCTTGCGGGCCTTGGGAGTGGTGCCTGCCTCAGGAAACTGGCCACTGGTGCAGCCACTGCATGCAGTGGTTCCTGTGCAAAGGGTGCAAGGTTCCTATGCCTTGGGAGGAGGTTCCATGCAGGGCTACCTGGAGCCATGTCCTGGGGTCTGCCCTGCATTGGGATGACCGCTGGACTGACACTCCCAACAGGCAGGTTAGGGCCCCAATCCACCCTGCCCTGTGCCACCCCTGAGTGCCGGGTCAACACTGACATGCCAGGACCCTGCTGCCTCACCTCACTCTGGACTTTGGGCTCCAACAAGTATGGTAGGAGGGAGCTGAGGGAGTGCTGAGGGCAGCATGGTACTGGCCTGTGGGTGCCCCTTGGTGTAAGCAGCCTGGACGCCATCAACGGAGGCAGGCAGCAGACAGGCTTCTGGCTGGAAGTGGGCAGGTCCCTGCTGAGGCCCCACCTTCAGACCAGGGAGGGCCTGAACTGGGGGCCAGGCTGTGAGTCCCGGACCAGAGTGGGAACTTGTGGTGATTTTTCTGGGCCCACCCATGGCTGCCCATGAACAGTCATCATGCACCTCCTCCACTCTGAGTCTTGTATGAGCCTTGGGCTCAGTCAAAGCAGAGTAGACCTTTGGATGACCACTTGCAGAGAGGAGCTACATACTCCAGGGCTTCCTCTTTGCTGAGAGCTGAGAGGACGATGGGACAAGCTGCCAGCAGAATGGGGCAACCCACTCCAGGGCCTTCTTTCTGCTGAGATCTGCAGAGGCATCGGGATAACCAGCTGCAGAGAGGAGCAACCCACTACAGGGCCTCCTCTCTGCTGAGAGCTGCAGAAACGATGGGACGACTGCCTGCAGAAAGGAACTTCCCACTTCAGGGTCTCCTCTCTGCTAGGAACTGAACACTTGTCAGGACACCCCGGTTGCAGAAAGGAGCTACCTACTCTGGGTCTCCTCTGAGCTATTCTTTCATTCAGTAAAGCTTCTCTTTGTTTTGCCCACCTTCCACTTGTCAGCATACCTCATTCCTCCTTGGCACAGGACAATAACTTTGGACCCACTGAATGAGGCTAAAAGAGTGGTAACATGAACAGGGCTGAGACATACCCCTTACTTGCCACGTTTCTTGCGAAGAGAAGGAAAGAAAAGCTGTGGTCCTTTGAGGATCCCAGACCTGGGAGCTTCCTGATCCAGGGCTTTAGGGCCCTGTGGTTTCTGATATCTCCAAGCTTCCAAGCACCACTATGTTCTCTGGTGCCAGCTGTGGAAGCTGCTTGTGGTGCATCTGGTCCAGCAACAGCCTCAGGGAGAGCAAGTGCCCATGCTGGCACCTGGAACTGCCTGCCCTGCTACAGTAACCAGCATGTCTGACTGCACAGTGGCCAGACCCCATACTTGCTCACACATCCCTCACCACTCCATGCAGTCCACATTGGCAGAGGTGGAATCCAGGCTGGTGGTGTGAGCGGGGTGCAGTCTGCCAGGCTGAGTGGGCAGAATGAGCCTAGTGAGCTCAAGAAAAATTCAGATAAAGAAGCTACTGGCCACAGTGGTTTCTGGACAGAAAAATGACACCCCAAAGATTCTGTAACCATTGGGCTCATATGTTTAGGTCATATGTTTAGGTCCATATGCTTTTCACAGTTATGGTGAAAAGCAAATATATTTTGGAGACAGAAACAAGATTAGTTATAGATTTCATGTTGAACATTCAGTGATGAAAGAGAAAAAAAAAGAGTCTAGGATAATTTTAATATTTTTCACCGAAGAAACTGCAAGAATGAATTTGTATCACATAAAAATGAAGAAGACTAGAGTATAAATATATTTAACTAGTCAGGACAGATTCAGTTGCGGTAACAAACAACTCTGAAATTTGAAGGAATTTGAAGGGCTAAATGTAAGAACAGTTTATTTCTTATAATAGCTGCCCATTTGACTCCGGAGAACTTGAAGACAGAGTTTTATTAAAATCAGCATTAATGAGCAAAAACATTCATGGGTCTTTTTTTATCTCAAGGTTTAAATAACACAGTCAATCCAGCTCTTAATCTCACCCACTTCCTCTGGGGAATCAGAGTAAACTAACTGCTTCTATTTCTTAAAGTGAGCATAATTAAGAATTAGTGAGCCTAGACTACACTGCTGTGTTTATCTTCATTTTACAAACTTGTATTTTTTTCTAACCTATGAGCCTTTTAGTTTTTACTTCTCTACTTATTCTCCGTTATAATATACGTTTGATCCCTGCAGAATAGAATATATACAATAACGTGCTTATTAAGATATAGACAAAATATAAGTTTTTAGTCACTGAATGGCTCCTTCTATGAAGTAAACCTATGACGTGTGTGACAGCTATTTGACTTACTTTAATGAATGCATTTTTATTTTAAATAATTAAAGTTTCAGGTAAGAAAAATGTGAATATCATTAGTTGTAGGAAGACCGTGAGGCAAATGAATATTCAGCATAACACAAGCAGAATGGAGATGCATCAGTTTTCTATTATGTGTAACAATTTACCACAAGTTTAGCAGCATAAAATAATCCCTATTATTTACTTATCTATCTATCTATCTATCTATCTATCTATCTATCTATCTATCTATTTATTTATCTGTGTTTAGAGATGGGGTCTTACCATGTTGCCCAGATTGATCATGAACTCCTGGGATCAAGCAATCCTCCCACCTTGGCCTCCCAAAGTTCTGGGATTAGAGGTGTGAACCATCATGCCTGGCCTGCCAACACCCATTTATTAGCTCAAATTTGTGCAAATCAGAAATTTAACATTATGTGGCTAGGTTTTCTGCTCATGGTATCACCACACTGAAATACAGATGTCAGAAAAGCTGAGTTCTTGTCTAAAGGCTCTGGGGAAAACTCCAAATTTAAATTCATTCTTTCTGGAAGGGTTAAGTTACTTGAATTAAATTCAGTGCGTGCTTTCTATTTCCTTGCTGGTTGTTGAGAGGGGCAACTCTCAACTAGAGGTTGCTTGTATTTTCTGCCGTATGACACCTTCAATCTTCACCAGTGATGGCACGTCAAATCTTTCTTTTGCTTTGAGTCTCTGAATTCCTCAATCTCTGACTTCTAGACCCTAATTTAAAAGGCTCATATCATCAGGACAGGCCCACCCAGATAATATTCCTATCTTAAGGTCAATCAGTTTGGGGCATTATTGTATTTTGAACCCCTTTTGTCACAGAACCCCTGCACTGTTTTAGAGCAGGCTGTTACAGGAACATGCCATAAACTGGATGACTTATGAACAACAGAAATTTATTTCTCACTATTCTGGAGCCTAAGAAGACCAAGATCAAGGCGCCAGCAAATCAGGTATCTGATGGTTCATCAGTGGTCCTCATGACCTAATTAACTCTCAAAAAGATCTACCTCTTAATACCATCACATTTGTGGTAAGGAGTGAAACATATGAATATTGGAGATAAAAAATACGGTCTGTAACAGCAACATAATCACAGGAATGACATTTTATCGTACTTATAGGTTCCATTCTTGCAAGAAGAAGAGATTATATAAGGATGAGTGTCATTTGGGGTCACCTTGGAATTCTACCTCCGAAACAAGTGTTTATAAAACTATTAAATTGTCCTTTTGTTTTACATAAAAAATATAGAATGTATATGAAATAATTGTGTAGATTTGGGCAAATTACTTTTAAGTAAGAAATTATTGCCCCAGTCCTAAATCCTTTTTAAAAATATGAGATATTAAGAAGGAAAATGCATAAAATTTGACTGTTCTGAAACAAAAAGTGTAATCACAGAGATCAGCATCTTTATAAAATAAGCCATTCAAATTAAAATCAGATGTCCATGCACTGATTGTCAAAGTGAATAAAAAATGATTGCAGTCCATTAGCTTATTAATTAATCAAAGACCATTGTGTCTCAAAAGGTTAAAATTGAACTGTTTTCTAATAAGAACTTGAAGAGTCTTTTAACATGACAAGATATGAAGACAAAGCCTTGTTCTGAAAGAAAATGTCTGGAATTCTGATTAGATCAAGTGGGGCCTCTGAGTATACTTTCTGGTTAAATTGAATGCTCCCACCTGGATTTCTCTCTCTGTGGCCCGTTGGTGCTTGACAATGATAGGGTTAGCCTAGGCCAGAACAAAAGGAAATTAAAGATATCAGTGTAACAGATTTGTGGTTTCAAGAGGCCAATCTAAGCCGTTATAAATCATCAGTGTGTGATTCAGCTGCTGTTCTGGGAAATATCTTAGGTCAAAACTGCATAGTGTAGCTCCTATAAATACTCTCAGATTATTTATTTCTCTGTTGCTTCTGTACTCTTTTCTCAGCTTCCAAAGGGGAAATAGCATACACTAACATTGAGTGCTTTCCTAAATGGCCGGAAGCTTCAGCTGTGTGCACAGTCACCATAAAAAATAAGCATCACCACTAACCACTCAATCTGCTTATTAACCTCTAAAAATAAACACAGGTTGGAAAGTTTATTTTGCCCTAAGTAGGGGAACAAGAAATCAATAACAGCTCAGGTTCTATCTGTGAACTAAAATGCTCAAGCTGCTGAATAAAATGTGTCACAGACAATGTGACATGTTAAAAACAAACAAACAAATGTTGTAAAAGGTTTGCAAAAAGAAAAAGAATTGTTTTTAATGGACTTTGGAATTCCTGAGATGGCAATAAAAATGTCAGCAAAAACTTGAAACAACGAATAGAAGAGAAAGGAGGAAAATGTTTGCTGAGCATCTTCCAAATATAGCCATAAATGTTGTTTAATATTATGTTAGATGCTTTCATTTGCCCCCTCATATAATAGGGACAATATATGTTTAATGCTTACAGGTATGGATTGTGGGTCAGTATTTTGCTTAAGTTTTTACTTTTCACGTAGCAATTTGAGTAAATACAACATCCTTAATATGTACCCTTTACTTTGTATGGAAAATATAAATAAGAATATCTACTTTATTACAATGATAATAAATGAGACAATGAAGTTAAAGCACTTAGAACAGCACTCCTTCTGTAAGCATAAAATTTATTACCATGGTGTCTTGGTTCTTGTTATGTCATTTTAACTTCAAAATCCATGGTATTTGGCTTCATCCTCAGAATGTAGAGAACTAGAAGTAGTATCACTCTCATGCGTCATATCATGAATTTACTATATTCGAAACAGAGCTAAAGTGGAAGAACAACTGCCCCATAATATATTGGAAGAAGGAAGAGAAAAAAACATTAGTTCACTTTAGTAGACATAACCAGATACCAATAAAAAGAGTTGAACAAGAAGAGTTGACAATTTTTAAATACCAAATTCAGAAGACAGTCTGAAAATTTGGGACTATAAAAACTGGAAGAATCTATATATTTCAAGGTCTTTCTCTACTAACTCTACTAGGCATTTATAAAATAGTTGAAGAAAACCCTGAGAAATTTCTGTTGTGGTGCACACCTGAGGAAGGAAAACAGCAGATATAATGTGGGAGATGTAAGAAACTTCCTCTAGATCCAACTTATTTTGTTCATGGAAAAATAAAAGCTATAATGTATGACACTGTGGGGAGAAGCAGACAACCATCCAACCATCACTCCTGCCCATTGATAAAAACATATTGCAAGCAATAATCAGAACTAGACTTGTACATGGCATTTATCTTAAAACTGAGGGGAAATTTATCATAAGTATGTCAAAACCTATCAGATTAACAGCAGATGTATAAGCAGAAATCCTACCAACTAGAAGAGATTGGGGCCCTAACTTCAGCCTCCTTAAACAAAACAATTATTAGTCAAGAATTTTGCATCCATTGAAACTAAGCCTCATAAATGAAGGAAAGATACAGTCTTTTTCAGAAACACAAATGCTGAGAGAATTTGCAACTACCAAGCCAGCACTACAAGAACTGTTAAAAGGAGCTCTAAATCTAAAACCCTCAAAATACAACAAAATGTAGAATCTCTTTAAAGCATAAATATCACAGGGCTTGTAAAACAAAAACACAATTAAAAAAATGTATTCAGGCAACAAATAGCACAATTAATAGAATAGTATTTCACATCTCAACACTAACTGAATGTAAATGGCTTAAATGGTCCACTTAAAAGATATAGAATGGCAAAATAGATAAGAACTCACCAACTAAGTATCCACTGTCTTCAAGAGACTCATCTAACACTTAAGGACTAACATAAACTTAAAGTAAAATGATGGAAAAAGATATTCCATGCAAATGGACACCAAAATTGACCAGGAATAGCTATTCTTGTAACAGACAAAACAAACTTTAAAGCAAAGGCAGTTACAAAAGACAAAGAGGGACATTATATGATGATAATAGGACTTCACTAACAGAAAAATATAGCAATCCTAAATCTATATGCACCTGACACTAGAGTTCCCATATTTATAAAATAAATACTACTAGATCTAAGAAATGAGACAGACAGCAACACAATAATAGTGGCAGACTTCAATAGTCCACTGACAGCACTAGGTAGGTCAAGACATCAAGTCAATTAAAAAAATACTGATTTTGACTATACCCAAGGGAAAAAAAATAATTAACAGATATTTACAGAACATTCTACCTACCCACAACTGCAGAATATGCATTCTATGAATCTATTCAACAATTCTCTTAGATTCTCTGTATGATAGGCCACAAAACCAGTCTCAATAAATTTAAGAAAATTGAAATTATAGCAAGTACTGTCAGACCACAAAAGAATTGAAAATCACTTCCAAAAAAAGCCGTCAAAACCATGCAAATATGTGAAAATTAAATAACCTGCTCCTGAATAATCATTTGGTCAACAATTAAATCAAGGTAGAAATTTAAAAATTCTTTGAACTGAATAATGGTGACATGGCCTCTCAAAACTTCTGAGATACAGCAAAGGTGGTGCTAAGAGAAAGTTCATAACCTTAAATGCCTACATTAAAAAGTCTCAAAGAGCACAAATAGACAATCTAAGGTCATAGCTCAAGGAACTAGAGAAATAAGAATAAACCAAACGCAAACCCAGCATAAGAGAAAGGTAAGATCAGAGCAGAACTAAATGAAGTTGAAAGAAAAAAAGATGCAAAAGATACATGAAACAAAAATCTGGCTCATTGAAAGGACAAGTGAAGTTAATAGATCATTAGCAAGAACAACAAAGAAGAGAAGAGAGAAGATGCAGATAAGCTCAATTAGAAAATGGGGCACACATATACCTTGGGATACTATGCAGCCATGAAAAAGGATGAGTTCATGTCCTTTGCAGGGATATGGATAAAGTTGGTAACCATCATTCTCAGCAAACTGACAGAAGAACAGAAAACCAAACACCAAATATTCTCACTCATAAGTGGGTGTTGAACAATGAGAACACATGGACACAAAGGGGAACATCACACACCTGGGTCTGTCAGGGAGTGTGGGGCTGGGGGAGGCATAGCAGGGGTGGGGGAATAGGGGAGAGATAGCATTAGGAGAAAGACCCAGTGTAGATGAGGGGGTGATGGATGCAGCAAACTACCATGGCATGTGTATAACTATATAGCAAATCTGCACATTCTGCTCATGTACCCCAGAACTTAAAGTATACTCATAATAATAAGAAGAAATGAAATGGGAAATATTACAACCAATACAAAAGAAATACAAAAGATCATTTAAGTCTACTATAGACACCTTTGTGCACATAAACTAGAAAACCTAGAGGAGATGGATAAATTCCTGGAAATATACAGCTCTCCTAGATTAAACCAGGAAGAAATAGAGACTCTGAATAGACCAATAAGTAACAGTGAGGTTGAAATTATAATAAAACAAACTTGCCAACAAAACAATGTCCAGGGTCAGATAGATCCACACCTGAATTCTATCAGACATTCAAAGAATTGGTACCAATTCTATTGACACCATTCCATAAGATAGAGAAGGAGACAATCCTTCCTAAATCATTCTGTGAAGCCAGTATTACCCTAATATCAAATCCAGGAAAGGCCATAATAACGACTAATGAATATAGATGCAGAAACCCTTAACAAAATACTAGCTAACCAAATCCAACAACATATCAAAAATATCCACCATGATCAAGGGAGGCAGAGATGGTTTAAGATCTGCAATCAATAAATGTAATACACCACATAACCAGAATTAAAAACAATAATCACATGATCATATTGAGGGACTGTGTTAGAGGAACTTCCTGGGTCAGCTGGTGCTTTGTTTCCAGTGCACGAAATTTCCCACCACTGGCCAGCTAGATGTTTTGTTTCAAGTTTTCCAGCCTCTGGCTCCTAGGGTCTTTATTCAAGGGCAGGGACTTTTCCCACCTCTGACTCCTGGAGACAGAGGCTCAGTAACTCAGGGTTTGAAAACATTACCCAGTCCAGTAAAGAATTCAAAGATCAATTAATCCAGAGAAAGGTTGAAAAAAAACCATCCTTGGACAAGAACATGAATGGGAAGGGAATAACTCAGGGTTATAATCTCCAGCTGCCCAAGCTTGCAGCAGCACCCACTCCGCATCCCCTTCCACGGTATGGAAGCTGTTCTTTCACTCTGTCTAACAGACTGCACTACCTCACACTCTTTGGGTTCATGAGATCGATTTGAGCTGTTACATTCACGACTACACTGAGGCCCTCTTCCCTGTTCATTGGGGTTGAAGAGGCCAAGAATCTGAGTTGTGGAGAATTCAGTTGCAGCTAATCCAGTTACAATAGATGCAGAAAAAGCATTTGACAAAATTTAGCAGCCCTTTATGATTGAAACCCTCAGCAAAATCAGCATTGAAGATACACCTAAATGTAATAAATGTAATAAAAGCCATCTATGATAAACCCCCAGTCAACATAATACCTGATGAGAAAAACTGAAATCATTCCCCCTGAGTACTGGAAGAAGACAAGGTTGCTCACTCACATGACTTCTATTCAACATAGTACTGGAAGTTCTAGACAGAGCAATCAGAAAAGAGAATAAATAAAGGGCATCCAAACCAGCAAAGAGGAAGTCCAACTGTTGCTGTTTGCTGATGATATGATTGTATACCTAGAAAACCCTAAAGACTCCTCCAAAAAGCTCAGAGAAATGGCAAATGTATTCAACAAAGTTTTCGGATACAATGTTAATGTACACAAATCAGTAGCTCTGCTACACACCCACAGCCACCAAGCTGAGAATCGAATCAAGAACTCAATTATAATACTAGAATCCGTATGATTTAAAAATTAACAATATTTAAGACTAATAATTTCATTAAGAATATGAGTCTCAGGTCAGGTATAATAGTGACTCATGCTTGTGAGCCAGCACTTTGGGAGGATAAGGAAGGCGGATCACTTGAACCCAGTCGCTCATGGTTGCAGTGAGCTATGATCTTGTCAGTGCACTCCATGCTGGGCAACAAAGCAAGGTATTTCCAAAAAATACAAAGGTATATACAAAAATACAAAAAAGGTATAAAAATAGAAAAAAAAGGTATTTCCAGAAATATTTAAGATATTTAAAATTATCAAATATAATTACTTTATGTATCTGTGGGGACTATGGCACTTATCCAGATGGTATTAGAAAGATCACCAGAACCCAGGACTTTTGATTCTGAAATAAATATGGTATTTTTTCTAGTACATCATGCCTTCTATCATAGAGTAAATTACAGCTAAGATGGTCCACATGTGGATAAAAGCCTCTACATTTCGAATTCTGAACTTCTTGGAGAGGTGGTAGCAAATCCCTCATGAATGATGCATTTTCTTTCATATTTTCATTGAGGCCAGCTTTTTTTTTCATCATATGTAGATTTTCCTGTCTTCCTGAGAGTAGAAATGAAATCTCTTTTCTAAAGAATATGCAATTTTAGTCCTCTCACAGTTAAGTATATACATTTCATAAAAAATTAGGCTTAGTTTAACGGTTCTATACTAACCTGTGACCTTGATAATGGTCATGCATTTATGGAGAGCTACACTCTGTGGAGCAGACTTCCTTCTACTTGAAAGCTGCTTGAAGGTAGTTTTCAGTAGATTCACTTGCTTCTGAAGACACTTGAAAGACTTCACATATGTTAATTACAGCAATCAAGACTCATAAAGCCTGAAATTTTACAACTTTTCAGAAAGCCTCTGGGAATAGAACATCTTCCAATTCAGTGGACAAGTTAAATCCAATTTTGCTTCCTTCTTTTGGCAGACTCTCCTTTCATACACTTACAATCTATAAATGTAGAAAAATGCAAAACAAAAGAGAAAAGATTCAAACTGTACTATTATCAGGAGAAACACAGTCCAACATTACCCAACCATTATAAGTTCTTTTATTGGCAAATGTTCCCTGTGTTTATTTGTGAAAAGATAGTAATTTCTGGATTGAAAAGAAAACTTGTCAACATTACCAGTATACCACATAGGTAGAGCTACACACACACACACAACAAAAACAGAAAGCTACTTCCTGTTTCAAGTGTGGGCATTTGCAATCTCTTATACGTTCTCATTTTTAATGGAAAATTAAGAAACCCAACCGAGTAGCTGAGAAACCTTACATGGAGACAATGGCAGGACTATATATAAAAACAGAACTTTGACTCACACCCTGCAGCAACCTCCCCAGTAAACCAACCTCCCTAACTCCGACAAGCAACCTGGAAAACCAACCTAATATTGTATATTCGGCAGGCGTATTTCTAGTAACAATTCAGAAAACTAAAAAGTAATTTTTGTAATAATTGGCCCCAAATGGCTAGGACTTGATTAATAACGGACAGCTTCTCACTTTATTTTTGTACCTGCTACTACCTGGACAGACCAGAGAAAACCCAATATGCACCCCTAGTCAACTGATAGGACGCCACATTTCTAATTAGCCACCTGCAGCTTCCCCAGGCCAAGAGCCTCCAAACAGGGTAGAGCTGAAGTCTTTCTTTTTTTCTACTCTAAAGCTTTCACACTCCTCTGCCTGCCTTTGAGTCTCTGTCAAAACACAAGGCTGGTTCCCTTGCTGTAGCAAGTTCTCGATATAGAGCCTTTGTTTTTCTCGTTTGTTCTTCATTTATTTCTATGGATCAAAAGGACAAAAAAAACAGCAAAAATCATTTCCGTTTTAGAAAGTGTGGAGTGTTTTAATTTTCTTCTTTGTTCAAAATGTCTACTTTCATGGAAAAATTTGCCCCATCTTTAAATTGTTTCTTCTTTTTTCTTTTTCTTTTTGAGACAGTTTTGCTCCGTCACCCAGACTGGAGTGCAGTGGCATGATCTCAGTTCATTACAACTTTTGCCTCCCAGGTTCAAGCGATTCTTGTGCCTCAGCTTCCTGAGCACCTGGGATTATGGGTACCTACCATGCCTGGCTAATTTTTGAAAGGGGATTTCACTATGTTGCTCCAGGCTGCTCTCAAACTCCTGACCTCAAGTGATCTACCCACCTCAACCTCCTAAATTGTTGAGATCACAGGTGTGAGCCAACACACCTGGCCTAAATTTTTTTTTCTCATATATCCCTGGTGGAAATTATTTTACTTTTTGACATTTTTATAATGTATTTAAATAATATGATGTATCTACATATTTCTTAGTGTTCTGATTTAGCATGCACTTTTACATAGAGAATGACTACTTTTTAATGTTTCACAGAAAGTTTTAGGTAAAATTATACTATTATACATGTAAATACCTGTGTAAATATATATGTATATAGATTTACTGTATTAAAATAAATATTTGTATAATTCAACAGAATACATTTATTTTTTACTAGACATCAGAATTTTATCTTTGTTCCATGTGGTTATTATTTAAGTAATTATATAACCATTAGTGGTAACATGCAGTTTTTAAATGTGCATTTAATTAATTTTATTTAGAGATCATTCAGAATTTATAATTGATTGTGAATTATCCTATGTACTCTCAACAAATTGTTTAGCACTGGCTTTTAAATATATTTGCTTTTTTAAGAGATAAAAAATGTCACATTTTCCATACATTGCTGTTGGATGAGCCGTATCTTTTTCATTGATAATTGGATGACCTATTTAGAATTATTTTGTTTGTTCTTGTTCTATTTGCAAACATCTGGCAGATTTATAATTAGGATTTTAAATAAATCTATTCTACAATAATCAAATGGCATTAGTAAAACAGTAAGCATGGAGTCAGGAGCAGTCAAGGTAATGCAGAAACCCTCAAATCTAAATGTTACAGATTCTTATTCCATGTATCATAAGTTTTACACAGTCAGTTACTTTGCTTTCTGAGGTTTTTGTTAACTTTTAAACATAGTCTTTATTATTGTTTCACCTGATGATGATTTCTTAGTTTCTCTCTATGGACACATCAAATAGATATGAGCATCTGAATCTCAGAGACTTTGTATCGGTCTTTGTGTGTACTCACATTCTGTTTTGCAAAGCAGTTATTTAACAGGGCAGATGATAGTTTCAAATTATGCAGACTTTCAACCTTATCTCTACAGCTTACAGTGACTTTTGTGACACTAGTTTTTGAGCCATATAAATTTCAGTATCTACTTCATAGGATAAATCTGAGTATTCAATCGAACAATCCTTGTAACATTTTTAGACTGGGAGTTGGTGTAAATTGCTTAATAAATGCTACATATTACCTAATAACACTTTGTTAAATGAATGACTTTGACCACCACTGAACCAAAAGAATGACTCTCCACTCTGTCTCTTTTGTTTCTTACTACTTGATTTCTATAAAGAGGCTCATTCAACAAGACAGCTTGAATGAATGCTGCGGGTTAAGTTGTGAACTCTCCCCACCCCAAATATATACGTTGAAGTCTGAACTTTCCTGTACCTCTGAATGTGACTTAGAAAATGTAATGCTTGCAGATATAATTAGTTAAGATAGCATCATACTTGCGTAGGGAGGTGAGTGTGTCTAATCAAATATGGCTGATGTGCTTGTAATGACAGGCACACACAGAGAATGCCGTATGAAGAGAAAGGTGTGGATGGAGGTTATGCAGTTGCAAACCAAGAAATGCCCAAGATTGACAAAACAAAATGAAAAAAAAAAAAAACAGTAAACATCAGGAGCTATGAAGTGGCAAGCAAAGATTGCCCTACAGCTTTCAGAGGAAGATAATCCCCGCCTACTGTTGATTTTGGACTTCTAACCTCCAAACATATGAGACAATACATTTCTATTGTTTTAAGCTATCCAGTTTAACGTTGTTACAGCAGTCACAGGATACTAATACACAGGGCATTAGAGTTAGACTGCCTGTCTTCAAATACTTAGGCTGAAGGCTTGGGCAAGTTTTTGAACCTCACAAAGTTTGTGGCACTTTGTTGAGACAGCCCTAGGAATCACACAGAGAGAAAGATTGTTTCTCATCTTTCCTCAGGAGTTTTATGTCTTTATTACAGGAGAGTAGGACTTAAGCATTAATCTATTTCATTTCTCCTTCATCATCCAGAAACACCCAAGCACTCAGACTCTAGAGTCAACTTTGCCAGCATGGATATCCGAGCTCCAAAAGTTACGTGGTGCAGGATTTGGGCACGTGATGTATCTTCTTTTTGTTTCAATTTCACACCGTTAGAAGAGGCATATTAAGATTTTATAATTCAATCCTTTGTCACAGAATTAAATGAGACAATGCAGACAAAGTGTTAGAAATAGTTCGTGTGTGCTTTATGAGTGCTCAATACATGTTAAATTTTGCATTATTCTCCTTGGAAGCAAGCAGTCTTATTACACATAGACTTGACTATAGTTGACAAGGCATAGGAAACTCCTCTTCCACTGGTGCTTCAGAATGCTTGGTCCAGATGGTCTCTGTCACCTTGGAGTTTCCTTGGAGGGCTGTGCCTCATCTCCAAGGTGTGTGGCCACAGAAGAAACCTCATTGGTTTCTCTTTTGGATTCCTCTTTTGCAGCAGCAGTTCAGTCTTCCAAATGCCTGATAAGGAATATGGTAGCCACACCATATAGTGTGATCTTTGTCTGGGACTCTATGATCTGCTTCTGTTATGTATTTTTGTTGTTGTTCTTCTTCTTTCTTCTTTTTTATTTTCTTTTTTTTCTTTTTCTTTTTTTTTTAAAGAGGAGGAGAGAAGGAGAGGAAGAAAGAGGAAGAAAAAGAGGGAGAGAGAACAGGAATATTGCTTAATTCTAAGAACGGTTATTAATAATGGCTGATCAATATTTTGTGTATTGAAAGAGAATGTATATTTTGTGTATTTAAAGTGGAGAGCGCTATACATATTTATTAAGTTTA
>CM052650.1:30568161-30630007 GCA_028533165.1 Leontopithecus rosalia | reverse complement strand
TTCAACTCCGTTAGTTCATTTATATTCCTCTCTATATTGTCCATTCTTTTTAGCATTTCGTCGAACCTTTTTTCAAAGTTCTTAGTTTCTTTACATTGGGTTAGAACAAGTTCTTTTAACTCCCAGAAGTTTCTTATCATCCACCTTCTGAAGCCAACTTCAGATAATGGGACACAGTCCTTTTCCATCAGGGCTTGTTTCGTTGCTGCTAAGGAGCCGCAATCCCCTGTAGGGGGAGAGGGGTTTTGATTTTGGGTATTCTCAGCCTTTTTAGGCTGGTTTTTTCCCTTTATTATGAATTTATCCATCTGTCGTCTTTACAGTTACCTTTCTAATTAGGTTTCTGAGTGGAGACCCAGTTTATTGATTCCCAGTGCTGGAATCTGAGCAACCCACTGCACCGGCCAAAACAGCAGTTATAAGGCTGATGGTGCTCCTCTGCCTGGGAATCTCCAATCTGGCTTTCTTATTGAGTCCGTAAAAAGCGTCTCTGCCTTCCTGGAGCTCCAAGCATTAGTCAGTAGGGGAACCAAGCCTGTCCACTCTACACGAAGAGCTGCCGCACGGAGACGCCGGCAAAACCGCTGTGCCGGCCACAAGAGTCACGCTGGCAACCCGTGGGGCCCCTCCACTGGGAATCTTCTGGTCCGTGAGTGACGAAAATTCGCCCGAAAGTGTGGCGTCCTCTCGTTCTCTGGGTTTTCACGGGGAGCTACAATCCCGAGCTGTCAGTGATCAGCCATCTTGGATTAGATCTCTCTTCTTTTTTAAATTGTACTTTATGTTCTGGGAAACATGTGCAGATCATTCAGGATTGTTGCATAGGTACATACATGGCAAGGTGATTTGCTGTCTCCATCCCCCCATTACCTGTATCTGGCATTTTACCCCATGTTATCCCTCCCCAACCTCCCCATCCCCAGCTGTCCCTCCTTTAGCACCCCTGACAACAGACCCCAGGGTGTTATGCGTCTCTCCCTGTGTTCATGTGTTCTCATTTTTCAACACCCACCTGTGAGCGAGAACATGCAGTATTTGGTTTTCTGCTCCTATGTCAGTTTGCTGAGAATGATTTCCAGATTCATCCACATCCCTACAAAGAACATAAACTAATCCTTTTTTTATGGCTGCAGAGTATTCCATGGTGTATATGTGCCACATTTTCCTGGTCCAGTCTTTCATTGATGGGCATTTGGGTTGGTTCCTGGTCTTTGCTATTGTAAACAGTGCCACAGTGAACATATGTGTGCATGTGTCTGTGTAATAGAATGATTAATAATCCTTTGGGTATATACCCAGTAATGGGATTGCCGAGTCAAATGGAATTTCTATTTCTAGATTCTTGAGGAATTGCCACACTGTCTTCCACAATGGTTGAACTAATTTACACTCCCACCAACAGTGTAAAAGTGTTCCTATTTCTCCACATCCTCTCCAGCATCTGTTGTCTCCTGATTTTTTAATGATCACCATTCTAACTGGGTGAGATGGTATCTCAATGTGGTTTTGATTTGCATTTCTCTGATGACAAGTGATGATGAACATTTTATACATCTCATTTGATAAGCTGATCTTGCCTAAAGGATGGAAATGGTGTAAAATGATTCTGACACTCCTCAGAATGCTAAATGTGACAATCTACCAGCTGTGTGGCTAGTATAAATAGATCAGGGCCAAAACAGATAGGACAGACAAAACTATTTTACATCCCAGGCACAAAAAGTTATGGCTTCCAAAGTAGGAGAGAAGTTGCAATAGAAACATAATGGTGGATGTCAGACCCACCTTGCCTGAGGTATTATGAAATCAGGAGGTTTTTCTCATCAAAGACAAGGATGAAGTGAACCTGGAAGAAGTACCAAACTGCACGAGTTTGGACAGAGTCGCTGCCTCTGAAAACTACAGAAGTTATTGTGTGAACGCCACCTGGAAAAGATTTTAGAAAAGAAGAGCCTTATAGTCCACACCTGCACTCTCTAATTACAGTCACCACAGGGAATATGCCCTGAGGCAAATATTACCTAAAATCTTTGTCCATGACCTGGATGAAAGAGTTTAGCCTATAGTCATTCCATTTATAGATTAAACAATGTAGTGTGGATTTCTCTATAATAATTTAATACAAGTAAAATTTGATATCAATACGTCTCACCACTCACCCTCCCATCAACCCACCAAGAAAAGGCAAAAAGAACAAAACAATATCTTAATGGAAAGGTTAAAATAGAAATGTAGGGTAAGGAAGAACGGATTAAGCACACAAGACTAGGTGGGAGAAGAAATGGATAAAAATGGATAAATCTGCAATATAATCTCATTGTTCTTTTTAATAGCGTAAAAATTCTATTAAATGAGACATTCAAAAATTTTTTTCTGATTGAATTAAACTGCTAAAATGTATTTTTCAGTTCTGGTTTTGCATTATCCAGAAAGATATTTCATTATTGTTCATTCATTGGTTATCTTCAGTGATATGTATTTTTGCCATTCTGTCCTATCAAGTCCATTTATTATTTTGTATGCAGAAATTTATAAAGAAATTGAAAGAATGTTACTGTATATATATATATATATATATATATATATATATATATATATTTTACTATGAGATGTAGTATGGAATTTATCTTTTTTAAGTATGTTTCTTATTGTCATATAACATACATGAAGATTTATCTATTCTTGAGTTCATTTTCATAAAAAGAATAATCCCTAGTAATAGCTTAAGAATCAAGAAACAGAACATTTTTACTCCCCATGAAGCCCCCTCAGTCTTGATTCCAGCTTCTACTTCTTTCTAGATAACTACTATCTGTACATCTAACGCTAGATTAATTTCTCCTCTTTTTGTACTTTATGTAAGTGAAGTCAAATTGTACTCTTTTGTGATGGTCTTCTTCAGTTAAACAGTATGTTTCCAAAATTAAGCTATGCTACTGTGTAGAGTAATAGTTGTTTATCCTTATTGCTGAGTAGTTCTCCATTGTTTGACTCTGGCACTGTTTACTTATTCATACTACTACCGTTGATGCAAATTCAGATGATTTCCATTTTTTACTATTATGCCTGATATTGTTTTTAATGAGTTGCATATATGTAGCTTTTAGCAAAATTACATAGAAACTTTTGTTGTATATATAACAAAAATAGGATATACGATGACAGTTTTGTGTGTATGTTCAGTTTTAGTGCTAGAAATTACTTAATTTTTACTTAAATATATGAAATACAAACACACACACATACACTTTTTTTTACCCAAATATCCTCAAAATATATTGTTTTACTTGGCTGAAAATATTACTCTGTTTTTTTAGAGATCTAGGAAACAATTTTACTTTTTTAATTAAAGCTTTCATTCTGAGATAATTATAAATGTATATACATTTGTAAGAAATAATACAGGAGAATTGCATCTACCACAAATCCAGTAGCCATAAGGGTAACATCTTTAAAAACTTTAGTGCAATATCACAACCGGGATATTGACTTTTACTTTGATGCAGTCAGTTTACAGAATCTTTCCATCACCGCAGAGATCATTTATGTCGCCCTTTTATAGCCATACTCACTTCTTTTTCCCATCTTCCTCTTCCTAATCCCAGGCAGTCAGTAATCTGCTTTCCACTTTTATAATTTTGTTATATTATGAATGCGATATAAATTAAATTATATAGCAACCCTTTATTACTATACAGTACATTATACGGTAACATTTAGGGATTTTTTTTCACTCAACATAATTGGCTGGAGATTCATTTTAAGTTGCCTTATTGAAAACATCAACAGTGTTTTAACTGTTGACTAGTAATCTATGCTATAGATGTATTATGGATTGCTTAATACTTCATTTGTTAAAGTACATCCAGGCTGTTTTCAGATTGTTGGTTATAATGAATATAGGCCTAAGAACATTTACCTATAGGTTATTGTGTGGATATAATATTTACTTATCTGGGATAAATGAATAATAGCGCAATTGCTGAAGAGTGTGGTGGTTGCATACTTAGTTTTATAAGAAAAGCCAAAGCTGTTTCAGATTCAAGTGTATGTTCCTGCCAGCAATTTTTGAAGAATCACATTCTGCATCTTTATCTCCTGTCTTGTAAGGTTGTTAAACTTATTTGTTCTAGTTTTTCTTTTTTTTATGTTTTGGTAGATTCTTTGGGATTTTCTATACAGACAATCCTTTCATGTACAAATAGGGACAGTTTTCTTTCTTCCTTTATCAGCTTAACTTTTATTTATTTCTATTGTGATATTCAAATGTCCAAAACTTCCCATATGCTGTTAACAAAGAGTGGTGAGATGGATATTGTTGCATTTTTACCAGTCTTAGAATGAACATAATCAGCCTTTCATCATTAAGCATAGGATTAATTAAGCATAGGTTTTTTTTTTGTAGGTGGGTCTTATGAAGTTGAGGATGTTCACCTCTGCTCTTAGTTTGCTGAAGAGATTTTATGTTCAATTTTGTCAAATATTGTTTGTGCATCAATTATTAAAACCATTTGGTTTTGATTTTTTAGCATGTTGGATGGTGGATTACATTGATTGATTTTGAATGTTAAACCAGATTTACGCATACCTGGGATAAATCTAACTTGGTCATGGTGTATAATTCTTTTGACACATTGCTACATTCTATTTGTTGATATTTTGGAAAGATTTTTGCATCAAAATTCATGAGACATATTGGTCTGTAATTATCTCTCTTTGTACACTGTCTGGTTTTGGTATGAGAATAAAACTTGCTCATAAAAGAAATTTAAACATGTTTCTTCTAGTTTTTGAATGACACCATGTTTAATTGGTGTTAATTCTTCTTTAAAAGTTCGATATAATTCTGAAGGCCATGCACAGTGGCTCATGCCTATAACCCCTGCATTTTGGGAGACAGAGGTGGGAACATCACTTACAGTCAGGAGTTTCAGACCAGCCTGGCCAACATGGCAAAAACTCCTCTCTAATAAAAATACAAAAATTATCTGCGTGTGGTGGCGGCCACCTGTAGTCCCAGCTACTCTGGAGGCTGAGGCATACAAATTGCTTGAACTCAGGTGGGGAGTCTTGCTATGAGCTGGGATTGCCTCACTGCATTGCAGCCTGAGTGACAGAATGAGACCTGTCCCCCAAAAACATGTTTGGAAGAATTCTCTGGTGATACCATCTGGGCCTAGAGTTTTTGTTTTGTTTTTTTGCTTCAACTACTTAATTATAAATTCAATTTATTGAACATTTACAGAAACTATCATGTTATGATTACATCTACCACAAATCCAGTAGCCATAAGGGTAAAATCCTCAAAAACTTTAGTGCAATATCACAACTGGGATATTGACTTTTACTTTTATGCAGTCAATTTACAGACTCTTTCCATCACCACCGGGATCATTTGTGTCACCCTTTTATAGCCATATTCACTTCCTTTTCCCCATCTTCCTCTTCCTAATCCCAGTGAGTTCTAGTTTTTTACGGAATTGATAGATTGATTCTAAGTTGTTGAATTTATGAGTGCAAGGCTATTTGTAATATTTACAATATTATATTTCTAGTGTCTATAAGATCTATAGTGATATCACTGATTACTTTCTGGTAATGATGCTTTATTTTCTTTTTTTCGTATTTGTTAGTTTTGCTAGAGGTTTATCAATTTTATTAATTTTTAAGGGAACTAGATTTATTTTTTCATTGAATCTCTGTGTAGTCATCCTTCATTATCTAAGGAAAATTTATTCCAGAACCCCTGAAGGATACCAAAATTCAAAAATGCTCAAGTCCCTTACATCAAATGCTGCATGATTTGCCTATAACCTACACACATCCTACAGTATACTTAAGTAATCTGTAGGTTATTTACAATACTTAGTGAAATGTAAAAGCTATGTAAATAGTTGTTATATTGTATTTTAAAATAGTTGTTATACTGTATTATTTTCTATTGTTGTTTTGTATTATTTTCCATGAAATATATTTCCATTCAATGTTGACTGAATTGTGTTTGATTGGATCTACCCATGTGGAACCTGTAGATACTGTACTGGAATGAAGTGGATTGATGCGGAGCCTGTAGATTTTATGGTAGACTGAATCCACCCATGCAGAATCCATAGATAAACTGCATTGCTTTCCTGTTTTCAATTGTACTGATTCCTGCTCTTATCTCTATTATTGCCTTCCTTCTGCTAGTTTAAGTTTAGTTTTGATCTTTTTTAAATTTTTTTCAGTTAAGGACATACATTTTTTATTTAAGATCTTGTCTCACTTTCTATTACAAGCAATTAATGATATGTTTTCGTCTTAGCCCTGCTTTGGCTGTGCCCTACATACTTTCATATACGTTTATTTTCCTTCAATTTAATATAATTTGTTCTTTTATTTAATCCTTCATTTTTCACCCAAAGATTATATAGCAGCATGTTGACTAATTTTGTTTTGGGATTTCTTTATTTAATGCTTACTTTTCATTAATTTTGAGATATTTTTATTATGATTAGAAAACAGTTTCTATGATTTCAATTCTTTTAAGTTTGTGGGAGTTTGTTTTTTGGCAAACATTTTTGTTTTTAGGTAAATTATTTTCCACTGTTTTCTTGTATTGTATCATCATAGATTTCAACATTTTAAAAAAATGAGGGAAAGTATTAGAAGCTAAATTTATTATGATAAAGGGATTATAAAGAATATTTAGGATGAACAGATTTTTTTCCCAAAAAATGGTATTTTATTTTACTTTTATGTGTTTATTTTTAAGAATTTAATTGTAAAATATGTATAACATAAAGACTAACATTTTAACCATTTTTAAGTACAGTTTAATGCCTTTAAGTGCATTTATACTATTGTGGCACCATCACTATTATTACACTTATTTAGAGAACAATAAATCTTAGGAAGAAAAGACTTCACTTGAACATAAACTTTCCAATGAATTGTATTCTAAAACTTAGAAACATTATCTTGCTTCATGCTGAAAGTTGGTCAACAAATGCATGAGAGATTTATAATGAAATAGATAAAGCCATTATTTCATATTACAAAATCATCACCAAAAGCTTAGATTTTTGATGGATTATTTTAATTTAAAGAAAATTCTATAATAATGTAAATTCCTTTCTTATTTTTAATTGTGTCATAGGTATGGTCTTTTATATCATTTTTGACACATTATAATTATACATTTTCTCCCATTGTCTTTCCTTATTTTCAAAGAATATTTAACCTTGTTTTAAGCAGTTATTGTTGGTAGTAAAATAATTGAGGAAGTTATGACAGCAATTCTCTGTTGTTATTATATTGATTTTCATTATTCATTTATCTTTTCAGTATTCTACAGAGAACGTCATTTTCTTAATTGATTAAATCTTACTTTTAATTTTTTTCAACTTCTTGCATAATTAATATTAGTACTAGACACTAATGTTTCATACTTCCCACAAGCAGATAAAGATCATTATTTTGTACTTTTTCTTTATTTTGTTATGTCTCATTTTGTTCCTTGTGGATATTTAAAACTACTTGGATATAAACCCTGAATTTATGACATTCACACATATATACAAAATATTAAGGATGAAGCTAATATCTCACATCGTTTGTTGAGGGTGGGTAAAGCATAAACTTCTTGAGCATTTCTAACTGCCAACTCAGAAAAAAAATTTTACAACAATCTTATGAACTGGATATCATCATTTCTACTTGATGAATGCAGAAACAAAGGCTCCAAAAAATAAATTGCCAAATGGTCTTTAGTTATGAGAGGAACAGCTAGTATCATGCTCATGTTTATGTAATTATGTTATCCATTCTCTTTGCAAAAAAAAAAAAATCCAAGTCTATAAAATAAAGTGAAATAAAAATAAAATTTAGTAAAAAAGGAAATTGTTTTCAATTGTATATTTTATAGCATATGTAACAAAAGTGATTAGTTGCTCAAGGGAAGCCCACATAGCAAAACTCTTCCTAATTTTAAGATCGGAATCAAAATTGTTCCTCAGAGTTGACTGCCTCACTCTTCTCTTTGTGCCCACTCTCTCTTACACACATTTCTGCATTTGTCTGCATGAACACCTTTTTATATGTAACAGCATGCTTTTTTAGCATTTTATTGTAGGGAGTTAGTTTTTGCTTTGTTCTGCTGTACCTGTTTTCTTCATGTAGGGGTATTCATCAGTTGCAAATAGAAGAAAAGACAATTTCTTGCCCCTCTCACAGTTATTACAAGTTATCAGGTATTTTGTTGTTGTTGTTGCTGTTGTTTTATTTTGCTCTGTTTTAAGTGTAGATTCTTTTTGTCTTCCAGAGTTAAAGGAACAGACTTTTTTTGCCGGGCACGGTGGCTCATGCCTGTAATCCCAGCACTTTGGAAGGCCAAGGTGGGTGGATCACAAGGTCAAGAGATCGAGATCATCCTGGTCAACATGGTGAAACCCCATCTCTACTAAAAATACAAACAATTACCTGGGCATGGTAGCGTTTGCCTGTAATCCCAGCTACTCAGGAGGCTGAGGCAGGAGAATTGCCTGAACCCAGGAGCAGAGGTTGCGGTGAGCCGAGATCTAGCCATTGCACTCCAGCCTGGGTAACAAGAGTAAAACTCTGTCTCAAAAAAAAAAATAAAAAAGGAAAAGTAGTGGAGAGAGAAATTACCAGAAAGGGACAGGCCCACTCTGAACAGAAACTCTTTTTAGGTCCTTTTTGTAAACAATTCTTGGGTCTCACACTGAGATCTATTGGGGGAAATAGGGGAGGGACGGGGGGGAGCGGGGGAGGGATGGCATGGGGAGAAATGCCAAATATGGGTGAAGGGGCAGAAGGCAGCAAAACACACTGCCACGTGTGTACCTATGCAACTATCTTGCATGTTCTGCACATGTACCCCAAAACCTAAAATGCAATAAAAATTAAAAATAAAAGACAAGAGAAGCAAAAGGGAGAGTAAGTGGAAGATGTGAAGTCTTAAACCTAGAAATTGGTGGATCTACGGACATTAGAAAAGAGAACAGCTGAAAAACTTGAGTGACAGAAACTTGAACTACAATTGAAAATGTAGTCTTCTGAGAGACAGCAAAATTTCTTTCTTATATGATTATCTCTAATATAAATTTTGAATCTAGAAAATTTGTGTAAGTCCTGGTTATTTAGTTTGGCTTACAAATGCGAATGAGACACACTGAGTGAATTTCGTAAGATCAATGCTTGCAATAAAGTCTAAAACCATGGGTTCTTTCCCAGTTTTTTTTTTTTTTTAAATATGTTAGGCTCCAAACTTGGTGCTACTGATGTGAGGGAGAGAAAGCATTCAGTTAATATTAAGGTGAACTTCTCATCTACCTTAGGAAGTAAAGTATTTTAATGGAATTTAATTTTTGTTAAAAATACATATCACATTTATTATACTGTTTCTATATTATAATTAAAGAAGATAGTTATAAAATAGCACTAAACGTATTGAATACTTTGCCATACAAACATGTAAGTTGTCAAATTGAAAAGCAACTACAATGACACATTTAAAATAGAGTGACTATTGAAAACAAATTGAAAGTCAAACAATTTTAATTACTTTAAAAGTAAATTTGCTTCTTTCGTGGAAGCTTGACAAGGCAAAAACCCTGATGCTGTTACTGGAGGAGTGCCGGTTAGTCCCATAAGTTAAAAACATACATTACAAGTTTAATATATTCTATACAGTATTATTATATAAAAGACAACAAGTGGTAGTGCTTTTTTGAAATATGAAACACCATTTGTTAAAATACGTTTGTACAAGCCAGTGTTGTCAGTTCCACATAAAATCATTTCCTAACATAAATGTACATTTCCCCCAAGGTAAATGTGCCCTTTCCCATTTCACAGAAAGAGGTAGACACTATTGAAAGAAGCTTCCATTTTTCCACCATTGTTATTCATTCACTGTTATTAATTTAAATGTTTACTGTTGTTAATCCTACATACTACATACTACTTTATACCTACATAATACTTTAAACATGACCCCTAAATTTCTACATAATACTTTAAACATGACCCTATGTTCATTGCACGTTTCATTACATTAATTTGACAATGTGCCTATGCTGCCTTTGACTTCATTTTCTAGATTTTTGAACTAGTTAATGAAATAATATTTTTATTAGTAATAAAATAATATTATATTATGACAGCTTTGTCTCTACTTCCCTTGGCACTTATTTTAACATCTACTTTAGAAGATTTAATCTGGCAAGCAGTAACTACAGCTTTCTATAAGGTTAGCTCTTGTCTAAATAGTAACTGCTTACATGCATGGCATATTCCTCATGAACTGATCACAAGCAATCTCATGACAAGTTATTTCCATCTAACTGAGGAGGAGGCACATCTACTTGCACATTCATATATATATATACACATAAATTATGAGTATTTCAGTTGTGTTTGGTATTGTGGTATAGGGTTAGTGATGTATTATTGAATTAAATAATCCCCTAACTGCAAAAGAAAGTATTCTCTCTTCTTATAAATTAGGAAATAATCACATGAGAGAAGAAAATAATCATTATCATTTATGCTACTGTGTACTGAGTATATGTGTTAATAGACGAGTGCATGGTGTGATTACTTGATGAAGTAAAGAAAGATATGGTGCATTCAATCAAGTAATAAACAGTTTCATGGATTCTGTATCTTTTTAAGTAACTCCTCAACTGGAAGCTGTGCTTTTTCTCTTAAAGATAGGAAGAGGAATACTCATCAGCTCCACACACTCGTTTCCTTTAAAACACAATTCAGAGTTCTCAGGTGGATAAAAATAAAACAGAAAAACTTGGAGAAATGCTGCTAGAAGTGAACATGTACCATATGTTCTACTTAGTGTGTCAAAACTGAAGGAGACGTCTTTCTTAAGTCATGGGAATTGAACAATATAGATATGGAGCTATAGTTGACTAAGACTTAGAACTTTTCAAAATAACAGTATTAAGTAATTGTAGAAATAGATACTATGAATACTCCTCCATTTGTATAATTGCTCTGATACAACAAAGTGATCAACATAGCACAAGCAACTGAAGAAATCAGTGAACCAGGCAGGAAATAGATTGAGGTGGCGCACTGCGTCTCAGCCACCCTGAGGCAGAGTTGATAGTTTTAGTACCTGGACTGTCTTTCTCTGCTTTTCCAGATAAAAAGATACTATGCATAGACTAAGGTATGACATCTTCTAGGAATTTCTTTTCACTTTTATTCCAGCCTCCCTCCTTTGTGGAGTGCATTGACACATATCGTAAAGTTCACCTTAGATGAAATATGTTAATACAGTCATTATTACATCATCTAAGGAGAGAGTATGAGCTGCAACATGCATACATTAATTTCAACTTTTTCACTAGTCCGTATACCAATACTAAAAAACATAATGCCTGCATGTTTTTTTCATTTTCCTCTTAACCAGAAGAAGAAAAAAAAACAGTTTGGAGAGATTTATCTTTGGAAAGAGTTCAAGGATAGTTTTTGCTCTCTGTCATGAAGAAAGAAGCATAACTGTAATTTTCTTAATTATGTGAGGTGTCACAAGTAAAAAGGTAGCAGCACTAGCTCAGTTCCCTGTGGGAACACTGGCACCAGTGAGAGTTTGCACAATCCTTGAATTAGCAAGCTTCTCAACAGGGGAGAGCAAAGACTTGTTATTCTATTTTGGATCTGAGAGACTGTCTCTAATCAAGGTAGAAAGTAAGTGGAAATAGTAGAGGAAAATACTAATCAGTGATTTAAAAGATATGGATGAAGAACACTCAGGAAAAAAAAGGATACCTTATGTTTGAGAGAAATGTGTGGAATTTAATTTGTAATATTAGCCTGAGATCATTAGGATAGAGGCATTAGATTTTCTTTAGTAATTGCACATACATCAGAGTCGACATTTTTTGTCCCACTTCCAGCTCTATGTCCTTATCTGCAGCCATGTGAAAGAATGAAGAATTCATTCTCCAACCGTTGTAAACATTTTCCTGCGAACAATATGCTGTCAGTTTTCTGCAAATGTTATGATTTTAGTGCAGGATTTCTTAACCTCAGCACTATCAATATTTTGATTGGATAATTATATGTTGTGGGGCTACCTTGTGAATTGTAGATTTTACACCACCCTTTGGCTACATAGCATTGTTGGCTATACGCACCCTGGATGGCAATAGCAACTTCCACCCCAAAATTTTGACCGCCAAAATTGTCTCCAGACATTGCGAAATGTCCTCTGGAGGCCAAAATGCCCTAGGTTGAGAGCCACTAATTTATCCTGGAATAGTAGCAAAGGGATCACCTGGATGCTTGACACAAATTGAGATTCTAGGGTTTCACTCTGATTCATTGCATCAGAATATGAATTTTAACAAGAACCCCAAGGAACTTAGATACACATTAAAATTTGAGAAGCATTGATCTATCATTTGCCAGCAGACCTTTAACTGTTCTTCTCTCACTCAATTTCCAGCATTTCTAGTCCACGTGACAGACTGCTGTCAGATTAATCCACCGGTATCACCTCAGAACCTTTATGATAACATTGAAACTATTTCCTCTACCTGGTTTGTTTTGTGAGGATTTTCATGATCAAGATCCTAAATACGTTTTTAATTCAACTCCATAAATATCTCATTCAAAAACTCTACATTCCAATTAAACTCTATTTCTATGCATTAGTGACTTGCGTAAGATTTCCTATTGAAATGGTATTTACAATCAAAGGCAATGCAACAAATGCTACTTCTTCCACAAAACTTTCCATTTGCTTCTTATTTAATCTCTTGTCCTTCCACCTCACATGTTTATTTTGTGAATGCATGTAGTAGAAAATAAAACAGAGTATTAAAGTCATACTCTATGGTTAGAGGGTTAAAATGTTATTTTGCCACTGGATGTGATCTTTGACAAGGTCAATAGCTGTCTTAAGTCTCAGTTGCCACATTTATAAGTTGAATTTACTATAACTACTTTCATCATAAATTGTTTTGACAATTAAATAAATTAATGCATGTAAGGATTGCTATCCAGAAAGCAAAGAAAAAAATAACAATTATTGTCATTATTAATGATAATGATAAAAACAATAAAGTAATTCATAAACTTAAAAAATTAAACAATCCAGAAGTAAAAAGTAATATATTTCACATCATCCCATCATTTTATTTAAAACCAGAAAGCACTATAAAATATTAATACTAACTACCATTTACATATGAATTTAAAAGTGCCAAATTCATTTTTGTATCTTCATGTATTCTTTTCTACTGGTATTTCTGAAAAAGAGTAAGCAGTTAATAAATATTTGGTACTGTACAAATTAAGGATAAGCCTTCATTTTACTACCACATCATTACAGCCTAAAAGTCAGAATGTATGTCTGATTGCTTTCTGTATCCCCACAGTGACAAGAAAACAGTGCCTGAACATAGCAGAAGCTCAAAAAGTATCTGTTGAATATAAGCATAATTGACTAATCAGTTAGCTGTGGAGTGATATATGAGTTAATGGGTGCTCAAAACCCAAAACGAAATGCTATCCTGGAAAAATCAGTCTATTTATGTTTATTTTTCACTCTATACTTTTTCCAATGATGAGAAAGACATGTTTCCTACAACTAGGTAGTTTATGTTACAAACTTGACAAAATATTTTTCTTTAGCCATCTGCTTTTCCATTTACCACAAATGGAAACTTAATATTTCAGCATAAACAGTCATCTTAAAAAGAACTGTTTGCATCCCCAAATGTTGTTCTCCTGTTATAGATCCCAAGTAAATCACCTTCCTGTCAAAGAGGCACACATTATAGATAATATGTCCTAATTATTTTCATCACCAAGAATCATTTGCTATTTGCCAGTTGATAGGATACTATTTAACTTTTCTCAGTTGGAAGTGTCAGTCAGCACTTGCTCTAACATTATGAGAGTGCATAATGACTTTCTATTAAAGACAGATAATTTTGAGGTCTGCTTCAAAGTGCATCATTATTTTCATTTCTTAAAAGCTAACTACATTGCTGTTTTCAAGAATTGTTGATGGAACCTGCTTTTTAGATACAAAAACTACCCACAATTATTCTACTTATCTCAGAAAATAAGCTATATTCTTTAGCTGTGTTTAGTATCTGAATTCACTCATTATATTATTTCCAGGCATTATATAAATTATACTCACTGAGCTAAAGAGTTTCACCATAATCAGAACAGGCAGATGGTTTCTAAAGGGAAATACATGCAAGTTCTTGGTTTCATCTCTAAACTAACAACTATTTTCTCTTCAGGAAATAATACCAGGAATCAGTTGTTTAATAAGAAGATGAAACAGCAGAATTATCTTCCTCTTTTTCCCAGGTCAACTCCTAACCAAATTCTGTCAATAATAATAATCTTTATTAGTAACTTTTCCTTAAACCCTGCATATATCTGCCTATTTTTGCTGCTCAATCTCTCTGCTTTGACATATTCTCTTCCTTTAGTTTTCAGGACAGCACCTGCCCCTGGGTTTTTCTTACATCACTGGCTGTTATTGCTATTTCTCTTTACTTTGTTCCCCCTAAGCACCTTACCCTCGTATCACCTTGGATCTTGGTTCTTAGATGATGTATCTTTTCTGTCAAACGACAAATATACACACAGAAAAAGGTGATTCAAGTGTGTGTATCAAGCTCAAATTTCTGTCCTGAACTCCAAGTACTTAAATATAATTGCCTGCTCTACATTCTTACTAAAGTTTCTAATAGATGTCTCAAAATAAGGATGGTAAAACTGAGCTTCTGACTTTTCTAACTAAACTCTTTAATTTCACAGTCTTTTCAATCTAAGTTGGTAGTAAGTCAATTCTACCACATGCCAAAACCAAACTTGTAGGAATTATTGTTCACCCTTCTCTTCTTTTTCTTTCATATCCCAAATCTAATCCATTAATCTTATGCCTCTACCTTCAAGACATATCTTCCTATTCTACTCTGGCATGCTCTCACTAGTATTTCAGCTAGCAACCTGGTCCAAGCCATCATCATGCTTATCACTGCTGGTATTATAATAGCTTCTTTATAGGTCTTATTTTCCAGCCTTCTTTCACTTCCATCAATTCCGAATAGGGCAGCTAGGATAATCCATAATGATCTCTAGTTCCATCCATATTGTTGCAAATGTCTGGATCTCGTTCTTTTTTTTGGCTGAATAGTATTCCTTTGTGTATATATCCCACATTTCCCTTATCCATTCATCTACTGATGGAAACCCAGGTTGCTTCCACATCTTAGTCAACAGTACTGCAACCTAGGAGTGTAGATTATCTCTTCAGTATACTGATTTTCATTCTTTAGGGTATATATTCATCAGTGGGATTGCTGGCTCATATGTAGCTCAAATTTTAGTTTTTGAGGAACCTCCAAACTGTTCTCTATAGTAGTTTTACTAATGTACATTCTCTACAGTGGTTTTGCTAATGTAATTTTACTAATGTACAGTGTACAGGGTTCCCTTTTCTTCACAACATCATCAGCATTTATTATTGCCTATTTTTGGCTACTAGCCACTTTAACTGGGGTGAGATGGTAACTCATTGTAGTTTTGATTTGCATTTATCTGATAGTTAGTGATGTTGAGTACCCTTTCATATGCCTGTTTGCCATGTGTTTGTCTTCTTTTGAGAAATATCTGTTTAAATCTTTTGTCCATCTTCTAATCAAATTAAATTTTTTCTGTAGAGTTGTTTGAGCTCCTTATATATTTTGCTTATTAATTCCTTGTCAGATGGGTAGTTTGCAAATATTTTCTCCTATTCTGTCGGTTGTATCTTCACTTTGTTGCTTGTATCATTTGCTGTGAACAAACATTTTAACTTGATGTGATCCCATTTGTCCATATTTGCTTTGGTTGCCTGTGCTTGGTGGATATTGCACAAGAAGTCTTTATCTAGACCAATGTCCTGGAGATTTCTCCCTAATGTTTTCTTTAGTAGTTTCATAGTTTGATGTCTCAGATTTAGGTCTTGAATTCATTTTTATTTGATTTTGTGTATGGTGAGAGATAAGGTCTAGTTTTATTCTTCAGGATATGGATATCCAGGTTTCCTAGTAACATTTATTGAAGAGGCTGTTTTCTCCAGTGAATCTTCTTGGCACCTTTGTCAAAGTGAATTCAACGTAGGTGTGTGGATTTGCTTCTGGGTTCTCTATTCTGTTCTATTGGTCTACATGTCTGTTTTAATGCCAGTATCACACTGTTTTGGTTACTATAGCTCTGTAGTATAATTTGAAGTCACGTAATGTAATTCCTTCAGTTTTGTTCTTTTTGTTTAAGATAGCTTTGGCTAATTGGGGTCTGTTGTGGTTCCATATAAATTTTAGTGCTGTTTCTTCTATTTCTGTGAAGAATATCATCAGTATTTTGATAGAGATTGCATTGAATCCATGGAAGGCTTTAGCTAGTAGTTTTCATTATGGAGATTTTTCACTTCTTTGGTTAATACCTACGTACTTAATTTTATGTGTGGCTATAGTAAATAGGATTTTAAAAATTTCTTTTTCACATTGTTTACTATTGACATATAGAAATGCTAATAACTTTTATATATTGATTTTTGTATTCTGCAAATTTACCAAATTGGTTTATCAGTTCTAATAGTTTTCTGGTGGATTCTTTAGGTTTTTCTAAATATATGATTATACCATCAACAAATAAGAATAATTTGACATATTCCTTTCCAATTTGGATGCCTTTTATACCTTTCTTCTGTCTGATTGCTCTAGCTAGAATTTCCAGCACAATGTTGAATAATAGTGGTGACAGTGAGCATCCTTGTCATGTTCCTGATCTTAGAGGAAAGACTTTCAGTTTTTCCCCATTTGGGATGATACTAATTATGTGTATGTCATATATGGGTTATATTATATTGAGGTATATTCTCTCTATTCCCAGTTTTGAATGACTTTTTTTTAATGATGAAGGAACGTTGAATTTTATCAAATGCTTTTTCAGTATCAATTGAAGTAATCATGTGGTTTTTATCCTTTATACTGTTGATAATCACGTTGATTAATTTGTGTATGTTGAAGGATCCTTGCATCCCCAGGATAAATCTTACTTTCTCATAATAAATGAACTTTCTAATTTATTGTTGAACTCAGTTTGCTAGTGTGTTGTTGAGGATTTTTGCATCAATATTCGTCAGAGCTATTGGCCTGTAGTTTCTTTTTTTCTTTTCTTTCAAATGAGTTTTTGTTTGGTTTTGTTATCAAGGTAATACCTTATAGAATGAGTTTGGAAATATTTCCTCATTCTGCATTTTTCATAATAGTTTGAGTAGAATTGGTATTACTTCTTCTTTAAATGTTTGGTAAAATTCAGCAGTGAAGCCATCAGGATATGAGTTTTTTTTTTACCAGGAAATTTTTTATGTTTTCATTGCCTGTTATTAGTCTGTTCAGGTTTTGGATTTCTTGTTGATTTAATCTTGATAGATTGTACATATCTACAAATTTGTCAATTTCTTTTAGATTTTCCAATTTGTTGGCAAATAGTTATTTACAGTAGCCACAAATGATCTTTTGAATTTCTGCAGTATATGTGTAAAGTCTCCTTTTCCTTTTCTGATTTTATTTAATTGGATCTTACTTTTTTTTCTTAGTCTGCCTAAAGGTTTGTCAATTTTGTTTAACTTTTTAAAAAAACAAGTTTTATTGATTTTTTTGTACTTTTTTAATTTTAATTTTTTTTTATTTTCACTCTGATCTTTATTGTTTCTTTTCTTCTTCTAATTTTAGGTTTGATTTGCCCTTACTTTTTCAGTTTTTGAAGATTCATTGTTAGGTTGTTTATTGGAGATTTTTTTCTCTTTTTTGATGTAGGTACTTATAGCTATAAACTTCCTTCTACGTATTGCTTTTGCTGTATTTCATAGATTTTTGTATGTTGTGTATCCATAATCATTTGTTTCAATACATTTTCCAATTTTCTTCTTAATTTCTTTATTGACCCACTGGTCATTCAGAAGCATATTGTTTAATTTCCATATATTTGTATAGTTTCCAAAATTCCTATGTTATTAATTTCTAGCTCTTTTCATTGTGGTCAGAGAAAATACTTTATACCGTTTCAGTTTCTTTGGAATGTTTTAAGACTTGTTTTGTGACCTAATATATGGTCTACCCTTGAGAATGATCTATGTGCTAAGGGAAACAATGTATATTTTACAGCTCTTGGATGAAATGTTCTGTAAATATCTGTTAGATCCATCTGGTTTATAGCGCTGTTTAAGTTCAATGTTTTTGTTATTGATGATTTTCTGTCTGGATGATCTGTCCAATGCTGACAGCAGAGAATGTTGAACTCTCCAGCTATTCTTGTATCAGTACCTATCTCTCTCTTTAGCTTTAATCATATTTCTTTTATATACCTGAGTTCTCCAGTATTGCATGTACATGCATTTAACATTGCTATATCTTCTTGTTGAATTGACCTCTTTATCATTATATAGTGACCTTGACTCTACAGTTTTGCCTTTAAATGTACTTTGTCTGATTTAAGTATAGCAACTCTTGCTCCTTTGCTTTCTAGTTGTATGGAATATCTCTTTCCATCCCTTTAATTTCAGTCTATGTGTGTCTTTATAGGTGAAGTGTGTTTCTTGTTGGCAACAGATTAATGGGTCTTTAAAAAAAAATCATCCAGTCTATGTCTTTTGATTCAAGAGTTTAGTTCATTTACATTTCATTTTATAATTGATAAGTAAGGATTTACTCCTGCCATTTTGTTACTTGTTTTCTGGTTGTTTTGTGGTCTTCTCTCTTTCTTTCTTTTCATCCTGTATTCCTATAGTCAAGGTAATTTTCTCTGTTATATGATTTAAATTGTTGCTTTTTGTTTTTTTGTGTATCCATTGTGTATTTTTAGGTTAAAAGTTACCATGATGCTTGAAAATATTATTATGTAACCCATTATTTTGACCTGACATCAACTTAACACTGCATAACACAGACAAGCAAAACAAAACTAACAAAAGCTCTATGCTTAACTTTGTCCCCGTTTTGTTTAAACTTTTTGTTGTTTCTATTTATGTCTTACTGTATCAACTTTGTCTTGATAAATTATCATAATTATTACTTTTTATTGGCTCATCTTTCAGTCTTTTACTTAGGATAACAGCAGTTTATATACCATAGTTACAGTGTTATAATAGTCTGTGTTTTTCTATGTATTTAATGCTACCATTAAATTTTATACCTTCAGATGATTATTTATTGCTCATTAATGTTCTTTTAACTCTGATTGAAGTAATCCCTTTAGCATTTCTGGTAGGACATGCAAATAGTGATGAAATCCATCAGCTTTTGTTTGTCTAGGAAAGTCTTTATTTCTCTTTCATGTTCAGAGAATATTTTCCATGGATATACTATTCTAGGGTAAAATGTTTTCCTTCAGCACTCTAAATATGTCATTGATGCATGCTAAAATGTAAGAACTATTGTACTGTATCTTTTATTCATTTATTTTATTATATTATAGCATATTTTATCACATATGTGAATATGTGATTTATTAATAGAATATATATACATATATGTACATATATAAAATGTTTTCTTCCTCAAAAATGTAAATATCATAAAAGAGGGATTTATTTTAAAACTACTTTGTTTACTGATGCTCCCAAAGCATCTTGAACAGTGGCTGGCCTGTTTTGTGTATTCTACAAATCTTAAAATGAATAATTGATTGTAGGATTTTACATCTTCATGTCCTGCTCCTGTTACTCTTTCTGTCTGTAATGCACTTACCTGATTAATTCAACTGTGTTTTTATACCTAACTTAGATAATATCTTTGTTCCTCCTGAAACCCCACTCTTCCTTTTTGCAGCTTAATCTTAGTAGGGACTTCACTCTTTGCCTATGGAAGATTTTATGTCATTATATATAATAGATAGCACAACACATATATTGAACTTATCTACTTGAATCTATCTTTTTCTAACACAAAATTAATTTTGGGGAGAGGCAAGTTTCTTTTTACCCATACCTATACCTTCCCACGATACCCAATATACAGTATGTCTTCAATCAGTATTTCTGAACTTGCTGAATTGAATTTAAAAGACTTTCATCAAGGCAGTATGGTAATTGAAGTCTACTCAAATTAGCTTAAGGGAAACATCTTGACTGTTGTCAGGACACAAAGTGTTCAAAACACTAAAGAGCAGGAAGCCAGGCTTCAGGAAGTTTCAGGGTCAAGACCCAGAATGCCTTTCTGAAACAAAGCAGCTTCTTTCCCAGGACTGATGAATCTGGGCTTGTATGCTCTTCACAGACAAGAGTTTGGTCTTTTCTATCTCAGTGGTGACATATGGGAAACCAAACATATGAGTTCCCATTTCAAGTGTACCACAGTGAAGACTGACTGGCATTCCTGTATCTCCTTTTCAGTTTTCCAAATGAGAGAATCTGATTCATCTGCTTCAACTGGGGACTCATCCCTGATAAAATGAACTATATGCCTAAATTTGACTCTATGAGAATGGAGAATGGACGTGGGACAGGCAGGACACCAAACACATCCTTTGTCTCTACACACACATACACACACACACACACACACACACACACACGTAATTAAGTACATATCTATATCCATATGTATCATTGAATAAGATTATATTTGATATAAGATTCTACACAAGTGCTATTATTAGATTCACTATATAATCACTTCAACACATGCAAGAGAGTTTTCGTAATTTTAACATACATGTAAGTATTTTTTCAATATATGTTAAAGTTTTAAATATTTACAAAAATTGTGTATAGTGGAACATGCACTTCTTGAGATTTTCTAGTAACCAACCAAGTCTAATTTCAATATATGTCTCCAATATAACTAAAAAATTAGATTGTTTCTTTTTTCTCCATGTCTAATAAAGGATATTTTAGGAAAGCTCATTCCAACAATACTCTCATTCAGGGAACAAACACTTGTTGATTGTTGATTACCTCTGTTGTGTCAAGTAAGGGGCAGAGTATCTACCCTCAAATTACTTGCATGTTGTGTACAGGGAATAAAATAAAGAGAACATAACTATATAACATGAGTTTGTTAAGACTCTATGTATTGAAAAGCAGTAGAAGATAGAATATTGGCCATAAAATTCTGCTGTTTTCAGGGTAAGAGAAAATGTCTCACACCATCTGCCTATTTTGTCATCATTCTTATGTAGGAAAAATAAATTCCTAATCCCAGCATGTTCCGTAGGTAGGAAGATAGAACGAGTGGCTACAGAGAATCTCCCTGGAGCACTTTGCATCAAAATGCTGTTTGCAGCTCACCTTCCTGATGTTGGTGGTAACACTGACCATGATGACTCTTGTTACAATGAGTGCCTCCTCTAGACAATGAGGGCTCTTCTAAGTTCTTCTAATACTAGCAACTACCAGATAATCAGGTAATAAGAAAGCAGGTCAGTAATTTTTTTTTAAACCTCTCTTCTTGCACTTATGCACTTTTCCCTTTTAGGCAGAATAAAGTTAGAGATCAGGAGCAGATTTAGGAAGATGCTTTATTTTCTGGGTGTCGACGGCAATATGCTCGCAGCTTTCTTGGCACAAAGATTAGGATCATGTAAAATAGTTCCAAATGTATCTATGATACTGTATTACTTTCCAGATCCACTGCCTTACTAAAATAATAAATACATTTGGAAGATTAAATATTTGCTAACCTTCCAGTTGGTTAGTCTGAACCTCCATGATGTAATCTAAATTAACAGTATTAAACATGCACTTCTGGAACAGACCGTGTTTCTTGATTATTTTCATGTCCTAGATTATCTAGATTTACTTGTCTTTAAGTTCTCTGAGACCAGGGGCTAAAGCCTAGCCCAGTGACTGGCATGCAATAGGTCCTCTGTGAATGCCATTTGAATGAAATCGAATATCGTGTTATTGATTTGCACTTACAGAATTGGTTGCCTAAAAGATACCTTCTCAACGTGATAAACAAGAAGAGGAGAATAGAATATTGTGGTTCTCCTAAAATCAGCTTAAAGCAGACATTTTTCTGCTTTTGTTTTTCCAAGAAGAGAATAAAATAAAATAATGATAGACTGTTCATTTACCTGTCAGTTCTTCTGACACTTTTCTGAGATCATTTAGGTCTAATGCAGTTCTTCTATTTTCTTTATAGATGCCGATGCTTTTAATAGAAATTAAAAAAAAAGACTCTCTTGAAGTCTATTTGTAGTTTTCTGCTTTCTCTCAGGCTCTTTGCTGTTTTTTAAGGAACACAGCACTTAAAAAGTGCATTGTGTCCACATTCACATTTCTCCCCCCACCTGCCTTGTCAAAGGAAAGAAAAAAAAAAAGACAAGTGTGGGTCTGATATATTTAGTTCTTATTTCTCCCTTTTACATGCCTTTTCACAGCCTCTCTGATGTAGTCACTCGTCCATCTCACACATACTAGGACTCTGAAAATTGTTCTCACTCTAGCAAAACCCCTGATGAAACATGCTTCACAGCCTGATGAACTCTCTTTGTGGCTGTGAATATACCTTGTTCACTCAATAATTTTCCAGCAGGAAACAGTGAAGTATGTGACCCAGGAGGATGCTGGCCTATTGCTGCTCCACATAAACAGCTTTTCTTCATGTACCAACATGATGACTAACACATTCACCCTTGGTGTAACATGCTTTGGATGACAGTCAGATGGTCTGTGTGGGTAATAAGGCTTCTGAACATTTACAAATACAGTTTTCATTCTGAACCTAATATTAAACTCTTCTTATAAAAGAGTAAAATTAAGAAACAGTACTATATATCTACTCTAGGCTAAAAGTATGATCTTGAAATTCTTGAATTGCAAATATGTCTGAGCCTTCTTGACATACATGTGGTCTTATATTTTCTTTCTTCTCTCTACCAATATTATTACTTAGTTTTCATTATTTATTCCTACCTGCCACTTTATTGTTGTGTATAGTTTCACCTTCAGTAAGTTCTCTAGCTATGCTGTCTCCAAAATGTCTCTTTTCACACTGAACCTCACAACCCATACCACTAATTATTTCTCCACCTTTCCTTTGCTACCATTTCCTTCATATCAGAATTCCGAAAGCTTTGCATGGGGTACGTTATGTTTAACTTATTGGGCTAAGTACTCTGCTAGGCATAAATGAGGGAATTTAAAAGATAAACACCACTTTTAAAGCTATATTAAGTAGGAGGAAACTAATAGTCTGTTAGTTTTTCTACTTATGTAGGAGTACATGAACCTTTCTTAGTATAACAAGGTGTGAGATTTTATTACTTAGAATTTTTCATATAGTATTACAGCTCAAGGAAACATAAACACAAATATAAATCTGTTGGTCTAAGTGATTGAAAAATTAAGGATGGTTTAGCTTCAAGCATTGTTGGACCCAGGGCTCAAGTGATATCTTTAGAAATCTTTTTGTTTTAATCATTTTCCACAGGCTCTCTTCTAATGAAGGGAATGATGGTAGGCCATGATCTTCCACCGTTACAACAGAATCTTAAGGCTTAGTCAGAAACCCCATGGTGGGACATTTCTGGGACTAGTGTGTGTAACATACCTATCCATGAACTAATCTCTATGCCAGGATGATGGAGTTGTGTGATCAGTCAAGCCTGGGTTATGTGCTCATAAGTTACACTTCCAGTGTTTTTAAGGAAAGAGAGGTGTGTGACCAGATAAAAAAATAAAGGCATCCTAAACAGGCAACAGCAAAAGGTGTCCACAGCTGATATTTGATACTATGCCTATTTTCAAGGTGAGGAAACCAAGACTCAAATTTGTATAACTAAACTAAGATTACACTGGCGTCAGATATCCTAGTAAGCAGCAAGATGAAAGAGGAGAGGCCTCAAAAGTAACTGAAATTTGAATAGGTACTTTCTCATACACATGTATTTTTGATAGCCCAAAATCTGGTAACATTTATATTTTAGTGACTTGATAAGTTTCCTCATTGCTTTTCCCAGACATTCAGCCCTGCTTATTTTACATTATGCTGTCGATGGAGAATAGTGAAGAATTACACCTGTGTCTAACAAACACTTCGTGGGGGGAAGGAATCATTAAGGACGCCTAGTGTATGCAAATAATTAATTATGTTAATTTAGATCTTATGTTAATGTATTTATTTCTTTTAAAAATATAATTAAATCCATATTTCCAGAACATAAAATCCTGTGATTAAAAAAATGGGGTAATGTTAACAGTGATAAGCTGTCTTTTTACAGTTCTTTTTTCCCATATACTTCCCCATACTAATTCATGTTTTTACATATTAAATTCTAATTATCTGAAGGAAGTAATGTTCCTATTTTCAGGTACTTACCATCAACACTAGGGTGAGCTCCTCTCTTTCCCTCCTGTCCTGAACCGTTTGGCTTGTACATGCATTTGATTTCACTGCTTATGAATATTTGTGAAAGCACCTGCACTGGTTCCTCACCTGTTGTTTATCCTATCACAGAAGACATAAGAGAGTCTGTCTCCCCAAACTCCAGACAGAGCACCTCACTCTTCCCATGCGTTCTGTCTTATACATGCCCTGAGATTTATTCCCATCATCTATGTCTTTTTGCTACCAATATGAAGGGTATCAAGTTGTGTGAATGTTAGCAGTCCCTTCGATAAAATCCCCTCTTACAAAATCAACGAAATCATTTCCAAGTTTGCTGCCACCCTGATGGTGCTGGTGTTAGAATTTCATCTGGATAGCTCTCAAAGTAATAATAACTCGATTGCAGATAATTTATTTTCCCAACTTTTGAAATAATCTCTGTGTTAGATCTCAAATTCCCAAGGTAATATCTTTGTATAAAATATGCCATATAATGTTACCCATAACAGTCACCATCCCTAATCCCATTTATTTCCCAGTGACTTCTTGTCCTTGGAGACTGAACCAGATATATTCTAAATTGTCAATCATTTATCTTTCCCTCTAATATGAGTTATCTTCTCCAATCCATCCTTCTGCGTTGGCAGTCATTCAGTCCTGAATACCACAGAGAGCATACCATATGCCAGAGCCATGTCAGGTACTACCAGTACCACATTGTTTCTTCTGCATTCAACTTGTAGGTGGGACTGGAACAACATGATGGATTTTACCCAGTTTCAGAATTTTGTGCACATAATATCCATTCATTCTCAGAATAACAATGTAAGGATATTCTTTAAACAACTCTCCAATTGCTTAAGGCTTTGTGTATGCTTTAGCTTATATATATTGCTTCAGCCTTCAAAAACAAGGAAAAGTAAAATACTGTTTATGTTATTACTATATTTAGTGTGTACTTGATAGGCAACAAAATTTTAAATGTTTACATGATGTTTCCTGAGGCTGAGATTCAGAAGTTTTTTATTCTTTGCCTCTTTCTTCCTTTCCAGTTGCAAACAAAAAATATATGATTGATTCTTTGTCACAAATAAAAGAATTATTTATTTTTATCCCAAAATATTATATGCTTTCATATAAGACTAGTCTTGCTAAATGAATAACATAGTCTAATGATAATGTTTTGAGTATATATATATATATATATATATATATATATATATGTATATCATATGTGTATCTAGTATCCAAATTCATTGTATCTAAGGAAGTATAGAAAACTAAAGGTTTAGGAAAGGGAACTCAGAAATTAATAGAAGGCACTTACCACAGGTCATTTTAGGTTACTTTATAAACTATTTAAAGGCTGAGAATACTTAGTAGCTATCAAAATCTACATACTACTACATATACCAATTCATAATGTATGTTTTTGATGTATTAATAGAATGCAATTTTATGATGACTTCCAACATATATTTCAAATAGATCTTTGAAAAAAAGGAATATGGCAACTTGACAATATTCTACGGAAGCAATCACCTGGTGAAATATCATAATGCTATGTCATTGATGCCACAGTGATAAAGATACATTTTTATGAGTAAAGTGATTGGTTTTGCCAATAAGCCTTGAGATATCTACATTACATACTTTCCCTTATAACCACCTGCTCATAGTTTTAGACAGTAGAACATTTTTTAATCTTCACTGGCAATAGGAGAGAAGAGAGTTAGAAGCCTCTCCTGCAGCGTTAAGAGATCATATAATTCTATGAGCATATCATCATCAAAATCAGCATGAAATTGAAGAGCTGGAAAGAATCATCAACTATTATTTATGAAGACAGCTTAGTGGAGCAGTGCTATTTCTCAGCTGCTGCCCTGGAAATCTAGACAAGAATGTCAACCCTAACTGAAAATATAGATGATAGAGAAACTTTCCCATAATAGTTAAGATGGTTAATTTTATGTGTCAACTTGACTAAACTATAATATCCAGTTTTTGATCAAACATCTATGTAGGTGTTGCTGTGAAGGTATTTTTTGATGCTATTAACACTTAAATCCTTAAACTGTATAGATTATCTTCCATAATTTGAATAGAACCCTTCAAATCAGTTGAAGATCTTAAGAGCAAAGACAAAGGCCCCTTGAGGGAGTAAAAATTCTGTCTCTCAACTGCCTTCAGACTGGACAGTGCAACATCAACTCTTTTCTGGGACTCCAGCCTGCTGGCCTGCCCTGAAAATTTTAGACTAGCCTGTCACCATAATTGTGTGAGGAAATCCCTTCAAATTAATCTCTCTCTCTTTCTTTGTATTTATATATATAAACACACATGGCCGGGCGCGGTGGCTCACGCCTGTAATCCCAGCACTTTGAGAGGCCGAGGCGGGTGGATCACGAGGTCAAGAGATAGGGACCATCCTGGTCAACATGGTGAAACCCCGTCTCTATAAAATAAAAAAAATGAGCTGGGCATGGTGGCGCATGCCTGTAATCCCATCTACTCAGGAGGCTGAGGCAGGAGAATTGCCTGAACCCAGGAAGCCGAGGTTGCGGTGAGCCGAGATCGTGCCATTGCACTCCAGCCTGGGTAACAAGAGAGAAACTCTGTCTCAAAAACAAACAAACAAAAAAACAAAAAAACCACATACATATAATGTATATATAATATATAGCATAGTATGTAATCAATATAAGTAATGTAAATATAAACGGATAATTTATTTTATACATGTGTATATATGATATATACATATACATCCTATTTGTTTTCTAAAGAACCCTGATACTAATACAATAGTTCTTAGTTTTGAACTATCTGTTGAACAAATAACAAAATTTATGGATTTGCTATGTTTATTTTTTAATACCCAAGAATACTGGATTTATACCTTCCAAATATATTTTGGTATATTTGTATAGTAAAATATACATAATTGTAGTTTCTTATAAAAGCAATAATATTGCGCACCATTCAATTGCTTCTTTAGAAAACGTGTGTTTTCCTTTTCACCTAAGTGTGGTAGATCCACCCTATGATGAACCCTAGGAATTCATGCTTTTGTATAATCCCTTTTCCTTGAGTGTAACTATGATGGACCCTAGGAATTCATGCTTTTGTATAATCCCTTTTCCTTGAGTGTAACTATGATGTATGGCTTATAACCAGTAAATAGAATATGGCTAACTTGAAAGGATGCCATTCCATTGATGATTATGTTATATGGTAGAAGTGATGTGACAGTCACAACCATGATTATATGTCCTTACATATGACTTTGTCTTAGCAGACAATAGGCAGAAATTCTCATACTTGTCTCAAAGAAGTAAGCAACCATGTTGTGAGAGGGCTTGTGAGATGGCCACATGGCATGAAACTGAGAGTAGCCTCTTGAAACTAAGAGCAAAACCGAAACAATAAAAGCTAGCAGGAGAATGAGACCTTAGTCCTACAACCACAGAGAACCAAATCCTGCCGCCAACAACAACAACAACATGAGCTTGAAGAGGACCCCAAGCTCTGGGAAAGAATGAATCCTAACAACACGTATAATTTTCTCCTCTTCAAACTTTTAGCATAGAAGCTAATTAAACAGGACCTAGACTCCTGAGTCACAGAACTAGAAGATAATAAATGCATGTTGTAAAACCTCTAGATGCATACTAATTTGTTATGAAGCAATAGAAAACTAATATTGTAGATAATCAATCTGTTATATAACAACAATGTAACATAATATATTTATACACCAATAAAATAATTCTTGATGAATGATGGATAAAACAAGCACACTTTAAAAAAGACATATTTTACAATTTCTCCACTCACACAAGTATAAAAATATGTTTAATTCATTTTTCTTAATTTTAATGTAATTTAATTCAATGAAGTTTATTAAACACCTACTATGTATTAAAACTACATTAGATACAAGAGATGTGGTTTTAACCAACTGAATCACTGTTCTCTGGATCTTATAGGGGATAAAACATATTAAATAAATGTGATCCCTATATCCTAATCAAGCCAAATAGCTTCAAATGTGGTATTTACCTTTTTCTCAGAAATTGTCACTTAATTCTGTAAACTAAAATCCTCAAGTCTTAAACTTACCCAAGAAATAAGAAATGAGTATTAAGATCTATTTTGTGGGATATTTCTTTCACATTTCCTAATTCAGTATTACATGCAAAGATACTTGAAAGATTCAATTAAGAGATTCAATTTAAAGTAGACCTTAAAATATTTAGAATTTGAAATTTTATTTGATCATGTCTTTACAACTTTTTTTATGGTTGAGTTCTTTCTATCTTATTTCTGAAGGGGAGGAGGCTACAGGCAATAAGCAGCATCTTCTCCCATGTTCAAAATATAAACCATTCAAGAAATAAGGCAAAGAAGTTGCTGTGGAATTAATACGCATGAATTTCAGCACTGACAAAGAACAGGTTAAACAGTTTCACCTCTTTTTGCAGGCAATTACCTTGAATGCATAATTAAGCAAACTTTACCAATCCAATTGCAAGCAATACTGGACCATGACAGGGTTTCTCACCTGCAAGACCAATCCCTGTGAGATTATAATACAGAGGAGGAGATGGAAGTACATACTCATGTGGAAATGTATTCAGAAGTTGGACTTCATTTTTGATGATGGCTAACAGCTTTTAAGTTCCCCTCATTCCTCTTCTATTCTTGTTCCAAATCTAAGAAAACCTATGACAAAGCCCAGATGCTTTATCCTTTGGCACTGGTAAGACCATGCCTGCCCTGGCTTGTGTGTGTACACAGAAAGTCTCACCCAAGCCCACCCCTGAATACAACAGAAACCAAAACCACTTACCTAGCCTGGCTCCTCAGCCAATTTAAGGAATTACTTAGAAGGTTCCCTGATCTCCACAGAAAGCCTCATCATGTCAGTAACAAGTTTTTTCCATATGCTCTTGGTGTATGTGTGTGTGTGATTTAATAAATCTCAACATTCAAACCAGATTTTATATAAGGGTCCATCCCATCTCTTTGGCTGCCACAACAGTTGACATTCCCTCAAAAGAAAAAGAAAAGATAGAGAGGTGAGGTTTATGTATATAAGCCAAGTTTTTTATTTTAACTCACAGATCACACGTCATGGTTCTTTCTAATTCACATGTATTGTTAATTTTTTCTCTCTAGGCAGTGGCAGCACTGAGCGAATTGGTAAAGAAAAATAAAAACTTTGAAGACTGGATGGAAAACTTTATGGAATAACATTTAAGGAATAGGGAAGAAGCATTTCTTCTATCCCCAAAGGTTAATTTCTCTTTCTGTGATGGTTAATATTGTGTGTCAACTAGATCTGATTGATGGATTCAAAGTATTGTTCCTGGGTGTGTCTGTGAGGGTGTTGCCAAAGAAGATTAACATTTGAGTCAGTGGACTGGGAAAGGCAGATCCACAGTCAATATGGGTGGGTACCATCTAATCAGCTGCCAGAATGGCTAGAATAAAGCAGGCAGGAGAAGGTGGAAGAGTAGACCTGCTGAGTCTTCTAGCTGTCATCTTTCTCCCATGCTGGATGCTTCCTTCCCTTGAATATTGGATTCCAAGTTCTTCAGCTTTTGAATTTCTGGACTTAAACCAGTGATTTGCCAGAAGCTCTTGGGCCTTTGGCCACGGACTGAAGGCTGCACTGTTGGCTTTCCTACTTTTGAGGTTTGGGGACTGGGACTGGCTTCCTTGCTCCTCAGCTTGCAAACAGCCTATTCTGGGAATGTGCCCTGTGAGTGTGAGTCAATACTCCTTAATAAACTCCCCTTTATATATACATATATCTCCTATTAGTTCTTTCCCTCAAGAAAACCCTGACTAATACACTTGTTCTTCCTATTTCAATGCTATTTTATGCCCCTGTCGTCCAGCCACACATGTACAACTTCTCTTGGAATCTGAGATTTCCATTCTCATATCCCTAGTTTTCCACATACTTGACTATTCCTACCTCTTCTCAATAAATCTTTCTGTATGAATCTTTATATATCTAAGAATTTAGCCAGGAAACTACATAATTCATCCATTTAAATAAAAGTATTTTTGCTTTAGAATGATCAGAATGCTATTTATCCTGTATTTATGTATTTTGGCCTTATTCTTGAAGATCATCTCACATCCAAGCAGGAGACTCCTATGGTAAGGAATTTATGCACTCTGCTTAATCAGTGGGAAGACCTTTCACTTTTTCTCTGGATCAAAACTTACCAAAAGGGATTGTTCTGACCAGGAAAATATATTTTCTAAGCTCTGGGGTATATTCGAAGAGATAAATCAAAAACAACTGGTTTCTAAAGTTACTCTTGAAATGAGTAACATAGCTATTTGTTAGCAGTTTAGCAGAGCAAGAAATAAGATACCGAATAAAGTGTGAAAAATAGTTTTCAAGCTCTCATATCCAGATTTCTGTTAAATATACCCAAAGGAAGTTTACATGAAATTTTAATGTATTTTAAGTAGCATTTTTTAGACTATTAGGCTTGGTAAAACTTAAATATAACACTTTAATGTATTTATATATATCCTTTACAGGCAAATACATGAAACTTCTTTAAATGTTGTTATTTTTTTGTGATAAGAATGTGCTCTAGTTCAGAAAAATAGTATGATAAGTTCTTTGTTTGGTTTTGAGCCACACATATTGATTCTGAAATAAGCAAAATTAGTCATTTATTTCTGTTTTGCAAGAAATATATTGTGCTGCTCCATAAAACATAAACTCTCATATGGTTATTTCAATTTTTCTTCTAAAAAATGTGTGATGCTTTTATATTTTCCTTATTTTTCCATGGCTGTATTTCTAGAAAAAAGAATTACTTCAGCTATTTCTCAAATAGATGATTAATTATTGTCTTGGCAGATGATGCTTACCTAGCAGCTATCATATTTAAGGCCCAGCACCATTGACTGAGATTTTATAAACTACCACATAACTGAATGTTAGGCATCCACAGTCCTTTCATGGTATTTCATAGACTTATGTCTGTTGCAAATCATCTCTTTCGCAAGCTTGTTTGCTTCATTTGCTTGTCCTTAAAATGTTGCATTTTGCTTGGATTTTTCTTTTATGAAAGAAAGCCTAGTGTCTTCTGGAGATTTTGTTTCCAATCAAGGTTTCAACCACCACCAACATGCAGGTAAATTGCAAAAATTTAACTCTAGCTAAGTCTGATACACATACAGACATTCAAAAGTCTCCTTGCAGAACAGGTAAATGACATATATTACTTTTATATATGTTATAGTATACTTTTATATATGTTATATATATATATTACTTTTATATATATTATAGGTATGACTTTTAACTTTGTCACACAAAAAAGAAATTGATCTAAAACGATTTTTATTCAAAAGGTCATGGTGGTTTTGTGTTGGGAAGTCACTTTATCCTGGTCCTTTGTCTATGGGTAACAGGCTTTACTTGAAGCATTTATTTTTGTGTGCTGGTTGGCAATTCTGGATTTAAGGCTTCTAGAGCTCCCTTTCTGGCGTATATGGGAGGATAAAGAAATCCAAGGAATTCACTACCATTTTGTTCTGCAAGTAAGTATGAATAACCCTAGGCAATCTACTTTCTTCTTTCAATCTTTCAGAGTAGTTTTGCTTGTTGCATTATGTCCAGGGTTTGTGTATATGTATTTTTTCATTTTTAAAAAAGGGACATAGGAAGAATGGGTTTACTTTTTTTTTTTTTTTTGCAATTCTCGCCTCTGATAAAATAGATTTTAAAGCAACAAAAATATAATGGTAAAAGGATCAATGCAACAAAAAGAGCTAATGATGCTAAATATACACACACCCAATACAGGAACACCCAGATATATAAGACCTATAAGGAGACTTAGACTCCCACACAATAATAGTGGGAGACTTCAACATCAATATTAGATACATCAACGAGACAGAAAATTAATAAGGATATCCAGGACTTGAACTCAGATCTTAAGTAAGTAAACTTACTAAACATTATCAGTACCACATTACACCTACTCACAGGTTTAAATAAAATAGTGGTTGGCCAAAAAAAAAAAAAAAAAAACAATGGGTTTACTTTATCTTTGGGACTATATTTTTCACCTTATTGGAATGTATATTTTTCTTTTATCACTACGCTCTTTCCCCCTTCTATGGATGGACATATAGTCCCTTCCCCACACATTCCTTTCTCTCTGTATCTTCTCAAGTGTTTATTTAAGCTTTTAGAGGGTATTTCTTTCAAAGATCCTTTCAACCATCATGGGCTATCAGTCATTTTACCTTCCCATGAAGCCTTGTAAAAGTGCACCCTTCTGCTTGTCCTAATTTTTATGACAAATGAAAAGAATCACACTGTGATAGTTCTATAAATCCAGAGAACTCATGCTAAGTATGGAAAATTTCTACCCCTTAAATCTATTCCTGTATAGGAGGTATAAGAGTTATTCACAATGTTAAAGGGGGTCACTTGAATTACTTATTTTTTTAATTATACTTTAAGTCCTGGGGTACATGTGCAGATTGTGCAGGTTTGTTACATGTGTATACACATGTCATGGTGGTGGGTTTGCTGCATCAATCTCCCCATCATATACATTAGGTATTTCTCTTAATGCTATCCCTAAGAAGTTTCTGTATGACACTTATAGTCAGTATCCTACAAAACCTATCTTTTCATAGAACCTATGAATATGATTTTAAATAGAAATAAGGTCTACTCAGAAGGCTGAGGTGGGAGGATCACTTGAGCCTAGGAGGCAGCATTTGCAGTGAGCTGAGATCTGGCACCACTGCACTCCAGCCTGGATGATAGAATGAGACACCCTCCCTAAAGAAAAAAAAAGAAAGAAAGAAAATAAAGAAGGTCTTTGCAGATGAAGTTAGGTTAAGGTGACATCATAGTTGGTTAAAGTTGACACTAAGTTCAATATGACTGCTGTCCTTATGAGAGGTAAATTTGAATAGAGCTATATGAAGAGAATGTGCTAATGAATGAAAAAAGAAAACATTTAGTTAGCCTCTATCCTATATCCAGGAAACTGAGTCTTGAGTTTGCAAATTAATTGTAAAAAGCAGAAATATAAGGCATAACATAATAAATTGATTGTACAGACTATTTTTTTCTTGTTTTTTAAGACTAGGGACATGCTTAATTTTTATTGAGTAATATGTCTTTAATCTGGGTTGCTTGAGTCAAATTCTACACTCTTTTCTAATCACTTCTTTGCTTGAAATTGTTTTCATCTCTGTTTATTCCCCTGATTATAATATATCATCCCATTGTTTATTTCTGAGAAGCAAAAAGGGAAAGCATATGATAAAATTTAGCACCTGAGTTCGTTGAGCTCAACAAGTTATTGGAATGAAAAGATATCAAAGAGACAGAATAAACAACCAAATGGTTTATGTCTGAGTCTGTGGGTGATCTTACCTTCTTTCCCACATCTCTCACATTTATCAGTTTATGCATCAAGACTTTGCCTTAATAACAGCACATATTCCAGACCATGCACAGTAGCTTTCTATGGTTTGAACATGGATAGCTCTTTTATCTTCCTGCCATGCCAGTCTTTGGCCCAAGGATATGATTAGCATGAAGGTTGAATATCAGAATCAACTGTCCAGTGCAAACTAAGGAGAAAGCTAAGTGTAAGGTTTAGTGTTGCAGCTTTAGTAGTTTTGGTGCCTAACTGAAGGCAAATAGCAATTTCTAAGCTGTAGGTGAATTGAATTGGGGTGTGGGTATGAGATTTGCTTGGGGATAGAATTGAAAAATGATGATTGATCCATAGGATTGTGTATGGAGCATCATGTAAATAAAGTTACATATCTAAAATTTATATATTTATGATTATGCTATATATAACTTTCTTATGAGTCTACTTATATAAAAAGTTTTCTGTTTGGTGCAATTTGTATGTGAAGATATATTAGGGATACAGAGCCATTGTCAGGCTGGCAGCATGGGCCAGAACTCATCCATTCGACTTTACTTAGGCATGGTTATGAATATAAAATCTCAGAACACTCTATAAGGGTGCTAGCTTCAGGGAATACCAGCTTTGTTCAGTGTTCAGTGAATTGTTTTCTCTTGATGGAGTACCCGTTGTTCACTCTGAATTTGTTTTAACACATCAAGAGAATAAGGCTCACATACTGTAAAGAAACCCAGGTATCTTTCAGAGAAAATCCCATTTGTTAAACATTAGGAAATAATGGAGTCTGCTGAATCGTTTTTAACAGAGGGTGGTGAGATTTATACAATCCAAACAGTGATGATCCCACAGTACCCAAAACTTTGCCATGTCCCCTGTGGTCTTACTTGTCAAACAGAGAGCAAAATCAAACTGCTGACAAACTGAATCCTCAAGGCTCTCAAGAAAAATGGACACAGCTGCCAGAAATGTTCTAACATATGTTATTCCAACCCCAGAAAAGACGTAGCAGATTGAGACCTCTATTCAAACTTATCAATGGAATAAAATATTGATGGAAGAGGGGACCCAGAAAGAAACTTAATTGACAAATATATATGCACAGATAGTCTCCATGCGAGTAATGGGATTTCTGCCAGGCTACTCTTAAATTACTCCCATTTTTTCTGCTTGGGTTCTAAAGCATTTGAGGCATAGATCATACAAATGGCATATGGAGACCAAATAACTCCTCTCTTACTAATAGAGGCCGGACTGGAGGACATGACTCTGTATGCTAACCACATGGGTTTTCTAATAATGAACTGCAGAATTAATCACACTTCTCCATCTGGACCTGAAAGTGCTGACCTTGGGGCAGGCTTCTCCATACGGGAGGAGGCACATTACCCTTTTGGAGAAGTGAAGAAGATTTCTGGCTCCTTAAAACATCTCACACACCCACCCCTGGCCCCACTCTGAGAGAAAGGAGTAGGAGCTCAGCAAAGCATGCCTTCTTCCCACATTTATCAGTCATGCAATGTGTACACACATCCCCTAGGGAGGAATGACTAAATGAACAAAGAAGTTAGAGTAACAGTGTATAGAGTTTCAGAAACATGGAGCAACATCAAAACTGAAGGTTTCCTCTCAATAAATTGTTCTTTCATTTCTCTATCTCTGTCCATCTGTTTGCTACCTATTTATAGTTTTGATTTTATCTTTTGTAGAAGGTACACTCTGAAGAACTATGTGCTAATTTACCAATTCTTGTATCAAGAGATTATAACAGCTATTGAATTTTATATACTAATGCCATAGTTTGAAAGCCTCCTCCAAAACTTATTTTTAAATTTGTCATTATAACGTGCTGGGAGGTAGGGTCTTTAGGATGTGATTAGGTCATGAGGGTTCTGCATTCATGAATGGATTAATGCCTTTATTATGGGTATAGTTTAGTTGTCAGGAAGGGGCTCCAAACAAAAGAATGAGTTTGAACCCCATTTTTCTCTTTGTCTACTGTGCTCATGTGTCTTTCTGCCTTCTACCATGGAATAATGCAGCAAGAAGACCCATACCCGATGGCCAAGCAGATGCTAGCACCATGACTTTGGACTTCCCAGTCTCTAGAACCATGAAACAAATAAATCTTTCTTGTTTTTGCTTTTTAAATTGTCCTGTCAGTGGTACTCAGTTAAAGCAGCAGAAAATGAGTTAAACAACTAGTGACTAATTTTTTTTTCATTTCAAGGATTTCTAATTGATTACTTTTTATATCCACCTACATTGATGTGATTCCTGCCTTTGCTTGTTAATTCTTTTTGCTTTTCTTTGTAAATATTCTTCTTTTTTTGTACATTTCCCCTATATCATTGTAATATCGTTTTTAAAGCTACTATTTTATTTTCTCTTTCATTTACAGTGAAGTCATCCACTTAATGTTTACCTAGTTTCATCAAAGCCTTATTTTTCCTCCCTGGCTTTGGAATTTCTGTATGTGGGGTTGTTTCAAGGAGAAGACTTATTTAGTTTTGTTCTATTATTTTTGTGTTTATTCCTATAGTAATTCTGTGTTTTCCTCCTTTGATGCACATGGACCCTAGTCCATATTCCAACTCTCATTTTGGTAGCTCAAACTGCTGTCCCCATTGTGTTACTGAAAATGTTGTAAATATTGTCTGAGCCATTGGGAAGCTTGGCCCATGTTATAGCCAAAGATGAAGTGCATTATTCTCTACCTTTTGAAGTGTATATTTTTACAAGCTATAGCTAGAGACAAGGATCAGTTTTAGCTATTTCTAGCTTCCTTTCACAGCATGAGAATTCCAATGTAATCTCTAGATTAAAAATTAATATTGCCTCTGACATCTCCTTTTCTTGAGGCTGGTTTAAGATAAGTTCCCTTGAAGACACATCTTCTGGGCTCCACCAACTACTGTTAGCCAAGAGCTCTTGGCAATGATAGCCCAAATCACTGCATCAGGTTTTCTTCTCCCACTCTTGTACCTTAGAGATTGAGGGCCTGTGGTCTGGGTTTTGAGATGCAGTGTCCTTCTACCCCACTATGTGTTTTGAGACTATGGGGGTTGGGAGAATAAGAATGTTAGCAAAAGTTATTTTATATGCCTGGTAACCTTTTGTTGAAAAGCCTGAATTATTTTTTGTTTGCTTGGTTAATTTGTATTTGCTTACAGCATGGAGAGCCCAAATCTAGAGACATTCTTCATATCCACAGTATATGTGGTTTTCCTGGAGAGTATTTATGTTGGTCATATCTTTTGCCAAGAATGATCTCAGATACTTGTACCTATTATCTCATACCAAAAGTCCATTTTTCCAGTGCCCTGATAGAAAGAATCATAGATCCAACTGGCCTGGAGCTATCTCTCCAGCTTCTTAGCTGTTTCACTCCATGTGAAATACTTCACTTGTATTTCACTCGGTGATTGTTCACATGAAGCCAGGTGAACCATTGTGCCCTTTTCTATAGTTGCAGAAGACTTTAAGAAAATTATATGAGAGTCACTTCATTTTTTTTCCTTAGGCACAATAAAGCAATTATTCTACTGACAGATCAGGAAATCTCTTGCCTTTATAAGTCTGCATTGATTGACAGGCAACACACACACACACACACACACACACACACACACTCTCTCTCTCTCTCTCTCTCTCTCTCTCTCTCTCTCTCTCTCTCTCTCTCTCTCTCTCTCTCTTTCTGTCTCTCACTCTTCATATATACCTCAAAATCTCCCAAGATCTTCATCACCATACTTACTGGACTTCATGACTGAATCAGGTTCAACTATGTCTTTGCTCTTCAGCATGCCCCTGTGGGGTGAAAAGGAAATGTCCCCTTTTGTGACACCCTCTAATATCTTCAAAACTAAATGTCTTTTAACCCATTTAGTTATCTTGGCGAAGGTCAGTGTGGAGAGTTCTTACATTCTCCAAGAAGCTAACATACCAAGATTCTGACAGGAATTTTTTCTTTCTTTCAAAAGTTATTTTTATAAATGAACTGGAAGGTTAATGTAAGTGATAGCTGACAATAGGAGAGCTAGGTAGGCTGCTTCTCAGTAGGGATGACAGTAGGGTCTAGTTTCCATGGTTGGCAAGTATTTTAGAATATAGAATACCAAACAGCATCTTATCTTCACTTGAGACACAACTCAGCAATTTCGGACAACTAGAAAATTCTACTCAATACCCTGTTTTCTGTATCTGAACCATATACTAAAATATGAGACAACTAGTAGGAAGAAGCATGTCTCATTTACCTTTGAAGTACCGGCCCATTGTCAAATGCCCAACAACACATATTAAAAGTATCTGAAACACATTGGTTTAATTAATGTCAACCATGTAAGCAGAGAGTTAAATATTTTACTATTAATTTGATTGACTTGAATTATCTTGCTTGAAGTTGATTATCTTCCAAGTGTAGGCAAAATAATTATTTCAGTCAGTACCACTGTGAATCAGAACATAATGATGCCATGAGGTTTTGTTCTGAGTGGCCATGCCTGAACACAAAGATGATGTCATGGGATTCTAGCTCTACCTCAAGGTGACTTTCTTCTGTCCAAGGGGATGCTGAGAAAATAACCACCTAGTCTATTCTGTAAGCCATAAAAGTTTCTTATATTTCATGTAAAATCAAAATGCTCAGGATATGGCTAATGATAAAAAGTGTTTAAGAATATAGCAGTCATGCCTGTAGTCCCAGTTGCTTGGGAAGCTGAGGCAGGAGAATTGCTTGAACCCAGGAGGTGGAGATCACAGTGAGCCAAGATCATGCCACTGCACTCCAGCCTGGTCAACAGAGCAAGACTCCATCTCCAAAAACTAAAGGAAAAATGACTACTGGGAACTAGGCTTAATAACTGGGTGATGACACAATCTGTACAGCAAAACCCCATGACACAAGTTCACATATGTAACAAACCTACATGTGCACCCCGGAACTTAAAAATAAAAGTTTAAAAAATCAATAAAAATAAATCTCCAAATATAAATTAACTAATTAAAAAAATCTCTGACTTACATCTACAAATTCTTGATACACATTTTAGATATTAGGGGCAAATATATTTTGAGATCATGCTTTCTCAAAAGAAGAAATAACATTTAAATCAGCTAGATCTGTATACTCACATAAGCATATCTGTGATAGTTATCTGTTGCTAAGTAACAAATTACCACACAATTTAGCAGATAGATCAAAAAGCATTTATGATCTTACATTTTTTGTGGATTAAGGATCCAGGTGCAACTTGGGCATGTGCCTGTAGCTTCTGTTCTCAGTAGTTTGTAGTCAAGTTGTCAGATGGAGCCTGTATTAGTCAGGGTTCTCCAGATAAAACCAACAGGGTGTGTGTGTCTGTGTTGGTGCGGGTTGTATGACAAGAGAGAGACAGAGAGAGGCAGAAACAGAGAGATTTATTTTAAGAAATTGTTAATGTGAGGTTTAGGGAGTTCAAATTCTGATGGGCTAGGCAGGCAGACTGGAGATTTAGAGAAGAGTTGCAGTTTGAGTCCAAAGGGATTCTGCTGGCAAGATTTCTTCTTGCTTGGGAAGGTCAGTTTTTGTTCTATTAAGGCCTTCTATGGATTGAATAACACTCATTCATATTACGGGAGGGAATCTGCTTTATTTGAAGTTCATTGACTAAAATGTTAATATCACCCAAAAAAGAAAAAGAACAAACACACACCATCGTAGAAATATTCAGAATAATATTTGACCACGTTTCTAGGTACCATGGCCCAGACATTTGACACATGAAATTAACCATTGAAGGTCTGCAGTTCTCTCAAAGCTTGAATGGTAAAGACTTTATTACAAAGTTCACCCTGGTGCGTTTTGGCAAGCCGCGTTGCTGTTAGCCAGAGACACAATTTCTCAGCGCATAAGCCCTCTATAGGTCTATTCACAACATGGCAGCTTATTTCTCCAGATAGAAAGAGCTGAGGGAAAAAACAAGAAAAGACATCCATAATGAAAGCCACAGTCTTTTCACAACCTAGTTTCAAAATTGACGTCCCATCTCTACTTTTTTTTTGAGATAGAGTCTCACTCTGCTGCTAGGCTGCAGTGTCGCTAGGCGTCGTCTCGGCTCACTCCAACCTCCATCTCCCGGGTTCAAAGCAATTCTCCTGCCTCAGCCTTCCGAGTAGCTGGGACTTCAGGTGCGCACTACTCCAGGCTAATTTTTGTATTTTAGTAGAGACGGGGTTTTACCATGTTGGTCAGGCTGGTCTCAAACTCCTGACCTCATGATCTGCCTACCTCAGCCTCACAAAATGCTAGGATTACAGGCTTGAGTCACTGCACCCAGCCATTTCTTCTTTAATATTCTAATTTTTGGAAGTAAATCGAAAAACCTAGTACACATTTCATGCGAGGAGACCAGATGATTACCGGGGAAGCAGGGATCACTGAGGGGGGCTGGGGGAGTCACTGTAGAGTTGCCAGTATGTATATAAATCTGAGTATCATTAAGTATATGTTTTCAGTGGCAGAAAATGTAAGTCCATTCATTCAGTACCTATTTTTTCTTACCTGTTTTCAAGATCAGAAGAACGAGAAACCAAGTTTTATCTTTGACATGTATCCCACTCCCATCTTCACTCTCAGCATGATTGTTGGTAAGGTGAATGTAGCATCTAACTGAAGAGTCAGCAAGTTACAGTTCTAGGGCCACATTCAGCAGTAGCCTGTTTTCGTAAGGCCATGTTAGAATGTTGCTTACATGTTTAAAAGGTTGTAAAACAAACAAAGTGAAACAAACAAACAAAAACACAGTAGAATAAATATGTGACAAAGATTAGATGTGGCTCACAAAGCTTATAATATATACTCTCTGGTACTATAGAAAAACAATTTGCTAACATTGGTCTTTCTTTCAGAAAAGTAATGAAATATATTTATGTATATATATATATATATATATATATATATATATATATATGTATTATACACACATAGACAGATGTATAGACCCATACATATATAGTAAAAATGAAACATAAAATTTGTACAAAGTATAATTCACCAAATTTCACTTTGAAATTAATATGGAATGTTAGAATAAGGAAACCATCAATTTTCTTTATCATAGTTTTATTCCAAGTGATGTAAATTCACAAATAATCCAACATTCTATTTTTACCACTTTTAGGTTCCCCAATGGTGCATTTGATTTAATAAAAATTATAAAAGATGGTAAACTATCTCCATTTGATGTTTGTATGTATGGAACACTAAGGGGGAAAAACGGTGAATTCAGAGAAATCCCAGGAGAAACAGCAGCAGTTGATATTTGGGCTATAATAAGAGAAGACTGGATTCAGACATTTGTTTCTGCAGGTACTTCAGCTTTTCGACACAACCCAGTAGGTGAATCTCTCCAAAATGAAGAGAGGACTCAAATCAGTGAGTTTCTGAGAGTAGGTTTCAAGGAACCCCTGCATTTTATCCACAGGGTAGAGAAAGAAGAGAGGAAGTTAACAGTTTATTGATTGTTTAATATTTACTGAGTAGTTACAATCATAGGGGAACTGTGATACTTTTGAACAAGCTCTGTATTTAATGAAAAGAGTTTGAAATCCTACAGCAAACTCTGACTCCTGCTTCAGGCCCTTGCAAGCTCCATCAAGCTTAAGAAACAAGTGGATCTGTTTAGCTTTCTGTCTCCTTTGTCTTACTCTGTCATTCCTGAAGATGTAAACCTATGGCTTTAGAGTAAACTGCAGAATTATCTTTCTTGTTTATAAATTATAGTTCAAAATTATAACAGTCGCAAAAATTTCAATAGCAGAAGCAGCTGATATTTATTGAATTCCATTATGATATTAGACATAGTGCTGTTTGGTGGCACAACTGGGTTCCAGTGTCCCCATTCTTAAAAGCACCGTAAACTACTGCTTCTTACAGCATGCACATCATGTACATCATGCATTAAAGCTAACTTCCTTAGAACTGAAAATTGTTCTCTAGAAACAATTTTTGCTTTGGAGTAAGAATCAGGGCTTAATGTTTTTAGATTCTTATTTTATTATTACTGTTTCTCTTTGTTGCTATGATTTTGTTTCCTTCCATTTCTTTCATTTCCTAATAGTTCCTTCTGGTTTTCTGGTTGAATAGTTGCTGAATTGCATAGTTACTAAACAATTCTTATATGCCTGTATTTTTAAAATTAAATTTATTTTTATCTTGGATTTTTAAGTGGTACAATAATATTCTTTCAGAAGAAGGTTTACTGTCCCTTGTCCAAAGAAAATACTCTGTATTTTTGCGTACAAAGCTAAATGATCTGCCTTTATTAGTTAGTTCAGGAAAACTAACAGTGCATGTATGTACTTAATATTCCACTGAAATTACATTAATAATTTATTTTTTAAACTTTATTATTATACTTTCTGGGAATTATACTTTTACAAATCTATTATTTATTGAACTTATATTTAATTTATTGAACATATATTTATTTTTTAACAAATTTTGTATTGCTCCTTTTTATGATTATTTTTCAGCGGGTAGAGAGTTTCAATGGTTAAGTAAGTAGCTTATATTGTAAGGAATGCAAGTCTATTCTAACTGCCATACTACATCAATGATAATACTATTTTAATGACTTTATATTTATTTTTAATTTTACATTTTATATTATACTACACTAATGTGAATAACTCATTGCTGATGATAGAAATGAATGGGACAACAGTTACTAAATTAACTTTTGTTCCAAAAAAAAAACATACTACGGCTCAGAAAAATCTTAGTTACTTAATCATAGTGACCTGACTAAAGCTGGCAAGATTTGTAAAAGAAATAGAGTCTCCTGAGTCTTAGTCCAGTGACCTTTCCCTGGAATTGAATTGTACAGCTAGATTTATTCAGGAAAGAGTTTTAATATATGAACAAGGTCGATCTATTTCTGCAACAGTGGTGAGGTAAATATTGTTCACAGTAATATGAAAAAAACTGTTTCTTCAGGAGGGGGGGAATTCAATCTTTCTCAAATAATTTTGAGTTTCTGTGGAACCCATTAGATTCACCACTGGGAGCCAGATCATTTTTTTTTCTTCAGGGATTGCTGAAAGCTGTTTGCAGTTAAAACTGAAGATACTTGAGTTGCTTGAAGGCAATCTAGGTTGAACAAGAGTTTGACTAGCCTCAATAATTTCTGTTATCTTTACTTAGTAATGACATTTTTTAAAGAAAAATTATAGCCTTGGGTATCCTAAAAATGATATAACTTATACAACATGATTTTTACAATACTTTTGAATTATATTTTATGATGCTATGAAGACATAAGAGCCATTTTCTCATATTGGAATAAGAAGAAAATATGGATAGATCTTAGTCAATGAATCATCAGGTACCTGGAGAGGCAAGAGGCTCTTGTTTGATAAAAAAATAAAATAAATAAGTGATTCTTATGTGTTCTATTGTATAATTTGAATAAGAGATATTTTGTGCATTTGTATCAAACAGTTTAATTAAAGCATTTTGTGTATGCTAGATTTTGTGAAATTAGCAATAAATAGGAAACTTCCACTGCCAAGGGCCAGTCATCAAGCAGAGGCAAACTAGTGACTTTCACAATAACAAGTACTAAATATGAGATCTATGTACAAGTTGTGATGAGGGCAGCAGAGAGAGGCATCTAACCAAGTCCAGAAAAACAAATGAATCAGGATGGCTTTATCTAAGAAGTGATGCATTAAATTAAACTTAAATATGAGTCATGAAAACAAGGGGGAAAAATAATCCATGGGAATAGATACTACTTATGCTCACTAATAGTTCTAATTTCTCTTTTATTCCAAGAAAGTATCCCTTTGGTAAGACCACAACCATGTGACTAGTTTGGCCAAGATGTTGTGGCCAGTATGAGTAAAAGTGGTGTATTTTATTGTTGGATAGAAGCAACTAAGGGTCAGGTTGCAATGTTCCATGTTTGCTTCTCTTGCCACTTTGAAACCTGAAGACTCAGCATGAAATAAAAGCTTCTTAAGATGATAGAACCTCCATCTGCTTGAGTTTCTTTCAGTATAATGAGAACACTGTTATCAATCTACTTTGGGCATGTAGCATAAGAAATAAAGTTTGTGACCATAAGCAATTGGTGTTTTAGAGGTGTTTCTCAATGTGGTACAGCTTATCTCATCTTGGCAGATACATGAATGATTTTTATAAATGGCAAATAATTCAGAACAAGGAAGTAGAGTAACGATAAATAATGTTTAGATGTCAGCAGGGATTAAATCATAAAACATTTTATATGTTAATTTGGTTAATTTTGTTTTTTTCTTGTTACTAATCACATTACTGACATAAATGAATTGACATACTGTCAAACATAGAAGATGGTTTCACTATCCTGGTAATGTTAAGATTTTGGGCCAGTAGTTCTCCGTGGTGAGAGACTGTGCTATGCATTGAAGGCATTTAGCTACATCCCTGTCCTATACCCACTCAATAATAGTTACATCCTCTTTCCCATTGTAAAAACCAAAAATGTCTCCATACATTGCCAAGTGTTCCCCAGAGGGTAAAAGCACCTCCAGTTAAAAACTTTTGTCATAGAAGAGGGGGAAAATGTATGCAAGGTAAGCAATAAAGCATGGCCATTATAGCTATCAAAGAACACTTACCTTTTTAAACTGGTGAGGGCATAAACTTAACGTAAGTTTTAAAAAAACATCTTAGATTATTGCATTAAAAATGGATTGGAGGAGACCATTATTGATTGTAGAGTTACTCCCTTGGAAGAAAATGAATATCATTTTGTTGCTGAGGAACTCAAAAGTTTATCTTTGTTTCATAAGTGCTATGTCTTTTATCTCATATCTGTGTGACAAAGACGTATTTATAAAAGCTATGAAGATTCACAGGCATAGGGATGATACAATGAACTATGGGGACTCTAGAAAAAGGAGTGAGAGGTGGGTGAGGGACCGAAGACAACATACTGGGTGCAGTGTATACTGCTCAGGTGATGGGTGCACTAAAATCTCAGTAGTCACCACTAAAGAACTTACTCATGTAACCAAACACCACTTGTTCCCCAAAAACCTATGGAAATAAAAAATTAAAAATTTTTAGAGAAAGCTACTTGTTTTTAAATTTTTAAATAATCTAGTCCTCTGTATTTAATGAACATTTTTCTAAATATATTACGAATGATTATACCATAACATAGGACTTTGATGTATGACTGATAAGTGGAGAGAACTAGATAATTGTCTAATCCAGTGACCAGAGCTAGTTGGAAGTACGTTAAAGACAAGCTGATAGCTGGGCATGGTGGATCCGGCCTGTAATCCCAACACTTTAGGAGGCCCAGGCATGCAGAACACCTGAGGTCAGGAGTTCAAGACCAGTCTAACCAATGTGAAACCCCATCTCTGCTAAAAATAGAAAATTAGCTGGACATGTGGTGCATGCCTATAATTCCAGCTACTAGGGAGGCTGAGGCAGGAAAATCTCTTGAACCTGGGAGGCAGAGGTGTAGTAAGCCAAGAAGGCGCCAATGGACTCCAGCCTGGGCGACAAGAGCAAAACTCCATCTCAAAAAACGAAACCAAACCAACCAAACAAACAAAAACACAAGACAACAACAACAGCAACAACAAAAACATGCTGATGTATTTCACACTGACTATGAATGAAATTAAGAACTGTGGATCTGAGTATGAATGCTACCTCTGCATTTACTGCCTCCATGATTTGTGTAAAGGTTTTATCATATGCTTCAATTTTGTCATTTATATGACAGAGCTAAAAACATACATACTTTTTCTAGATGTTAAATCAAATAAAGTCTTAATTTATAAAGTCAGGCCAAATTTAATGTAATATTGTTATATACATGTAAGGCTCCTTAAAAATAGTCATATTTTATTTCTTTAACATTTGAATGAAATTAAATTTTCAAGTTTTCTTATTTGCATCTTATGCTTCACAGGTCTTTGTTTTTATATCATCAGCATATCTGGTTCTCTTAAAAATTCCTTCTTTTCTCTAATTTTTCTGGTTTGTTGCACACTTTTTCTTCTCTAATAAAAATGGAGAAACATTGTATGTTTTTAAGGCACAAATATTTGTATCAAATTGTTTCAGACAATATAGGATGACAAGAGAGAGTAAATAATATAGGGATTTATAGGCTAATCATTATATATATAATATACATATTATATATATAAAATATATATATAATATGTATATTATATATATAAAATATATATATATTCCTATTTATAAAAGTGCACATATATCTATATATAGGGAAATAGATGCTGGAGACACCAAGTAGACATTCAGAAACAGACCCTTTCCCTCACTGAAATTAAGATCCATTGGGTGAGATGGCTAGCAAAATAATTTTCAACAAATTGTGATAAATATTTTAATAGTTGAAATCTAGGAGGGAATGGGGAGAAAAAGTGTAGAACAGACACTTACTTTAGTGAGTATAGTGTTATAGGGGTTGAGAGAAAGAAACTAAAAATGTTCCAGATAACAGCAGCATAACAAAGGCTGGACCAAAAGAATGAATGGTTCTCTGGGAGACTGAAAGTAGCTTATTACATCTACAGTGTGGAGTCTAAGAACAAGATTAGCGACAGATTAGAAGGCAGATCATGGAGGACCTTGCAATCCATACTAAGACTCTCAGATTTTATCCTAAGGGAATTGAAAAGTATCAAGGGATTGAGCTATTACAGTGGAATAGTAAAGTCAGATAGAGGATTATTTTTGATGCATTGTGGGGAATGAATTGGAGAGTGCTGAGACCAAGGCAGGAAATTTAATTATTGCATTGCTCTCATATACAAAACAGTTGCTAGTGTTTCACTAAACTAATGGGAGATGGAACTGTGAAATGCAAACAAAAGCATGGAAGATTCATATTGATTTGGTGGTTGATTTGATATGAAAGATGAGAGAGTAGGATCAATGATATGTCCGACCTTTCTTTATTGACCTGGATGCATAGTGATGATGTACAATGACTGAGAGCAGCAGAAAAATAAACACGTGGTGAGAAAATAATCAAAGTGAATATTAGGGTTTTATTTGAATTTCAAGCTGTGTTATCATCTGCCTATTTCAGACTGAAGCTCGGGTAGATAAATGACCTGAAGGCATAGATTAAAATGAGTATGTCAGAGATTGTGATGTTAATATGGGAGCTACCTGGGCAAACATATAGAGTAGTAAGAAGAGATAGAAGAAAGCTGCAAATAGTAGAAATTCTGAAATTCAAGGTGCAGCTGAAGAAGAATGCAAAATAAAGGCTGGGAGGTGGAAATAAAAAATGGCAAGGAAGTTAAAGTAAACAATCATACATTGAAAAAGGAAAAGGAAGATCTAAATCCATACAGATTAAAATACAGTAATAATTTTAGTCATATAAGAAGTTACAGTACTCCTCAGGTAAGAATAAAGCAACTTCAAGAAATACTCCTAATAAGTCTTCTTAATTAGAAATTATAATTTCTCTTTAAATTACATTTAGAAATTCAAGATAAAAGATTTTACACATTTTTCTGTATTATACTTATACCACCTCAAACATAAAATGTGTAATACCTTTCCATAGATCAAAGACCTTGGATTGTGTCAGATTTTGAAGAAGCTTGGGGAAACTTGTTCTGTCATGTTTTGGTTAGATGTTAATTGGTCTTAAAAGTTCCTCACTATCACAGGATCTAGGAACACTGTACCATCGTGTTTTCTGATAAAGACACATTAAAGTGATTCTTTCTCCCATTCCTCTCGTGTAGTTCTTTAGAGTGAATTAGTAGTGCTGAATATAGTGCACATATCTTCCTGATGCTAATGGCCCAGTAAATTGTAAATCGGCAATTTAAGCATAAAGAGTAAACTGTATCCTCAGAAACTCTGTGAAATGGGGTGGGAGAAAGGTAGCAAAATGTAAATATAGGCTGAAAATTTTACTAATGATGTTTACTTCATTACTTAGCTGCTATTAGATAGATTGGATCATTTAAAAATAGCATTTTCTGTTCAGCTTTAATAACAGTTCCTGTGTTCCTTATTTTATTGCACGCGTGGTGCAAGAGTGGCAATTTCACAGTGAGCAGCTGGACTGATGCTATTCATTAGCAATTGGACAAAGTATCATAGGAAAAAGTAATGTCCCATTTAAGTGTGAATTTCAAAACTTAAATTCTTCACTGAATGAATGTCTTATACCTAATATAAATTTTATTTAATAAGATACAAATAAAAAACATTTTAAATAACTTTTAAAACTTTAGGATAAATTTTTAAAAAGACAATTATGTGAAATCCTGTATATTATGCATCATGACTAGAGGGTAAAAAAAAAACCCTCTCGTTAGCTAGATTTCCTACTTAGCCCAGCTGGGCCATTCCAAGTGATCTAGGGAGTCGAGGTGATCATGAGCCAATGATTATTCATTTGTATGAGCTGCCAGCATAACCTGCCAGTAATAGTTACCCACACTGAGCATCTGTGCATAGATACTGATAGGGGTAATTGTAATGGCAGCCAAAATGGCAAATCCCAGCATGCCCTTTGCTTGAACACAGTTATTTCAATGAAAGAACATTTTGAAATTTCCTGAACTGGCACAAATTCCCAGGAGAAGTTGACCTATATAGTCAAGGGCAAATTATTATTTAAAAATCTGGCTCAAATCTACTTCAAATGGACTACCGATCTCATTAAGGAAAGTTGGATACAAAAACTAATGCAAATTTTAGGCATGTACACAGCATGCAAACATCTATGCTATTATGCTAGCATTTAGTCTTCTGGAATCATGCATGCTATTCATTTTCTTTGTTAGAAACTGGAGAAGTTTCTCATATACATATAAATATATACATATATGATACATATGTATGGTCAAATGTGTATACATAAGTATATATTTTAATTGCACATTGATAAATGAACTTGGAGCTCTATTATTGTATAAAATAAGGTTTTCCTGACTACGTATGTTTGATTTATAAATTTTTTTGGTAGTCTGGATTTCTTCTACCTATCTATTCTCTATGAAGTAATGCCATTCATTAAATCATTAATCCAATTAGTCTTTAAACAAATGTTTATTAAATAATTACATAATTATGATGTTTAACCAATGTCAAGAATGGTTGATAGCATCTCTTGAAGAACTTGTGTCCATGAGATTCTGGTGACTCTGACTTCATGTATCCCACAGTTTATGTCTATCTTTTTCAGAGAACATTTTTAAAAAAACACCTGGGTTGCTTCTTCAAGACATATATTTCTAGGCTCAATTAGAAGATATTCTTATTCAGTAATTCTAAAATATCTGCTTTTTAATAAGTATTCCTGGATGACAGTGACAGAGTTGTTTTTCTACCTTTGGAGAGACATTGAGCTCATTAATTACTATGGTTTGTGTCCTCTTCAAAATTCATGTTGAAATTTAACCCTCATTTTGTTGGTATTAAGAGGCGAGGACTTTTGGAAAGTGATTAAGGCATGAGGGATCAGCTTCATTCATTTGAGTGAGTACCTGCAATAAGAAGAAGAGTGGGGCAGTCCTGGAAATGCTACATTAGTGCCATATGAAAGGGCTAGACAGAAGTCACATAGTTCTCTATTTATCTTAGTGCTCTTCCATCATGAGAAGACACAATGTTGAAAGCACCATCTTGAAAGCGAAGGCTGAGGCCCTCACCAGACACTAAATAGGCCTCTTAGATTTCCAAGACTTAAAAGTTATGAGGAAATTGATTTCTGGTCTTATAAAACACCTAGTCTCAGGTATTTGTATAGCAGCACAAACAGACTAAGATGCTAAGTAAATTAGAACACCCAGACAAAAGATATTGAAAGAGACGTAAAATAACAACGGGGAGAAAACATAATCTTGTGTTTGCATGAGTTCAGGCATTAGAGATTTCATGTAGCATTTCCAGGACTGCCCCACTCTTGTCCTCATTACAGACACTCACTCAAATGTATTAAAGATTTGTGTTTTTGAGTGAAAATGTTTGTTCTGTATATGTTTTAATGTACACAATGGATTTATGCTGTAGGAGTTCATTTCTACTTTTTCCTCAATAACAAAAATGAAAATAATAAATTGCCTAACTGTTCAAAATATTTCTTTGTGTGCTCCTAGTGTATTTTATTTACTCATTTCATTTATGTGGACTTCAACATTGTTTTGCACAAACAATGCTATATAGAGCATGTCCTCATATAAAGAGTTTGAGAGTTTCTTGCTGTTGGTTTGGAACAGCTGGTTCATAAGATGTTGTCTACTATATTTAACAATATTTTCACTAAGTGAATAAGATTGATGCACAATACTATGTTTGGTTTCTCTTCCAAAAGTTCATGTGTTGGAAACTTGAATGCCATGGTAACACAATTAAGATGTGGGGTCTTTGAGAGGTTATTAGGTTATGAGGGTGGAATCATCATGAATGAATTAAGGCCATATTTTGTGAAAGTTGGCTCCTGATAAAAGAATAAGTTCAGCTCCAATTATCTCTCTGTCTTCCAGGCCCTTCCATTTCCTTTATAGAATGGTACTTGTCAATGCCAGCACCATGCTCTTGAACTTCCTGGCCTCCAGAAATATGAGACAAATAAGTTTTTATTCTTTATAAATTACTGTTTGTCATGTTCTAGCAACAAAAAGATGACTAAGACCCGAGGGAAGTGCAAATCCTTATCGTACACAATCTAGATTTAAGATCATTGTTAAAGAATGAGTAGACATTTATATTGTTATGAAAGAGAGATAGACTTCTGAAAAAAAGGGATTCCATATACAAAGGAGAGAAAAGTAAAAGGGCATGACTTGGATCTCCAACATGTAAACATGTATTGTATCTGAAAACTGAAAGGTTTAAATTTTAAAAGATGCATTTGGGGAAGTAGGAGGATACTGAATTGTAAAGAGCCTCATCAAAAGAAGTAAGTGATATGATAGATATGTAATTCTGCTTCACTAGAGGAACCATTTATGTAAATACATAACCATATATTTATTTATGTAACCATATATTTATATATGTAAATACATAACCATATATTTACATACCATATATGCAAATATATACATACATACATACATACACACACACGTACATATACATGTATCCCAATCCATCATGTGGTAAATCTCAAATATACACATCAAAAGTTTTAATTAAAATAGTTTTATAAAGGAGTCCTGTAGAAAGTAGAAATCACTGAAAGAATATCCAGCAGAGGCTAGAACAGTTTGATTTTGATGTTAGATATCTTCCTAAGCAGAGAAGTTAGGCTGGATGGAGGAAAGAAATAACTGTCAATAACTAAAACATTGACTATGTATATATATAAGGGCAAAAAACACAACTGACATTTATTGACCTTTACCGACCTATACTGAACACATTTACTATTTCAATTATTCCTTCCTCTAGCCCAGAGTGAGTTATTACTTTATAAATGAGAAAACAAATGCAGAGAAATGAAGTGATTACATCCAGGGCATACCAGGTGTTGTGGGACTTGTACATTTTATAAAGTAAAGGTTGTTTAATAAGACAAAAATTTAATATGATAAATACAAAATTAGTTTTAAAATCAATATGTATTTCTGATGAGAAAATTAAACAAAATAAATTATAAATTTTATAAAACTAAAATCTACATATGTGTTTGATAAATAAAAACAAACTGCTTTAAGTAAATAAATTCTATACTTTATGATACTAAATACAAAATTGTATACCCTTACAATCCCTTTCCCATATTTTGGGGAATACACAAGCTTTTATTTTTCCTTCAAAATTAGAATTTTAAAATATTTTCTATTGAGATAAGATAAAGTTAATTTTTCTCCCTCTGGGAAAATTGCATCAAAGCAATTTATTAAAAATTACTAATAACATATTTTATTTTTGAATTTTAACAAATTTGTTTATGGTCAAATTGGAAATCTGTATCTTTTTATTCATTTGAGTTGTATGATTTTGAAATGTAAAAATTCAAATTGTTTTCATGCTATAACTCTCTGTCCCTTTTAAAAATGATGCTGGGTGAGTCAGCTGTGGGGGATTACAGGAGAACTCCTATAATAGTAAGCCTAGAAATAACATAATTATGAATGAAATTTACTACAAACTACATAACCATATCCCATCAAATCCTAATTAAATATATCTCCAATTCAATGATCCTCCCAGCTGTACACAAAAACCTTCCTGCCACATGACACAAAGAAAAATAAGACAGAATTAAAATCTGGATTAAAAAAAGCAACTGTTTAAATCAATTGTATTAAATTATCTTATTTTGGGAATTGTATATAAATATATTGTGACATGGAACACATTTCTATGACCAGGACCCCAGAAATGACTATGCAATTGATTGTCCTTGAAGCATAAGCTTCACTAGCTTTGTGGTAAATCTACTTCTGTTTGTAACTAATTCCCTAGGTATTCCTTCAGATACTTTAAGTTATTCCATTGACCTAATTAAATCTACACCTAGGGCTAATGAGACAGAATTAAATGCTTTTTCTCTCTTCCTAAATAGCATATTTATTATATTATTAATCCTACTGGTAATATATTTTTTATCAATAAAAATTAAAGTGAGAAAGAAAAATTGTAGCTGGATTCACCAGCCTTGATGTTCAGGTTGCTATTTCTACTAATCCTGAGGAGATAGGAAGCTCTTTCTGAAAATTTTTTTCTCCTTAAGATAGTTTCCATACTATTCTATACTTCTATACTATTCTATGACTTGTATGAGAAATCACTTTTTCTTTGAGCTTTATCTTGCTGTTATTTTTGAACATCCAAATGACTATGTCATAATCATTTAGAATTAATTCTTAATGAATTCTTTACATAGACAAGATCTTGTTACTCAAACTGTGGTCCAAGCTTCCCAGCAACATGAACATCTACTGGGGACTTATTAGAGATACAAATCGTCACGCTGACTCCATTTAATTGTAATTTGCATTTTAGGTACTGATATGGTTTGGCTATTTGCTCCCTCCAAATCTCACATTAGAATATAATCCCCAATATGGAGTTGTGGCCTGGTGGGAGGTCTTTTGGTCTTAGGGGCAGGTCACTAGTGAATGCTATTATCACAGTAATAAGTGAGCTCTTTCTTAGAGTTCATGTGAGATATGGTTGTTTAAAACAGTGTGGCATGTCCCTTCTCTCTCTCTCTCTCCCTCTCTCCCTCTCTCTGTCTATCTCTCTCTTGTTCCTGCTCTCACGTTGTGGTATGTCTGGCTCCCCATGGCATATCATGACATTTTAAGCTTCCTCAGACCCCCAACAGAAACAGATACTGGTGCCATGTTTCTTGCACAGCATGTAGAATCATAAGCCAAAATAAAGCTTTCTTTATAAATTACCCAGACTCAGGTATTTCTTTATAGCAATGCAAAAATGGATTAACAGGATACTAATTGATACCATGAAGTTAAACATTGCTCTAGAGATGGTACCCGAAGATCTGGAAGCAATTTTGGAACTGGGTGAAAGGCAGAGTTTGTAAGTTTGGAAAGCTCAGAAGAAGAGAGGAAGATGAGGGAAAGTTTAGAAGTTCTTAGAGACTGGTTAGATAGAGAAATGGAATCTGAAGACCAGACTGAAGAGGTCACAGATGGAAATGAGCAACTTATTGGAAACTAGAGCAAAGGTCACCCTTGTTACACAGTAGCAAAAAAAAAAAAAAAAAAAAAAAAAAAAAGCTGCATTTTATCCATGCTCTAGAGATTTGTGGAAGGTTGAGCTTAAGAGTGATGAATTAGGGTATCTATCTGGTGGAAGAAATTTCTAAGTAGCAAAGTGTTTGAAATGTGCCCTGCTTCTAACAGCTTATGATCATTATGAGAACAAGTAAATGACTTAAAGTTGGAAATGGTGTCTGAAAGGGTGACAGAGCATACAAAATTGCAGCCCGTCCCTGTGGTAGAGAAACAATCCAAGCAAGCTGTGGAGTTGCTAGAGAGATTTGCTACAAAGTAACTAATCACTTATAGCCAAGACAATGGGAAGAAGACCTCACAAGCATTTCAGATATCTTCAATGCTGTCACTTCCATCACAGGCCCAGAGGTCCAGGAGAAAAGAATGGTTTTAGGGTGTCAGCCCTGCCACCCCAGTAGGCTGCACTTTACATGCCTACTGCTCCAGAAGGTGAAAGCCATAAGGCTTGGCGGTTGCCACATGGTGTTAGATGTGCCACATGCCTACAGATACACAGAATACAAGGATAGAGGAGACTTGGCAGCTTCCCCCTAAGTTTCAGAAGATGTATTGAAAAGGCTGGGGGCCCAGGCGGAAGCTTGCTGCAGAGGAAGATCCCACACAGAAAGACTCTCTCAGGACAATGCTGAGGAGAAATGTGGTGTTGGAGGCTGCATACAGAGTCCCCACAAGGGCACTCCTAAGTGGAGCTGTGGGAATGAGACTGTTACCCTCCAGATCCAAGAATGGTAGAATTACCAGCAGCTTGCAATCTCAGCCTCACAAAGTCACAGGCATTGGATTTCAATCCATCAGAACAGTAGCATTGGCTGCATCCAGAAAAACCACAGAAGCAGAGTTGCCCAAGACATTGTGAGTCTACTCCTCACACCATGTGTATTAGTCTGTTCTCATGTTGCTAATAAAGGCATACCTGAGACTGTAATTCATAAAGAAAAGAGGTTTAATTGACTCACAGTTTCACATGGTTGTGGAGGCCTCACAATCATGGCAGAGGGCGAATGAGGAGCAAAGCCATGTCTTACATGGTGGAAAACAAGAGAGCTTATGCAGTGGAACTCCTCTTTATAAAGCCGTCAGATCTGGTGAGACTTATTCACCATCACAAGAACAGCATGGGAAAGATACAAGCCCATGATTCAGTTACCTCCCACCAAGTCCCTCCCACAACACCTGGGAATTATGGGAGCTACAATTAAAGATGAGATTTGGGTAGTTCTTAGTTAAACCATATCACCAGGATATAGGACTTGGAATCAAGGATAATGTTGGAGCTTTAAGGTCTAATGTATGCCCTGCTTGGTTTTAGACTTGATTCAAGACTGCTGCCCTTTGCTTTTGACTGATCTCTCCATTTTGGAGTGGGAATATTTACCTAATGCTTGTACCATCATTTCTCGGTAATAAATAACTTTTTTGATTTTACAAGCTTATAGGTGGAATGAACTTGAGTATCAGATGAGACTTAAGACTTTGGAATTGGGATTTCTGAGTGATGCTGGAGTGAGGTAAGACTCTTTGGGACTACTGGCAATAATTATTTCATTTTATAATATGTGAGAAACATGAGATTTTGTGGGGCAGGGGCAGAATGATACGGTTTGAATAGTTGTCCTCTCCAAATCTCAGGTTGAAATGTCAAACCCAGTGTTGGAGCTGAGGCCTGGTGGGAGGTATTTGTGTCATGGAAGTGGATCCTTTATGAATGGCTTTGTGCCATCTTTGTGGTAATGAGTATATTCTTGCTCTGAGTTAATGTGAGATCTGGTTGTTTTAGAGTGTGGCACCTCCCACAGTCTCTTGCTCCCACTTTCACCATGTGGTATGCTTGTCTTCCAGTCACCTTCTGCCATGGTTTTAAGCTTCCTGAGGCCTTCACCAGAAGCAGACACTGGTACCATGTTTCTTGTACAGCCTGCAGAACAATGAGCCAAAACAAACCTGTTTATAAATTACCCAGCCTCAAGTATTTCTTTATAGCAGCACAAAAATTGACGGACACAGATACCTAAGAAAGTCTAGTGAATAATAAATTGAGAAGTACTGGACTTCATAGGGTTAATCTATGGTTACCTCCATGAACATTTCAGTTAACTTGACTATTTCTCTTTCATTTTTTATCTTTTCTTTTATTTTTCTTGAGACAGGGTGTCACTCTGGTGTCCAGGCTAAAGTGCAGTGGCACAATCACAGCTGAATGCAGCCTCAAATTCCTGGGCTCAGGAAATTTTTCTGCTTCAGGCTTCCTAGTAGATGGGATCACAGTTGTGTGTCACCAGCTGGCTAATTTTTAGATTATGTACAGAGATGGGAGCTCCCTATGTTCCCCAAGCTGAATTTTCATTCCTTCATAATTAAGAATACATTGAGACTTTGGGTATGTGAAGTAACACTCTTAGTACTGAAGTACCACACAAATTCCAAGCTTATTGCTCTGCTTCAACAGTCTATTAAACTTTTCTGCCATTTGGCTATGACTTAACATAAGATGTATCTTATTTTATTTAAAATTACTTTATTTTCAGTATAAAAAGTGTAGACAAAAGTAGAAAAAATGTAATATGTTATATTGTATAATTACATAAAATATTTATACATACATATGTATAATATTTATGCTCTCTACTGATTGACCTATTATTGATCTTTAATAAATGAACATATCATGTATGTGGGTAGTCTACTGTATAATATTTATGCTCTCTACTGATTGACCTATTATTGATCTTTAATAAATGAACATATCATGTATGTGGGTAGTCTACATATTTAATCTTGCATACAAGTATTTTTCTATATCACTGTAAGCTCTTTTTAAGAAGTTGTAATTTAAAACCATCATCACAGTTTTGATATCTTTAGTTTTTCTCAACATACAACTGTGATATACAAATTTGCTCAGAACTTTTTTTATGTTTCAGATTCTTTCTTTTGAATAAATTCCTGTAGATAGAATTGCACTGTAAGAAAGAAATGGATATTTCAACTGTTCTGCTATCGATTTACCAATTGCTTTATTTGATTTATGTTCTGATAATTTTCAGAACTTACTGAAACTTATTCTCAGGCTTTACCATTCACCTCAGACCTTTATAACCTCTGTCATCTTTACCCACAGAGATGAAACTGGGGTTTAATTTTCCAGCAAAATGCGGTTGCCCACAAAGCATAAAATCTCTAACACATCAACTCTCCACTACTTTTGTACTTAACTGGTTCAAATATCTTTGGTTCTAGTCTCAGATGAGTGATTAGTAGCCCTGCTCATGACCTGGACTCTTGATGCCATCGTTTGATATCTCATCTGCAACTATGATTAATCATTTATGTACTTTTTCTACTTTTTTCAAAATGCTAAATTAATAAACCATTCAATTTTACCTAACCTGGCATATATCTGTAGTCTGCATCATATCTATATTTTATACACAAATATCACCAAAAAACAACTGCATTATTTTGATCCACTTGTCTTTTTCATTGACACTCATTCTGCTAAAATCAAACTGTTGCCCTCATATCTACTGAGAAAATATTGTCAGTATGCTTCCACTGGTATTCACTAATTGTCAAATGCAGTGATTTGGCTTCAGTCCCTTCCCAGGTTTGAGTTTCTTGTTTCTATTGTCACTGTGATTCATTTTGCTACTGTCTTCTATGGATATTTTCTATGTAGAGAAGACTGCTTCTTTCATTGTAACAGTATAATGAAAGAAGCAACAGCAACAGGCTGATTCCCAGATATGACTGCAATATAGGATCCTTTACTTTATTTAGAATGTTTTATTTTCTCATTAGACTGAAAGAACCTTGAACGTGATGACTATGTCATTCCTCCGTTTTTCCACTACTTAGGCAAATCCTGGACACAGTGCAATGTGCTCAACCAAGTTGAATTGGACTGGGCTCATCTGAAATGATCTGTGGGCTCTTGACCCTTTGGTCACATAAAGTCCCTTTAGCTTTTGGGACACTCTGCATCCTGGAGCTTCTCTTACTACATAGATGATTTTATTTCTCTCTGTTATTTGTCTACTAGTTAATGCTAATAGCTACAGATGGATGCAGGATTATGAACAGCTAATGAAGATTAATGCTAGGGAAATAAGAGAAAATTGAATATTTATTATAACTATTTCAGTAACCACTAGCTAGATTATACTATAATGTTGCTAGCCTATAAACAATAATGCTAGACAATAATTTATTTTTTCATATTCAGCATGACCCTGGTTTAATTTTGTTCCAAGTCATCTGGGCTTTTGGAATCAAACTAAGGAAGCAACCTTTAGCTGGAACATTGTTTTCATGGCAGAAGAATAGGAGAACTTCACAAACCATATGCTTGCTATGAAGTTTCTGCTCATAAGTAACATTACATGGTCCAAAGCCAGGCGTATATTCAACTCTAATGTCAGAGAGAAGCAGCAAGCATTTTTTAAACACAAAACATACCACAATGGTTATCACTGTATCCTATAATATAAAGTACTAAAATTATTAAATAAGTCTGAAGAATGGGAGTTTAAAAATACAACACTGTTAATGCTAGTATCATGGTTCATAAGTCACTTTGTCAGTTCAATCTATAGCAACAGTTTCAAAAACAGGTGGAAATTTATGGTCTGAAGATAAAGAAATTCATCAAGTATTATTTTCCAGATTGGAAATATATACTTCTGAATATCTGAAGAAGTTTGAGTTTAGTTTGTAATTAGCATTCATTTTTATTAACTCTCTAGTCCATGCCTATAGCCCCTTAATTATAATTTAATGAGTTTCATTGCTAATATTTACTGAACAAGAACAATGTTATGTAGCTATGCATAAATTCTTCTATTTATATTTTTATTTTATATTCACAGCATCTTTTGAAGCTAAGCACTATTATTATCTTTATTTGATAAATAAGCAAACAGAGGCACAGTGATGGAAAGCAACTAGCCCAAGTTCAGGTAGTCTTTACATAAAGTGGTTAAGAAAGTCTTTTTAAATATGAGACTGTTGATTTATACTACTGTTGTACCTCCTATTGCATGTAATCTTAGCACCTAAAAATACTTTCAACTTATATTTTAGATTCAGGGGGTACATGTGCAGGTTTGTTACATGGGTAAATTGTGGGTTGCTGAGGTTTGGGGTAAAGATGATTGCATCATCCCAGGTGGTGAGCATAGTACCTGATGGTAATTTCTCATCCAACACACCCCTCTTTTCCTTTCACCTCTCGTAGTCTCCTGTTCCCATTTTTATGTACATGGGTACTCAACATTTAACTCCCATTTATAAATGAGAATATGTGATACTTAGTTTTCTGTTAATATGTTAATTTGCTTAGAATAATGACTTCTGACTGCATCCAATTTGCTTCAAGGAAATTATTTTATTCTTTTTTAAGGCTGCATATTATTCCACAATGTATATGTATTATTATTTTTTCTGTATGTAATCTCCCATTGTTGTCTGGGTAAATTCCATGTCTTTGCTATTGTGAATAGTGCTGCAATGAACATATTGAGTGCATGTGTCTATTTGGTAGAACAATTTATTTTCTTTGGGTATATACCCAATAATGAGATTGCAGGGTTGAATGATAGTTCTGTTTTAACTTGTTTGAGAAATCTCTAAGCTGCTTTCCACTGTAGTTGAATTAATTTATGGTCCCTGGAGCAGTGGATAAGCATTCTCTTTTTTTCTGAAATCTCACCAGCATCTATTATTTTTGACTTCTTAGTAATAGCCATTCTGGTATAAGGCAATATCTCATTGTGTTTTTGATTTTCATTTATTTGAAATGCAATGATGAGCATTTTTTTCATAAATTAATTGGCCATAGTTATGCCTTCTTTTGAGAAGCTTCTGTTCATGTCGTTTACCCATTTTTTTTTAAATGACACTGTTTTTTTGCTTGCTAATTTGTTTAAGTTTTTTAGATTCTGGTTATTAGACCTTTGCTGGATGAATAGTTTGTGAATATTTTCTCCCATTCTGTAAGTTTTCTGTTTACTCTGTTGGTAGTTTCTTTTAATGTGCAGTATCTCTTCAGTTTAATTAGGACTCACTTGAAAATTCCTCTGTTGCAATTGCTTTTGGGGACTTGGCCATAAGTTCTTTGCCAAGATAGGTAAATAATGCCAAGACAAATAAATGCTGTCAAGAAGAATAATTTCTAGGTTTTCTTCTAAAATTTTTACAGTTCAAACTCTTAAACTTAAATATTTAATCTACTCTGGGTTAGTTTTTTATATGGTGAAAGACAGTGATTCAGTTTCATTCTTCTGCCTATGGTTAGCCTGTTATCTAGCACCATTTATTGAGTAGGAAGACTTTTTCCCATTGTTTATTTTTGTCAACTTTATTGAATATCAGATAATTGTAGGTGTGTGGCTTTATTCCTGGGTTCTGTACTCTGTTCCATTGGTCCATGTGTCTGTTTTTGTACCAGTGCCACGTTGTTTTGGTTTCTGTAACTTTATACTATAGTTTGCAATCTGGTAATGTGATGGCTTCTACTTGATTCCTTTTGCTTCATATTCCTTGGCTATTCAAGATATTTTTAGGTTCCATATAGATTTAATAAATGTTTTCTAATTCCATGAAAATGACAATAGTAGTTTTATAGAAATACCATTGAATGTGTACATTGCTTTGGGCTGTATGGCCATTTTAATATTGATTCTTCCAATCCATGAACATGGAATGCCTTTCCATTTAATTCTGTTGTTTCTGACTTCCTCTAACATTGTTTTGTAGCTTTCACCAAGAAGTTAGAGAGATCTCAAATTAATAATCTAACATTGAACCTAGAAGAGCTAGAAAAAAAAAAAAACAGTTCCAAATCTAAGAGAAGAAAAGAAATAACTAAAATAGGAGAACTGAACAAAATTGAAACATACAAATCCATGTAAAATATTAATAAAATTATGAATTAATACTCTAAATGCATAAACCAGATTGATAGACCACTAGCTATATTCAGAAAGGAAATAGAATATACAAATAAGCACAATCATAAATAATAATTACGACATATGAGCAAATCTCATAAAAAATACAAAAGATCTGCAGAAACTATTGCGAACACTTCTATGTAGACAAATTAGAAAATCTAGAGGAAATGGAAATATTTCTAGAAGCACACAACCTCCCAAGATTGAACCAGGAAGAAAGTGAAAATGTGAACAAGACAATAACAAATTGTAATATTAAATTAGTAAAACCCTGAATCAGATGGGCTCACAGCCGAATTCTACCAAACATACAAAGAAGAGAATTGGCACAAATTTGACTGAAACTATTCCAAAACATTGAGGAATAGATTTTCCCTAATAGAGTCTGTAAAGCCAGCATCATCCTGATGATAAAAAAAAAAAAATCTGGCAAAAACACAATGAAAAAAAGAAAAAAAAACCACATCTACAAGTCAACAGATCCAACTATAAGTCCTGATGAACATAGATGCAAAATTTCTCAGCAAAGTGCTAGTAAATCAAATCCAGCAGCACATCAAAATGTTAATTCACTATGAATGCGTAGGTTTTTTCCAGGGATGCAAGTTTGGTTCAACATATGCAAATCAATAAATGTGATTCACCACATATACAAAATTAAAAGCAAAACCATAGGATTATCTCAATAGATGCAGAAACACTATAGATAAAACCTGATATTCATTCATAATAAAAAACCCTCAACAGACTAGGCACTGAAGGAAAATACTATAACATAATGCGAGCCATCTATGCCAGATTCACTGCTATTGAATGGGCAAAAGCTTGAAATAATCACTTTGAGAAGTGGAACAAGACAAGGATGCTCATACTCACCACTCTTATTCAATCTAACACTGAACGGCTGAGCCACAGCAATGAAGCTAAAAGAAATAAAAAACATCCAAATAAGGCAAATAAGTAGTAAAACGATATCACTTTGCTGATGAGACGATTATATACATGGAAAACCTTAAATACCCTGCCAAAGGCTTCTAGGCCCGATAAATCACTTCAGCAATGTTTCAGAAACAAATGAATACACAAAAATCAATAACATTTCTGTACCTTAATTACATTCTAGCTGAGAACCAAATCAAGAACAGATCCCATATACAATAGCCACACACAGAAATGAAGTACCTAGGAACATGGCTAACCAAGGAGTTAAAAGATCTCTACAAGGAGAAGTAGCACTTTTAAAATATACATAAATGGAATTTGCTTAGGCTTTGCTTATTATATATGTAGTGTTACATAATACAGTAAC
>CM052650.1:30456214-30568061 GCA_028533165.1 Leontopithecus rosalia | reverse complement strand
AACAGATCAAGACCATCCTGGTCAACATAGTGAAACCCCGTCTCTACTAAAGATACAAAAAATTAGCTGGGCCCGGTGGCGCGTGCCTGTAATCCCAGCTACTCGGGAGGCTGAGGCAGGAGAATTGCCTGAACCCAGGAGGCGGAGGTTGCGGTGAGCCGAGATCGTGCCATTGCACTCCAACCTGGGTAACAAGAACGAAACTCCGTCTAAAAAAAAATAATAAAAAAATAAAAAAATAAAAATACAGTAACTTTTAAAATTAATACTATTTACCATAGATTATGCAAAAATTGTTGTTTTTATCTTGATTCCTGGGATAAAAAAATGTGTGTTGAAAACTTATTTATTCCATCATATTGCTGTATAGCTACCCATTTCTCCAAAATTAATAACTGTTCATTATACATTAGAATTATTTTTGAAAGTAATATGGTCAGTTTTTAATGGCAACTGCATAATCCTTCCTCTCATTTGGGATGTTGTTTGCTGCCTGTAGCAAAATATAGGTATAGCTGATGCATTTTATGAGACTCTCTTATTGCAATGTAATTCTATTTCATAGATGATGATATTCAGTGATTTCTATTTTGTATGTATATCTTTAATTTCCCAAGAGATTTTCTCATGAGAAACGGTTATAATTTTTACCTCTTTGTTATAGTGAATCTTATGTGCTTTAAATGTACACACTATTCATTAAAATGTATACATTATTAAAATGCGCATTTTTCTTAAAAGGCTATTCTCTTTATGAATTAGTTAACCCTTTCTAATTCCTCGTTATGTTTGATTTCTCCAATTATCTCTGAGATCGTTCTTCAATTTGCTAAGAGTTAAGAGATTCTTTTAACTTTATGACTTTTAAATACTTAATGAGGGCTTTAAAATTTAATACTCTCTATATTAAGAAGGATGTTTTTACCTTTGAAAAATAGTTTATAATTTGGTCTTCTTTCTTTTATAGCAGGTGTTATATTTGAATCATTAATGTACCCATTTTAGGATAATTTATTCTAAAATGCTTTTAAATGTTAGTATTCCATCTAACTATAAATATTTTGGATAAGTGGAGATATATATAATTATCTCTCCTGAGTAGTACAAATATGTTTTTCATGTGCTAGAAAGAAGCAGATTAACTTAGTACTAAGAAGTGTGGATTTGTAAATTACCTTCTACAAATTGTCTCATCTTGGCCAAGTTAAGCTTCAGTTACATTTGTAGCTCTCTAAGCCTCAGTTACATCATTTATAAAATACAGATAACAACAACAACCTATTACATGAGGATTCTGTGAGACAATTCTAAAAAGTACCTGCCCAAGTCTGTGCATAAGATTTATTTTCTCAACATAGGTAAATTATTTTTACATATGTAAGAATTCTATTTTAAATACTGAAGGAAATAAATGTAAAGAAATTTAATTAGGTGATATTAATAGAAGAATGCAGGCACAAATGCAATTGATTATGAAGACCTCTTTTAAGGCATTGATACTTTTGACTTGTGACTGGGACATTCAAAAGGGTAGTTTTATCTTCCACACACACAAATGTATCCAGGATTTCAAAACTGTTATCTCATCTCACTTTTCTTTCTGTGTCCCAGCACTGCTTGCCTTTGTGCCGACCTAATTCCTCAGCGAGCTTCTTCCACTTGATGCTAAAAAGGCACCAACACCTCCAGAGATACATGGTGCTCAGTTTTTGCTAATTTTTCATTTCCCACTCTCTCTTAGAATGTATGTTGTGTTCCTGAATTTATGAAAAATATTACCAATACTTATGTGGTAAATCTTGACTAACTTTACTTCACAGCCAGATACCATCCACATCACATTAACAGATTTTACACAAAGTATCTCTTCAAGTACATATTCAGTCTATATTACCTCAGCACTGTCTATGATAAGCATACTTGTCTAATATGCATTATCTACAAAATATTACCAGCCTCTGTTCTCTTTTTTACTGTTTTCTACTTAGACTGATTAGAATTACCAATACCTTATCTCTGTCTTAAATTTATACATTTGTTTAACAAATTATAATATGCTTTAAAACATACATATTTGTTTCCCTTACCACTAACTACTTAGGTTGATTTCATTTTCAGTGGTATATTTAGTACTGCATTTAGGTAGCATTCTTGTATTTGAACTATTTTTGTTGTTGTTACTATAAAATAAATCATGGGAGTATTTTTTTAAATTGCAAAAGTAACCATGAGTATAAGATAAAAAACACATCTATTTACCTTTCCAGAACTGGCAAGGGATAACTTTCAATCATCACTTCACATACATTCTTCCAGAACTTTTATGTAAATAATGGTAAAATTTCTTTCATAGTGTGAATAGGTGCCCTGCACTTCAATTTCCTGCCTAACCTCCTGCATACATCAGAATTCTTCCCCTATTACTGCCTGCTCAGTTTAGATATGTAGACATTGTTCTTTACTGCTTTGAGTGAAGTAAGCCAAAGTAGCAGAATACTCAGAAAACAGATTCTTACCTACTAGAGTTAAACACCAGTGATTGAATTTCTTAACCCCAGATTAAATTAAAGAATGTACAAGGCTGGACAGGCTGAAAGAGGAGAACTCTGCACACACAAAAACACAGGATCCATCACCAAGATTCGGGATTATGGAAAAGACAGGTCGGGATCTAATTTTTCTTTCTGCTGTCAGATGAGATCACCAATTGACAGAAACCTTCACATTGCCTGTCAATCACCCAGCAGAGTTTGTACCCAAAGATAGTTAGTTCACAGCTTTCCACCTAACAATAATAATCATTGCACAGCCTTCCACCTAACAATAATAATCATCAGCTTATCTACAGGATAGGGCCTAGGTGACTAGAGGAGGAGTGGGTAAGCAATACAGAAGAAAACAAGGACTCTCATTCATGCCAACTCCAACTTGATTTTTCTATCACTCTTTCCCTTGCTCAGTCAGCCATGGTGACAGCAGCCAGTAGCCTTCTTGTGGTTATGCAAATATCTCTCCCACTTGGTACTTGTTACTCTCTCGGGCTGGATCTCTTATTTATTTTTCATTTTGAAAACCAAAACTAAAGCAGCATCAGACTGAATTTCTTTCCTTAGATATTCACACTTTCTTTTTCTTTTTCTTTTCTTTTCTTTTTTTTTTTTTTTTGAGAAGGAGTCTCACTCTGTCACCCAGGACGGAGTGCAGTGGCTCAATCTCAGTTCACCACAATCTCTGCCTCCCAGATTCAAGCAATTCTTCTGCCTCCACCTCCCACGTAACTGGGACTACAGATGCCCACTACCAAGTCAGGCTAATTTTTTGCATTTTTTAGTAGAGATAGGGTTTCACCATATTGGCCAGGCTGGTCTCAAACTCCTGACCTTGTGATCTACCCGTCTGGGCCTCTCAAAGTGCTAGAAATATAGTCATGAGCCACTGTCCCTGGCCTTTTTTATCTTTTTTTAAGCTGCTATTGCTGCTTAGAAATAGAGGTAGAGATACAAAGGTATGAAATGGAGGGAGATACATAAGTTAAAACGGTTGTATATAGGCTCCTTGTTAGTGCAATCTTTCATAAGTTAACTAAGATAACAAATGGGGACATTCTATATATTTTTATAAATCAACTCTAATTCTTTGTATTACAGTTAGACTTGTGATCTAAGCCTAAGAATAATGAAATAACAAAAGGGATTCCTCAAGACCTTAGAAATAGAAATTCCATTTGACCCAGCAATCCCATTACTGGGTATATATCCAAAGGACTATAAATCGTTCTACTATAAGGACACATGCACATGAATGTTCATTGCAGCACTGTTTACAATAGCAAAGACCTGGAACCAACCCAAATGCCCATCGATGATAGACTGGACTGGGAAAATGTGGCACATATTCACCATGGAATATTATGCAGCCATCAAAAATGATGAGTTCGTGTCCTTTGCAGGGACATGGATGAATCTGGAGAACATCATTCTCAGCAAACTGACACAAGAACAGAAAATGAAATACCGCATATTCTCACTCATAGGTGGGTGATGAACAATGAGAACACATGGACACAGGGAAGGGAGTACTACACACTGGGGTCTATTAGGGGGAATAGGGGAGGGACAGTGTGGGGCGGAGCTGGGGAGGGATAGCCTGGGGAGAAATGCCAAATGTGGGTGAAGGGGAGGAAGGCAGCAAAACACACTGCTATGTGTGTACCTATGCAACTATCTTGCATGTTCTGCACATGTACCCCAAAATCTAAAATGCAATTAAAAAATAAAATAAAAAATAAATAATTTTAAAAAACCCAAAAACTCAAACAATCATTTTTATATATAATTTAATGTACTTAAAGACCTCCATAATACAGTACAATTTTCCAAATGTCTTATAGTAGATTATACCTACATCATGTTAATTTAGTAATATTTGTTTCAATCAGCACTATAAGAAAACCAAAAAATTGGCTATATCTCCTGGGAATTTTATAATTCTATTTGAGTTTATTATATTTGATGACTAGAGCCTAAGGCATTTGGCAAAAGTATATCCTACATTTATTCTCTCATAGAAATTTCACCTAAATGCACATGATTGAAGACTTATAAAAATGCAATTGGAAGTTTAGCATGCAATATCTTGTGATAATATTAATGTGTCCTAATTTACATTTCACTGTATAAATAATTGTCTAATCAGTAGAGTTTGGAATATTTTTAAATATCAATTAAGTGACCAGGCATGGAAAATATAAACAATCTATGTCACAATAAATGACATTAATCTTCCTTCCTTAGAATGGCTTCCATAAAATAAAAAGGTCATTTTTGCAATCTTTCTTCATACCTTCTGTTAGAAATTTTAGCTAACTAAACTCTTCATCATTAAAATGATATTATGATAATTTAGACAGCAATTTCCTCTAATTGATGATATATTTGATATTTTTTCTATGTAAGAGTTTTCAGCTGTGGTGTTTCTTTTCTTTCCTATGATAAATTGTCTTAGGTTTTTCATTCCATGTAAGTAGACCTGGTAAAAATTGAAGGATGACCTCATTATCAATAATTCATGCTCAGTCATGTTGCCTCGTATTTGATGACAGCATTGTGCTGTGTATTCTTTTTGACTTACTATCCCATAATGCTACCATTTGAATATGAGATTTAGGATTATTAGAAAAGAATCAACAGATCATACCCAGATGTACAGTGATTTATTCCAATGGTGCTATTAGGATTGTAAAGCCTTCAAAGACAATCACTAAAATTCTCAATCTGTGATGAAAAAATAGCTTGTCTAGAAAGAAAAGCATTTTCAGGGAAACAAAACCATTTAATGTATTTTCTAGGTAATTATTCTTTGTTGAACCACAATGGCAATGTTGATGATTCTTTTCACTAGCATGATAGCAATAGAAGGTGTATGTAGGTGCAGAGAAAGGCATAATTTTGACTAATTTTTTCTTGCCTCTTTGCAATTTTAATCACAGCAGACACATTCTATACCTATATTTTAGGGCTACTTGTGGGAATTAATTGCATGGTACAGGCCACAGATACATTTCCAAGTTTTCTGCTATAATCATTGATTACTTATTCATGGAGCTCCATGGACTAAAAGCACTAGTTTTGATGAAGGATTTCTAGAATTATGCTAGCCTAGTCAGTGAATGAGGGAGGACTCTTTGAATGGCAGTTGGTAACCACAATTTAAGCTCTTTTCTTTCTCTCTCCTGCCCTCCTTTTTTTTGGGGGGGAGAGGTGGGGGGTTGTTTTCTGATCCATTTTACTACTTATTTTATTGCCACATCTTCATTTGGAATATGAGAACTGAAGCAAGTAATACTTTCTTATCCGTTTTTATCAAGCCTTTCTGACAACTTCTGTTATCACATTAAAATTCTTCTCACGTGAATTTTAGAAAGTTATTTAGCATATATTATCTAATTTCACAACTCTATTGATGGCTTTGGTGAGGGCATTATTCTTTTAAAGATGAAAGTTATGATAAACAAGGAACCTCAAAAGCTTGTTGAATCATTTTACCCTCTTGCTGTAGTAAAGAGAGCTTTGTATGCTTTGTTCACCTTTAAATACATCCCAGTTTTGTTACTAGTGCTTCTCTCAGAATATTTTAATACTCTATGAATAGAAATTCTAAAACCACTCAAAAAGACATTAGGTATTAATACTCTTGGCCCTGGGGACCCTCATTGGCCTTTCTCAGGGGAAAATATAAAGTTCCTGATAGGCGATTTCAGTTAGTTAGGGAGCTGTGCACCTGCAGTTCAGCCTTGCACTTTTTCTGTTATAGACAATTGCACTTTAGAAAGCAGATACTCTATGTCATGTTTTCCAAGGCATTCTTGCATGCTGAAAGACAGTCTAGAATTGTCTCCCTGAGTCTACATCAATAAGTCTTGATTCTAAGGTTAGAATTAGTAAAGCTTGATTTGGTAGTTCCCAGTAATAAAGATAATACACTTATCTCCATTTGTCTTCTCCTACTTTATCTCTTCATAGATTCAGAACTCAGTGGGAAAAAAGTGTGACTTTGTGTCTTGAGTCTTTTATGTCTCCATAATGCTTTCAAGGCAACCACAAAAAAATATATGTATTGGTAAGGTTATTTCCGAACTAGCTTTCAGACATGAAATGAAGTGTCAGTAAGAATATTAAAAGGAATCTTATAATTAAAGTATTTTTAAAATATTAATGATTTTAAAAGTCTGAGTATTGTGTGACCTGTAGAATACTGTGTAAAATAAATGAGGTTTACAGTTGTGATGCCATTTCCAAGACATTGATTGGTGTATAGAATAGTAGCTACCAGTTAGAAGTAGCACCAAGGAAGGAGAAAATGTGAAGGGTCTAGACCACGCAATATCTTAGGGGGTGGGTATGGTGGCTCATGCCTATAATCCCAACACTTTGGGAGGCCGAGACAGGTAGACACTTGAGGTCAGGAGTTCATGACCAGCCTGGCCAACATGGTGAAACCCTGTCTTTACTAGATAGCTTTAAAAAATAGCTGGGCATGATGCCGCAAATCTGTAGTTTCAGCTACTAGGAGGCTGAGGCAGGAGAATCACTTGAACCCTGGAGATTGAGGTTGCAGTGAGCCAAGGTAGTGCCACTGTACTCCAGCGTGGGCAGCAGAGTAAGACTCCACTTCAGAAAAAAAAAAAAAGACAGTATCTTGGGACAAAGCCACTAGTAGGGCATGCAAGAACTTGGGCAAATCTTTTCTGGGGCCTCAGTCTATACAAACAGTTTGAAGATAAACTATATTTAAAATTCGTGAATCTGGCTGGACTCAGTGGCTGACGCCTATAATCCCAGAACTTCGGGAGACTGAGGCAGGCGGATCACTAGGTCAACAAATAGAGATCATCGTGGCCAACATGGTGAAACCCTGTCTCTATTAAAAATATAAAAATTAGCTGGGCATGGTGGCATGCACCTGTAGTCCCAGCTATTCAGAAGGCTGATGCAGGAGAATAGCGTGAACCCAGGAGGTGGAAGTTGCAGTGAGCTGAGATTGTGCCACTGCACTCCAGCCTGGACAGAGCAAGACTCCGTTTCAAACAAACAAACGCTGAGATCATGCCACTGCACTCCAGCCTGGACAGAGCAAGACTCCATTTCAAACAAACAAACAAACAAACAAACAAACAAACAAAAAATCATGAATCTATGTAAATTATAGTGATTCAACAATGAGGATTTTGAATAATGGGTAGAAAGAAGTTTTTTTTTTTATTCCAATCAGCTTAAGTGCCTCCTTAGCCAACTCTTTCTGCTCCTGGGCCCAGAAACCAATTCTTTCTATTCATTATGACAATTTCACAATTCCTCTCTAATTTCATGTCTCCCACTACAAGAAAAAATGGCAACAGCATTAATGATACATAGGTGGATATTTGGAACTAGCTTCTATTGAAATGAAATAGATCTTCTTATCTCTGTAGTTTATTTCTTGCTGGTTGTATCATTACTCATATGATGATGTATCAAGATCCACCATACCAGCATGACTACTGACTTGCAGTGACTCTTGCAAGGGCTGTTGTTGTGCATCATTGGTGAAGAACACAAATGCAAATCTTGCCCAGACTATAAGGAAAAATGTGAACAATAGTTTGTTTTTCCTGGGGATGTTAAATTAACCATTCAGAATATCTTATTATAAATACAGAAGACAACATGTTCCATATCACCTTTTGAACTCTTTGGGCAATAAACATTGCATTCTAGAATGTGTCTCTTTTGATGCTGACCATTTCCCTGCCTTCCACACAATACTTTCATTTGTGCAAATAATATCCTTCCCTCATCTGGCATGTCTCAATACCAATCAAGGAAAGCATGAAATCTCTACTTGCATCAAAGTCAGAAAATATCAATAGTAAGGATCCATGGGCGTTGAGGAGCGAAGCCATAGAAGTGATATGAATAAGTTCTTTCAGAGGCTACCTGACCTAAGGCGTAGAGCCTGCAAATTTGGTAAGTTGACTCTCTTGCATGCGGTGGTGGAGACCCACAGGATCAAAGATGCTGTCTGCTTTCATGACCTTTGGTGTAAGCCCTGTAGAGTGGAGGATCACCAATGACAGAATGCAGATGGGCAAGAGGAAAGAGTTTCACTTAAGTCCAAGGTGACTGATGCACTACAGATTAGAGAGCTGTCCTCATGCTGTATCTAAAATGACTGAACATGACTTGAAATTAGAATGTTAGCACCATCCTGGTGTTCCAATTTCAAGTGATCCTGTGCAAGAAATAAATTATTGCATAGTGAAAGATATCTGCTTTTCAGTCCAGGAAGCTGGAACCAGAACTCCATTGGTGTGAGTTTTAAAGCTCTTCAGATACATAGACGACCCTAAAAAAAATTTAGTGAGACAAAGGAAGGAAAGGGTTTTAAAAGCACCCAAAAGAAAAGAATCAGGACTGACATCCATACATAGATGACACCATTGACTATGGTGTGCTCCAGGTCCCAGAAAGAGACAACCTTCAAAGAAGTCACTCCAAAGCTCCAAAATGGAGAAGGGAAACCCAGGACCCACATGTCTAGCTTGATTTTACAGTAGCATTGGTTTAGGCTTGAATCCTAAGTCTGTGGCTTATGAAATGAGTGAACCTTACCAGTTATGAAATATTCCAAAGACCTATTTTTTTCCTATTTACAATAGAAGTAATAACCACCCAGAAAATTTGCTGCAAGAAAGAAATAAGAATTAAGTGAGATTGTGACAGTAGACCTTCATTAAATAATAACATAGATCAAAATAATGGCAAAACAAAAAAATAGAAATTAAAAAATGATAAAAATAATGACAAAACAAAATTATATTATTTGGTGGACTTACAGGTAAGATATGAGGAACCCCTAAGCCAGAAAAAGAAAAAAGACCATGACTTAGATTGGAAGACCTCATTCAGGGCTTTTTGCGAAAAAGCCCATTGGATAGCTGGAATTTTTTATCATCTGTTGGTATCTGAGAGATGCTACAGTTTGAGAAACTACAGGATGCAGAAAGTACAGTACTCTAGCTGTTTTAGTCATTTACTTGGTTGTATTTTTTCCCATTAGGTCAAGGAGTAGTATTCTCTATTTTGGAGAACTGCAGCTTGCCTAGCTGCATTTTTACAAATTGAAGGTTCACATTTTGGCCTCCGGAGAACACCCTAGTTGCTTATAAAAAGTAGGGCACTAGTTACTTACAGGAGATAAAATTGCATAGTGTTTTAAAAGAAACATCATGACAATGTCACCAAAATGTAAAGTATGTTTTTCAAGTAGAGTGTAATGCAACAGTACATGTGCAATTACGTAAGTATCTTTATTGTGCTCCCTGAGAGGCTAATTGCTAGCAGTCTTACAGTGAATGGATGCAGCCATTACCTATATGAAGGCTTTATCTGCTATTTGTCTATCTTTTGTGTGGGGGTGTGTATATAAATAATATATATATGTGTGTGTAATGTATACATGTGAATATATATGCTTATACACGTATATATTAGTGTGTGTATATATATGCACACATACATATGTGTGTGTGTGCGTGTACACACATTAATAACTACATGGAAATAGCACTGCAAATGTTGTTTTTGGATAACAACAAAAACATCGCTTGGCCTTATTTCTCACTGCCTGAGGAGTCAGACAATCTATAATAAAATATTGTCAGAGTGCATTAGATAAATAGGTCCCTATTGTGTCTGTAAAGTATAGGGAAAAATGTTGGCAAATGTGTAGTTTATTCATTTACACCTAAGTGACTACTTTATTTATTAACCACTTTATGTATTTTTTATTTTTGAATTTATTTATTTAGAACTGGCCAGGCAATGAAATGGCAATTTATTAGCTCACCTTTTCAGCTACCTCAGGTACCTAAATCAGGAGAACATTGCAGATGAAATTTCCATCTCTGCTTAAAGATATACTGTATAACACTATATGTTTCCATTTTATAAAATTCATTTCATTGTGTTTGAAATGCAAAGATACTTAATTTTTTAGTATAAATAAGTTCATATAGAGACTACAGGAAAATAAAATTAAAACATACAAATATTTTTGCTACCGTCCATAAAGAAATACACACTCTGGTAACACATGACTTGATCACCTTTCACCTTTCAGGATTAGAGCCAATGATTACAGAGGCTTCATTCTTTGTATATCTCATATTATATTATGAGTATCCTTTATTCTAGGTGATGTACATCCCTATATGTCACTAGGAATTGCTATGAGTACTCATAATCTAGCCTGTAATTCTGACCATATGAAGCCTGGTCTACCTAGTTCTGCTCCTTTGCTAATTAAGAAAATGTAACAATATCCAAAGATGGGAATATTTAGATTTTCATTCTTTCAACCTATTATTCATTCATTTAATGACTACATTTTAAGTATTTACTATACATTATTGCAACAAGATGCTTATAATTCAGAGCAGCCATTCTTATCAAAGATATTGGTATATATTATGTTTCAAGGATTTGTGAAAACAAAACTACAGTTTGTGTTCAGTAATAACAAATGTTAAAAATGAGATTATGAAGGTAAAGAATGTCACTTTCGGCTGATATCCAGAATTTACAAAGAACTAAAACAGATACAAAGAAAAAAGCAAACAAGCCCATTCCAAAATGGGCAAAGGATATGAACAGACACTTTGCAAAAGAAGACATACATGAGGCCAACAAACACGAAAAAATGCTCATCATAACTGGTCATTAGAGAAATGCAAATCAAAACCACATTGAGATACCATCTCACACCAGTTAAAATGGCGATTATTAAAAAATCTGGAGACAGCAGATGCTGGAGAGGATGTGGAGAAATAGGAACACTTTTACACTGCTGGTGGGAGTGTAAATTAGTTCAACCATTGTGGAAGACAGTGTGGCAATTCCTCAAGGACTTAGAAATAGAAATTCCATTTGACCCAGCAATCCCATTACTAGGTATATATCCAAAGGACTATAAATCGTTCTACTATAAGGACACATGCACACGAATGTTCATTGCAGCACTGTTTACAATAGCAAAGACCTGGAACCACCCCAAATGCCCATCGATGATAGACTGGACTGGGAAAATGTGGCACATATACACCATGGAATATTATGCAGCAATCAAAAATGATGAGTTCGTGTCCTTTGTAGGGATATGGATGAATCTGGAGAATATCATTCTTAGCAAACTGACACAAGAACACAAAATGAAATACCACATGTTCTCACTCATAGGTGGGTGATGAACAATGAGAACACATGGGCATAGGGAGGGGAGCATCACACACTGGGGTCTATTGGGGGAAATAGGGGAGGGACAATGGGGTGGTGGCATTGGGGTGGGATAGCTTGGGGACAAATGCCAGATGTGGGTGAAGGGGGGAAGGTAGGAAATCACACTGCCACGTGTGTACCTATGCAACTATCTTGCATGTTCTGCACATATACCCCAAAACCTAATATGCAATAAAAAAAAAAGAATGTCACTTTCCTGGTATGTGAATGTAACGAGATAATTGAGAATACCTTTTCAAACTCATACATAGAGTGATTAAAAAAATACATAGAGTATTAAAAAAAATACTGTAAGAAGTTTTACATGCAAGGAAGCAGAAGTTTGGTAAAGGTCATTTATTTTTTCTCTAATTTATTTGATTTTATTGCTAACTTTAAAGCACACTGTATCATTCATCCACTTGCTGGTTTCTTGACCACTCCCTTCTCCTTTCACATTCAGTTTCTGTGTATGTTTCAGTGTCTAACCATCTTTCTCTTGCCTCCACAAGTCTTTAACACCTACTCATCTTCCATGTCAACACAATTTCATATAAGCAGTAATTTTTAAATATGTCCTTAAAGGAAGTGTAGGTTTGAAATCAGGATGGTTTTGTAGAAGAAAATTTCAGATAGGCACAAAGATATGCTCAACTTTAAGAATTTACTGATCCATCCCAGCTAGAGTGTGAAGCTTGTATTATGAAAGAAAAGAAAATAGAATAGGTGAGTTATTACCATACCATACAAATTGAGTTTGATATTTTTTATTATTATTTTTTGAGATGTAGTCTTGCTCTGTTGCCCAGGCTAGAAGGCAGTGGTGCGATCTTGGCTCACTGCAACCTCCGCATCCTGCATTCAAGCAATTCTCTGCCTCAGCCTCCCCGAGTAGCTGGAATTACAGACGCCTGCCACCCTGCCTGGCTAATTTTTGTATTTTTAGTAGAGACGGGGTTTCAACATCTTGGCAAAGCTGATCTTGAACTTCTGACCTCGTGATCCACCCACCTCGGTCTCCCAAAGTGCTGGGATTACAGGTGTGAGCCACCACGCCCAGCAAGTTTGATAATTTTTTTAGGCATAATTCATATTAGATTTTAAAAAAGCAGTTGATTTTTATAATAATCCCAATTCTATATGTGAACCCTCCTATATTCAGAATCTCTTATTTCAAAATATACCAAAAATATGTCATGACTTTAGCATTTTTACTTTTTGTCTTTGTCATTTATTGAGCTCTAAAATATTATTTATGGAATCTATTTTTCCTCCTCACTCAATAATCGCTTTTAATAAGCAATGTGATGTTCAATGCCTTTACCTAATAAAGATAATGAGCAAAAATAAAATGAAAATGGCAACAGCTGATGCAATGGTGAACCATCCAAATGCTTGATTTTCTTAACTTAAACCTGCTGCTGTTATAAAAGCAACTATTAGCATATTGACAGATGGTGCTGGAAGCCATTGTCTCTTTCAGTCTCTTTCTCCATCCTTCCTCTTCTCTTTCTGAGTCCATCTCTCTATTTGGGACAAAATCATCGTGCTTGGAAGTGTTAATTTTTTTTGAGCATTATGTTAGCAACATTGAAACTCATCACAATCGAATATTTTATTAGATTGAAAATAACCAAAAAAGTGGTCTTTCAACATTGACTGTTTTTCTTTTGCTACGATATACAATGAATTATCTTTTCTCACTAGTAACTAGGGTTTAGCATCCATTAGAGTAACTAAGAGTAAAAGAATAAATGTATTTTTGTGGTTCCTTCACAACTGCTATTTTTTTCTCTCTCTGGGGCCTTAATGGAAAAGGAAAGTAGGTACTTTCTGTGCAATAAAATACTATATATGGGTCTTTTCCGAGAAAAGTATTCCTTTTTCCACAAAAGAATAATAATAACAATAAAATGTCCTTAAACTTATATTTAAGAGCTTAGTAAATTCTATTTACATTGGCTCATTCATTTATGTTTCTGTTCGGTGTTCCCAATGCCTCTGCAGTTTTTATATTCTTCTACCTTTATTCTTCTAGGTTAAGAAAATAGTTATAAAAATATTTCATCTGTTTATGTAACAACACATTATCAAAAATTTATTTTTCATAAGTACATAATGCAAAATTCATGTGCATGATAATTTTATCTACATACGTATTAGATATCAACTACAGCTGTGCCAAATAACACAAATTTTGTGTTTACATAATACAAATGTATTTTCTCAAAGTTTTGGAGTTCATATATACAAAATGGGTTTGACTAGTCTAAATTCAAGGTGTTAGCAGGGATATGTTTCTTTTGGAGTTCTAGGAAAGAATTGATTTCCTTGCTTTTCCAGGAATGCTGCCTGCATTCTTTGGCTCATGGACACCTTCCATCTTCAAAGGCAGTAACAGCCAGTTGAGTCTTCTACATCCTGCTTCACTGTGATACTTACTCTTCTGTATCCCTCTTGCACATTTACAGGATCCCTATGATTACATTTAAAGCACTCAGATAAGGCAGTGAAATCTTCCGATCTCAAAGTCTCTTTGTTAATGACCTTTCAAAGTCATCTGTGATCCTAATTCTAGCTTGCAATGTAACATAATATATTTGCAGGTTCTGAGAATTAAGACAGAATGTTTTTTGTGGCACGTATTCTGCATACCACTAGGCGTAAGAGAAGAAAACTTGAATACACACACACACACACACACACACACACACACGCAAATATTCCATGCAAATTTATAAAGGCATCCTATTAAAGGGTCTGCAGTAGGAATTTCTAGATAATACAGACGGTCACAAATTTATTTATGTACATGAAGCTGTGTACTTTACAACTCTGAGTTTATATCCTTCTACCTTCTGATCTTCATAATAATACTATAAGTTGGCTGGGTAGATATCAGCCTATTTTACTGATAAGAAATCATTCATAAATTGCTAAATGTTTCATAAAGATTACTCTTTCTGCAATAGTCTTTCTACTCCCAAATTATGTCTCTCCAATTCTTAGTCACTAAAGACACATATCCCTCAAAAATATCTCCACTGATTTCTGCTAACTTATTATTTAATCTTATTCATCATCATTATGCCCATTACATTTTAGCTAAACATGAAGGATGTACTTAAGGGTTGCACTACTTTTCTTCTTCTTAGTGAATAGTCAAGCCTGTTAATATCCATGCAGTTTATATATATTTAGGAATGCACCTGAAGTTTAATAACATTTTCCTAAAACATCCTACAGGTAAATTAAGTTACTTCTTTTATAATTAAAAATTGTATTGTTCACTTGAAAGCCAGTTATGAACAATCTTTTTTAACTGTTTTAAACTATCTGATAATGAGCAAAGGAGTAGACAAAAACGTTTTATTGGGCCCAAGAGGTGTGGCCCCTGGGTCTGGATTTTCAATAATGAGAGAGATGATGAGAGGCGTGGGGCTGTGGGGTGAAGCAGACCAGAGCTGCCAGACCAGCCCTGCAACCTTAGGAATAGTTGCTAAATCATATTTTGAAACTTAGATTTCTTCTTGGTAAGAGGAAGAATAGTACTATCTTGTGCAGATAATCCTTATGAAAATAGTTACCCAGAAACCGTTTGCTCATCTGTTGCAGCGTTGCCTTGGTTAAGTTTCTTCCCTACCACTTCCCCCCAAACGTTGTGAAACTCTCCATTTTCAGCTCTTCCTATATTAAGGTAGTTCTCTTGTAATTAATACATATATATTTAATAGATATATGATGAAATAAATAAAAGTTCCAAACATTATACTTTGGTGATTTTGGAGGCCCAGTTAAAGTAACGGTTATTTTTATTCACTCCACAATTGTGGGGAACAACTTAATTAGAGAAAAAGCGAGCACTAAACAACTTGAAAAGAAGATATTTCTGGGCCAGTGTATCGTTCTGTCCACAAATATAAATGGAACTAGAAATCAATTAGACCCCTTCAACCCTGTGGCTTTGTGGGTACTATCAGAGTTTCACCCAAGTGCGCAGGATCCATTACTATTTTTGGGCTCATGTGCTCCCAGTTTTTATTCCCAGCACCTGTGCCCCCTCCTAAAGAAACTGCTCTCAAGCTGACAGATGTGTTGGTCTGCACCTTGGAGCCTGCAGGGACTGGGTATGTGAGCCTTCCAGCTGCCAGTCCTCCACCAGTGACTAATGGGTGGGAGCACAGATACTTCAGCTCCTTTGCCTCTGATGCCAAAAGCTATGAGGTGTGGCTTTCTTTGGTCTGAGCTTTCTTGTGAGACTTGGCCCAATTTGCAATACATGTGACTTGATGCCCACCCTCGATTGTTGTTTTTCCCTTTCTTTTCCTCTTGTCTCTACTATTTTACATATACCTATCTCAGGGCTAGCCCAAGGAAACTCAACTTATCATACCAATGCTGCTTCAGAGTCCTCAGCAGTTTTACATTGCAGGCCATGCAGGCTGAATTCATGGCTCTTTATAATTTGGCATTTTATGCTTAAATAATATTGTAATCTCATGCGGATCTCCCAACATGCCAAGTTTTCTGTCTGTCTTTATGCTGCCTTGTCTTTCTGTGATGCCTTTTATTTTATTTTTTGCCCTAATACCACTGCATTTTTCAAGAGCCTCCCTGCTAATTTCTAAACTTTAAGCTGACACCTCGCTTAGGTGTTCTTTCTTGATGTCTCCATGGTAACGGCTCATAGCACTGATTATACTGTGGCAAGCTCCATGGTGCCCCCTAGGGGCAGCACAGAATAGCATTTCTGACAACACATCTCAAGTCAGACTGTTTAAATTCCAGTTCAGTCACTAACAGCAAGGTAAGTTAGGTAAGATGCTTAGTGGTTTTATATCACTACGATTGTATTTTTTAGGTGAGGCTTATGACAGTGAGGGAAGGTGTTCTCTTTCCGGGTCCACAAGGGGGCGTAGTTTTAAGGACAAGAACTTTCCAGCGCCATGCCCACCCCACCCCCCATCTCTCTCCATCTGGGAGATTTAACTATCTCTGTTTTAATTTTCATGGGCACGGGAAGAATCAAAAGTCAATCACTCCAGCGGAAGTTCTAAGGAACTCCTCTAGGAGAAGGTGGGGATTCCTCCCAGGTTAAAAGTCCCCTTTGCCACACCCCTTTGGACTCCATGTTTGGATCCCCTTCCCCGCTCGTGGAAGCTGTCTTTCTCTCTCCTGGATTTTTCCCTCTGAAGTCCCCTTCCACACTCTCTGGTGGAAGCCTGTCTTTCCCTACTAAACTCCATGTCTCTCTCTCTCTAGTCCCTTCCAGTCAGTGTGGAAGCTGCTTTCCTTTCCTGGATTCTATCTGTCTGGATTCTCTCATTCAGTGTGCGAGTTAGCTGTTTCTCTCTCCTTCTCCTGTTTCTCTTTCTCTGCTTAAATAAATTACTTTCTACAAATACTTTTGAGTCCAGCATTTACTGCACACTGCGCAGTGGTCTCTGCTCCCATTCTTGGGGGAATGATAGACCAAGAACCTGGACAAACGTCCTCTCAGGGGAATTGAGGGCTCCCCTGAATCCCAAAATCTGGAAACAATATATTGTGTGATATAGCTGGCCTAGAGTTAGAACCTGTACAATGCTGTTTTATAAAGAACAAAACTGTTTCCATTCTCCTCACAATGACTGCTAACCTTGGCTTCTGTAAACTGCTAGATTATTTACAGAATGCAAATTGAGGTAAAGCTGCATACCTACTCTTATCTGTAAATGCCAGAATTGCTGGCTTTTGTTTACCAGAGTAAGCACCCCTAGATAATCCCATCCTGGCGCCAAGAAAATAAAAATCTATGGATCTCACCCCTACCCAGACGATGTGTAAACAAATGTTAATCTCAGCATCTGTGAACCCCTTAAATAACAATCAGAATATCAAATAGTCCCCTGGCCCTCGAAATGTCTGGAACCCCCTCGCCCTCATCTCCGCCCAGAAGGTGATTTGAATCCACTGGCTTTCGGAATGTCTGAAGCCCCTCACCCCATCCTCTCCCCTCACCCCCAAGGTGATTTTTGCTGGTATAAAAGGTCTTGTCACCCTCTTTTATGGGGCCACGGGTTGGAGAGACGTGAGTCCTCCATGGTCGCTGGCAATAAACCCTGCAATTTGGCATACTTTTGTCTGGGTGTTGACTTTCCATGCTCAGTCCGATATAACAATTGTTTCCAGTTAGTAGAGTTGTGGTATGGATTAAATTGAATAATCTACTCCAGTATGCTTAGAGCAGTATTAAACATTTAGCATGTAACAGAGTATAATAAGTATAATAAAAATAGGGAAAGGCACAAGAGCGTTGTTGAGTGCTCAGGAAGATGAAAGAAGTGATTTTTTTAACTGAGAAACTGGAAAATTGGAAGACTGTGGGTGAGGCAAATTTTGGGTGCAGGGGTAAGTTCAAGAATACAGGTTTGGCTATGTTTGAGAATGGAGGTATGAGACTGGCCTACAGAGGAAAGATCTATGCTAGTAATAAAATTGTGAAGTGAAAGCAAATCAATAGTATTTAAATTCACGAATTCTCTAAGACCTAAATCCTACAGCAGGAGGTGAGGGAGAAGACAAAGAACCAGCAAACAAGACTGAGAAAGAGCAGCTATTGTGGCCTGTAGATAATAGGTCTACCTCTAAGTGTATAATTTCATCTTATTTTCGACCAGGGTCACATGGCCTTACTCCAAACGTAATATTTTCCCCTCAATACTCTACTAATGGAAGCAGAGTAAAATTCACTTTGTAAATCTCTTTTTTTCCACCCCTAGTGCTTGGCACAATGCCCAAGACACACTAGACATTTAAATATATTAAATAGTATCATGTTGAAAGTATCTCAAATGTGACAGCATAGACCACTGATGCTGAATTTTGCTTTCCGTGTTGAGAATCATGCTTTACTTTAGAAACAACTAAGAAACAATTCCATTTGTCTTCATGTTCTTCTTCTAGATCGAAAGCATAGTAAGTCTGTCAATCAGCCTCAAGCACCTACAATATCTACTAGCAAGAAAGGGCCAATACAGAACACAGCAGCAAAAAAGAAAAATAAGTGTGTTCTTTTTTGCCCTATTTAGACATATGTATCTTTCTGCAAAAGTTTTATGCTTAGAAAATGTTCTTCAACGAATTTCTTCAACTGGAAATAGTTCAGAAATGCTTCTTTTCTCTAGTCCTGGTGTTTACAATGGGAAAAGTGCTAGAAACAGTATATTAAAGTACTTCTTGATAGAAGCATTTCAAAGCACCAAATGCTATGACCATAGTTTTTTACATCATTTACGATAAACACTTTATTAAGAAGAGTTTTCCTGGAGTAAAATAGATGCTGCACTGGAACTGGAGTTCTAAGACTTGAATTGAAATTCCTATTATATCAAACACCACTTAGGTGACCCTGGGTGAGGTATTAAGAGTCTCAAAACTTCAAGTAAGGCAGGATAGGTTAGGAGATAGCACCATGAGCTCTGTCATTAAAACTGAGTTTGATACTTGTCTTTGCCACCTGTGTAATGTATGTGACACAGTATTCTCATCTATTAGTGCAACTATCTAAAAGTTATTTTACTTTTCTTTCCTTTGATTATCTCATCTATCAAATTAGGATAATAATAACACCTAATTTAGAGGACTATTGGGAGTAGAGTATTAAGTACATTAATACATGCAAATACTTAGCACAGTGTCAGCCACTAATAAAGTACTCATTAAATATTAACTATTACTGACAAGTATATGAATGAACATCCGAGAGTAATCCATATCAACGTATAAATCAAGAAAGACCATTTGGTATAAATAGAAATCCTGCATGAGTAAAACAGCTTAGAAGGACATATTAAAGGGTTGCTTTAACAGAAGTGTAGAAACTACACTTCTTGAATTTGAACTTTCTGGATTTAATACATTTTTTCAATTAGGAGTACAAAATATACTCTGTATCTATAGCTATAAAAATATATATGCAAATATAAAAACAATTTAGGAGAAAGGTAACACTTAATATGAAACTACTAGAGCAGCAACACATTTAGTGCATCAAATAACTGAAAGGCAGTGTTGTTTTATTAGAGTGTCTTTAAAAGCCATTAGACTATTTAAAGACAGTTCATTTCTTTAAGTGTACAGAGACTGATGCGCTGTGGAAAGTCCAGGCAAAGCCTCTTCAACCACTTTTCTAATGCCACTTTTATTCCTAAATAGATTATTTTTCTCAATAATACTAGGGGCTTAAAAGCCATCTATTACATCCTCTTAGTTGACAAGATTAAGGATTTTCCTTAAGATAGAAGATTATTCCAAAATATTGGAAATATACTTCAAAATGAAAGAATTATTGCTGTCAAAATCTCTGTGTGGATTGCATCTTGGTATGACATACTTTATTGGATATTTCCTGAGGTTGAATACTTCTTTATGTCCAGGAGAATGTTAAAAATAAGCTCCTATTTAAAAGAAGAAGACTAAAAAACTGCCTACTATCAATTTTGAAGAACAGCAACTGAAAAGCATATTGAAATCAAAATGACAAATGACCGGGGGGAGGGGAAGAGTCTAGAAATGGATGTAGGAGAATGAGCTGCCATAAAGAAGGGCCTTAAAAGTGGGTGAACATCAGGTCATGAAGGAAAAGTGTTGCCCAATTTGCTCTGATTCTCTATCCAAGTGCTAGTGTCTAATGAGTAGAGTATGGCTGAAACAATAAATATTGCAAATGAGATGAGACAATTATGGTATGATGGACCCATATAAGTAATTAATTCTGTATCAATAAACACAAATTGGACATCAGAAAACAAACGTTCAAATTCTAAGAGAAATCCTTTGTTTTTGGGTGTTCTCATCAAATGCTATGATGTTTAAGGCAAGAAACACTTAAGATAAAAACTCAAAGACTAAGGATACCCAAATAGCAGCCCTATTTGAAAGACTGGATAAAAATGGCAAAGGTTGAATCACCGGCAAGGGAGTGAAGCTTGGCAAGGATGAAATGGTAAGGATAACAACTGCAACTCTGTTAGCTTGTAGGTATCTGGGAACCGTAACAATACTATGGGATAGAATGGAGCTAAAAATAATGCCTCCCAATTTGTTAGGATTGGCTAGGTACCAAGCGTGGACTGGTTTAGAAGGAAGAATGCATCAGAATTTAGAGCAAGAGAAAGAATTTGCAGCACAGTGCCCAACAGAAACTGAAATTTTTTGTCTGAATCAGTGCTGTCACCAGACTATCTGCGTCTTTCTATGCAACATATTGCAACTATACCCTCATCTTTTGCAACATATATAAATTAGACCACAAAGAAAACACATAGGACAGATAGCTACTAGAATATTCTGAGCAGCTGCTGATTAAGGCTTCTCCTCTTTCAGCTGTGATGGAATGCATAATGATCTTGCATTGGGTCAGACACTGTTGTCATGAAAGGAAAGTGACTTTTATGACCCCTGCATCTCTGAAATGTTATAATGTACTAATACTCTGGATAGATAACACTCTCTCCTTTGCTTGCTATGGTCAGAATATGTTTTCTCTTTGCCAGAATGAAATCTGCAATCATAATCATATGGGTAGTTACAGCCAAGGCATCCCCAGAGATTCTGGCCATCACAGGAACAGCTGCCCTTCTGACTATGTACAGAAGCTGGGCAAAGCTCTAACCGTTCTGCTTAGATCATTTTATCTCATTTTGTATTGGCTCAGGTGCATCACAAGTCAAAGGGTAAGGCACAAATCCCTATGGACTGGAGGAGATGGGGAGTGATTTTTTTCCACCTGACAGAATAATGCTGGCTCTGCTTGCCCCCTTTATGGAAAATTGGGTAATAGGAGGATAGCTAAACTAAAGCCAGGCTTGTTTAAATAGTCACTATAGGTAAGCTGTTACAAGTCCCCAGTGTGATAGGGAGAAAGTATATTTCACTAGGTAGAAGTTGAGAGTCTGTCGAAGTCTATCTGAGTGTGAATCCCAGCTCCATGGCATGTAGTTATATAATGTTTGGGAAATCATTTAGACTCTCTACAATTCAGTTTTCTCCCCTGAAAGGGGAAAGTAATTATAATAGTTGCTTTATGGAGTTATTATGAGGCAAAAAGGGTAAATAATTCATAAGCATGCTAGGCACAGTGCCTGAGGCAGAATACACTCTCAACTAATGCACAACTTTTATTATTGTGACTCATCTGGGTGTCTTTATTCCTTCCCTTGATAATTTGGAGTAGAATATATTTTGAATGGATAGAGAATGCTGGGGGACAAGCCTGAAGAAAACTTGCATTAGTGCAGGTCTCAGCATCTTAGTTCCAACTGCCTTGTTCCTCCAATAAATTCTATAAGTCTTATTCCTGATTAGAAATATTTCTCCAATAGATTATAAAAACTTTGAAAAGAGAAGGACATTTGTGTACGTTTATGCTTTACATAGTAGACAATTGATCAATAATTGTTGAATCAGGAATTTCTAGTGAGCGCCATAAACTTGCAACACTTTCCTGTGTAATTAAGAGTAATTGTGTTAAAACAATATAAATGATATAAACTGTTAAGATAAAAATTTACCATTGCATATTCTAACAGCTTCAAGCAAAAATATTTTCATACAATGTTGAAAAAATAGATTTTTGAACCAGAGTAAAGCACTTAGTAAACATAAAGTGGTCGATAAATGCTAAAAATATGCAAAATTTACAAAGGAGTGTTGAGTAGTCTGTCATCTATGGACAATACACATCATTATGCATTATAACTTAATGGTGATTTTCATTAAATACCCTGCTTCTCTGAAAAACGACAAAATTAAGGTTAAACTCCCAGTGTGGAGTAAATCTGGTGATGTGTGCTAATTAACTATTTTCTAATCATTGCACTCAAAAAGAAGGAAGAGGAAGAATGTCTTGCCTGGTTTTCAATTAGCATATTGTGCTCCTTGCCATTTGTTCTCAGTTGTCTCTTTTGACTAAACCTTGCATTTCTATTGCTGAGCTTTTTTTTTCTCTTAATGCTGGTTTAAGTTAACCTTTTATCTTCTGTTGTTAGCAATACAACAAACAGTTTAATGTTGGGAAACTAAATAACCACATTTATAAAAAGCAAGTTATTCATAGCTAGTCCAAGCAAATCACAAATGATTTTGCAATGGAAATTCATTTTACTTGCTATGGCATTTTCATTAGTTTGAGCATTGAATCAAATTGAAAATCAGAAAATAAAACTATCTCATACAAGCAAATATCATTTTTATTGCTGTGACTATTGCCCTTTTTCCTGTCATGCCTTCTGGCTAATATAAAACCATGTGCTGTTATACATAAATGGAGATTTGTGAAATTGCAAAGCTTGTTAACAGTAACTACTTTCTTAGTTTGAGATCAACCAACATACACTTTCATCTCCTTGACTATATTTTTGACAGATTCCTGTCATTCGGTAGAAGAACATTTGGATGGAGAAGTCTCAGAAAGCGTCATATTTTGTGTTTTACATTCTTTTTGACATAATGAACATTTCCCCCTCTTTTGCTGAAACCAGCCCTAGGAAAGATCAAATGCAGCAAAGTCTTTAACAGTTTAAAATTGCCTCTGTCATTATCTTGTCAGTTACTTGAGACCTAGACCTTGAATGTGCAGGGCTATGGAAATCTTTCAAGACAAATTTTCTAGAAGCACTGCTGGGGAAAACTGTTTATGAAATCTAAGAATTCTAATCATTGGAAAATATATGGGTAACAAAACTATTAGTTAATGATGGCCAGAAAGCAGTGTGTCATGGTTTTCCCAGGATGGTCATTCAGGGAGAGTTTTGGCAGCTCAGTCTTTTATCGTATTTTATTTTCATCATCCTCAACTTTTTCTTCATGTCAACCTATAGTTTTAATAACCCATTCATAAGGTACTCTAAACATGGATTTACCTTTTGTTCTCTTGGGACTACTCCATCTATGTTACCTTTGCTATAATTGGTGGAGAAAAAAAATACAGGATTTTGAGATAGAGTGAGGATAAATCCTGAATCTTGATAGCATGTAATTGTCATGTAATCTTAGGCAACTTCTTCAACCTCCTTAAAACCCAGGTCCTCTTTCTTAGTGGCACATTCTACATGCTCAATAAATGGTGCTATTTCTAGTTTCTAAGTCTGATCACAACTCAGAGTTTCATTATTACCCTGCTTTTGAAAATGAGCTGTATGTAATATATATACTTGCATTTATATATACTTGCATTTCCTCCAATTAATCTAAGCTCATGTTACAGCTATCACTTCTCTAGTGATATCTCAGCAAGTGGATTTTTTAGTTTAATGAATCCATTTCTACATTTCCACCTCTGCAAAAATGAGTTTGCACTTAAATGACTGAGTGTTGTCTCAGAATCCAAACACCAATACACAATGTTTTATTCCCAAGTCACTATGCTTCTCAACTTCCACAGGAGTGTTAGGTAATACTATTATTGTTCTCTTCTTTACCAAAGTTCTTATGAGCAGAACTTCATATTGTTATTTTTCCTTTGTCTGTTATATTAAATGTATTGTTCTGTAATGCAAGACAGCCTGTTCTCCTTGTAGGCTATCTCCTGGATGACTACATTCACCTTTGCATTCAGTGTTACATTTGTCTGGGTTTTCATCACTGTGGGTCTAATTTAGGGAAATAACTTTGTAATCACTCATCTTCATCTCATTGACTATATTCTGCATTCAAACATTGGGCTGTCTATCCAATTTACCATTTTCTTTTTCTTTTTTTTTTTGAGACGGAGTTTTGCTCTTGTTACCCAGGCTGGAGTGCAATGGCACAATCTCGGCTCACCGCAACCTCCACCTCCTGGGTTCAGGCAATTCTCCTGCCTCAGCCTCCCGAGTAGCTGGGACTACAGGCACGCACCACTGTGCCCAGCTAATTTTTTGTTTTTTAGTAGAGACGGGGTTTCACCATGTTGACCAGGATGGTCTCAATCTCTTGACCTCGTGATCCACCAGCCTCGGCCTCCCAAAGTGCTGGGATTACAGGCGTGAGCCACCGCACCCGGCCCCAATTTACCATTTTCATTATTTAATTCTCTTGCTCAATGCCTATTAATAATAATTGTGTCAATTTTTAACTTGGGGGAACTATCAGTAGAAAAGATCTTAATGTGTTCATTCAGGAAATTCTTTTTAAAGATACTAGGTGCCAGGCGCTGAAGACAGAGGATGAACAAGATATGTTTTCTGCTATACAGAGCCCATAGTATTTTGGAGAAGACCAGTATTGTGAAAACAGAAACAGAAAATGTATCAAAAGATAATGTACCATGTACTAAAGGAGCACCTAGTGTCTGAGAATGAACTGGTCATTGCTAACCAAAGGTAGCTCTTACTTTAAAATAACATTTATTTAATTTTTAAAATATTGTTGCATGAACTAAAATCAGACTCCAGAATTATGTACTTTACCATATTCTATTTCAAGCTGTAATTTATTGATTGTTTAATATCAAGTAGGTATTGTTTTTTCAAACCTTACGTAATTTAATATTCATAATAACCTTAAGAAATATAAAATATTGATGCCCTTTTACAGAAAAGAGATGAAGACCATAACAACTAAAGTGGCTGTTCCATTTAACCAAGTAACGGATATCAGAAATTAAATTCAAATGTAAGTCTACATAATTATAAAGTTTACTCTCAAACCTAACAAGCTTGCTCACCTGTCATGCTTTTCTGTTCTTCTGCTTCTGCCTAAACATATCACCCTCTGCCATTTCACATATCACCCTCTCCAGGAATTGTGAATTTCTTAAGTGGCATTGATTTCCCCAGTCTCTAACTACTTGAGTCATATTATTTGACAGATTTGAGAGAGATTCATGGACACAGAACTAGTAACTTACTCTATTTTGGAAAAGATTAAAAGCAGGAATGAGCCTGAAGCAACTCCGAAAACAGAGGAGGTAGAGGGAGTTGGAGCAATTCACAGTGAAACACACAGGCAAGTGGCTACTGTGGGTTCGATGTAGGCTTCATGGAGTGTACCTGAGGCTAGAGTCATCAGAAAAGGACACTTTCCCCAAAAGACTCACAAAAGAATGAGGCATTTCCACCATAAAGAATCTATGTAAAGATCATTGAGATCCAAGGACTGAAATGGTCAGAGGTCAGATGTCTAGAAAAAGGAAAGTCAGGTAGCTAATACCTCCAAGAATAAACACTAAATAAACATAACACACACATACAACACACACACACACAGACACACACACACACACACACACACACACACCCCACAGGAGAAAAGAGGCAATATTTTAAATTCTGTCACCTTTGAGAGCAATCCACAGCTGGGATAGTATTGAAAATTCATCCACTATATAAATACTGTTCTGGATTCTTAACTCCTCATTTGCCTACACTCTAAAATATACAAAGATCAGCCTTTCAGAAGAAAGAAAGAGCAGCTAATGAGCAGGGAGAATGCAACATAAGAAAGAAAAATCAAGAATGAAAATGAGTTTTTTCCTCTGGAGGCATTTAAACCTGAGTTAGGCTTAAGAGAGGGAAGAAGACATTAATAATGAGGGACAGTTTGAGACTTGGACTGACCTGGACGTTTTAATGACTGAATAATCAGATTATTAGTTCATATTATTGGTGGTCATTAAAGCGGAGATTTGATCAAGATTTCATCCAAGGTTAGGAACTGCCGATTCAGAAGAATTAGTTTATTTGATATGATAATTCAGCAGACACCAGTATTGGTGGTTTGTATCAAGCTTCAAAAAGTTTAAGATTTTCTTTTCTAAAAGGCTCCTTTTTAATTTGTTTCAGAAAGCCTGATTTGTTTTCCTTAAATTGGAGGTCATGATGGACTGTGGATTGGCAGTGACTAAGGAAACATAAAGATAAAGCTATGCTGATTGAGGGAGCATGTTCTTCCAGCATTAGTTGGGCCAAGCTATGTGTATTTCCATAGATAAGCAGTGACTTTGCAAGAGAGAAAGCTGGTATGGGACTGTCCAGTGTCCTGTTCAAAAGATTCAAAGAGAGAAGTGAAGAGACCCCAGCAACAAGAAACTGGTAGCGAATGCCAAATTACTGGGGTCTGAAATAGCAGACTAAATAGAGGTGTATCTACTCTGGACAAGAGAAGTCTAAGAAACAGATGTCCAGAGATGGGACTTTCTGAAGAAACCATGAGACAGAGACTATTAACCACGGTCAGGCCAGGAGATGATCCAGCCAAGCAATCCATATCTTATCCCTTCTCTATCTATAATGAGAGAAGATGTAACCAAGAAGAAAAGACAAAAAAGACTATGTATCTTTCTCAAATGCCAAGAGCTGAGAATTTCAGTCCTTCACAGTGGGAAGAGAGTATGTTTGCTGGGAGATTTCTTGTAATTAAATGAGTATCAATTACCATCTTCAACAAGATAATATAAGTTCTGAATGGCGACTTGGTTTGCATCATAAAGGAAGAATAGTATTGCCTACTTTTAAGTTTGGGAAGCTCTTCAAAGTTTCCATTCAATGGTATGGGGTTACACTCATGAATAAATTTCAAAGGGTCAGTGAAACTGTAAACACATATGAAAATAAATAGAATTGTATTTTACTCTTGTTTTAGGATTTTTGTGTTTATACTGGAAAAGCAGTAATCTGGCTTTATGCCACTTTTTTTTCTGTTTTCAATACTCTGATTTTCTCTCCCTCTCCACTGACCTATGCCCACTTTACTCATGATGAGGCACCTTCAGTCACTTTCTGAGTTTTCTTTACACTTGGCAAGAAATCCTCTTAGGCAGAGGCATTTTCAATGTTATTCAAAGCCTCCTGTCAAAGGCTTCACAGCTGGCCACATTGCAAATGCCCCCATTTCTACTATCATTCATGAAAGAGCAGCTTATTTCCTTTGAGACTTTTCAGGCGAAGTAAGTACAGTTTTCTATGTCCCCCTAATTTTGGACCACACATATAGGTTTTCAGAATTATTCTTTTTTAAAAAAAATTACTATTGACCTTTTCCACACTCAGTCCACTATTATAGACCATGGAGTTGAATAATTGACTAAATGTGGTTGAATTTAGTACATGATCTGAAAGTACTTGTAATTCCCAGACTGTGGGACTTCTGTAAGCAAAAGAGTCATTGCTGACACGAGGACTTAAAGGTTCCTGTATATCTTTCTGAATTTATTTCTTACCACTGTCATCCTAGGTCTCTCAAGTTCTTTCTCATAGTCCCACTAGACTCAGTTTTTCCTGGAAAATCTCAATCATGCTTCTATGTCAGGGTTTGAGGTTTTGATCCCTTTGTCTGTGGTGTTCTTCCCCTAACTCCTTAATCAAGTGTCATACTTATATTCAGTAACTTTGAACAGGGATGACTCTCAGAATCTCTCCATTCTAAAGATGGAAGCCAGACTTGGTTGAAGTCACTGTGAGCTGCCCAATGTTACCCATGAAGACTCCTGACTAAAGAGCCAGAGCTACAGGTCAGATGTGCTTAATTACATTCTGGACTGATTCAGAGGCAGCAGGTCAATATCTGAATAGGATTAGGAAGAATGTATGGCAATGTGCATATATAATTTTGTATCATGAAATTCATATACATCTGGAATATAAAAAGGCACATTTACTTTTATCAGTTCCCTTGATTCTGACAGAATCTGTATCTAATTAGTATCTACATTTAGCCAGAGAACTTGAGGCTAAAGGTAGTTAGAGACTTCCTCAATGTCAAACAAAATATAAGTGGTGGAGGTGGAACAGGTTATTTCATTTCAAATCTCATGTTCTTTCCACTTCTAGCTGGGCTGACATAGAATTCATGAATTTATTCTTGATATAATAGCATATTTGTCCCAAATATTATACTTGGGGTTGAGAAACTAATAATTGAAGAAAAACAATAAAATCCAGAGAGAAGACCCCAAACTACCATTTTTATACCCTTGGTAATCTTTTTTATTTGAAAAAGGTGCACGTATGCAAGGATATTGTAATCAGAATACCCAGTGGAATTGATGCACTCATTAAACTCCTCAAGCGGAGAGCAATATAAACTAACACAGTGGAAATAAGGTCAGTGAACATAAGGATTGAAACACCTTACAAAGGGAAATTGGTGTGCAGACTTGAAATCCTCATTTTCTACAGTTTGAGAAAATGTGTCTAGCTGCTACTTTAGATTACTGTTGTGTACCTGTGGTCATGCCATTCAGAAGTCGAGAGGATCACAACTGGGTAAGTCAGTAAAAGGCACAGATGTGTCAAGAGAGTGGGTTAAATGTTATTAAATGTACTCATTTTCCAAATACCGGTTGTTTTCTTCAGTTCTGGGACTCCTTATAAACTAAAACCCAACTTGCTACTTCTCACCCGCTGAAGTCCTGGCCACACACATACATGGAACAGTTTTAATTTACAAATGGTTCCACTTTTCTACAAAATGTATTAGGCAGCTATCAGGTGACATATACTCTGATATCACTGGGAAAGGAGATGCTTCAAATAAGCTGCCTGCCCTTAAGGGGTCTACTGGGTGAAACAGAAGAAAATTGCAGAAGAGTTTTTCAAAACTTTAATAGTAATATGAACAATATGCTCTAGGAGCACAGATTTACCCCTAAGGAGATGAGAGAATTGTCACTGACAGGCATTGTTTGAGATGACGGATGGCTAATGATAGGACCTGGATGGACTGGGAAGCAGGGAATAGCCGATAGCAATAACAAAGGCAAAGAATTGTGAAATATCATCATATGTGCAGACATTAATGAATTCTGTGTGATTGTGGCATGGGCTCTAAAGATCGCCAATGAATCCGGAGAAGCAAGTGGAAGCCAGACTGCAAAGTTTAACAGACCACACTGCAGAATTTGTGCTCTGCTAAAGGAAAACTTACTGAGATGTTCCAGAAAGCGGGCTATTTGAGTCTGTTTGTTATTTTGTGGTAACTCGGGAAAATATGGAACATATAGGAATGGAAGATTAGTTACAAGGAACTTATTTTAAAAATCAACCCATATGAATTTTATTATTTGAGACAATCAAAGACCAACTCCCCAAATGATCTCTTAAGCCTTCTTCAATTTTGCATACATTTTATTGAATTAAGGCTCAAGTTTTGGGTTGATCTATGTTGCAATGTTAATATTGACAGGTATTGTAGCAGTAAAAAAACAAATTGATCTCTTTGAGTCTCAGGTATCTTACCTGAAAATCAGGGTTTTAGGCCAGATGTTCTCTGAAGATCTGCTTTTTCGAATATTTTGTACGTTACAGTTTTTTAGGGGAATTTAGCACATTATCACTAATTGTTGGGCAGGTTTATTTTGATACAACGTGGGAGAAACAGATTTTGTCTGTGGGCACATGAGTGGAGCACAGTGAGGGCAGCTGAGTAACAGTGCCTTGTCCTGTCTTGAATTTTGTGCAAGAAGCCAACAGAAGATGAATAATACATTCTACTTTGGTAAATTCATATTCTTATTAAAGATAAATAAAACTATGCGATTTTACCCAAATAGTTGAACTGATCTCAAGCTGATTTTCCTGGACAATGAGTTCTCTTAGGATGGTCCTAAGAGACCATCCTAAGAGAATGTGAAGTTATTCACATTCACATAGAATGTCATCTTATGAATAAGGACCCTTCACTAGGATTCAAATCAGATTTTAAACTTTGCCTTTGAGCAGATGGATGTATGTTATAGATGTAATTTTATGATTTTATCTTATTACATTGTACTTCAATTTGCTCATTTGCGAGATATGAATGATGTCTGTCATACCTAACTTCAAGAATGAGTTTCTTTGTGAAAATAGCTTGAGAAAAGGCCAAAAGTCTTAAGTTTTTATTACTGGTAAAATTTTCACAGTTCTGTACGTTTTCCCTGGGAAATGTCAAGGCATCAGGGAATCATATGAGGTAATCATAGAAAGTCACAGTTACAAGGGTATATGTTAGTAATTAGCGCCCACGAAGACTTTCAGAATTCCTCACCTTTCTTCTATGAGCTTTCTTAAATAAGCAGAATTCTGTCACCTACTGTGACCAAAGAAATAAATGGGGAAGAGTTTATGTGTCACCTCCATCCCAAAGCATATCCTTGCTTAGGCGTGACCCACCAGCATTTTCTTTCTCTGCTACATCGTTCAATAAAGTCTCATGTGCCAGATGATATGATGACAGAAGTTGCAGGCCAGTTGCCACATAGCAGCATGGAGAGTAGCCATTTAGGGTTAGAAAGTGCCCTGGATCTTCAGAAACATTTGTGTAAGCTTTAAAAAAGGTACCAGCAATATTTTGATATTTTTCTGCATAATACCAACATCACCTCATCACATTTGCCTATTCTGAGAGATATTAGAATCCTTTGAGAGCCCAGTTAGTTTGCCTGATTTTCTAAGTAAGAAACTGATTTCCAGAAGAAAATAAATAACTGTAAAATGCCATGTATACCTAGAAGTAAATTTATAACCTAAAGTAACATCTGTCTAGTAATCTACTGGTTTTTCACTGATGAAGAACTTAAAAAACTTCTTCAACACAGACCTCTTTCAGTTTTTAAGATAAAAAGGGTTTTTCGTTATAAGGCATGTACCACGTTTGTAAAACAGAAAATATATATTGTTGTTCATGATTAATAGAACAGAACTCATTTAATTGCAATTTTCAAAGCAATCATTTTTCAGGGAAGACACTTCTGTTTGTATTCAACAATAAATTAAGCCAAATGAGTATCAAACTCCTTCCATTGGTCTCATTTACATAGTGCTTCAAATTAAATGAAAAAATAAACTTAATGTTACATATTGTTTGACAGGTACCAAGTTAAGTAATTAGTGATCCAATATCAAAGAAGGAGGAAATGATTCAATTGACCATAATAAGCTGGAAAAAATATATATATACATCTACTAAAGTCAAAATTAATGCCTTAATAAAGTTCCAGAATTAATATGACATATTTTCACTTATGCTAAAGTTAATAGAAATTATCATTTAAATTAATTAAATCCAATGTTGTTGTGTTATTTTAACATTTTTTTTTCTTTTTTTTAGAGGTGGAGTCCTGCTCTGTCACCAGGCTGGAGTGCAGTGGCACAATCTCAGCTCATTGCAATCTCTGCCTTCCCTGATTCAAGCCATTCTCCTGCCTCAGCCTCTTGAGTAGCTGGGATTACAGGCCCATGCCATCACACCAGGCTAATTTTTGTACTTTTAGTAGAGACAGGGTTTCACCATGTTGGTCAGGCTGGTCTTGAACTTCTGACCTCGTGATCCACTCGACTTGGCCCACCAAAGTGCTGGGATTACAGGTGTGAGCCACCATGCTCAGCCAATTTTTTTAAACATACTTTGAGAAAACTGGGTTTAACATATCAGCATTTTGGCTTATATCAAAATTGCCAACTTCAGAGTCAAATTTGTTGAGATATTGTTAGCATTTTCTAATAAACCTTGGCAGATATTTTGCTAACAATATAATAAATCAGAATAAGAATTATAATATGGAATGTTTTATCTGAAATGTTCTATATGTATAAATGGAAGTGAATTCATTAAGACTCTTACTATGACTTTGAACTTACTTTCTTTCAATAATACCCATTTTATTCTTCTTCAAAATATAAAGATCAGAAAGCCTCTAGTATTTCTTAAGAAAAATTATTTGTCCTTATCAAGTCTAAGACACTGATCATAACTGCTATTGTTTTTAAAGTTTATGTATTAACTTAAAATTTGTGGATTAAAATGTAGTGCTCATATAAGCAAAGTATGTATGCTCTGATTTATAGTTAGAAGTACCCTACTAAATCCATCTACGTATCTCCTTTCTTTTCTTTTTTTTTTTTTTTGAGACGGAGTTTCGCTGTTGTTACCCAGGCTGGAGTGCAATGGCGCGATCTCGTCTCACTGCAACCTCCGCCTCCTGGGTTGAAGCAATTCTCCGGCCTCAGCCTCCCAAGTAGCTGGGACTACAGGTGCTCGCCACCATGCCCAGCTAAATTTTGGATTTTAATAGAGACAGGGTTTCATCTTGTTGACCAGGATGGTCTCGATCTCTTGACCTCGTAATCCACCAGCCTTGGCCTCCCAAAGGGCTGGGATTATAGGCGTGAGCCACCGCACCCGGCCTGTATCTACTTTTTACTGTCTTATCCAGATGTTAAAATTGAAGGAAAAAAATTTCTACTTTTTTTACCTTGCTAAATCTAAAAATTTCAAAATCGTAATAGAAAAAAGTAACTTGGTTTTTTCACTCTCTTTTTTTTCTCTCCCTCTTGTTTTCTCTTTTTCATCTATTATGTATGTATACATATATATTGTTTTCATATCTTTTTTTAATATCTGCTGTGTGCTGCCCTGTTGTTCTTAGGTATGATTAGCTTTCCATTTGAAAATATAATGTCCAATAATTTCTCTAGGATTCTTCAGTTTGACACCTGAACTCTTGGAAAAGTGTGCTATATAATCAGACTCTGTGCTAAATTACATATAAAAGAAAGATGTCTTCTATAAGAAATTCCAAGGCCACCAAGGCTGAAGCACATGGTGTGTAAAGTACTCTTCTTTCCCCAGAAGACCAATGCAGAAAAATCAACTCTGGGTGAACTATTTAAGCCTAAATCTTCTTCAAGCATAATTCTCGCAGGGATGATCATTGAGATTCCTTGTACAAGTTTCTGCAAGCAATATATTAAGGCCAACTAGTTACTAAAGCTGTAGATTTCTTTAAATTGGCAGAAAAATACCAGAGGTAAAATTTCTGTTTAAAAAATATCCTGAAGCAGGGGTTATGTTGTCTTAAACTATTTCTATGTCCCTGTGGATCTCCATATAATACCTCATTTACATAGTTCTCTGGTAATGAAGCTACATTATAACAGTCACCTGACTTCAAAAAAAAAAAAGTAAAAGAAAAGAAAAGAAACCAGCACAATTCTTCAGACAAATAGCCTGGGCCTTGAGCAGGTTAAGGGAGTATGAGGTGTGGTATTTTTTTTTCTCCTTGATACAACTCCTGAAATATAACATCAAGTAAACATACTTGCAAATCTAAGTAGGTCACAATAAGCTTCCAGATGTTTAGGAAAGAGGAAAGCTTAATTTCCACAACTCAAGCAGTTGGAAAGCCTCCTAAAGAGACACAGTTCACCTGAAGACGGGAAGAGTTAGAATCAAGAGTCCTCATCCTGTCTTCTCATCATTAATGCTCAAAACCATTATTGCTTCAAAGATATACATAAACATTACTCACACCAACTTGTACTATATATCTGTGTTAATATTTATATTATTTGTAACTCACATAGTTATATCAAACCATAAGGCATTAGGATATAATCACTCTATTGTTGACAGTGAAAATTAATCATATTTGATAATTTTGGCAACAATAAATTATTTACAATAAACAATTCTGTGTAGAGTAAAACATAATGCATTTAGAATTAGATTTTTCTTGGAATTTTAAATTTTCCTCTGGCAGAACTTGAAAAGAGTTTACTTAAATTATCCATGCTCTGTTTCTACCTAGGGAAAGTCAGTATAATAAAAGTTACCTAGGTTTTCATTTTTGTAAAAGTATTTGTGGAAACATTCTGTGTAAATTTTCACTATTATTAGTAACATGTTCTATATGTATTGTAACAGTCAATATGTATAATATAAATAATAAGTGGCCTCCTTTTTGCACTTAATGAAAGCCTGTGAATCTGGGCCGTGGTTGAACTCTTTTTCTGCTGTGTCAGGCAGAATTTCCAGTAATGTTCAGCAGTAGTCTCAGTCTTGAATAATTGCCCCCTTTGGAGTGTGTCTGGAACTAGTAAATATAATGGAATTTGATTCCTATGATTAAATTGTATAATATGATTGAACTTAAGATAGGAAGATCATCTAGGTGGCCTGATGTGGTTTCACAAATGCCGATCAGTGGGTATGAAATTTCAGTTTTGCAAGATGAATAAGTTCTAGAGATTTGCTGTAACACATTATCTCTGTAGTTAATAATACTGTATCATACACTTGAAAATGTTAAGAGAGCAGATCTTATGTTAAACGTTCTTACCACAACAAATTACTTTGAGAATGTTCTCTGGTGGATGCTAACAGAGGAATGGGAAATGTAACCTAAGAGAACTAATATTAAAGCACTGGTAAGTAATGGATTCCTCTAAATTCCTCTTACTAAGACTCCGCTTCATTGTAAAACTGCAAAATTCTTCACCAGCTAAAATTACCTAAGTCTCACTCATTTAACCAAATCAAAGACCATCACATAAAAATTGAAGAGAGGATTAAAAGCTGTGTGTGGGTTCTCTTGTGTTGCACACATTCTGAAAAATACTTCTGAGATCTATACTTAGAAAGATGCACTGATTTTTCAAGTACTCCTCCTAGTTGTGATTTAGGCTTGATAAAGCTTGATTATGTGCATGATACCGGTCTTTCTCCCACTACCGATTCTTATCTTAGTTACTTTAAGCCCTTATTTTCACTTTCAAATTAAACTGAGAGAGTGCCAGGTGTATCTTTTATGTCCAATCCTATAACTTTGCTTTGTTACCTCCAGCAAACATTTTTTTTTTGTTGGGGGTGGCAAGGGATAAATACATTCCTCTATAACAAAGGCATCTGGAAATCCTGGTCACTGGTAGTTTTTATAAATCTATATAATTCTCTTCTGAACAATGCAGAGAAATAACTTTCTACTTCATGAGACATAAATTTTAGGTGAAGTTCAGAAAGGCCTCATGTATCAAATATAAGACTGGCCAGAAACTTGAACAATTGTTTTGGTTTGTGCTTTTCTTATTCTAAAATATGACATCATATCATTTTACCAATGATGCAAGGGAATTTCAGAGAAGTTAAATGATACTTTTCACTGCTACTGTATTGTATGATGTCGAGAGTTGAAAGTAGAGGATAGAAAGTACATACTGTGATTACTTTTTAAGAAATCATCTGCTACAACACACAGAAAAACTGTAAGCCTGTGCCATTGTGGCAGTATTTAAGCCAACGTGATGAACATCCGTGTACCTATCTTTTGCAAAATTCTGTGCTAAGTACAGTGAGTGACATAAAGATGAATAAAAATAGACCCTTGTTCCAACAAGTTCTTTGGCATTAGGGTAAAATAAATCAGGATGATGACTCAATTACATTATATCAAGTGATAAATGCCCTGCGAGAGGATAAAAGGGCAATAGGTTCAGAGTTAATTTGGAACAATTCTTGCGACAGTGGCCAGGAAAGGACTCAAGGGAAAAGGAAAATTTGGTATAGTGCCATGAAGGTTGGGAAAACAATAAATAGAGAAGGATGAAAGTACCCATGAACAAGTTAACTTCTTGACGACGGTCTCCATTTACTTAGTCAAGTATTAGATTCTTCAGGCTAATATGTCACTTAAGGAGAAAGACTTTTCAATGGCAGAAATTATTATAATGAGATCATGTTTTCTGGCTTCTGAATAGCCCTTAATATTCATCCTATCTTGTATTTATTTTTCATAAGGAGGTGGAATTTCTCCTCTATCTGGAATAAGTGGTCTGTGAAACTCATAACAAGACAGTGATAATATTGAACATGTAGCGTGTATTTACTACATACCAGCCTCTCTTTGAGCTAAGCATTCTGCATGAATTCTGTCTTCATGTATTTAAACACCTGAGCTTTGAGAATTTCAAGACTTTAATAATGTTGACTCTATAGTTAGCAATCAAACCCAATATTTCTGATAAGAACACAACATGCTCTCATTACTTTGATAAAGTGTTTAAATTTGAATGTGTGTGGGCCTCTCTGAAAAAAACAAGTAAACTTAAGAGACACAAAAAAGTTGAAAATAATCCAGCCCAGTGGTTTTCTAACTACTGTAGGGAGCAGGAACAGGAGAGATGCAGGGGTAAGAAACCGGATTGAATCATGTTTCCTGACATGGATTCATCCATATTATTTCCACATGAAAGATGCATCCATTCTTTCCCATGGTTCCCCCAAATCTCATCCCAGTATGCATTTGATCAAAGCTCAAAATCTCATCATTTAAGTTAGTTTCTGGTGCAAATCATGATCCTGAGTGTAACTACTCAAGTAAGGTTCCTGAGACGAAGTTTCTTTCTATTTTCAGACATCTGTAGAGCCTCAACACTATATAATGGCAGGGAAGGCATAGGATATGAGTTATAAAACATCCACCTTAATAAATGAGAAATAGGAAGAAAAATAAGTTTCTGAAGTCCAGTTTAAAGAATATTGAAAATTCCTTATTAGATTTCCAGGCTTAAGAACAATTCTCCATCACGCTCCACTTCACCCTCTGTTCTCTTGGTTCTATTCTTTGAGTGGTCTTTCCTTTTACAAAAGTTGGCATGTGTTTGTATCTGAGCAGCTGATCAGTGTGCTTTCTGCCAGTGGAATTTTGGGAGCTCCTCAACCTCCTTTTATTTTGTACTTTTGGGTACCATTCAGGCAAACCTCCTGAAATCATTTTCTCAAATACCTTATGACTGTCTTGTGGATTTCAATGAAGTTTAATTTATTAGGTAAAAGTTGCAGCCACAGTTCTTTTTGAGATAATCTCTCCCTACTTATTTAGATTGCTGAAGGACAAGGCTTTCAGTCTTGAGGCTGATTGAGAGATTCACAGAAATCCGTTAGGTATATTATCAATTTATTTATGGATCATTTGTGTGACTAAATACTCCGAGCTTTTGAACTTTGTGAGGTCATTGTAAAAAATTTTATATTTGTACCCTTAGGTCTTCATGACATACTTTTGGAAGACATTTCTGAACTTTAGCACTCATTGCCTTCTGAAAAGAATTTGTATTTTCAAAACCATCAAGATCTGGATGTTTTTAAAACTATTTTTTCCAAGTTATTCTCTTAGACTATCTATGTCCTTTCATATTTTATTATATCCAGCAAGAAAAATAGAATCAGGTGGCACTGTCCATACTTTGCTTGAAAATATCCTCAGCTATATAAAGAAACTCATCTTCACAACTTTTGTTATTCACGTAACTGCAGGAGGCAATTTTTCTAAGCTTTTTGTCACTGTATCACAAGGATTCCTCAATTGATTTTTGAACCCTCAAGAGCAGTGTCCTAAAGTCCATACTTACACTACCAGGTTCAAGGCAACTTAGAGTTTGTCTATAATATCTCTCAAAAATTTTTCAGAATATGCCCATTGCTCAATTCTAATGCCATCATTACAGTTTTAGATATTTTTTACAGCAGGACCTTCCAAGTATTAAAATATGTATTAGATTTAGATTCCTGGGTAACAAATTACCGCAAATATAGTAGTATACAACAGCACGCATTTCTTATCTCACTGTTTCTATGAGTCAAGAATCTGGCCATGTCTTTAGTCTTTTGATTTAAATTTCACAAAATAGCAATTAAAGTGTCAGCTAGGGTCAGGATTTCATCTGAATTTTAGACTGAAAAAGGATATGCTTCCCCACTCACGTGGTTATTGGCAGCATCGTACTCTAAGTCACTGTAGTATTCACAGTAAATACATTGCGGATTCCCTTAGTTTATTGTGCATTCTGCTCAAGGTTTTAGAAACTACTCTATCTAAAACAATGCTTCCCATTAGTTTTTATCATTTTATCCTACTTTTTTTTCATTCATAGCAGTCACCACTCATTTCTATCATATTCTAGTTCAACTTATTGAATTGTTTATCATATATTTACCTATCAGAAAGTAAATTCTGTTAGGGCAGGGCTCTATTGCTGCTTTGGTGGTGTTAGTTCATTGTTTTTGGTCTTAGCATCTAAGAGAATGGCTCACACATTTATATGGTTTGGCTGTGTCTCCACCCAAATCTTGTGTTTAATTGTGATCCCCTGTTTTGAAAGTAGGGCCTGGTGGGAGGTGATTGGATCATGGGGGTGGATTCCAGTGGCTCAGCCTCATCCCCAGTGCTGTCTCATGGTAGAGTTCTTATGAAACCTGATTGTTTGACAGTGTGTAGCACCCCATTACCTTTCATGAAATCTCTTCTGCTGTTCATATGAAGACGTGCCTGCTTCCCCTTTGCCTTCTGCCATGACAGTAAATTTCCTGAGGCCTCCCAGCACATTCCCTGAGGCCTCCCCAGCACTCTCCTCTTGTGCAGCCTGTGGAACTCTGAGTCAAGTAAACCTCTTCTCTTTTAAATTACCCATTCTCCAGCAGTTCTTAATACCAGTGTGAGAATAAATATATACATGCCATGGATGCAAAAATATTTATTGAATGCATAAAGGAAAATCAGTTTCACGATGTTGTGGAGCAGGTTCATTGTGTACTAGTTACTAAGATGTCCAGCAAAACAGTACACTCACACTCCAAGCTACATGCCTTGGATTTGTTACTTACCAATGGACCACAAGGGACAACAGAAACCTAAAATTCATTGTGAGCTTGTCCCTCAAGTTTATGAAAAGCATTCTGGGGCAAGTGAAGTCTCATCTGTGCATTCCTAATTTGCACTACAGCTGAGGGACCCCAGAAAACAGCCCCCCCTGGTTTTTATGCCCTGAGGCAAGTAGCTTGCTGGACTAAAGCAATCATCAATGATGTTCCATTTCTAGGTGACATTCAGCCAGGCCCCAACCATCTTAAAATGTTGCATTCTCAGCATATTATACAATTATTCTTGAGAACTGCAAGCAGGAAAAGAGAAAGAAATGGGTCAGCCCAAGGTCATTCAGAGAATTGGCCTGCAGATGTCTGGTTAGTGAATTATTATACAAAACTATAATAAGAAAATACTTAACAATTTAATAAAGCTCTATTAATATTAAGCAAATTTAGCCAGTTTTATTTGGAGGTAAATGTATAGACATATATTCCATTATATTTTAAGGTAGAATATTACAAATATTTAATCAAAATGTTTAAATGAAGAAGAGACATAAATTATTATAAGTAAACCTATAAGTTGTGAAAAAATATATTTGGCCTTTCTAAAATATTTTATGTCTTAAAGTACACGCACTAACCTTGAACAAAAGAAAACAGCTATTGTATACTCAGATTTTACTCAGAAACGCAAATGGACTGGAGGATTCTAGAAAGACAAAACAAAACACAGAAAACTTGCAGTGGCTATCAGCAGGTAAATAGAGTATGAGTTCATTTAAAATTCTTTACAGTTTTCCGTATTGTACAATTTTGTTATAAATTATTATACATCAGATTTTATTAATCATATAAAATACCTAAATATCTATGTTTTCTTCACATTGCACTTAATTTCTGTAGGGCACACATGTCATTTAAACAATGCATTGTGCTCATGTGTGTGTATGTGTATGTGTTTGTGGGTTTATAACAGACACAAAAATCCTGAGATGTGATAGCAGATGTAACAATAATGTCTGTATTTAGGCAACAGCTATTTTTGATTCTTTTGACAGAGTACAACATGCCTACCATTCTCAAATTTGAAATTTATTTCATGACGTATCAGAGTTAAAATATTTGGTGTTAAAAAATACCTGCAGTAAACACTTTGAACCTATGGACCAATAATATAAATTGAAAATAAAATTTTTATTAGCCTTTTCTCTAGTCACTGGTCAACAATGTTAATGAGTTTCAGTGTTTTATAGAAGCAATGACAAAAATAATGCACTTAGTGTGCAAATTTCATTTGCGTTTCTTTATTAGAGACTTTAATATTCTGGCTTACAGTAAAGACGATTCATGACAAAATGGAGACTGAGTAGGATGACACAATTCCAGTCGGGCTGCTATGCTGCCTTGTTGAATAAACTTTTGACAACTTAACCCGTCTGATTTTAAATGACTTCCCCTTTTAATGATGGCCTTAAACTAGTTATACTATAGATTCCCTTCCTGCTCCTTTATTGTAAGCATTTATAGAAATATTTTTTCTTTCTGAATTAAATTTCACTTGGCAATGATACTCAATGAGTCATGGAGTATAGTTTAAAATAGATTTTTATTTGAAAGAGGAAAAACTTGAAACATTCTAGCACAGAACCATACTGGTTTCAATTACATTTCCATATGGAATTAGGTCACTAGTTTTAGTAAGACATTTCAACATTTTGGACGTAACATCACTCTGGAATTAAACAGCAAATTAAAACTCTCTGGAATGAATTTTTTATATGTAAGGATATTAAAACCATAGTAAGTACAAAGAATGTCAGAATCATTTTAAAGAAGTCAGAGTTTCTTTAAAGTTGAGAAACCCACAACAAAATTGGTAATTTTTTCTAAGCATAGGTAAGAAAAGTGGATACCAGTAGAATTAGGTCAGAAAAAAAGCCAGCACACTTATCCAATAAGAGATTTTACTTCCTCAGCCAATGTAAATTCTCTGTATAAGAGTGCAATAAAACTCCCAATTTCTTAACTTATATTTGTCATGTGGGAAATGACACAGATATTAAGTTGTTTGTGCTTTAAAATAGAACCACAGCTTCACTCCATTCTAAGTAATTGATGTGACCTTAAGGAGTGAATTTCCATATTTAAACTTATCTTTATTTTTCACAATTACAAGTATTGTGTACAGGCTCATCTAAATAATATTTGATCATAATAATTTTTTAAAAAATTGAAATCAGCATTAATAATAATGGTAAGTTATTTAATATCATATATTTAAAGAGGTATTTTAATTAATGTATTATCAAGTGACAGATATAAAATCAAAGTACACAGAATTTGAAAGCTTATGATTTCTTATAGACATAATCTAGACTATATTGACAGTTTCATTTATTGTTAACAAACTCTTACATAATATTTATTATTTGCCAGCTACTGTTTTGAGTGGTTTGCAGTAATAACTCATCTAATCTGCAAATTAACCCTAGGTGGCAGATGCTACTGTGCTCAAGTGTATTGGATAGAAGCAGATGCCAAAGTCCAGAGACTTTAGGTGCCTTGCAGTAGGTCTCAAAATGAATGGCATGGTGGGCATTCAAACCCAGGCAGTCTGATACTTCACTCTGTGCTCTTAACACCTATACCAGATACTTCTTTAACAGAAAAACAAAATGAAGCTCACGAAGGCTCTATGCCTTACTTAGAGCCTCATAGCTATTACTGAAAACAGCTTGAACAATGTTCTCTCAAATCCGATTAATACGTAATGAGCTGAGGGAAAGGACACTAAAATAATTAAGGGCAGTCAAACATGTTCATGGTGTAAAGTATCTCCTGTTTTCTGTTTACATTTTACTGCAGGTTCCTGGAGTTAGAAAAGAAATGACCTCTTTTTCTTAAATTTTCTTAGTTGTTTTACTCAGTATTTGCTGAATGATACTACTCTGTTGATACACAATGTTCCATGTTAACCTAAGCTAAAGAAAGAAGGAACAATGAAGACTGGGGAGGCGGGGCTGGGGGAAGTTAGAAACAGTGAAACAAACTGAAGAACAAATGTGGGATTTTCATTTCATAAACATAGAAAAAACTGATGACAGTTTTGGAAGAGTTTCTCCATTAGGTGTTTCCAAGACATCATCCCAACTAGAACTTATGCAAATCTGTCCCTGCTTCAAAAAGATGTTCCGCTTTTGTGTTCTTCCATAATATAAACATAACAGATGAAGAATAACAAACACAAATGCCACCCAAAAAGTCTATATTCATTGTACAGGTATTAAGTTAGGAAATACAGTGTGGCTACAGCAAACTGCTGTGCCTCTGTCTGGTCCATAAAGGCAGTCAAAGACTTGACACCTAAGCCCAGTAAATTGCTTCCCTTCAGGAATATGGAGTAGTTGGTACAAGATGTCAGATTTTGACTTTTATGCAGGTTTGTTTAATGTTAAAATGTCAATCCCTTTTTCTGTGTGTGTGGGATAAAACAAGTGTATCCAGACACCAGCTCTAGATGACTTTTTCAGGCAGTTTGCAACCTCTGCCATAAATAATTACAGAGAAAGACTTAATTGTGTAAATTTACTGATTGGAAAGTGACAAAATGTGTCTATGAAACTGTATTTAAAATCATCACGTTCTGTTTCATAGTGAAGCCACTTGGAGTGTTGAATGCATGACAACTTTCAATACATTTTTCATAGTTGGAAAATAGACACATATATATTACTTCTATAGTTCTAAAAATAGATGAAATGTGTTTTTGCTTGAAGTAATTACACTATTGTGCACTCACATTTACCTAAATTAATATTTAAAGATGGAACCAGTTGAAAGTGAAATTGAATTAAACTAAAGTATCATATTGCATTTTGTGCTGATGTTTTGTACTTGATCAGATATGTAAATGTCAGTCTATAAATATAATAAGCTCTGCATACGAAATAGATAAAGTATAAGATGCTTAAGCCAATATAACATGTCTTTAGAATATAAAATGTGGTGTAAAAAGATTGAGCTCAATTTCTTAATAAATAATGCAATAAAATGTAATAGCTTTTACAGCATGTTTGTGGGATGAAATTGGATATCTCATAGAAACAACAGTTCATATGAATGTGTCCTATACATTTGAAAACTCAAAAGCTTCACAGTTCAAGAACAAGTTAGTGTCTTAATAAGTAACAGAATTAATGTCGGTAATTGGTGTTGAATAGCTTATACATTCAATTATTATATCTGGATGTTAATGTCATCCTGCCTACATAACTTTGTGATGTTTAAATGTTTCTGAAGTGAATCTATATAGAATGCTGTGTAGAAACCTCAAACACAATCTTCATGGAGTTATAAGTCTCAAATATATGCTTTGCATTTGAAGAAAAGCTCTACTATTTTTGGAAGCTAAATCTTTTAACTCTTACCCCACATTTTGTCTTTTTCCCCACTCCAGAAAGGCAAAATATAAGAGAAAGATATCTTTGCAGTGGAAAAAAGATACCTTAGCAGTGGAAAAAATATTTCTAGGAGTATATTGCTGGAAATGGAGGCTACTTAGAATTTTTCTGGCATTTAGGATCATGACACAAAATCCAACTGGCCTATTGCTGAAGCAGAATGAACATCATTGTTCAGTATGTGAGCCTGAGCTAGAAATCTGACTGTTATATACCAGGTCCTGCACTACAAGCCATTATCTTGTTCAGCCATTATAATGGGCTATTTTTGGTGATGAAAATCAGAGGCACAATATGTCATACAGATCCTGAATGAGAATCAGCACTCAGACATATCAAGGCTGTAGTTTCTTCATTTATTCTAAGAATTGTGTAGTATATAAAACATCCATAGTACAGTATATGACCCTTAGTATGCTTTCCAAAAACTATTTCAAATCCTGAATGCCAATGCAACAAAGAACAGAAGGGAGCAGGGAGTGCCAGCTAAGAAGGCTTATGGGATAATCTGAAAGCAGAGAAGACATGTTTGAAATAAGAGGTGAAATTAGATTTATTTTGTATTTAGAGGGTGGTCAAACACAGGTTTAAATTTAGTTCAAGGTCAGACTTTATAAGACTGTGAAATAAATGAATATTATTATTATCTTCATTGCCTGTCCATATTAGTAATGCCAGTTACCCAACTGGTAGATACAAAGAATACCTCTCAAATGGGGTTGAATTATTAAAAATCATCTCCTATTTTGTATTTTTGAAAGTTTCAACATGTTTACAGTAAGTAAGTAGATGGGTAGAAATTTTTTCACTTTCTTACAGCTGTTCTATGCCTTAATATTTTGTTTTTATTTAAATTTTTGTATAAAGGATGTGAAGTACTAGCAACTATTCAATGTTTTAAATTTGACCTCGTGTTTCTTTGAAATCTAACCCTTTTCTGTTTATTACAATTTTCTCCATCCTTGTGGTCTCTTTTTAAGATTTAAAAGGACAGAATATTTGAGACAATGAATTATTAGCAATGCATTTCTGGCATGTGTTATAAAAGAATTATCTCTGGACAGGCAAGAATGTCTTTCCTTTTTAGAATAACACTTTTCCGCCTGAGCCATGCTCTATCTGGAAAAAACTTTGGATAATACCATTCCCTGGAAACTCACTGACAACCAGAGTTGTCCAGTGCATTCTGGATTTTGTCAGAAACTGAAAAACAATATGGGTAAGGCCAGATCTTCAGGAATTATAACACTTTTCCCCAGTAGGAAGCAAAAATATATTTCCAAATTGTTGATCTTCCCTCTGAAATACTTTGAAAATTTTTTAAATTTGATTTTATTTTCTGAAAATAAAGTTTGATTCTTTACCAAATATCATAGCAGCGATTAAATGTTGTACATTGTACCATGGAGATATAATATACGATTCAATTTTTAGAACAAACAAGGCCACTATAGCCTTGATGTTCAAATAGGTAATCAATAGAATATAGTCGTTAAAATAATTTTATAGCAAATGGAAAGGTACATAAAACATAGTTCTTATCTTTAAGGAACTTGTGAAGAGGGAAAAATGAATGCTGTACTTGGAGAGAAATATACATGGAATTCTTTGACAGCTTGGAGGGAAGAGAGAATACACTAGGATTTGGAAAATCTGAACGGTTTGGAGAAGAAAAGGTAGTGTTTAAATTGCTTTGTGCTAAGAATCTTCATTCTGTGAAGGACAAAGGATCACTACTGGAGGTTGTTTTAGAAAGAATAAAATAGGGGTTCAGAGGTCTAAGGGATATAGTCCTGATATGTTTTTCTCTTTGCAGAAGAGGTGAAATGACAGTGGCGACAGGACCATCTACTGTGGTCTTAAGCTGTTAAACAGTAACACCAGGGTATGTTATTATACTCAGGAGGGATGTCTGAAAGCATGTCATAAGAAGAGGCATAAGGTCAGTGGCTACTGTGCTTTAGGGAAAATTTTATATGACAATTAAGCTAGAATTAGCTTTTTTCTTGTCAAAAGCCACAGCCCCTTGAGGTATTATTAAAGAAAGCTACCTGACTAATCAACCAAACTAATATTGTGGCCAAGATTCTGGTGTCTCAAGTGGGTTGAACCCAGTAATCAGTGGACTTACATAATGGGGTCTGCATGTGGCCTAAGCTGGCCAGAGTGGTTCTTATGTTGAAATTTCTCCAAGTTGGAAGAAGACAGAATTAGATTTGTTTTTGCTTGCCTGCTTCTGTAGCATTTTGCAATCATTTTGCCTTTTCCTTTTGTTTTCTGTTTGCTTTCTTCCTTTTAAAAATCTTCACACAGGGGCTTGGGAAAAAGATTGTTTACTTTCTTTATTTTCTCAATTACTTCCTAATAGTCTACTGATTTTTTTCTTTAATATCCTCTTCAGTTTCTAACCCCAGACCTGAACATTCCTAGAATTCCATGAGCAATATTAAACAAATGTAAAAGAAGAATGGAAAGTGAGAACTAGAGAGGGATACAAGTAAATGGAAATATAAAAATCCAAACAGTCATGTGGTGGGCCTGTCACCAGTAAAGGTGTGAAGTCACTGAGTAAGCCCAAACGCCTTATTGGATTATCCAGTGCACCTCACAGCTGGCCTTGACCTCAGGTAACTAGAGTGTGACTGCATGCCTATTTAAGTCAGCCAATTATTTTTTCACTTCTATCATGTTTCAGGAATTATGCAGATGAATAATGTATGGTCTGTCCCCTCAAGTTGCCTATAGTGTAATTTAATTCAGGCAGATTGACTAAAGCAGGCAATGTTAAGCAAGTGCAATGATAGAGCTATATATAGGGCAGTTCTGCTGCCTTTAGGGAAGGGCTCAGAAATGTTCCAAGAGAGGGTACTACCTCAGCTGAGATAAAATACCAGAGTGGCTCAACTAGATTGACCTCCATTGGAGTAAATGATAGCAAGTCAGAATGTATCCCTTGATGTATCCTTGTGCATATATAATTAATACATATTCTGTATTTATATGTATACAAATATATATGTGAGTGTGCCAAATATACATGTACAGGTATGCATTTGATTATCTGTGTGTCTTTGTAATTTATAATACGCATACATTTTACATTATTATTAGAGTTTAATTAAAACGCTGATTTTAGGAAATAATGGAATAACCTTGTGTAACCTGGATCTTGTTTTGCCTAATTATCCCTGTGCACTAATGTGACAGGGAGAAGTCATAGGAGAATAACGTTAAGGCTTCCCGTGAGCTTCCAAAGTCTTTTATTAGTTATGTTCCACTTTACGTTATAGCCGAATGGGGCCAAGGGTTGACTCGAAACGTCCTATTAGATGGCGTCTAATCTAGGCAGCACAGAACAAGTTTTTTGTTTTTTGCAGCGACTGTGTTGCCCTGTGGCCACCACCAGAGGGCTCAGCAGGAATTGTTCTTTGAACAACACCTTAGAGTAGTTCACAGAAACAGCTTTTTTTGTTTGTTTGTTTGTAGAGAAACAGGAGAAGGAGAGAGAAAGAAACAGCTAACTCTCACATTGAGTGAGAAAATCCAGAAAGATGGATCCAGGAGAGGAAAGCAGCTTCCACACTGAGTGGAAGGGAATGGAGAGAGATGGAGTTTAGGTGGGAAAGACAGGCTTCCACGAGAGAGTGTGGAGGGGACTCCAGAGGGAAAATCCAGGATAGAGAAAAACAACTTCCACGAAGGGAGTGTTTGTGGAAGAGGATCCAAACATAGAGTCCCAAAACAGCAGCTTTAAACTTTTTTTTTTTTTTTTTTTTTTTTTTTTTTGCCAGAGAAGCGTCTAGGGAGAAGATGAGGTTTTAAATAGACATCATTAGGAGCAGTCACTAGGAAGTTACTACTAAATAAAGCAAATGGCAGCTTCTGAAAACCCATGTGTGGACAGTTGCTGCTGCCCATGTGTGTCGAGAAGAGCATCAGCCAAGTTAAGAGACACTGAACTCCCAGCAATGGAAGAAACAGCCTTTCCGGAGGTACAGTTGGCCATTGTTTTTATCATCCCAAGGTACACCCTTGAAAGCCAATGGGAAGCTTGAATGTGCAATCATTCATTATATTTTTTACTAAGGATAAATGATTTCCAAGTAGGAAAGACTGGAATAAGCATAATTTTCAGGTGGAAAGATAGGGTTGTAGACAGGGAGATTAGAGATGAAGCCTGTTCTTTGTTAGATTTGTGCCTACAATTGTCTATCTGTAAAATAGGGACAGTGAATCTTACTTTATCGGGCCGGGCGCGGTGGCTCACGCCTGTAATCCCAGGACTTTGGGAGGCCGAGGCGGGTGGATGACGAGGTCAAGAGATCCAGACCATCCTGGTCAACACGGTGAAACCCTGTCTCTACTAAAAATACAAAAAATTAGCTGGGCACGGTGGTGGGTGCCTGTCATCCCAGCTACTCAGGAGGCTGAGGCAGGAGAATTGCCTGAACCCAGGAGGTGGAGGTTGTGGTGAGCCGAGACTGCGCCATTACACTCCAGCCTGGGTAACAAGAGCGAAAACTCTGTAGAAAGAAAGAAAGAAGAAAGAAAGAGAGAAAGAAGAAAGAAAGAAAGAAAGAAAGAAAGAAAGAAAGAAAGAAAGAAAGAAAGGAAGGAAGGAAGGAAGGAAGGAAGGAAGGAAGGAAGGAAGGAAGGAAGGAAGGAAGGAAGGAAGGAAGGAAGGAAGGAAGGAAGGAAGGAAGGAAGGAAGGAAAGAAAGGAGGGAGGGAGGGAGGAAGGAAGGAAAGAGAAAGAAAAGAATATATTTCTCAAGGACTGTATGGTAGTCAGAATTGTGGTTCTTCAAAGATGTCCACTTTGTACTCCCCAGAATCCATGATTTTATTATTTTACATGACAAAGAGAATTTGCAAAAGGCTAAGAATGTTGAGATGGGGAGATTAGTTTGGATTGTGTAAGTGGTCCCCATGTAATCACAGGAGTCATTATAAGAGGGAGTTAAGCAGGTCAAGATAGAGGAAAGAGAATGTGACCAGAGGCAAAGGCTGCAATGATGCACTTTGAAGACAGAAGGGACCATGAGCCAGGGAGTGCAGGTGGGCATCCAAAAGCTGCAAAAGACGGACAAAGATTTTCCCTTGTTGTTTCCAGAAAGAATGCAGCTTTGCCTGCATCTCTATTTTATCACTGTAAAGCTCATTTTGGATTCTGAACTCCAGGATTGTAAGATAATCAGTAAGTTTTCAAAAGTGCTAATGGGAAACTAATACAGACCATTACAATGTCATAGAGGAACCTCCATAAATATTATATTATTACTAATTACTTGATATTTTGCAAAATATAGTTTTAAAAATACTTAAGACTCAGTAACACATTTAGTTTATTAGCTACTGTTTATGAGAGTACAAATACTGTGGACAGTGCTTTGTGTATGTAATTTGTGTACCTCACGCTAGTATAATCAATGTCGCCAGCATTTTTCTCATTTGTAATCAGCAATATAATATTTACTCTGAATATTAATTTCTTTTATAAGTCATGCAATCTAAAAAAAATATGTAAAATGGCCAGGTACAGTGGTTCACGCCTGTAATCTCAATACTTTGGGAGGCTGAGGCAGGTGGATCACAAAGTCAAGAGATCGAGACTATTCTGGCCAACATGGCGAAACTCCGTCTCTACTAAAAATAAAAAAATTAGTTGGGCATGGCGGCGCGTGCCTGTAGTTCCAGCTACTCGGAAGGCTGAGGCAGGAGAATCCCTTGAACCCGGGAGGTGAAAGTTGCAGTGAGAGGAGATTGCGCCACTGCACTCCAGCCTGGGTGACAGAGTGAGCTTCATCTCAAAATACACACACACACACACACACACACATATATATATGTGTGTGTGTGTGTATATACATATATACATGTATTTGTGTGTATGCATATATACATATATAAAATAATTCATTCCGTTTAAAGAATTATCTCTTGTGCAACCAACATCAACATAAAACAATCTTAACTTCAATCAAGTTATCATTTAGCTCCTATTCTGACAGATAATAGTGTAGATTTTTTACATAGATCATTTCTTTATATCCCATTGTTTTAACACAGACTAGATATTATTCCTATATTTTTCCCATTTGTTGTTTAGAATCACTATGAGCATCAAAATCTAGTCTTTATTTAATTGGAGTTCCTTGTTTAGGTTGCAAAATGGAAACAATAGCTAGCTTGTCTGAAGCCTTTCTTCTCACTCTTGGAATTCTGCATTTAGTGTTTTTTTGTTGTTGTTGCTGTTGTTGTTTGTTTGTCTGTTTGTTTTCAAGTAGTTCTGAACTTCATTTAATGACAGCCATGTATTTGCCTTCAGTGCTCCTAATTTATTCATGGTCATGCGATGGCTTCTTAAAAGGGAAGACCCTTTTCTTTCTAAATATGTTCAATTTATGAAACAAAGAGAGATGTACATTAGACACAGTTAAGCAGGTCTATTTATATTGTACATATAGACAGTGTGTTTCAGAGCTCTTGACTATCTGGAGATTAACATATGGCATGTATAATAATCATAACAGTCCTGTAATTCGTAAACCAGAGCGTGGAGCCTCATTGTAGCCTGTTTGCATAATGACAACCTTTTCTTAAGTAGAAATGGATTGAGATAATGTTATTTTTTTTTCAAATTGCAGTTATTTCTGTGAAAATTTTTCAAAGATAAATTCATTAACTTGCAAATGTAATGAATTTCCACATTGACATGTCTCTTTGATTGTATAATTGTGCTATCCTCCATCATGCTAACCTCAGCTGTAAGCTCTATGAAGGCCAAGACAGTTATGTTCATGTTTACTTTTACAGTACTTGATGTCGTAAGAGACTATGGAAGAACTCAATATATACATGTAAAATAAATTTGGTAAATCACATTATTGTAAGAAATACAATTATATAGAAGAGGATGAGCCACCATAAAAAAAGACAAAGGTTATTTCTATGGCAGTAAATGTCACGTTATTAGTTATGCCGCATTACTAATTATTGAATTTGCTTTCAATTCTAAGGGAGCTAATTATCTAGCGCTAGTCCCTGTCACTTATTCGGACATCTAAATAAACACATACAATTGTCGTGGTCTGTTGAGACACTTTACCATTCACCTCTTTCTTGTAAGTGTATTCCCCTTTCTATTATTTTGCTTAGATTCTTTCTTATGTGGATAAGCTTCTGTCTACCCATTTTTTTTTGTTTTGAAGTCAGTCCACGTATGTATGATACTGTTACTCAGCTTCCACTTTTCTAGAATACCTTCCCCAATCCTATTGAACACATTGATCTATTTGTCCTTGATCTTATGTTTTTGTGTAACTATGACCTTTATAATTACGTATCTTATTTCCTGGTTACCTGTTGCCTAGTTATTTACTCTAACTGCTTTCCATCAGCAAATTCTTAATAAGCCAAGTGGCTAAAAAATAAGAAAAATGTTTTGTTCTCCTTTCTTATGAAATTCTCATGTTTAGTAACCACATATGTTTAATAGTCTGGAGTTTGTCTACTGTATTCATCTCTGTATTCATCAAAAGTAATACAAAGTAGAAATTCAGTAAATATTTGTGAAATCCTTGAAGTTGATTACCCTATTAAGTAGCATTTATTCAATATAATTTTTGAGAGGTTAGGTTAGTTCTGCTTTAGCAAATATAGAAATCTTCACAACTGTACATGCTTTTCCATTTTAAGGAGAAATATGCTTCAGAATTATGCCTCGGCCCCATCTCAAGCAACAAGTCTATCTAGGTTTCAAGATCTACTGCTTGATTTGGCCCATGGGAAAAAAATTAAATAAAAGTGTGCTAAGAAACCAGACTGCTCTACACCCAGATACATAGAGACTTAGATTCAATGAGACAAAAAATTAACAAGGATATCAAGGACTCAAACTCAGATCCAGAACAAGTAAACTTAATAAATATTTACAGAGCTCTCCACTTCAAATACACAAAATATACATTCTTGTCAATACCAAATCACACCTACTCATAGGTTTAAATGAAACATTGATTGGTCATTATTAATACCCATTTTTTTTTCAGAATAAAGCAATATTTTTGTTCACCCTCCCTCTTTCCCTTCCTCTTTCTTCCTCTCCTTTACTCATTATTTTTTCTTTCTTCCCTTCTCTCAAAAAAAGAAAGACATCAACTTGTAAACCTCTAGATCCAGGTCGGCAATATCTCTCTCATTGCTTGATTTCCTACCTTCCCTTCCCTCCCTCCCTCCCTCCCTCCCTCCCTCCCTTCCAGCCTTCCTCCCTTTCTCTCCCCCTCAAAAAAAATGAAAAAAAAAAAAAAAAAGAAACCAGACTGCTTGGCACTGGCAGGAAGGGATATGCATATGCATAGTAAGAGACTAGAAAACAGTAGCTCAGGAACTGAGTGAAAATACATACTCTTGGAATTTCCTACTTATAAGCAAATTACTCTTTTAAAACCTGTAATCGTTTTATTACTTACAACCTAAAAGCAGAAACACCTAAATCATTTACTTAGAGATTATGAAGATGCTGTGTTTACTATAGAAGATTGGGCACATCCAAATGCCGTTTTCTTGAACAGAAAGCAAAATTGCTGTTTAGTTGCTTTTAATTATAAACATAGAACCTGGCTCCGCTATGTATAATCTAATCAAAATATCTTAGCAATGTGAATTTACCAAAAATGAACTCTCTAATAATGATTGTTAACTCTTAGAAACTTTTAGGGCCTTGTCCCCTCACGAATATGTAAGTTCACATCTAATGAACCTTCGTGATGCTAAAACTGAACCTCATTTATCCTACCTGACTCATAGAGAAGGATTATATTTTTGCAATTTAAATTAAGGAAATCATCACAGTTTATTTTCCCAGTGAACTTGACAATAAGGAGGACATTTTATTATGTGACTGATTTAATAGGTTTAATTTGTTCAAAATTATGAGGAAAATAATTTTACTCCTTGTGTAAGTATAAGGCTACAGAGTGCAAAGGAATTGATCTTGCTTTGCTCAGTTGTCTGTTCAACTCAATCAGATGATTAGAAGGTGGAATATCAAGAAACAAAGCTATTGATTGCTCAGGTAACATACATGCGTTTTAACAAAAAACATTAAGTAAGTCTCCTTGTTTTATCAAAAATGTGCCTCTAAGATGAATTAGATATTTTCATTATTTCCTGTGGCAAAACTTAAAAACCTATAAAACAAACAAACTAGGAACTACCCAGTGTAGAATAACAGTACTGTTTGTAAGTCTAGGTTTCTTCATTATTACTTAGGTTTATTGTTTAATTGGTTGAGTGTTCCCTCCCCAAACTTTCCCACTTCACACTAGCTATTAGTTTGTGTTTTTTCCTTTTTAATATTCCAAAGTCTCTTTCAGATTCCCTGGGATTGAGAAATTATATGTATGATTGCTTTTTGCTATTTTTTATTATTGTTCTTGACAGGGTTGTTATTGTCATTTTGAACCTCATAGGAGTTGCTTTAGTGGCAGGTCGATGACTTTATAAAAGTAGCTGAAATTATCAGCTAGGTTGTGATTAAGAAAAGGTAACCATTTTAGATAAGATTTAAAAATTTTTCATTATTGATTTCTAATTTTTAGAACCAGTAAAACATGTCAGACATGAACTATTTATTTGAAAACTTAAAATCATAAGTTTTAAACTTATTAAAAACTTTAAGGATTGGAGAGTTGCAGCCTCTTCTGTAACAGACATGGAAATACTATATGGGCCTTAAAAAGCTAAGAAATTTGTTACCAATGTATGCTTTAGAAACTAAAATCATATTTCTCAGTCTAAATCTTTCCTTAAAACTTGCTTTGAAATGGCTATCATTGCATGAGACACTTAGCAGAGATTACACTATATTTTCCACCTTTCTTGGTGGCATAAGAAATTTGGAAACTTTGTAAATAGCTGATTAGCAACTTTTAAAATGATAATTACAGAAATAGGAAGAAACTTTTGTAAAAATCTTATATGCTTAATTATTTGAAATCATCAGCTCAGACCAAGGCTAGTCTTTTCTTTTTGAGCAATTAACAAGTGAAATAGTTACATCTGATTCTTTCCCCCTTTTTCCACTAGAAATAATAGAACTTTTACCAGTGAAAGAAAAGCCAAATTTTACTGAACAAAAGCAAAAATGTTTTATAAGTGAACCTAGTTATCTGTCATACATCATTACAGTGAAATGATATGGGCTTTCTTTTACAACCTCAGCCAAATGGATTGCTCTGGTAACTAAGATGTCTTCATTATTTTAAAATCCTTTAAATATATTCCTTTGTGGAGATGGGGTGGGGTTGGAAATTAAGCACCAGGTGCATAGATTAAGTTGTAGTCAAGAATCTTTAGAGATTATAGATTTAAAACACTTGATATCCTCTGCGGCAAAGATACGATGCATTCAATTCAGCCCTCGTGTTTTTTTTAAGGCTTCTTTATTTTTAAAAGCTGATATTACATGATATTCTGCTGTTCCTATTCCAATTCATAGAGGATAGATGGTGATATGTAGGATTGAAAAGTGAACTCTGAAATTAAAGGTGATATAGCAGCTTTTAGTTTAACCCTTCCCCATTTGCCCCAAGAATACTGACCGGCGGCACTTGCGGCTGTGGCATTTACCCCAAGATAACTTTGTCACAAAATAGCTCACTTTTATTATTATTTTGCTTCACCCTAGTAAATCAACTTTTTGAACAAAAGACATAATTCTATTGTAAAACTAGTTGCCTCACTGGGAGCTTGGAGACGCCCGTCCCTCTCCCCGCCTGAAAATTACATCACCAGAATATGCCCATCATCTAGCTCTGCCTTGGAAATCCCCTCTTCATTCAGCACTAAGCTCTGCACCCAGCACGTAGCCCATCTTGGAAATCCCCTCTGCACTCAACACTAAGCTCTGCACTCGGCACCTAGACTGCTCACCGGAAATCCCACCAACCTACCAATAGCAGCTTGCCCTGTCCACGTCCTGTTTCTCCATAGCCAATCAGAATGCCTTCCCTCTCTATAAAACCCCACGCCTGAGAGGAGTCAGCCATGATTTCTCTGGCCTGTTTCCCCAGGACCACAGAACCTTGCCCAATAGCCGAATAAATTAGCATCTAATTGTTCTCATGCAGGCCTCAGTTTCCTCATTTTAAACTCAGGAATAAACCTCACAAGACAATAACCCTTATATCTATTTATAGCATTCTGGTTTTAGTAGTGGTATTTCCATCTATAAAATTTAGTAATTCTCCATTGCTGAAAATGTCAAGTCCTAGAAAACATAGCATTCGTACACAGGATGTTAACATTGTTTTTTGGACAGTTGTTGGCCCATGAAGATTCATTTGATAAATCTGATTTTTTGAAAAGAGACAGTTCTGATTTTATTTCTACTTAGAAATAACTCCAAGAACGGTTTTTATATTTTATTTTCACACTGCAAATTAGTAAGATTTGCTTCAGCCTCAAAGAATGTGTTTATGTAAAATTAAATGAGTGTTGGAAGGAAGCCACACATTTTTTTCTAAATGAAATAAAGCAGTATTATTTTGTTTATCTCAATCTTTGAGTCTATGTTCCATCTTTCAGGATTTCTCAACTTTCTATCTTCTATTCTTCTCAACATAAGAAAGTTTATGCAGGCAAGAATATTTCTTCATGGGAATGTTCATGGAGGCAAGAGTACTTTTCAATGGCTATATTTGTGTAATTTCTGATTAGTTGAAGCTGACAAGTATTCATATACATTTTATGCATATATATCAGTAACACATATATAGTACATATTCTATTTAAAAATAGATGTAGGTAAATATAATCAGGGATTAATTAACAAGGTAAAGAGATGTGACTTTTAAAACTTATTAAATAGCACTTAAGCAGTATTTGGTCTAAATTGATATCCAGAGTAATGACAGGTAAAGACAGCACTCTGTATCTTGGTTCAGGAGCAGTTATAAGTGGAAGATAGCATTCTTTATTGCACATATGGATTGAATTAGGTAGAGCAGTAATTCCTACTTGGAAAAGAAACGGCATTTTATTGCATGAGAGGATATGCATATTTTATGTCTCAAGTCACATAAAGCTAACATATAGAAGAGGTAAAACAGGCACGGTGGCTCACACTTGTAATCTCAGCACTTTGGGCGGCCTTGGCTGCCAGATCATGAGGTCAGGAGATAGAGACCATCTTGGCTAACACGATGAAACTTGGTCTCTACTAAAAATACAAAAAATTAGCTGGGAGTGGTGACACATGCCTGTAGTCCCAGCTACTTGGGAGGCTAAGGCAAGAGAATCACTTGGACTCAGAAGGCGATGGTTGCAGTGAGCCAAGATCTCACCACTGCACTCCAACCTGGACAACAGAGCAAGGCTCTGTCAAAAAAAACAGAGGTGAAATAAAATGATAGATGCTCTGTAATGGGAATGAAAGTGGAAATATAATATTATTCATTGCTATAAATAAAGGAAGTTTAGGCCAAACTATTTGTGTGTAGAAAGATAACCTATGAAGAAGGAAGGCAACTTTGGCTTAGTTGTCAAGGACTCTGAGATTTTTATGATTCAAGGGATATTACTTGTTTCCACCATAAAATGTAAAAATGGTGATTTCAGAGAAGTGAGATCATAGTAATTTCTTATTTTTCTATTTGGAAATATGCATACATTATTTTCTTTTCTAAAAATAGTTTTTATTTTCCTTGTCATTTTTTTCTTTTTTAAAAATCATTTAGCAATAATTTACTTTTAGTTTTCTGTCTTCAAATGTGTTATTTTTCCAGGTTTCATCCTGACATCATAGGTTTTTAGCTTATATTAATTAGTATATTCTGGTTGTTATTTTTTTCAATGTATTGTTTATTTGTTTTTCTTTTTTATGTAAAGAAAAGTGGTTTCAAAGAGAAAAAAAGCTGGACACTATTTAAAGCAGTAAGGACAGATTTTAACCATTAATATACTATTGCCATAGAGAAAAGAGTTTAATCATTAATATACTATTGCCATAGAGAAAAGAGTACTGTATGAATTTCACTCAACTTTGATTTTTACAAATGTGACTAGGCATTTTAAACAGAAAATTACGGTGTAGATAAGGGTGGAAGTGGGACTCAGTAGAGTCAGGGAAGTAAACAATTACAAAAAGGGGGAAGGAAGTTTGGTCCATATGAAATCCATCAGAGTTTGCTAACTGGCCCTATTGAATTTAGGCGAGACAGGGATCCTATCTTCAGTCATTGGCGGGAATGAACAGCAAATTCCTTTGGCAACCTGAGTTTTCTCTGGCAGAAACTTTACAGGGGGCTATGATCATTCTAGGGAAGTGGCCTTTACCTATTGAAATAAGGTTGTGTTTTATTAAGGTCTTTTCAGGCCAAGTTGAGGCCAACAGAGTAAAGGGCTCAGAGGAGCCTGGGTTATAGTTCGGCCAAGGGGAGAGTACCTGTCAGTGGTTTATGAAATACCTGTCGAAGAAGTTTGTTAAGGATAGTGCCAAACTGCCATTATCATGGTTAATTTTATGTGGCAACTTTTCTAGGCTCCTCAGTTGTTGTGTCAAACACTAGTCTAGATGTTGCTGTGAATGATTCTGTACTGTAATTAACATTTACAATCAGTAGACTTTAAGTAGATTTAGTTGGCTCTTGAACAACTTTAGTGTCAGCGATGCCACCCCTACCTCCACAGGGTAAAAAATCCAAGTATAGCTTTCAACTCGCCCAAAACCTAACTACTAATAACCTATTGTAGACCAGGAACGTTACTGAAAATACAAACGTTGATTAACATATATTTTGTATGTTATATATATTATATAGTCTAATTTTACAATAAAGTAAGTTAGTTAAAAGGAAATATTAAGAAAATCATACCGAGGTTTGGAGCTCTGGGAAGGCAGACTTGCCTATTAAAAAAAAAAGAAAAAGAAAATTATAAGGAAGAAAAAATATGTTTACTAATCATTGAGTGGAAGTGGATCTTCATTGAGTGGAAGGTCTTCATGATAAGTAGTCTGAAGAGAAAGAGGAAGAGCAAGAGCAAAGGTTAGCCTTATTTATTTATTTATTTATTTATTTATTTATTTATGGAATGAAGTCTCATTCTGTCACCAGGCTGGAGTGGAGTGGCACAATCTTGATTCACTGCAACCTCCACCTCCAGAGTTCAAGCAGTTCTCCTTCCTCAGCTTCCTGAGTAGCAGGGATTACAGCTACTACTACATGCCCAGCTAATTTTTATATTGTATGAGAGACAGTGTTTCACCATGTTGGCCAGGATGGTCTTGATCTCTTGACTTCATAATCCACCCACCTTGTCCTCCCAAAGTGCTGGGATCACAGATGTGAGCCATCGCACCCTTGGCCTTATTTTCTCAAGAGTGGCAGAAGGAGAGGAAAACTCATATATAAATGGACCCTCACAGTTGAAATACTTATTGTTCAGGAATCAAGTGTGTGTGTGTCTGTATGTGTGTATGTGTGTACACATTATAATATGTTGGTTCTATTTCTCTGGAGAATCTTTGACTAATGCACCCCATTTTAAATGACTCAAGATACTGGCCAAAATTCTAATACAAGCGAGCTTCCGTTTTTGCAATCAGATGGATTACACACAATAAAATTAGATAAGAAAGATCTTGTATAATATCTTCCTGACAGCATACGAAGTGTTAAGGGTTACCGGGCATGCTCAGTTCTTCATGCAAATTTCAATTCAGCTTTCTGTGCTAAGGGAGTGAGGCCCTAGGGGAAACTAATGTTAAAAAAAATTTTCTGTTCTATGAAAACTGAAACTAATTAAAAGATATAAAAAAGAGAAGGGGAAAACATACCAATGCAAAACTGACTTTCCTTGGATCCTTTCCAAATTTGATCTGCTCATTACTCTCCCCAGGTTTCTGCCGCTGTCTACCTCCTTTTTCTACTCACCAGCATCGCTATAGCTTCAGAAATGTCCTCTTTCATGTTTCAATTTGTTGGTTATCAGTCAAGGTACTGTGTGGTTATTGCTTTCAAAGGATTTTGTAAAATGTTGCCCTCTAAGACAAATACGGCATGCATATTTTCATCTTAGTCTCCGAAACCAATCAAAATGAAGCACAACCAGGGTGGATGGTTGAGAGTCAGTAATGGGTGTTTACTAGACCCCACAATAAATAAAAAATTTTCTGTAAGTTTGTTTGCTCTTTCACTCCATATACTAAATTTTTCTATTTTTGTCAGTTTCATTTGCTATAAGCAAAATCCCACTATAATATTCATATATCATTAATTGACACTTGCACAAAAAAGTAGGTAAAGATAAAAGTTGAAACAAGGCATAAAGTCCTTAAGCTATTTGAAGTACGAAGATACTTTGTTTTCCAAAGTCTCCACAAAAAGCATTTTGTTCTACCTCCCAAAAGAGCCAATTTTAAGCTCTAAATGACTGTAATTTAAGGCGAACAGAAAGAATGACATATGGTCATAAGCAAATATTAGGCAATGACATGTATTCATTTGTTGTCTATTATTTTAATGTTATATTAATTCTGTACCAGCAAATTCAGGATTATACAAGTGTATCAATTATTCCATAGTTGATGTTTTCATTTATCTAAGTTTCCCCTCAAGGGATAGAAGCTGTCTATAAACTTTTTTCTTTTAAAATTACCAATTAGTGTCAACATTTGCAATTCATGTAATGTCAACCCAGCTTGAGCAGAAATACTGAAAGAATAATGAGTTTTCTCTTCGAAGCATTTCAAAACCCTGAATTCATGAAGCAAATCTGAAAACACCCAAACAGGATATAAGAAAGCAACTTTGCATACAAGTACACTCAAAGGCGTGAGGCTATGTTGAGAGTGAAAATTGACTTACTGCGGGCAGGTAAAAGTTTCTGTTAAAAAATACATATACTATCACCTCCACTGTATTTAATTATTTTCGTAGTAATAAGCCTTACATGAGATATTCTAACACCATAAAATTTGAAAAAATGAAAAAGAGCAAGTTTTAGTGAATTTCATTGATTTCAAGGCAATATTAAACACTTAACAGAGCAACAGATAAATATTTTATCTAATGACATTTAGGCACAGCATGTATCTTATTATTATGAAAAATGAGTTTTCTAAATTGAAAGATCTTGGTACATTACAGTTGGTTTGGCATAAAGATAATTTTCGAATTCAGTTTTAAGAATCACGATCAAGGAGAATTTTGCTACCACGAAGGCTTATTAAGTGTTCTATTGAGTAAGACAATGTTACATCTATAAAAATTCCTTGAATTCGTCACAAATTTCCAGGATAAGGAATCTGAAGCTCATTATCACACATTTTTATTTATTTTTAATTATAAAATATTTTATATGCATTTGAGACAGGGTCTTACTCTGTTTCTCAGGCTGGAGTGTGGTGGTGCAATCACAGCTCACTGAAGCCTGAGACTTCTTTTTTTTTTTTTTAATTTTTATTGCATTTTAGGTTTTGGGGTACATGTGCAGAACATGCAAGATAGTTGCATAGGTACACACGTGGCAGTGTGTTTTGCTGCCTTCTGCCCCCTCACCCATATTTGGCATTTCTCCCCATGCCATCCCTCCCCCACTCCCCTGCCGCTGTCCCTCCCCTATTTCCTCCAATAGACCTCAGTGTATGGTGCTCCCTTCCCTGTGTCCATGGGTTCTCATTGTTCATCACCTGCCTATGAGTGAGTATATACAGTGTTTCCTTTTCTGTTCTTGTGTCAATTTGCTGAGAATGATGTTCTCCAGATTCATCCATGTCCCTACAAAGGACACGAACTCATCATTTTTGATTGCTGCATAATATTCCATGGTGTATATGTGCCACATTTTCCCAGTCCAGTCTATCATCAATGGGCATTTGGGTTGATTCCTCAGACTTCTGGGCTCAAGAGATTCTGCCTCAGACTCCTAAGCAGCTGGGACTATAGGCATGCACCACCACTCCAGGTTAATTTATTTTTTATTTTTATTTTTTTTATTTTGTAGAGTTGGGTTTCACTATATTTTCCAAGCTGGTCTCAAACTCTTGACTTCAGCAAGACTCCCACCTTGGATTCCCAAAGTGGTTAGATTACTGGCATGAGTGCTCCTTTTTAAACATACATATTTATCAGTCAGGGTTATCCAGAAAAATAGAACCAATAGGATATATACAGATATATAAGAGGAGATATATTATGGGAACTGGCTTACACAATTATGGAGGCTGAGAAATCTTATGTTAATTTGTGTGCAAACCAGAGAGCCAGGAAAGCTAGTGGTATAATTCACTCCAAGTCTTAAGTCCTAAGAACTAGGGGACCATTGGTGAAGGCCTTAGAGTCCAAAGGCCTGAGAACCAGGAGTGTGGATGTCTTAGGGCAGGAGAAGATGAACGCCTCAGCTCATGAAGATGGTGAATTCATCCTTCTTCTGCCTTGTTGTTTTATTTGGGCCCTCAATGGATTGAACCTGCTTATGCTGGTGAGGATGAATTGTCTTTCTGAAGTCTATTGATTCAAAAGCACAAATCTTCTAGAAATAATCACACAGACAAACAAAGAAATGTTTTATCAACTTTCTAAGCATCCCTTAGCCAAATCAAGTTGACACATAAAATTACCCATCACATTAACATAAATGCAGAATTTTAGAAAACGCAAGAACAGTACCCTTAAAATTTTGTATGGTCTTACAGTTTCCCTGTTATGGCAGTATTACATTTACTTTATCCTTTGTATGCTCTTTCTGTGTGTACCTATTTATGTGTCTCTGTTTGTATTCCATTATTTTTCTGAATCACTGGCCAGCAAATTGCAGACATCATGGCCTTTTACCTCTATACACATCATGTGAATTTTTTAAAACTGAGACATTTTGTTATATAATTATCGAAATTTAAAAATGTAACACTGATACAGTATTATTATTTAACCTAAAGTTTATATTCAGATTTTGTTAATTAACAAAATAATATGCTTTATAAGTAAAATTAAATCCAGGATTACATATCACATATAATCTGAAACAGTTTCTGGACCTTTCTTTGTACCTTTCACATTGATATTTTCAAGTTCAGAATAGTCATTTCATAGAATGTTTTTCAATTTGGCTTTATCTGATATTCCTTCATGACTAGATTCAGGTTATGCACACTTGGGAGAGGAACATAACAGAAGTGATATTATACCCTTCTTGGTGCCTTATGTCAGCAGGTACAAAATATTTGTCTGTTAAAATATTGAGGATGTTAACTTTAATCCTCAATTAAATTGCTATCATTCAGATTTCTTCACTGTAAGTTATTGTATTTGTTTGTTTTGCATTTTTAAAACAGAATACCTGAAACTTGGTAATTTATAAAGAAATGTATTTATTTCTTGGAGTCATGAAGGCTTAGAAGTCCAAGGTAAAGGGCTGCATCTGCTAAGAGCCTCCTTGCTGATGGGCACTTGCTGCAGAGTCCTGAGGGAGCACATGGCCTCACATGGCAAGGGTGCTGAGTGTACTATCTAAGGTCTGTCTTCCTCTTCTTGTAAAGCCACCAGTCCTACACTCCTGATAAGAATTAATCAATTAACAAATTAATACAGGAAAGGATTAATCCATTCATAAAACCATGATTAATTTATCATGGTCCGGTCACCTCTTAATGACCCCACCTTTCAATATTACCCCACTAGGTTTGAATTTTCAACATATGTAATTTAGGGGACACATTCAAACCATAGCAGTTACCATTTTACTTTTTTTAATTAATAAATATCTTTTGAAGAAATACATTGAAATTATGTAAATATGTTGTCATTCCTCAAAATTCCACCCATTAGTTTTCACATCTATTTGCTAACTGATGTTTGACTCGATGTTTAAAACTGTGGTTGACAAGATGAGATTCAGTTTTGAATTTCATCACTCCTTCTATATTTGTTAGTTAGAAACCTCTCTGTCCAAAGGAAAATCTCTTTCCTTTAGTTCGTGTATCTACCTATTCATTTATTATTTATTCCTGTTGATCCTTGAATTATTTTGTTGAAAATATGATCATTCTTATTGTCATTATTTATTTTTAGTTTCAAATTGTCCCAGATCTCAGCAGGATAAGTGTTTCAAGCAGACTCTTCTGTCTTTTGACATGTATCTGTTGTTTCAACATTTTCTTATTTTCTCACACATAAGAATGTTCCAGGATTTATTTATTTTTTTTTCGGTTTCAGCCCTATTTATTTCTTTTCTTTTTTTTTTTTAAGATGGAGTTTCACTCTTGTTACCCAGGTTGGAGTGCAATGGCGCGATCTTGGCTCATGGCAACCTCTGCCTCAGCCTCCTGAGTAGCTGGGATTACAGGTATGCACCACCATGCCCAGCTAATTTTTTTATATTTTTAGTAGAGACAGGGTTTCACCATGTTGACCAGGATGGTTTCTATCTCTTGACCTCATCATGATCCACCCGCCTTGGCCCTCCAAAGTGCTGGGATTACAGGTGTGAGCCACCGCCCCTGGCCCAGCCCCATTTCTTAATTCAGGCATTTCTTCACAGTTTTCTTATTGGAGAGAAGGTATTTAGAAACCAAGATTTGAGTTCCATGTGCCCATTGCTTCTGGGTTTTTATTGCTTGTGAGTTGTCTGCTGATAGAGATGGGAAGTCGTACACACACATCTGTTTCTACTTCTATAGCTAATCACTCACATATACTAGAGCCTAGGAGTTCACAATGATTAACCCAATTCCAATTCAGCATCACATGATTCATTCTGTCCTTTTCACTTCCATTACTGTCTTCTCTGACAGTGACAACACTGGTTCTCATTATCCATAATATATCTACTTATCTGCCTAGTCCTAAGATTTATAGACAAAATAGCTTCAGAATTGCTAACCCATGTCTCTGGAAAAAAAATATGTCTACTAACTGTAATTTAATTATTTACAGTGATTGCTTTTTGTTTTTTTTAACCGGAATTTACATTGTGCAACAATATATTCAAAGTTCATTTGGGCTAGTTATTTCTTTCTATCCACTCTTCGCTGACGTTGCTCTATTTACTTAAAATACAGGGTGGTGTTTTCTTTTAGCATTTTTTCATTTTTATTCAATATCAGAGGTTTCTTCCAAGCTTTTTTAATTTCAATTTTCCTCTCTTTGAGTATGTAAGATATTAGAATGCTTTTAAAATTAGGATTTTATAAAAGGGATAAATTTGGAGGTGTGCCCCCAACACAGGTTATTTTGCCTTTCTTCAGTCTTAACCATGCCTTCAGGTAACCAATCTTATTAATCTTCAGTTTATCCTTTTGATATTTCAATTGTTGTTCAATTTTAATAGCTAACTTAAGTTTTCCTGATGCTTTATTTCACTCTGTTTTACCACTAAAACAGATGGTTTCAATTCATTGAAGGATTCTATTATTATTATAGTGCAGAGTGAAACATATGCGTTTGGGAATGAATGGCGTGGACCTGAGTTGAATTTATTATTTCCATTATCAATTGTTCAAGATTTTTAGCTTTTCTGACATTCTTTAAAAAAGGGAACATTATCAATCTTACGGAGTTGCTTGAATGTGGAAAACAATCTACATAATTTGCCTAACACTCAACACTGAGTATTCGTAAGTTTTCTAATAATTTATAACTGCCATTACCTCCAGTACTAAGATAACCTCTCACAAACTAATGATTTGCTTTTTACGAACACATAATATTCATTAGCAAATCAATATAAAAGTCTACTAATAAGTTGTTATTTAATTCTTAAAATGTTCCTAGTTTTTTTTTGATGAAAAATCTGAGGTTTAGACAACTGTGTGGAACATTTAAGAACACCATGTTCATGTAAGATTCAGGGAGGAACAGTGAATTTCTTTTAACCTAGGATGACTTTCACTAAATATTGGTAACATTTCACTAGGAGGTAAAATGGCTTTTTATTCAATGTCTAGAATTAGACTACTCTAAAATAACTCCCTCGGTTCTTTTCAGTTAAGGAATTTGGAATCTTCCTGGAAAAGCAGTAAAAACACACATACATTTGCCCCCTATTTGTACACCATAAAGTCTATAGTTTTTACTCAAAAATAAGGCAGATTTCTTGAAGGGTAAACTCAAGTCTACTTGCAAAAAAAAAAAAGAAAAGAAATCAGAAAAATTTCTTATGTGGAAAATGATAGGGTCATTTTGAAAATATGTATTTTAGCATAAGTTAAAATGTCCTTGCAATTAAGTGTACTCGTAGAATATAACATTACTAACAGGGTATCTAAATGTTGTATTTCTTTTATGTGGTGTAGAATTTATATCTTAGTCTCTGTAGTTGACTCTAGAATGTAGAACCACTTGACTGAAACATCCCTGAAACTTCAGGAGATTTCATGCTTTACATTTTGAAGGATGTTTATAAGAGAGGTAATGTCACTTGAATCTCACGTTGCATTTTTATTAGTAGAAGTATTCAGGTCAGCCACTGACAATTTTTCTCAATTAGGAAACACAAAATAAAGCATGCCAGTAACATGTACTTGAGGAAAAGTACACTGTGCTCTGGTCATGCAAGCTCTAATGACATTTAAAGTAGAGAAGTTGCAATGAAGTCCATTTTGGAGTAATTTTATAAGCTGGAGAAAGATTAATCCATTCTGCAACAAGAAAACTCTAGACATAGTAAAAATAGAAACAGTTTATAAAATTGATGTAACACTACAAAAATATGTGATTGGTCTAGAGAACACACTTAAATATTGCTGAGAATGTATCACCTAACATTCCAATATGTGAGTGTGAGTGTGCATGTGTTTATGAAAGAATTTTCTGGAGATTAAAGAGTGGAGTAATTAGCTTTCTTTGTATCCTTGCCCTAGATCTTCAGCCATGAATAAGAATCTTGCTTAGTTTCAGTGGACAATTGTTCATTCTTTCCCTCTCATGACATATATATACACACACATACGTATATACACACACACATATATACATATATACATGCATATATATACATACATATACACACACATATAAGTACGTGTGTATATATATTAGACACTGATTGAATATGAAGGAATCTGAAGAATCTGGAGTTTAGAGCATGTGATCTCCAACGAGCATTGTATTTTTTTCCAAGCAAGACCCTTCCTTTCTTTTCAGCATTATGAAAACCAAATAGATGACTCAAGATGCCCAGCTTTTTATACCGCAAGATTAGGACTTGAAACTGTCCACCAATTACTAACTAATGTTCCTTCAATGTGAGTCTACACGACTTTCATGTCTTTTTTATTTATAGAACACAAGTAAATATTCATATTAGGAATAAGTTTTTAGTGAGAAAAAAATATATTTAATAAATACTTATCATAAAAGGGCATTTTTATATTTACCATTTTCAATGAATAATATAAGCAAGCAATGATTTGGCAGAATTGAAAAGCTTTCTGAAACCCATGGTTAGTGAAAAGCTAAATGTTGCTGCCCTGGGGCACATCTTCATAAAAACAATTAACAAGATTTTCTCCCCTAGAATTAGATTTTGCTATTTAATGAAAAATAATTCATGCAGATTCAATCTACCAAAATATAATTGTGTTTGCTTAGCTACTACCCTTAAAAGTGGTTTTAGACCTTGAATAGAAAGAGTCTTGAGTCAGGAAAATTTGAATCCCAGGGGTACATTTTAGAAGTGTCACTCCGAAAATTGAGTTAAAATCATTTTGGTTCACCAAGTACACTTTGAACATTAACTTGGAGCCCTTTTCACAAGAATATCTAATTTTCAAAGCAATATTGGGGGACAAAAGAAAATAAGGGAAATAACACTACTCCATTTGCAGTGAATTGTTAGCATTTGGTGCACACTAGAAACAGTCCTCATTGTGAATCTTTTATTTCCTTTTATTCCCCTATGGGATTATTACATTAGCAGTTGCACTGTGCATGCAGGTTTTGTAAAATGATTGCCCCTAGTGCCAAATTATTTTCCTGGTAATGAATTGATGGGGAGGATGCCTGCAAATTCTCATTGGACACTGGGGAGTAGACGGGATACATTATTACTGAAAGGTCTGTTTGTTCCAATCTCCGCCTCTCTCTCTGTCACCATTTCCTCTCTCTCTCTCTCTCTCTCTCTCTCTCTCTCTCTCTGTTATCCTCTCTTCTCTCTGTCTCTGTCTCTCTCTCTCTCTCTCTCTCTGTCATCTTTTCATCTCTGTCTGTCTGTCTCTCTCTCTGTTTCTGTGTGCTTGTGTTTGTGTGTGTGTTTCACTTTCCCTCATTCGTGAAGGACAGTTACATTTCAGAGGACTCTTTGCAGGGTGACTGAGTGGAAGGAGAACAGTAAATATGGATTGTAATTCTAAATATATTTCCTGCAAGTTCTGCAATTCTAATAATACCCATTTTGTGATGGTTTCCTCATCTTTTAAATGGAAAATGGTAATTACTTCCCACGATTTCCATGAGACTCAGTTGAAACAACATATATGAATTTTTCAGCACAGATTTGTTTAAAATCTTAGCTCCATTTCTTTCGCCTTAACATAGCAAAGAACCCTGAAAAATATATCACTAACTTCCCTAGTCCTCATTGAGTTTCAAAGACTTGCAAATTTATCATATGTATATGTTGATTTTTATCCTTGATTTTTTTTTTGGTTGCATCTCTTTGCTTCCAAATCTGCAGGAACACAGCCTGAGATCCTCGTACTGCTTGTCTGAGAAGAGTCAGCCTGCCTTAACCAAATTGTTCTATAGCTAATTCAGTTAATTCAGTTTCCAGGGAATCACTGTATTAAAAAGTCAGGGAATACCTGTAGGTTTCTTTTATTTATTTATATTTATGCAATTTTGAAAACTTTTGTTTTATCATTAAAATACAATGACACCAGAAGTTGTCAATGTCTTTTTAAAAATTCTGCAACTATTCATGTTCTTTAGAATTTTAATGTTTTTATAATGTTCTCTATTCTGTTTGCTCCCTGTCATCTAATCTCATCTATGCCAATGATCTTCAGTGATTCTTATCTCTTCATATCTGGCCACATTTGTAAGGCTATGATTAGAAAATCCTCTTTTCCCTTACAGAGACTCAAGAGTAGGACATTTAAAAATGTTGAAAAGGAATGGTGATCAAAAAAATAAAATGTGAATAAAATCTATATTTATGCCTGTCACGGGTTTTGAAACTTTTATGATTGCAGAACTGTTAGTGAAGATATGAGTTATAAGCTGTTAAAGTGAAGTGAAAATATTACATTGATGTGTTTTATTTTCTCACCTTGTTTACAAAGTTACAGTTCACTTTTTAAGTCAAGCCTCCATGCCTGTGCTTTGCTCTCAAGATCCAGAATATTATTTTAGAAATTGCCTATAAATTGTTTCTACACTCCAAAAACAGAACTGTAAAATTGCATACACTTACACACTAACTAATCATTGAACTGATTAAACACAATGATTGAAAAAATCTGAACTTGTGTGGTTAAAATGCTATTTGTAGTACAGACAAGATTCTTATTTTATTTGATCCTTGGTTTGGATAGCGTTCCACCTCTTTTTGATTTCAGTTTGAAAAACTGTAAATCAGTGAATATTATTTATTAATAATAGATTTCTTATAAATAGATTGTTTATATACCTCATATATTTATAACTACACCAGGACATGGTCGCTAATTAGAAAATTCCTGCCTTAAAAATCAACATTCAGGTACAAGCCCCCACCTTCTTTATTTCTCTAAATTAGCCCTCTTCAAAGTATCTGTCAGTTAGATTTAGAAGTTTTCCTAGAGGTGTCTCATACATATTCTCTTTTAGGGTGTTCTCATGGAATAGTTTACCTTCCTTTTTTTCGTCTCAGTTACCCAATTGTCATTTTGCAAAACCTCCATGCAGTATTTGCTTTCCATTATAGTGGCATTGTCCAAGCCAAGGGTGGTAACAACGGATATTTCCACAGCTTCCAGTTCTCAGGGTGCTCTGATGTTGCTGAGTTCATTTCAAAAGCTAGAGAATGGCCTATTTCCCATCTAGAAGAATATATTTTGTCATGTGTACATTGAAACAGCTCTCTTTGTGAATAAAATATTACTTCATTCATAAAAAAGTTTTCTTTCAGTTACATATCTGCTTTGTATTTACAGATGTTTAATCCCAGTTCAGTTGGAAACCATAAAACCTTCCCACTTTTACTCAGTTATTAGTTTAGACAAACATCAATATCGTTGATGACAGCAACAATATAAGTCAATGACAATAATCATTAATTTGTAAAGAAAAATATTGAGAAAACATTTGGGATAAAAAATGGTATTTTCTGTTAACAATTAGTGATATTTATTTTATTAAATTAAAAAATGCCGTTAGAAATAATCAAGCCCTATTTAATCAATACTGTTTATAAAAGGTATGAGTTTCTTAAAAATTGTTTTCTATTAATTTCATTTTTAATTGTTAAAATATTTGACATTTAATAAACTCTCCTTTTGAATCACTGCACTCCGAAGATAATTTTACAACCTAGATCTGAATTTTCATCTGGCTTTTCTTTGAAAATCACTGCTGACATTCAGATAATCAAACTTGTAGTGGTTGACATGATTGGTTAATGTTTTGTGTTGTTTTGTTTGAGATGGAGTCTTGCTCTGTCACCCAGGCTGGAGTGCCTTGGTGGGATTTCTACTCAATGCAACCTCGGCTTCCAGGGTTCAAGCAAATCTCCCGCCTCAGCCTCCAGAGTATCTGGGACTACAGTCATCTGCCACCATGTCTGGCCAATTTTTTTTATTTTTAGTAGAGATGAGACTTTACCATGTTGACCAGGCTGGTCTCAAACTCCTGACCTCAGGCGATCCGCCTACTTCAGCCTCCCTAAAGTGCTAGGATTACAGGTGTGAGCTATCATACCCAGTGAATTGGTTAATTTTTACATTCACACTTATCTCTAGAATCCATTTTCTTCTCTCAATGACTGTTTACATTTTGGTTCAAGTCCCAAAATAATCTAAAAATAAAATTCCACTGTGCTAACCCTTCCTTGTTTCAATCACTCTTTTGGAATTCCATAAGATTACTGTTAAACCAAGCTATTGGCATGTTGGAATTTATGGGTTTTGGTGTTAAGATTCAGGTACTGACAAGGTCTAAAATGTGGTCATTGAACAGGTTGCTGAAGCCGTAGTTTATTATTGTACTCTTAGCTCAACATTTATGTAACTATGCCAAGCATATAGTCTATAGTTATCAACATGTAGGATATTTATCTGTTCCCTGCTGCTCACTTTTCAGATTTGAAAATTGAGACCAAGAAGATGAATAAATGTGAGTGATCATCAGGGGAGAATGAGGATTATAACTGAATTGAGTGTACAACCCAGATTATCCAGAATATTTTGTGTTTATGCTGCTACCTGGAATAATATTTATTGCACCTATTTAACTCCCCAAATTGCCCAGTATTGTTTAATACATTTTATGGCCACCTAGTTATAACCTATATTTCTGAGTGAAACCTTGTGACATTTTCCCACTTTGCTATATTAGCTTATTCCCAATGTTGAGCAGATTATTTAAACATTTATATGACTAAAAATGTATCATAAATGAATAAGGAAGTTACATCCAGATTCAGGAATGCTATTGCTGTAGGCCTTCAATAATGATTAAAGTATACTGTATACTGTTATTTGCAACAAGTATGCTTGAATACCAGTTAGATTTTTTTAAACCTACAATATGAATGGCTATGTGAATTACAATTTATTTATCACTCTAAATATATATTAAATAAAATAAAAAATAGCAAGTAAGTCAAAACTGTACAAAGAATAAAGATAAGACAGTAGCCATTTATACTAATAATTTACCAATGACAAGTTCGTATAGTGTCTAAATATATTCACTAGGATTAATCATCCCATTCATGATTGGGTAGCATGTATTCAGTCAATTATATGTTAGATTTTTATTTCATGCTATTTAATTTTAAATACAGACATAATAGAAGACTCTACCCCATGGGCCTCTGTCTTTTAAAGGCAGAAAGAGAAGTCTTGTAGTTTTCAATATAAAGTAGAGGTTATTTCCTCAGTCTGAACTCCTGTAGGAGGCTATATCCAACAAAGCACTTTGTGTCTGCATGACTATTTGCTTTTGAAAAAGCACTAATTCAGGTTATAGAAAATTTTCACCTTTTCTTAAAATTATATCCCATTTCATTTGAAATCACACAAGACTTTTATATTGTAAAAAATTAGAAAAGTCAGATAAATAACACATTTTTTAAAGTTATCAGAGAGAAGCAAGCATTGAAGTTATTATTTTAATAGTGAATCCTTTCAGATATCTCTCTATGCTTACATGATATGTAATGGTAATGGACCAAAACCCTCAATGAAGACTATCTTAATTCAAATCTCAGCTCTACCATTTACTAGATTTGTGACACTGGGCACATGGCACAGCCTCCCAGAGGGTCAATTTCCTAAGCAATGCAATGGAAATCACAACTGTATGATACTGTGTACATATATACCTCATGTGGCTTTTGTAAACTAATACATATAAAACTTAAATAAACATGTTGTATATTGACTGACTATTCTATTAAGACATATTTTATATAATTTTGTATGTGGAAATTATATGTAGTAGTTGAATGTATTATATACTTAAGAGTAGCTATATATTAATTGCTGTAACATATTTCTTTTGTATGAATATTCTGTATTTTATTGATCAGTATTGTTGAAACCATTTTAAGTTTATTTTTTCTTAAATAATAAAATGTATGTCTACTGTAACAAAAAGCTTTAAAACATAAAGTGTAAAAACTCACAAAGTATATGTATGCAGAAGCTGATGCAATTTCAGATAGTAGGTTTCTACTAATCTATACTATAACAAAAGTATATTTTGTAACTGTATCTCACCAAGATCCTATTGCAATGGAGATTTGCTCTATCCCCTCATCACTCTATACAATTGTTCTATCATTTAAACCAGTCATTTGCAAGCCAATCCCATTCGCTATGCTGCTGTCATTTTCCTTTACTTACTTTTTTTATTTTGGGGGCTGGCAAATCTAAAATCTTGGTAGAACCATTATTTTACTTATTTACATTCTCTGTGCCTATACCCAAGCAGTTGGACATTCAGCAAATATCACAAAACCAGGCTAAATACTTTTTGAAAATTTACTCTAAAACATAGACCTAAAATAATCTCTCAGCACCACCTGAACATTTTATTGTTTGCCTGGTAAATTCACTTTCTCTCTCTTCAAACTGAAGGCCATCTTCATTTGTCCTGAAAACTCTTAACATCTCCTTCCCCTAACTCACTTGGAGGCAATGGAATCGTGTTAATCTTCACTCTGGTGAGGAAAAGGACATAGAAAGAACCTCATCTTCTCATCAGTGCATCTACACAGAAAACTCAGTAACTGAATTATACATTGTCTCTTCTTTTAAAATGAAAGAAGTTTCCTTAATTTCAAAGACCACGTTTTATCTTGTGCTTTGGATGCTAGACCATTTTTTTTTTCAAGGACTCTGTTTCAGTTCGGCTTTACTCGTCGTTAATGGTTTTCATTCAACTCAGTAATTCCCAGGGCCTAAACATGTCCTTATTTCTTTAATTTTACCTTTATTTTAAAAAATCAACATTTTAACCATCCATATTCCCTGTAGATACCAACCCATTCCTCTAAGCCACTTCTCAAAGTAAGAAAAAAGTATCATATAAAGGATAGGCTCTGTTCATTGTTGTAATATACTACAATCCTACTGGCCTTCAATTTTCTCTAATCTGCTTTCTGTTCCCACCAATAAACTAAAACTTTAGTCTCCTCTCCTTAAGGTCGCCTTTCAGGATCATTCCATGTGCCAATCACTTGCCTTTTTTGAAACACATTTTCTACTAAATATCTGTAAACGCTTGTTCTCCTCTTTATCCTTTACCCAATGGACACTTCTCATTTTCTGTTCCTATCTTTTCTCTACTATTTGGACTTAAATGTTAAAAAGTCTTAAGACTCACCCTGGCCCTCATTTACATAATTGAAATGCTGGTAACTTGCAAATTCTATCTCCAGGTCTAACCTTTTCTACAAGACCAGGTGTTGTAAGAAAAACTGGACTGTTGTCACACGACTAGGAAACTTTCAGCTTACAGACACTTTGAAGGGTGAGGGAAAACAGAATTTATTGGGTGTAAAGGAAAAAACTCAGCCAAGTGAGAGGAGTTCCTGTTAACAGGCCCTCATCTCATAGATTGAATCCTAGGTTTCCACACAGGAAGAGGAGAGAGGCCAGTCTCCTTCCGCCTGCAAACAGCATGAACTCCCCAAGGCCCCACTTTCTCCTCCCAGTGAACAGGCTGGTCAGAGATTCTCTGGACCTGCAGTTCTGTTTGTCAGCCTTCAGATTGTTTTAGGCTTGAAGGCAAGGTTTCGAGGGGAACCCCTGGCTGCCTCCTGTCTCTAGTACTAGCTTTGCATACATAATGACATAATGACTTACTTGATATTTACTATGAGATTTAATATATCCTAAGTAGAAGTTATTACTTATGATAATCACAACTGGTTTTTCTCACATTATTGTCACAGCTTTTCACATAAAGAAAACAAAAAGCAAACAACAAAAAAAATGCAGAACAAAACGAAAATCCCCTTAGAGCTTTCAAGCCAGCAGTAAAATCCTTCTTGTCTCTAAAACCTAGTTCACTTCAGTTTACTTCTTTTATCTTCTTTGCTACTTTCTTTGTCTTAACAATGATTATATCTCACCTGTACTACCAGCAATTTCATAAAGGACTTCTCTGCCTGCTTTCTTCCGTCCTATCCTATATTCATTTTTTTGTTTGTTTGTTTGTTTTTAGACGGAGTTTCGCTCTCATTACCCAGGCTGGAGTGCAATGGCGCGATCTCAGCTCACCGCAACCTCCGCCTCCTGGGTTCAGGCAATTCTCCTGCCTCAGCCTCCTGAGTAGCTGGGATTACAGGCACGCGCCACCATGCCCAGCTAATTTTTTTGTATCTTTAGTAGAGACGGGGTTTCACCATGTGATCCAACCGCCTCTCGGCCTCCCAAAGTGCTGGGATTACAGGCGTGAGCCACTGTGCCCGGCTATTCTATATTCTTTAGATAGTATCTAGAGTGCTATTTAAAAACATGATTACAAAAAGTGTTTAGAAATTAACGTGAGAGAACATCTTGAGACACAAAAAGCCATAACTCTAAGGAAAAATAGCAAAAAGATAATTAAATTAAGACCTTCTAATATTGAAAAGTTGTCCTAAAAAAGGAAAAGATAGGTCACATTGTGGGGAATATCTTTACTATTTATGTATTATGTGAAGGACTCACAAATGGTGCATTAACAGACTCAATAAAAATATAAAAAAATTCAGACTACCCAATTAAAAATGGAAACAGACTATAAAAGAGTTTTATCTATATGATCAAATAACATATAAACAGAGGCTTATTATAATTATTAGAAAAATAAAATTTAAAGGTGAATGAGGTATCACTATCACATAGTCAAAAATAAAAGGATTGATAAGATCAAGTATTACCAAGGATAGGGAGCAACTGAAACTCCCATATGCTACAACTGGAAGTATAAATTTGATAACTGATTAGCAAAACCTTATAGCAAAGTACAAATATGACCCAGTAACCCACTACTGATCGACACTTTGAGTGTACCAAAAGACATTAAAAGAACGTTACGGAAGTATCATAGAAGCTTAAACATGGAAACAACAAAATTGTCCAAGTAAAATTAAAACATTATCATAATGAAACGGTATATAGCCATAAAAAAAACTATAGCTATACCAATCACACAGTTGAATTACAAAAGCATACAATTGATGATATTAACAAATCAGGGTTAGTTGAATGCAAACTAAAAGAACTATGTAATCACGAGGTCAAGAGATTGAGACCTTCCTGGTCAACATGGTGAAACCCCGTCTCTACTAAAAATACAAAAAATTAGCTGGGCATGGTGGCGCGTGCCTGTAATCCCAGCTACTCAGGGGGCTGAGGCAGGAGAATTGCCTGAACCCAGGAAGCGGAGGTTGCGGTGAGCTGAGATTGCGCCATTGCACTCCAGCGTGGGTAACAAGAGCGAAACTCTGCCTAAAAAAAAAAAAAAAAAATTTCTGAGGAAGGAGAGAAGTGGAAAATGTAAAAATATCCTTTTTCCTCTCTCATAGTTTTTTTTCCTCTCTCTATTCTGCCCATTTGACCTAGTACGTAACAGAGGTTATAAACTGTGATATAAATTAATTCATTACTGCGTATGAATTAATATATGCAATTATCTCCACCAGTGTTATATGAAAATTTCATATCAGATTATCACAAATGAGCAACCTGGTTATTTAGTTTCACGGATAGTCTAAATTTGCAAATTCATTTTGAAATATTCTATTTTATTGCATAATTTTGAGAGATTGTATCTATCTGGGAAGGCTCTACAAATGGCCATATTTTCCCTAACTTTTTTATAAGAAAATAATATGTATATTAAGAAAGTTAAACCAATCATATACAACAGAAGATGTCAGATTGAAATAACTACATTCAGAGATATAAGGTATTCTATCTTATTGCAAATATTTCTTTTTGCATAGCAAAATAAAATTAAATTTCACCTGAAAATATGATGGCTTCCAGCATGAAGAATCATTTCATTGACATATCCCACAATACTGAAGTTGACTTCACAAATTTATGTGATTATTCTTCAACATCACCATTTCAGTTGCAGTCAAATAGTAGATGGGATTAGGTTCTCTGGAATGGTTTCTACTCTCATGTCAACAAGTTGATGCTAGATATAGTCTGGGTGCTCACCTGGCACAGTAATCCTGAAAACCTGTACATAAATTTTCCCTAAGGCCTGGCATGCCTCATAGCATGGCTTTGTTACTTGAGAGGGCATTTCATCCCAAGATTACACAGAAGTTTAATCAGTTTAAATGACAGTTTCCAAATCAAGTAGTGTCATGTCCCCAGAGTCACAACTTTACCCAAATTCAAGTACAAAAGACCCAAACACTAACTCTTGGTGGAGAAGTAGAAACCACCTTTCTAAATGGGGTGAGATGGTATCCTATTTTGGTTCAATTTGCATTTCCTTGATGCTTACTGACACTTAACATAGTTTCATCTGCTTGTTAGACACTAATACATCTTTTTGGAGAAGGTTATTTGTTTCAAAATTTTTGCCCATATTTTAATCAGAATTTGTGTATGGGAGTGGGGTGACTTTGTGTTTTGGGTATTAATCCCTTGTCCAATTAATAGTTTGAAAATACATTTTGCCCATTGTACAAGTTGTCGTCACTCTGTTGATGATTTCCTTTGCTGTGCAGAAGGTTTTATTTTGATATATATAATCCCTTTGGTCTATTTATGTTGTTTGTTTCCTGTGCTTTTGAATTCTTACTGATAAAATATTTGTCTAGATAGGTTTGGGTTTTACATTTAAATCTTTAATACATTTTAAGTTAATTTTTGTGTATGGTGAGAGAAAGGGGTTTAGTTTCCTTCATCTGCATATGGATATTCTATTTTCCTAGTACCATTTATTGAAGAGGCTTTTCTTTCTCCAATGTGTTATTTTTGTTAGTTTGTTGAAATCAGTTGGCTATAAATATATAAACCTAGTTCAAGGCTCTAGAATTTGTTCCATTGGTTTATATAACATTTTTAAATTGTTTGTTTGTTTTTACCAGTACCATTCTATTTTTTATATTGCATTTTAGGTTTTGGGTATTACATGTGCAGAACATGCAAGATAGTTGCGTAGGTACACACATGGCAGTGTGTTTTGCTGCCTTCTTCCCCTTCACCCACATTTGGCATTTCTCCCCAGGCTATCGCTCCCCCTCTCCCCCCTCACTGTCCCTCCCCTATTCCCCCTAGTAGACCCCAGTATGTAGTACTCCTTCCCCTGTGTCCATGTGTTCTCATTTTTCATCACCTGCCTAAGAACGAGAATATGCAGTATTTCATTTTCTGTTCTTGTGTCAGTTTGCTGAGAATGATGTTCTGCAGATTCATCCATGTCCCTACTAAGGACACAAAGTCATCATTTTTGATTGCTGCATAATATTCCATGGTGTATATGTGCCACATTTTCCCAGACCAGTCTATCATCGATGGGCATTTGGGTTGGTTCCAGGTCTTTGCTATTGTAAACAGTGCTGCAATGAACATTCATGTGCATGTGTCCTTATAGTAGAACGATTTATAGTCCTTTAGATATATACCCAGTAATGGGATTGCTGGGTCAAATGGAATTTCTATTTCTAGGTCCTTGAGGAATCGCCACACTGTCTTCCACAATTGTTGAACTAATTTACACTCCCACCAACAGTGTAAAAGTGTTCCTATTCCTCCACATCCTCTCCAGCATCTGTTGTCTCCAGATTTTTTAATGATCGCCATTTTAACTGGCGTGAGATGGTATCTCAATGTGGTTTTGATTTGCATCTCTCTAATGACCAGTGATGATGACCATTTTTTCATATGTTTGTTACTATAGTTTGTAGTATATTTTGAAGTGAGGTAGTGTAATGCCTCAAGCTTTGATCATTTTTCTCAGGATTGTGTTGGCTACTCAAAATCCTTTGTAGTTCTATACAAATTTTAGATTTATTTTTCTATTTCTATGAAGAGTGTCATTGGAAATTTAATTAATATTTTATTGAATCTATAGGTTGCTTTGATATAAATCTATAGGTTGCTTTGATTATAAATCTATAATCACTTTAACAATATTAACTCTGCCAATTTATATGCATGTGTTCTCTTTCCATTTTTTGTGTGTCCTCTTAAAATTATTTTGAGTTTTATAGTTTTTGTTGCAGATACCTGTCACCTCCCTGATTATATTTATTCCTAGGTATTATATTATTTTTATAGCTATTGTGAGTGGGATTGCTTTCAATTTCTTCTTCAGCTAGCTTATTACACATATATAAGAACACTGCTGATTTATGTATGTTGATTTTGTGTCCTCTGACTTTACTGAAGTCATGGATCTCAGAGATTTTTAGCGTGTTTGAGTTTTTCACTAAATAAATATATTTAACTTGTTGAGAGCTTTAAATTAAAAGGATATTGATTTTTATCAGTTTTTTGCATCTACTTTTGCCCTTCATTCTAATGGTATTATGTATCATATTTATTGGTTTGTATATTTTGAACCATCATTGCATCCCTGGGGAAAAATCCCTCTTGATTATTGCATATAAACTTTTTGATGTGTTGTTGTATTTGGTTGGCTGGTGTTTTGCTGAGGATTTTTTGCCTCTGTGTTCATCAGAGGTACTGGCTTATCGTTGTTTCTTGTTGTTGTTGTGTCATGGTCTGGTTTTAGTATCAGGATAATGCTGATCTCATGTAAAGAGTCAGAATGAATTCCTTTCTATTCATTTTTCTGCAATAGTTTGAGAAGAATTTATGTTAGTTCATTGGAATTCAGCAGTGAAACTATCAGTGCTTAGCTTTTCTTTGTTGGCAGACATTTTATTACTGATTTAATCTCATTACTCATCATTAGTCCCTCCTGCTTTTATTGTTGTTTGTCTGGTTTATCCTACTATGTTGTATGTGTGCAGGAATGTATCCATTTACTCTAGATTTTCTACCTTGTTGCCATATAATTGTTCATAATAATCTTCAATGATTCTTTGTATTTCTGTGGTATCAGGTATAACGTGTCCTTTTTCATCTTTGATTTTATTTGTTTGGGCTGTTCCTTTTCACTTCTTAGACTAGCTAATAAGTTGTCAATACAGTGTATAGTTAAAACATCAAGTTTTTGTTAATTTTTTGTATGTTTTTATAGTCTTGATTTTGTTCAGTTCTGTTCTAATCTTCATTATTTTTTTATTCTTCTAACTTGGGATATGGTTTACATTTATCTTTCTAGTTCCTCAAGGTGTGTGACGAGGTATTTTCAAATTTTTCTACTTTTTGATATGGGTGTTTATTCCTATGAAAAAGTCTCTTAATACTGCTTTTTCTGTATCCCATAGGTTTTGATATGTTGTGTTTTTATTTGTATTTGTTGCAAGAAATTTTAAAATTCCTTTGTTAATTTCTTCCTTGACCCATTGGCTGTTCAGGAGCATGTTGCTTCATTTCAGTGTGTTTGTATATTTTTCAATTTTTCTTATTATGGACTTCAAGTTTTGTTTCACTGTATTCTGAAAATATATTCAGCATAATTTTGATTTTTAAAAAAATTGTTCAGATTTGTTTTCCAGCCTAACATATGGTCTATCCTGGAGAGTGTTGTATGTGCTGTTGAGAAGAATGTGTATTCTTCACCTGTCGGATACAATGTTTTGTCAATTTATGTTTGATCTGACGTATCCTTGTTGATATTTTGTTCAGATGACCTATCTAATGGTGAGAGTAAGACACTGAAGTCCCAAATGTTAACGTATTTGGGTCTATCTCTTTCATTAGCTCAAATAATGCCTGTTTTATATATATAAATGCTCCAATGTTAGATGCATATATATTTATAATTATTATATTCTATTGCTGAATTGATTCCTTTTTATTATATAATGACATTGTCTTTTTTTGTACATTTTGACTTAACTTCTATTTTGTCTCATATATATAGTTACTCCTCTTTCTTGTTTCACTTGACATGGAATATCCTTTTTTTAATCTCTTCACTTTCAATCAATGTGAATCTTTATAAGTAAAAGTAGCATCTTGTAGGCAGTGCATACTTGGGTTTTGTTTGCTTTATACATTCACCCAGTATATGTGTTTTGAGTACTTTAAATCATTTATATTAATGGTTATTATTGACCAGTGTAAACTTAATACTGTCATTTTGTTAATGTTTTCTGTTTGTTTTTTGTATCTTTTGTTCTTTTTTTCTTTTTGCTTATCTTTGAAGTTTGGTGGTTTTTTTCCACTGATAACGTTTGATTTTTCTTTCTTTCTTATTGGCATATCTGCTCTACCATGAGATTTGTATTTTTTGTATATTTTTCTAGTAGAAGATATTATGTTTTCACTTATAGATACAAAAAACCCTTAAGAATTTCTTATCAGAAGAATCTAGTGGTAATGAATTCTCTCAGTTTTTGCTTGTTTTAAAGAATAAAACAAGAATCTTACATTTCTAAAGAATAACTTTCCTGGGTATAGTATTTTTGGTTAATAGTTTCTTTATTTTTTTTCCAGCAATTCATATATATCATTCTATTCTTTCCTGGCTGGTAAAGTTTCTGCTGAGAAATCTGTTAAACTGATGGAGATCATCTTATACGTGACTTGACGCTTTTTTCTTACTGTGATTAGAATTCTCTTTTTGTCTTTGATTTTGACAATACGACAGTGTGTCTCAGAGTAGATCTTTTTAAGTTGACTGGCCATCTATGTCCTTTCTATATTTGAATGTTTTTATTTCTCCCAATACTAGGAAAGTTTTCAGCCATTATATCATTAAATTGGTTTTCTATTCCATTTATTTATTTTTTTCTCCTTCTGGAACACCCATAATACAAACATATGCTTGCCTAATGGTGGCCTATATGTTATCTATCTTTCTGCATTTTTCAATTCTTTTTTTCTTTGTCTGACTGTGTTATTTCAAAAGATCTGTTTTTAAATTTAGAAATTTTTTTACTTTGTTTAACTTATTGCTAAAACTCTCAATAATATATTTTTCATTCATTAAATTCTTCTTTTTCCAAATCTGAAGAATTAATTGTTTTTCTAATTTTTTGGATTGTCTGTCTGTGTTCTCTCATATCTCAGTGAGTTTTCTTAAGGTCATTCTTCTGAATTTTTTTTCTGGTATTTCACAAATTTTCTTTTCTTGGGGATCTGTTACTGAAGAATTACTGTGTTCATTTGGATGTAACATGCTTCCTTACTTTTTCATTTTTCCTAAGCTTTTACATTGATATCTATGCATCTGGTGGAACAGTTGCTTCTCATTTTATACAGCGGCTTTTATAGGGAAAGTTTTTGTTTTTGTTGTTTTTTTTCTAGGGATGAATCCAATAATGTGACTTAGGTAGAATGCTTTGGTTTTTGTCCTGGGTTGTTGCAGTGGTGTAGTCTCCATATGAGTTCTTTGGGTGTCATCAACATCAGAAGTGTCTCAGTAAACTAGGCTGTGTTTTTGTGCTTGTTGTTGTTGTTGAGCCTGTGGCACAGCTTTGCTGGGGATGCAGATACTAAGCAAGCCAGTCATTGGACCCTAGTAATGCACACACAGTGCATGGCAGCTTTACTGTTAGTGGTAATGGGATTACTGGTGGCAGCATCCACCCAGAGAGATGGCTCTCAGGCTCTGGTGGGTAGGCACATTGGTTAGGTCTGTTTTGGGGGCAATCTTCCCACTTTGCTGGACCACCCGTTCCCCAGGGAATAAGGATTTGCAAAGGCTTGGGTGCTGGGGTCACAGCTGTGCCACTAGGTTCAGATAATGTTGTGATGCTTAAGTTCTCTGGTTGAATGTGATGGGATATCACCATGGCTCCAGGGATGTGAAGATGCAGGAACGTTTGGTCCCAGGAACATCCACCAGGATGCACTCTGGTAGGAGTTCTGCTCACATAGCACTCTCAAATTGCTCTGTGCAATATGAGATATGACCCAGTGTAAATTCCCTCTATCTGGAATAAAGTACTCACATGGACTCCAGGCATCTCCCTATCCTGGGCTCAAGGCTTATAAGACTTTGAGGTTCTCCTATATGGTAGAAATGTAGACTGCTGGGTATCTCCTTCTTAACTTTTCCTCACCATGGCAAGTCCCTTTTGCCTCTGAGCCATTCATAGTTGAGTATGCTACCTCTGTCTCTGCACTGCCATCCTGAGTTCCTTTGCCTCAAAGGTTTTTCATCACTTCCTTGCTGAATTCCCCTTTGTCTCTTAGATACTTTCTATGTCATGTGGTTATTTGTTGTTTCCTTCATTCTTTGAGGGAGCTCGTTTTACATGCCTCTAGTCAAACCTCTTGATGTAAAGGAAATTATTAATAAAATATAAGTTGTCACTGCATGTCGTTTTTACTATGACTTTGTACTTTGCAGAAAGCTAGGAGAAATACTAACATTAATAATGAGGTAAGTATTAAAACAATTGATTTATAAGTGGAGTTATTAATACATAAATATGTTATAAATTTTGGATAGTTACTAGTCCTCAATTTTGAGCTACTTTGATTCCCACTACCTGTACCTATGTTTTAATAAAAGGGTAAATTAAAAAAAATCTATTTGTTATTATCAATATGTTCTGAAATTATTTTCTTCTTTTATTATACTTTAAGATCTGGGGCACTTGTGCAGAAGGTGCAGGTTTGTCACACACGTATATATGTACCGTGGTGGTTTCCTGCACTCATCAAACAGACAGACCATGGTATGTGATGTTCCCCTCGCTGTGTCCCTGAGTTTTCATTTTTCAGCTCCCACCTGTGAATGAGAACATGCAGTGTTTGGTTTTCCATTCCTGTGTCAGTTTTCTGGAGAATTATGGTTTCCAGCTTAATCCATGTCCCTGTAAAGAACATATATTCATCCTTTTTTATGGCTGCATATTTAATTTGTAAGAGATGTTTTGTGATCAATAGATACTCAATTCAGTATTCTATATCTGATGAATTAGCATATTTAAGTTTACAAACTGAAACTATAGTCAATGTGATAATGACCTTGAGGTATAATAATACTCCAATAAATAATTTAATAATAATAATTCTGATTATTTTACCAAAGAAACATATCATAGTCTGTGTTGCCTTTTCTTAAGATGATTGTTCAGCACCATCTAGAGCAATTTATTATGTTAATAAAAAGTATAATAGAAAAGAATGGGGAGGCCGAGGCGGGTGGATCACGAGGTCATGAGATCGAGACCATCCTGGTCAAAATGGTGAAACACCGTCTCTACTAAAGATACAAAAATTAGCTGGGCATGGTGGCGTGTGCCTGTAATCCCAGCTACTCGGGAGGCTGAAGCAGGAGAATTGCCTGAACCCAGGAGGCGGAGGTTGCGGTGAGCCGAGATCGCGCCATTGCACTCCAGCCTGGGTAACCAGAGCGAAACTCTGCCTCAAAAAAAAAAAAAAAAAAAAAAAAGAAAAGAATGATTTTATCTGATATTAAGCAGTAATTAAAACACAGGAACCAGAATAAATTTTTAATCTAACTAAGAATTCAATAATAAACCTTCTGTGACACAAATTACATATCTTAGAGGGAGACACAGGGGACTTGAAAATTATTAACAATTTTAATATGCATTTAATAAAATTATGAACTAATCAGCATGGGACTAGAAAAAAACGGGTGAATTTAGAGTAAATCCTTACAAATGTGTGAAACATACTGTTTGAATTAAGTCTAATTCATTTTTATTATGGTGTCTTCATGTATTCAATTACAAATTTAATTTTCACTCTGTCTCTCAATGTTTTCTTCTATGTTCTTTTGTAATTTTTAACTATAATAGTTACATAATAGGTGAATATGTTTGTAGAATACATGAGATATACGTTTTGATACAGGCACACAATATATAGTAATCACATTAGAGTAAATGGGATATACATCACTTCAAGCTTTTATCACTTGTTTGTGTTACAAACACTTCAGTTTTACGATTTTATTTATTGATAAAAGTACAATAAATTATTGTTGACTACAGTCACAGTGTTGTACTATAATTTATATTCTTGAACCAAAACTATTAATTTTTTTGGTAAGGGAAGGAAGAATGCATCCCAATTTTCAAATGCATGATTAAGTACAGGTTCACCTCTTTTCAAGAAAGCAAATACTCATACAAGAACACACACCATGAGAGATAATTACTTTACAAAGGTATACACTATGTCAACTGTATTCTCTGATGGACTCATGACCTGAGAGCTTTATATAGTTTCTTTTCATTTCACAGCTTTACCAAATGTGATTGTAATGTCACTTCAGTTACTCATGTTATGTCTGTATATCACCAACACTGAAAATTGATTAAGTAAAAATGTACTAACATACAGGATAATTGTATGCCAATATTCTTTTATTTTTTATTTTTTATGTGAAATTTTGGGGAAAAGCAATAAAAGCTTTTTGTTATTTACTAAGATGTTTGCTATGTGGACTCCTATAAAGTGAGTATTTAGGCTACGATAATATCTTTATGTTTTGCTTATAAATTCCTTTTCCACTGATGCTTTATATACTTGCAAGCAGATCCAGCTAAAGAGGTAGCCCACGGAGTCTTAAAAATTTATTTTTAAAGAATTTCAGGCAAAAATATTAAAAATAATGAGTACAGCAATAGATGTGACATCTAATTAAGTACAAAGTATAACAGGAATAGCTCTAAGTACCTTACATGAATTGACTCATTCAACATTCACATTAATCTCTGACTTAGGGAAATAAGGCTAATAAAAAATGTTTAATCTGCACAAGGTTAAAAAGGTAATAAGTGGTAGTTTGGGCATTTGAACTGGGATTCAGCTACAGGGTCTCAATATAGCCACTAGAGAATAGAGAAAGAATTGCTGGTTTCAGTATTTGTGTAGTTGCTTAACATTTCACTTTTGGTTTGCTTGTATTTTTTTATTTTGTTCTGAATACATAAACAGTGTGCATGTAATTTTAAGGCCAGCTCTGCATAATGAAAAAGACAACACAACACTCTGTGATTCAATAACAAAAGTTTATTACGAAATGCTGTGAAATCCAATAGCAAAGACTTGGAACCAACCCAAATGCCCATCAATAATAGACTGGATAAAAAAAATGTGGCACATATACACCAGGGAATACTATGCAGCCATTAAAAGGGATGAGTTCACGTCCTTTGCAGGGACATGGATGAAGCTGAAAAACATTGTCCTCAGCAAACTGACACAGGAACAGAAATCCAGACACTGCCTATACTCACTCATAAGTGGGAGTTGAACAATGAGAATATATGGGCACAGGGAGGGAAACATCACACACCAGGGTCTGTGGGGTGGTTGGGGTTGGGGAGAGGGAGAGCATTAGGAGACATACCTAATGTAGATGACAGGCTGATGGGTGCAACTGCCCACCATGGCACATGTACATCTATGTAACAAATTTGCATCTTCTGCACATGTATTATAGAAATTAAAGTATAAAAAGAAAAGAATGCTGTGTAATCTATGCAGATCCTTTTGAGTTTTTCTATTTTCTCATTTAACCAATTTTCTCCTGTAAAATGAGTTTACTCATTATCTCGCAAATAACTATATATATTTTTCACTAAGTGAGTGAGACAACTAGATGTACTTATTCATACACACAAAAGGATGACAGTTTTCATCCAATAGACAATACCAAAATTGTAAGGGAGTTTTTGTAAAGCAATTATCAAATGTTCAGAATGGTGGTCCATAGTTAGTTGAGTATACAGCTTGCTAAGGTGACTAATCTTAAGGTTAGTGAATGTGTGAAACTATGTCTCTGTTAGTTAGTTGCTATCTGGAACTGACTGTTTTATTTATTATAAATTTATTATAAAATATTATTTTATAAAAATAATATATATAATATAATATATATTATATACAATTATATAATATAATATATATAATATATTATATATTTATATATAAACATATAAATAAATATATAATACATTATAAATATATATTATATATAAATATATAAAATATATAATATATATTATAAATAAAAATATAATAATATATATTATATATATTATATAATATATATTATATAATTTATTTTTTATAATTTATAAAAATTTATAATAAAATATTTAAGTAGCTTGTTCATATTTGTGAAATATGCAATATAGGCTCCCTGAATTTAATCATCTGTAATAATTTTCTGTCCTAAGAGCTTGCAGTATTGAAGGAGAGTCTCAGGTGAGGTGTTCATACATTAAAGTTTGAGAGCCACTGTCCTAGAAGACAGGCAATGCATTTTCTTAAATCTTCAATGGGATTCATGTTTATATAAATTTTTTTCTAGCTGTTAAATAAAAAGTTGCTAACAACAAGGAGCACTGTGCATTAAAGCTTAAAAATTGTCTAAACAAATTCAGCATGATCTGAGAAAAGGCAAATATTATTGTTCCCAGAGGCTCAATCACTTTCAAAACAGCAAGGAACCAGCTAAGTAGGTCCAATATATGTTGATTGAATACCTTGCACTTCAGAAAAATGCCCCTGTATTTAGAAAACGTGTTTGACCCAAGTTTCATGGTAGATGTTTGTCTACATATCGTCTTCACTCATTTCTCATGAAATATATTAGGGAATTTTGGGGGCAGGGACTTTTACTCCATAAGCCGCTGTGTGGTCCCTGGGCCAGCTAAGTCCTGGAAACCTTTTTGAAGGGAACTGTGTAATTTCTTTTCCATCCCCTCCACTCCCCTCCCCTCTCCTCTCCTCCTCTCTCCCCTCACCCCCTCCCCCCTTCCCTCCCTCCTTCCTTTCTTCCCTCCCTCCTCCCTTCCCTCCCTCCTCTGTTCCTTCCTTCCTTTTTTCCTCCCTTCACGCCTTCCTTTCTTCCTTCCAAGATTTTCTTAATAAACCCTATTTTATGTTTCTATCCACCTCACAACTATTCTGTTTGTATCCAAGCACCTTTTGCATGAAAGTTTGTGTATCACGTGGCCAGATCTGTTATTTTCCTCAAGAGTCTTCTGAGATATACAAACACACCAGGTTATCACTCCCAGGACATCTAATTAGGAATGTTATTACAAGGAAACACTGCATTGTTTCCAATACATTTTGGTTTAAGCCACATGCTTGCATATTATAGAACTTATGCAAACAGATGTCCTTTTTTCTTCATCAGTATCATGACCATTATGGCAATACAAGAGGAGATACTGAGCTGACTGATATTACATTCATACTGACAATTTTCACTACAGAATCATAAAATAAGAAATATAATTACAGTATCACTATGTGATATACTAAAATCCCCTTTGCTGGTGTTTAAGGTGTTTATTTCATTCAGGCACAGATTTAGAATGGAATGTGATTGCTGTGATATACATTCTATTGGCCGTAAACATGGGAAGTTTCTTAGTGCTCTACAGATGATAAAATCCTTTATTTCGCTTGATCCTCACAATAATTCTGTGAGTTGAAACCATAATATGTATATTTTACTCTTGGGAACTGGAGTCAATGGACTTCAGAAGGACGACAGAAGTTGCGAGTAAAAAATGTGGAAATTCAGTGATCTTACGATTGTCTATTTCAACAAAATACATTTCTAATCTGAGAATAAATTTGTCTTTTCAATGTTGAACTTTTCATTTTTGATCAGTCAGAGATAAATGAGCAATAAAAAACTGTCATCTAATTCCACTACTCCGATTATTTCTTAAAAATAGGTAAACATTTTCATTAACAAAAAAGTTCAAACATCCAAAGAATGAAAGCAGTAATTCACATGAACTTCAATTGGCTTAAATAAGAAATGTACTAGTTAGAAGTAGCTTTGGCAGCATTTAAAAAATTATATTAGGGAGGCTAAGTAATTTGTTTTTTGGCCATAAAAACAATACCTGGAAGATGTAGTTGAGGCAGTGTGAGACTACAAAAAAATTTTCAGGAACTCAAGTTAGTTTTTAGCTTTATACTCTACTAAAATTTAGTTATTACCATTTTAAAATGGTGTACCAGCAGGCATTATCTCTACATTTTAAAGAAAACTAAAAGAGAAATGTGTAAGACACATTCTAACTTTATATTCCTCAGAAGCTCCATATTCACTCTATCCAATGTTGCCAATGTCTGGGTTGCATGATCAAATCTGTTTGCAAATAATTATGGAATATAAAGTTTTTATAGGTAACAAATTAGTCTTGGTTATACAAGTTACCTATAAAAACTTTATATTCCATAATTATTTGCAAGAAAGAAGACCAAATTGGCATCCAGTGCATAGTTAGAAATATCTGTCATAAGAATTCATTACATTGCCCTTATTTTCCTTGTTACACTACCTACATGAGAATTTCATTCTCAACCAACCAGCATTGACCCTTGAATACATGCTTGGGAAACACAGTAGTTCCTGTCTGCCAACCTTAAGCCTTCTGTTCTTTTCTCAGCTATATTTTGTCTTTGAATATAATATTTAAGACTAATATACTGCTTTCTGTAAATTTTTAGGAGCTATAGGGATGTGGTAACTATTTTTATTTGTATGTTTGGAAGATAACAGGTAAAGTTTGAGTGTGCATGTAGATTGACATTATTCCTTGAAATTAGAAATATGGAATATTTTATTCTACATGCAAGTTATCATTTCCCTTCTGATGAAAGATATAGAATATGCTTAAAAATTAGTAGTAGAAGACAGGAAAAGGCACTTTTATGGGTGTTCCATGAGAACTTTGTTCTAATTCCAGGAACAAAAAACTTAATTTCAGAAGGAAAAAGTTGTATGTGTGTCATGAATCTTATATAATACATGTAGACGACCATCTTAAATACTTATTTAACAGCATAGAATCTGTGCAGTGGAAGAGAGATTCTCTTTTCCCTTTTTGTCCATGCTAGAGTAAAAAGATTCATCTCCATTGCCAGCACTTGTAATATTTTTCTCATCCCTCTACTTTACAAAATATTATAAAAAGATTCTGGCACTTCTGTTTAGATACACAAGCTTTGCTAATCAAAGTACTGACAGACAAGTTAGTAGAATGGATGAGAGCTTGAACTTGTCTATTTGTATGATATATAAATATCTTATTGCTTTTTCCAGCCTGTTTTACATACACTTATATATTACATATAAATATCTATGGAATCTATATATTCTATCTGTATATATAGATAGATATTTATATGTAAGGCATCCTATATATCTCATATATGATATCTGATATATATATATATATCATATTATTATATATATCTTATATAGATATCAGATATATATTTATACATTTATATAAGATTTATATATCTTATGTAGATATCAGATATATATCAGACATATATCTTAGGCATATCAAATATATAAATTTTTTCCAAGTATTTGTGGTATGAAAAAGCATCTCTCAAGATAACTTTGTATTATATGGGGTGTGTGTGTGCAAAAAAAAAATTTCTTCTTGGAAAAAGATAAGTCCTGCATTTTGATTAGAAGAGAATGAATTGATGGATTTAATGCCATCATAACTATATATTTCTGTGACACTTTTTATAGGGAATATTAATTTACTCAATATACATTTACACTGTTACAAAAAACATAAAACAAACAAACATATTTTTGAGGTAAAATATATTTTGAGCCAAAGCCATATTGTCTTTAATTTAGAATCAAAGAACTACAGGTTATTATAAATGTAAACATTATTTAAAAATTATCATTCCTCCTTGTTCTTAATAAGAATCTGATGCTGTTAGTTTAGAATCACAGTGCTGCACAAGTCTAGAGGGTTCTGGTCAGTTTGTGTGAGGTGTGAATGGAAATGCCTGGAACAGAACTAAGTAATTAGTACACCTGGGAGTTGTGCACAGAAAGTGGTACACCCTGGAGTTGTGCGCTGAAGATGGTACACCCTGGAGTTGTGCGCTGAAGATGGTACACCCTGGAGTTGTGCGCAGAAGATGGTACACCCTGGAGTTGTGTGCTGAAGATGGTATATCCTGGAATTGTGTGCTGAAGACACCTTGAACTCTCAGATTACTGTGGGGATAATTGGTGCTACCAATTGAGAGTAGATCTATAAACTTTAATAATTAAATTATAAGGAAGATACTCAAGATATACAGAGCATCTGAGAAAATATTATACCCAAGATAAGTACATACACACATGTATACACATGCATGAGCACACACACACACACCCATACCTTCTAGGAGTACAAATCAATATTCCACCAACTTCTTTTGGACATAATCTTCCTATTACCCATTGTATCACATCTGACACCAAGAACTTGCATTTGCACAGTGCTCACTTCTAATATCAAAATAGTCTACCCCCATGAGGAAAGAAAAAAAAAAACGGATGACTGTATCTCAGCATTAGTACTTTTTGTTTTGAGACTGCATGATTTTGCCATCATTATACATTCTTTAAATTTATTGTTGAGTCTATGATGATGACGTGAATCAGCCAAGGTTGTATTGAATGCTCATGACTCCAAATATCCAATGATCCTAATCCTTCTTACGGAAAGAACCAATGATATTTAGTCAGGTCCTTGACTAAACAGAGTATCTTCCCCAACTGCATTTTCTAGCCGGTTTTATTACCAGTGGAAGCCATGTGACTGTGCTTTCACTAATGTGGATCAGGCAGACTTGATTCATGCTGAAGCCACAAATGTGCTTGGCAGGGTAGAATTGATACCTTTGTATTTGTCATCACCATGACCTATCTTATCACTTTTCAAGGAAAATGTAAAGGTATACTTATTCCCTTTTTCATTTCTTTTTTCTTGTACTTTAGGTTCTGGGGTACATGTGCCGATCATGCAGGATTGTCGTGTAGGTATATAGATGGCAATATGGTTTGCTATCTCCATCCACCCATCACCTGTATCTGGCATTTCTCCCCATGTTATCCCTCCCCAACCTCCCCACGTTCTGCTGTCCCTCCCCTATACCCCCAACAGACCCCAGTGTGTGATGATTCCTCCCTGTGTCCATGTGTTTTAATTGTTCATCACCCACCTATGAGTGAGAACATGTGGTGTTCGATTTTCTGTTCTTGTGCCAGTTTGCTGAAAATGATAGTTTCCAGATTCATCCATGTCCCTAAAAAGGACACAAATTCATCATTTTTTATGGCTGCATAGTATTCCATGGTGTATATGTGCCACATTTGCCTTGTCCAGTCTATCATCAGTGGGCATTTGGGTTGGTTCCAGGTCTTTGCTACTGTAAACAGTGATGGAATGAACATACATGTGCATGTGTCTTTAAAATAAAACAATTTATAATCCTTTGGATATATACCCAGTAATGGTATTGCTGGGTCAAATGGAATAACTATTTCTAGGTCCTTGAGGAAGCACCTCAGTCTTCCACAATGGTTGAACTAATTTACATTCCCACCAATAGTGTAAAAGTGTTCCTATTTCTCCACATTCCTCTCCAGCATCTGCTGTCTCCAGAATTTTTAATGATCGCCATTCTAACTGGCATGAGATGGTATCTTAATGTGGTTTTGATTTGCATCTCTCTAATGACCAGTGATGATGAGCATTTTTTCATATGTTTGTTGGCTTCATATATGACTTCTTTTGAAAAGTGTCTGTTCATATCCTTCTCCTACTTTTGAATGGGGTTGTTGGATTTTTTTCTTGTAAACCTGTCTTAGTTCTTTGTAGATTGTGGATATTAGCCCTTTATCAGATGGGTAGATTCCAAAAATTTTTTCCTATTCCATTACTTGCAGGATCACTCTAATGATTGTTTCTTTTGCTGTGCTGAAGCTCTGGAGTTTAATTAGGTTTGATTTGTCAATTTTAGCTTTTGTTGCCACTGCTTTTGATGTTTTAGTCATGAAGTCCTTGCCTATGCCTATGCTCTGAATGGTTTTGCCTAGGTTTTCCTGTAGGTTTTTTGTGGTGTTAAGTCTTATGTTTAAGTCTTTGATCCATCTGGAGTTAATTTTAATGTAAGGTGCCAGGAAGGGGTCCAGTTTCTGCTTTCTTCACACTGCTAGCCAGTTTTCGCAACACCATTTATTAGACAAGGAATCCTTTCCCCATTGCTTGTTTTTGTCAGGTTTGTCAAACATCAGATGGTTGTAGATGTAAGGCATTGCCTCCAAGGCTTCTGTTCTGTTCCATTGGTCTATATCTCTGTTTTGGTACCAGAACCATGCTGTTTTGATTACTGTAGCCTTGCAGTATAGTTTGAAGTCAGGTAGCATTATGCCTCCAGGTTTGTTCTTTTTGCTTAGGACTGTCTTGGCTATATGTGCTCTCTTTTGGTTCTGTATGAGGTTTAAGGTGTTTTTTTTCCAGTTCTGTGAAGAAGGTCATTGGTAGCTCGATGGGGATAGCATTGAATCTATAAACTACTTTGGGCACTATGGCCATTTTCATGATATTGATTCTTCCTAACCATGAGCATGGAATGCTTTTGCATCTGTTTTTGTCCTCTCATTTACTTGAGCAGTGGTTTGTAGTTCTTGAAGAGATCCTTTACATCCTTTGTTAGTTGTATTCCCTTTTTCTATAAGAAACAACATCTACAGAAGAGTTGCTGACCTTCACCAATGCACAAGTGAACTAAAAATTTGTTGCTTTAATCCACCAAATTTCTAGTCAGTTTGTTTTAGAGAATTATTGTGGCTATAGCATGTCTTTACTTAATCCTGACTCTTTTTTTTTTTGAGATGGAATTTTTGCTCTTGTTACCCAGGCTGAAGTGCAATGGCGTGATCTCAGCTCACCACAACCTCCGTCTCCTGGGTTCAGGCAATTCTCCTGCCTCAGCCTCCTGAGTAGCTGGGATTACAGGCACACACCATGCCCAGCTAATTTTTTGTATTTTTAGTAGAGACGGGGTTTCACCATGTTGACCAGGATGGTCTTGATCTCTTGACCTCGTGATCCACACCCACCTTGGCCTCCCAAAGTGCTGGGATTACAGGTGTGAGCCACCGCGCCCAGCCATCCTGACTCTTTAAGTGTTTTTTATTTTATGTTTTCTGCCATTCACAGCTGAAACTATTTCTAACTAAAACACTGTATTCATGTGTATTATCTTTTTAAGAATTAAACTTATTTTACCTTTTCTTAATTCAGTGGCAGAGGCATCTAAATTACTATAATTCTTGCTGGCTTGGTAGGCAAAAAGAGTGTTAATAAAAGGATCATGGCTCCTTTTATTTATGAAGAGCACATGATTAGCTTTCACTAACAGTGTCTCTTCTACTCTTTTAGATAATAATAATCATAGGATACATCTTTAAACTATTTAGCTTGTTAAAGATATCCTACTTAATTTTGTTCTTATAATTGTTTTCTGGAGGAAAATAGTATTGTATACACTTTGCTATTTATGAAATAATTTAAACAAAAGCCATTATGTACTCAAAAAAATGATATTTAGAGATTTATAGGCTTAGGTTGAAATGCCTTTTACTGGCCAAATGACCTTAGAAATATTATTGAAACACTCAGAGCCTCATTTGTCTTGTCAGGAAAATAAAACATATTAATAATTTCTATGCAGTTTTGGGGTGGGGCACAATAAATAAGCTAGCCTTTAATATTAAACAAGTGCTATGGGCAAAGGAAGATTGTTCTGAAACCATTACGTAAATTTCCATATAATCAAGTTCTTCCTTCGTATTTCCCAAACATTAATAATATGCAAAAGTCACAACAAAGTTCACTTAAATTATTTCTTGAACATTTTTCTTATACTTTGAAGGTCATGCTTCAAAATTGTTTGTCAATCTTCTTTAACATCCTTGTTGCCTTTTTTTTTTTTATGGCACTTCCACACCGTCTTTTCTTTATTTCCATTTTCATGTCACAACGCACAAAAGATCCTCTAAAACGAGGTAGAGGCCTCTTGGAAACTATGTGAAGAGAGAAAAAAAAGCTGAAGGAAATTCTTGAGAAAAGTAGTAGGAAAGACAGGTTGTCAATGCTTTAATAAATTTCATCCTATACATAGATGTCAACTTTCATGGTATTTCTTCAAAAAGTGCCTTATCTGAATTTAATCATGAAGAAACATCTGATAAGTCCAAATCGAAGCACATTCTATAACATAACTCATTCAAAAGTGTCAAGATCGTAAAAGTCAAAGGAAGACTGAGAAATTATTTACAATTGAAAGAAACCACAGAGACATAAAAGCTAAATGAATGGATGAATCTGAAATGGATTACTTTGCTTTTATAGATATTATTGACTATATACTGTTATTTGTTGCTTAAGAGGACAATAGGAATGTTCTGAGAAATGCATCATTAGGTGATTTTGCACTTATGTAAGTATACAGTATACTTACAAAAACCTAATGATATAGCCTACTGTACAACTAGGCTATATGGTATAGACCATTGTTTCTAGGCTACAAGCCTGTACAGTATATTACTGTAGGCAACTGTAACAGAATGATAAGTATGAATGTATCTAAATGTATCTCCACATGGAAAAGCTACAGAAAAACACGCAGTATTATAATCTAATGGGACTACCATAGTGTATACAGTCTGTCCTTGACTGAAAATCTGTTAGGCAGCACAGGAATGTACATGGGCTTCAACATGCATAGCACCCAGTAGATAGTTAAAACTCAAGAGATATTAATGTTATCATTATTTCATTTGATTACAAAAACAATTCTTTGAGTTTAAGTAACAAAAAAAGAAATATAACCATTCATTAGATAATATTACTTAGAAAGGTTGGGTAAAGAGCCTAGAATCTTATGAATATAAAAAAAGATGTAAACTAATTAAAATTAAGGAGAAAAGAATAAATAACATATTCTCTATGTGAATACATATACACACAGAGACATACATATATACGTGCATATGTAAACACACATTTATGTTTTTATTTCAATATTTGGTTATCCTCTACTATTCCTAATGAAAGACTTTTAGGAATTCCAAATATTCTCTATTTTTTTAATTGAAGTGTTACTTATATGAAGCCATATATAGAAATCTCCAGTGTCCAACTCAATGTACAGCCAAAACGAGACGTACATAAAAACCACCGTGAAATGTTGTCACATAATTGGAAGTAAATCACTTCTCAACAAGTGCAAAAAAACAGAAATCATGAAAAACAGTTTCTCACATCACAGTGCAATCAAATTAGAACTCAGAATTAAGAAACTAATTCAGAACCGCACAACTTCATGGAAGCTGAACAACTGGCTCCTGAATGTCAACTGGATAAACAATGAAATGAAGGTAGAAATAAAGATGTTCTTTGAAACCAATGAGAATGAAGACACAATTCACCAGAATCTCTGGGACACATTTAAAGCAATGTCTAGAGGGAAACTTACAGCAATAAATGCCCACCAGAGAAGTGAGGAAATATCTAATATTGATACCCTATCATCGAAATGAAAGAGCTAGGTTATCAAGATCAAAAAAACTCAAAAGCTAGCAGAAGACAAGAAATAACTCAAAGACCACAGCAGAACTGAAGGAAATAGAGACACAAAAAAATTCTTCAAAAAATCCAATAAATCCAGGAGCTGTTTTTTTGTAATGATCAACAAAATAGACCGCTAGCCTGATTAATAAAAAAGAAAAGGGAGAATAATCAAATAGATGCAATGATAAATTGGATATCACCACTGACTCCACAGAAATACAAACTACCATCAGAGATTACTACAAACAACTCTATGCACTTAAACCAGTAAACCTGGAAGAAATGGATAAATTCCTGGACACTTGCACCCTCCCAAGCCAAAACCAGAAAGAAGTAGAAACCTTAAACAGACCAATAACAAGGGCTGAAGTTGAGGCAGCAATTAACAGCCTACCAACCAAAAAAAGTCCAGGTCCAGATGGGTTCACAGCTGAATTCTACCAGACATACAAAGAGTAGCTGGTATCATTCCTTCTGAAACTATTCCAGACAATACAAAAAGAGGGAATACTTCCCAAATTATTTTGAGACCAACATCAACCTGATACCAAAAACCAGCAGAGACACAACAAAAAAAGAAAATGTCAGGAGAATATCCATGATGAACATAGATGGAAAAATCTTCAATAAAATACTGGCAAACCTATTACAACAGCACATCAAAAAGCTTATCCATCATGATCAAGCAGCCTTCATTCTGGGGATGCAAGGCTGGTTTAACATATGCCAGTCTATAAATGTAATCCATCACATAAAAGAACCAAAGACAAAATCCAAATGATTATCTCAATAGATGTAGAGAAGGCGTTCAACAAAATTTAACAGCCCTTTGTGCTAAAAAGTCTCAATAAACTAGGTATCAAAGGAACAAATCTCAAAATAATAAAAGCTATTTATGACAAACCTACAGACAATATAATACTGAATGGGCAAAAACTGGAAGCATTCCCTTTCAAATCTGGCAACAGACAAGGATGCCTTCTGTCACCACTTCTATTCAATATAGTATTGGAAGTTTTAGCCAGAGCAATTAGGCAAGAAAAAAAATAAAGGGTATTCAATTAGGAAAAGAGGAAGTCAAATTGTCTCTATTTGCAGATGACATGATTGTATATTTAGAAAAGCTTATCATCTCAGCCCAAAATCTCCTGAAACTGATAAGCAACTTCAGCAAAGCCTCAGGATACAAAATCAATGTGCAGAAATCACAAGCATTCCTATACACCAATAACAGACTAACAGAGAGCCAAATCATGAGTGAACTGCCATTCACAATTGCTACAAAGAGAATAAAATACCTAGGAATACAACTAATAAAGGATGTAAAGGACCTCTTCAAGGAGAACTACAAACCACTGCTCAAGGAAATAAGGGAGGACACAAACAATTGGAGAAACATTTCATGTTCATGGTTAGGAATAATCAATATTGTGAAAATGGCTATACTGCCCAAAGTAGTTTATAGATTCAACAATATCCCCATCAAGCTACCAATCACCTTCTTTACAGAATTGGAAAAAAATACCTTAAACTTCCTAAGGAACCAAAAGGGAGCCCATATAGCCAAGACAATCCTAAGCAAAAAGAACAAAGCTGGAGCCATCACGCTACCTGACTTCAAACTATACTACAAGGCTACAGTAATCAAAAGAGCATGGTGCTGTACCAAAACAGAGATATAGACCAATGGAAAAGAACAGAGGCCTTGGAGGCAACAGCACACATCTACAACCATCTGATCTCTGACAAACCTAACAAAAATAAGCAACTAGGAAATGATTCCCTGTTTAGTAAATGGTGGTGGAAAAACTGGCTTACACTAAAATTAACTCCAGATGAATTAAAGACTTAAACATAAGATCTAACACCATAAAACCCTTTAAGAAAACCTAGGCAAAATCATTCAGGACATAGGAATAGGCAAGAACTTCATGACTAAAACACCAAAAGCATTGGCAACAAAAGCCAAAATAGACACATGGGACCTAATTAAACTCTTCCGTATGGTAAAATAAACAATCAATAGATTGATCCAGCAAGTAACAGAATGGAAAAAAAATTTTGCTATCTACTCATTTGACAAAGGGCTAATTTTCAGAATCTAAAAAGAGCTAAAACAGATTTACAAGAAACAAACAAACAAACCCATCCAAAAATGGGAGAAGGGTACAAACAAACATTTTTCAAAAGAAGACATATATGAGGCTGGGCGCAGTGGCTCAAGCCTGTAATCCCAGCACTTTGGGAGGCCAAGGCAGGTGGATCACGAGGTCAAGAGATCAAGACCATCCTGGTCAACATGGTGAAACCCTGTCTCTACTAATAACACAAAAAATTAACTGGGCATGGTGGTGCGTGCCTGTAATCCCAGCTACTCAGGAGGCTGAGGCAGGAGAATTGCCTGAACCCAGGAGGTGGAGGTTGCGGTGAGCCAAGATCGCGCCATTACACCCCAGCCTGGGTAACAAGAGCGAAACTCCATCTCAAAAAAAAAAAAAAAAGAAGACATATATGAGGCCAAAAAGCATGAAAAAATGCTCATCATCACTGGTCATTAGAGAAATGCAAATGAAAACTACATTGAGATACCATCTCACACCAGTTAGAATGGCGATCATTAAAAATTCAAGAGAAAACAGATGCTGGAGAGGATGTGGAGAAATAGAAACACTTTTACACTGTTGGTGGGATGTAAATTAGTTCAATCATTGTGGAAGACAGTGTGACACTTCCTCAAGGACCTAGAAATAGAAATTCCATTTAACCCAGCAATCCCATCATTGGGTATTTACCCAAAGGATTATAAATTATTCTGTTATAAAGTCACATGCATACACATGTTCATAGGGGCACTTTTTACACTAGCAGAGACCTGGAACCAACCCAAATGCCCTTTGACGATAGACTGGACAAGGAAAATGTGGCACATATACACCATGAAATACTATGCAGCCATAAAAAAAGATGAGTTTGTGTCCTCTGTAGGGACGTGGATGAATCTGAAACCATAATTCTCAGCAAACTGACACAAGAACAGAAAATCAAACACCACATGTTCTCACTCATATGTGGGTGTTGAACAATAAGAACACAGGGATACTGGGAGGGGAGCATCACACACTGGGGTCTGTTGTTGGGGGCCAAGGGAAGTACAATGGTGGTGAGGTTGGGGAAGGATAACATGGGGAGAAATGCCAGACATAGGTGACGGGGACGCAGGCAACAAACGACATTGCCATGTGTGTACCTATGCAACAATCCTGCATGATCTGCACATGTACCCCAGAACCTAAAGTACAAATAAAAAGAAAAGGAAAGAAAAGAAAAGTTTTCATAGACCATGGAAACTCTACCTAGGTCAGGCATAGTGGCCCATGCCTATAGTCCCATTGATTTGGGAGGCAAAAGCAGGAAATCACTTGGGGTTAGGAGCTAGAAGCTAACCTGGGCAACATAGTGAAATCCCATTTCTACAAAAAAAATTAAATACAAAATAAAACTTATTTAGGCATGGTGGCTGAAAAATTATCCAGGCATGGTGGCATGTGCTTGGAGTCCCAGCTACTCAGGAGACTGAATGAAGTGGGAGGACCACTTGAGCCCAGGAGATCAAGGATGCAGAGAGCCGTTATTGTGCCACTATACTCCAGCTGGATGACAGAGCAAGACCCTGTCTAAAAACAAAAACAAAAAACTCTACTTTGATCAAGATGTAGAATATTTCCAGCATTCCAGAGTGCATCCTCATGATCCCTTCCAATTAATTTTCCTCCCCGAGTGGAACCCCAGTTCAGACCTCTATCTGTAATAAACAGAACCCTTTTGCCTATTTTAAAACAACACAAATAAAACCATGCAGGGTCTACATTTTTTGTATCTGACTTCTTTTTCTCAACATTACATCCATAGAATAATTCATCCATTTCATTGTATTTATTGGAAATTCTGTTTTTTTAATGATCTTTTCATTTTATAAATAAATAAGTTTGTTTTGTTATTATCCATTTGATGGCAATTGAATTGTTCCTAATTTGAAACAATTATGAATATTTATACATGTTTCTGGCATACCTAAGCATTCATTGCTTTTGGGGTATACCAGGAGTAAATTGCTGGGTCTTATCAAACATGCAGAATTAATTTTATTTAATAATGCCAAGTATTTCTCAGAATGACTGTACCAATTTGTACTGCCACAATACTGTAAGACTTGAAATTGCTCGATGTCTTTGCTAAAAATCAGTATTTTCAGTAGTTTAATTTACCCATTCTTGTAATTGTAGGGTATGATTTTACTATTTATTAAATGAAGATTTAAAATGTATATTTCTCTGATGACTAATGATGGTGCTCATACTTCATACATTCAGCATATTTGGGCATCTCATGCGTGGCACCTATTCAGAAATTAGTTGTAATAAAATTTGATTGTGTTTTTCTTATTTTGTAGAAGTTCTTGTTATAAAATAGATACAAGTACTTGGTAGGCTTTACCCATAGCTATATTCTTTCCCAAATTGTGAATTGGACATTTTACTTTTTTAATGGCATATTTTGATGAATGAGAGATATTAACTTTAGTAAAGTCCAGTTTATTCATCTTTTGTAATATGGCTAATGTCTTTTTTAGATTTAGATTTTTAAATTTAATGAACACATTATAGAAAAGTTAGAATAATTTTTATTTTGCCATATGTATGCATAAATTTAATACATATATTTATAGTTTATTTGTATGTAAAAACATAAATATGACATTTCTGTGCAAATATATATAATTTTAATATGTCACACACACACACACGTTCTCATCCAGATTACACACTATATTATACAAATTATGTTGTGGAAAGTGCAAGCTAGAGCTTCCACATGATTAAAGGTAGTTTATTTTCTTATAAATGTAAAATATCATCTTTTACACTGTATTTATATTATTATTATGTACATTTTATGTACAGAGAATTTGCTAAGTTAAGGTGAAATTTCCTTTAGATTCAGCCTAATTTATGTCAAATACAAGATGGTAGGATTTACATTTTTAGAATTCTACTCGTATTTTGTTTTTGTCAGCATAGAAATATCCCTAAAATGGTGACTACAATCAATCTTGAAACAAAGACCACAACTAGAAATAATGGCTTAATAAGGAAGGAAAGAGAAAAAAAATGTATTGATAAGATGTCACTACAAATCAGCATCAAATTAAGGTCTTCACAATGTTATACTCTTTATCTTTTGTTTCAATGGAGTGAAATAAGATTAAATCACACAGTATACTCTGAAGGAAAACTAATCAGCTTAATTTGAACACTTGATTTCTTGTGAATTTCATTCACATTGGAAATATCGTTAAGGTACGTTTCTTAAAACAGAAAGGAACATTTTAGTTATGATAAATTAATTTTGCAAAGCATGGATACACCAAATAAATTTTATTTTTGGTTAAAATACAATTTAGTTTTATCATTAAATGAATGGAATTATGAAGACATTAATACTGAAATACATATTTCAAACTGAATTTTACTTAAAATTTGGTGAATAACTTGCTATATGGAGAAAAAGAGAAAAAAATAAACTGGCAGTTATACACAAATTACAAGGTGACGAATGTTTCTATATTTTATAATTTTTTGAAAATTATTTGTTTTTTCTTTTTGCTTTTAAGGTATTTACAAGTTTTAATTGCACGAGTACCAAGGGAAATTAGAATTTCTAGTGGAATTCTAAAATTTTTAACAATGCAAATGGGAAAAAACTATATATTCCTATGCAAATAATGGACTTTTCAAATATTCTTTTAATTTATTGATATTTGTTGGTATATTTTAGCCTTTAACTCTTTGATTTCTGAATATAAAAGTATAGAAAAATGGACACTAAAAAAATGGACACTAAACATAAATCACTGCTTAATTTAGGACTTTCATATTTTTACTCTTTTCCTTGAGACTTAAATTCCTAAGTTATTGTTGAACAACCGTGGACTCATTGAAAGATAATTATTATTCTTATACCATGTAATTTTTTTCTGTCCATGATTCCTAGTCATGGAGGACGTACATATACATATATCATCAGAGATGTTGATTCTTCAAACTTGTAGTCTCTCTGCAAAGTATATGAAGATTAGACTTGCAAAGACAAAACTTGTCCCCCTCAAATTTATGTTGAAGTCTAAAACTCCAATCTGAAGATAGGACCGCTAAGGAGGTGATTAGGGTTAAATAAAGTTCATGGGGGTAAGGCCCTCATCCTATAGAAATGGTGTTCTTATAAGAAAAGAAAGAGATGCCAGAAAGCACTCTTTTCAGGCACACATGAAAGACCGTATGTGGACGTAGTGAGAAGGGAGCCATCTATAAGCTAAGGAGAGAGGCATCCCCAGAGATCAAACATGCTGACACCTTTATTTTAGATATGCAGCCTCCAGAATTGTTCAAAAACAAAAATTCTACTGCTTAAACCATGCCATCTTTTGTATTTGCAGCCAAAGCTGACTATCACAGGATTTACCCAGTTGACTTCAGAATAATTATCACTAAACTTTCTGTGGTTAAAACCAAAACTTTAAAATAGAGATATTTGAAGTACATATGTTTACGTCATAGTTACAATGGATGTGGGTGCAATATCTCCATTATTTTGTTCAATATGAAAGAAATTTTCCATTTTTATGCTGAAGTAATCATAAATTATCTACAATGAGACCTGTCATTGTAACGTGGGCATGCCTGATTATTAGTAGTCTGTGTCTTCACTTGTGCAGTGGATTACACTCAAAGTAGCTTCCTTAATATGTTCATTTACCACATTCCTGTCTATATTTAAATTTTACATTCCAAGGCCAACTAAATGCTCATATATTCTATGAAGATTTTTGCTTTTATCAAATTTGAAATTTTATTCTCTGTAATTTCACACACTTACTTGAGCAATTATTTATCAATATTATATACTGTGATTTAATATATCCTTCTTAATTAAATACATTTTTAAAGAGTCTGTATAATACTATTTTGTTTTGTTGATAATAAATAAGGCACCATCTTCGACATCAAATAGATATGAGTTCAAAATGCCACTCTCCTCAATATTATGTCTGTGCCCGTTAAAAGGTTCACTTTGTGTCCTTGTTTGTAAAATAGGGGTGATAGTACCCATTCCATTTTTTAGCAAAAGCATTTATATATCTACCTATATATAAAAATCACTAATAAACCACTTTCTGGCACAAAGTAACAGTTCAAAATGCATTAGCTATTAGTATACATAGTTTTACATTACTCTTACTGTTAATTTATGATTATTTTTATATTCATTCACTAGCTACTTCACTTGCTGAATAATATACTTGCTAAATAATATTAAATTACTTAAGGTAAACTAATTATTTTTAAAATACTATTTCAAAACTACTATTTAAAAAATACAAATGAAATACTACTAGAAATAAAGTGAATGTCATTACCTCTAGAAAAGTTTCCATTGTAATAGAGAACTGCAATGCCTATTTACATTATGAACAACAGAAAGTACTGAATTTTACATGTCATACACACAAAATATTGGAGTTCATAAGTAAGAGAGATAATTTCTGCTTGAGGAAAATATCAGTATATGGATTGTATTTGCATAAGGCCTGGTGGATTCATTCTAATTTCAGCAGATTGAAACGAGTAATAGTGATTTGTAGGTAAGGAAAAATACTGCTGGTAAAGGAATGGGGTATTTTGCAAAGCGGTGCATTGTGTGACTTGTCTTTGAGCATGTAGGCTGCACAGATTAGAAAAGACCAGTAAGATCATAAAGAGAGGTCAACCTTGAACCCCAGGCTCAAGTTCTACTCTGATTTTGGCAGAGAGTCATGGAGAAAATTGAGCGCTGGCAGTAGCAGCATATAAGTACATAAGAATGGTTTGTGAGTGATGGAGGTGAGGGGCAAGTAGCATTTTAAGGAATTGTTCCCATAGTCCAAGGTGATGAGTAATTAAGACCTGGCGTGGGACAATGAGAGCAAGTAAATTAAACACATTTAGATAAAGATGAACATTTTTCCAAGAATGCTTATAAAAACGAAGATAGAATAATTTTCTGATAAGTTCTCCCATTTTGTCTAAACTGCACATTATCAGTATTATGTTCCTTTTTAGTTACATTTAGAAAGGCTAATTTAGAAAGATTGTAAAAATCTTTAAGAGGAGGTCAAAATAAATTTGATTATTTGGTTGAAAACTAAACATGAGACATAGTATGTGATATCATATATTAAGGTCTGATAGAAGAGAAAAGCTATTCACCACACAGTTGTTGGTTTTTTTTTTTTTTTAGACGGAGTTTCGCTCTTGTTACCCAGGCTGGAGTGCAATGGCGTGATCTCGGCTCACTGCAACCTCCGCCTCCTGAGTTCAGGAAATTCTCCTGCCTCAGCCTCCTGAGTAGCTGGGATTACAGGCACGCGCCTCCATGCCCAGCTAATTTTTTGTATTTTTAGTAGAGACGGGGTTTTACCATGTTGGTCAGCATGTCTCTTGATGTCGTGATCCGCCTGCCTCGGCCTCGGAAAGTGCTGGGATTACAAGCGTGAGCCACCGCGCCTGGCCTCACCACGCATTTTTTAAGGAAAATATTAACAGATGAAATAAATATTAACAGATCATGAAGATGTCAAAAATAATGAGGACGATGCTCGATGCGTCTGACGGGACCCAACATATGCTATGACTTCATTGATAAGACTATGTATCTTAAGTTGTTAAAATTGGCAGAAATTTGAATGTTAAAATTGATACTTGCAAGATGTGCTTGTAAGAAAAAATGATAAGAATTCACTCTCTTGCTAGTATATATTCCCTAAGAATAATAATTAAATGAAAAATTTTAACAGTCTAAGGAAACTTTCTGCACTTTCAATATACTAAATTATGTGTTAAGGAATAAATCTTATTGATAAAAACAGCAATAAAGGCTATACATATAATGTTCTTATACTGAAATATTTTCTTCAAAATTGTAATGCTGGATTTGGTTTTCATTTAAGAAATGGACTACCAGCCGGGCGCGGTGGCTCAAGCCTGTAATCCCAGCACTTTGGGAGGCCGAGGCGGGTGGATCATGAGTTCAAGAGATAGAGACCATCCTGGTCAACATGATGAAACCACGTCTCTACTAAAAATACAAAAAATTAGCTGGGCATGGTGGCGCTTGCCTATAATGCCAGCTATTCAGAAGGGTGCGGCAGGAGAATTGCCTGAACCCAGGAGGCGGAGGTTGTGGTGAGCCGAGATCACGCCATTGCATTGCAGCCTGGGTAAGAAGAGCGAAACTCCGTCTCAAAACAAAACAAAACAAAACAAAACAAAAAAAGAAATGGACTACCATAGGGTAACAGTTTGCCAGCATAAAAGTTCGTCATTTTAATCACCTTGAAAATAAATCCCATTCTAACGGGATTTATTTCAACCAGAAATCCACAATGGAGCAAGAATACTAGCTAAATTTAATAAGGTTGACGGTTTCTGAATTTTTGTCTGGTTCACTCAGAGATGGCAATCTCTTTCAAGTGACATACACGTGAAACCTAAGAATAAGTGTTAGATGAATGATGGTTTTTACTCTTAAGTGTTCCTTTCCAAAGCAGAGTTTTTCTGTATAAATTTGTTCTATGAAATAAAAACGTTTATTCCTCTGTGCATAAATACAGGAGTGATTAATAAGAATAGCAAGCAAGGAAATAACAATTTAGTAGTCTAAATGATTATTTTTGTTTCATTAGCATTTTAGATTCTTAAAATTTATATTTCTTTAGCTCTAGGAAGCAATAAAACCTGTCCACTGTAGGCCGAATAATAAAACCCACAGGCCATGGAAAGATTTTCAAAAAAAGAATGAATTATATTTTCGACCTTTGATCTTTGCAGAATCTGAAAAGTTCACTCTGTAGTGAGATGGAAAGAAGTTTTATTGGGAAATGAAAATAATCCAACTTATTAAAAAGAATATGGAAGTTTTATGCTTTGCAGATAATTCAAAACTCCTGAAACAAAGTCCCTGGAGTTAGAGTCAGACAGTAGGAAACCACTCCTTCACTTGTTTTCTTCTCTTCTTCAGTAATTCTTTTCTTTAGGATGAATTGGCAAATGTTTCCTCTAAGACAATGACTGCACAGCTACTAAGGAACCTGTTATGTGCATAAAAGCATCACTGAAGTGAATGATGTCTGGGTAACACAAACTTAGTAATTGTCTGTGTGTGTTTATAATCAAATTCACTAACTTTCCAGGTAGTTCAACTAAATAGTATCTTATTCTTTCGAGTATATATAAAAGCCAACTTCCAAAATTTTTAACGACCTCAATTGAATCAGCTAAAAAAATACACTGAAATTGAACTACTAAAGGAATTGACCTTGAAAAGCCTCCATGTGCCATTGTAATCCTTCTAAATTAAATTAGCACTTCTAATTATCCACTTGGTGTTTAATTTCCTTACATTTTCTTTCATTTCCAACCTTTTTGCTCACCTTTGTCACAAAATTTTCTACAAGCACGGATACAATAAAAAGAATACTTTCATTATAATGATGTATTTTGATTCTATATCTAGAGTCATTGTGATTCAGGAAGTTGTTCTAAGGTTCAATGGATGTTTGCTGGAATTTTAGTCTGTGAGAGCTAAGTACTTGTTATATGGAGTAAGAAACACTACCTGCATGGAAATAAGTGTACTCCCTTTACCTACCCAGAGTTAAAAATCTGGAAGGAAAAGCAAAAGCTCTTAACGTGCATACCAATATCCTCTGTCTGTAACCCTTGTCTCCAGGTGTGAGTAGACTGATATATGCCTACCATACAGGGGAAATATTTATTGAATAAATTGAATAAATACATATACATGACAGAAATAAAGGAAACAATTTTCATGAGCCATCCTCAAAAAGTAGGTTCGTTACTTTGTGGGAATACCATTACAATATAAGCAAAACAACTCTCTTAACGTCACTCTTTTATTTCTTGTATTCTTTTCTGATTTTTGCAATAATAACATTTTATGCTCTCAAGTGTGCATAACATGCGTGTCTCTCTTCACACAGAGACACACTTTGTGTGCAGAGAGACACGCATATTGTGCACACTTGCCCTTCCAAATTAACTTGCAACATCTAAGACATTTACACAGTATTTTGATTTCATGCAATCTAATTGTTAATATAGCTAAGAAAATAAGTTAAAATGACTGTAATGCAACTAAAATATACTAGATAAATACACACATATTTTCTGACAGGGTTTTGCATCCATACTAATTTTTGTTATTTAAAGTTAGAAATGAATAGAGCTTCATATAGCTATATAACACTGTGTCCAGTGTCATCAGAAATAGGTTTTTTAAGAGCAAGTCGCTTCTTTCATTTCTTTGGCAGCATGCCCCTTCTCATATATTCAGTTATGCTACATTGCTTGAGGCTGTGCTTCTATGAATCCTTAACATGTTTCTGCTGCCCTCTCTGCTTGTGATTACCCCCATTTCAGCTCACTTTACAGCAGAAGTTGGATATCCTGCCGTCTTCTATTTTCTGCACATGTGCAGGTCAGTTGAGCTGTGCTATGATGAATATCGTTTCAATGTTGCAAGATCAGTTATACTACAGGATTGTATTTCTAGTGGCGGCACTTATTTCATTGCTATACCATAGTGCTCAGAGGTTGGTTGATGAAACAAACTCTGAAGCCTTATACCTTATGGATTATAAGAAACTTCCAGAATGAGCAAGCCCTGCTTACAGTGCAGTGGCTGCTCCAGCACAGTCTTGCTTGAAGTCCAGAGTATCAGAATTCTTCCGGAAGTTACTCCTAAGCTGACTCCTAACAGTGGTCCACAAATGTGATTAGTTTAAGATTCATGTTTTAAGGTACTACGAATATATTTTTCCTCTGTATTTTCCACAGATACCAAGAGGAGAGAAACTATGGTTTATTCACCAAGATTTGCCCTGATTATTTTCTGGCACAAAGTAGGAGTACACAAATGCATTACAGCATAAAGAGAAACTAGATGATAAATTGTGAAGTGGGATAAAACTATGGCCATATTAAAAGAGTTTTACAGCTGCCATTTCTAATACTTCTCTTCCTAGTCCTGACTGGATCAATGCCTGCCATAGGATCTTTTATTTTTTCCAGGAAAGGAAAACGACACCTAAAAAAGAAAAAGAAAGAAAATGTCATTGAATACATTAGCAGATTTTGTAAAGTTCAAAAAGTGCGAACATACATCTGATAAGTTAGGTGACTTTAGATTTTCAAGAGTTAAGAATTTGAAGATAAAACTTTTTTTTTAATCTGAAAGGATAAGAATATGGTGAATCAGAGCATAGTTTACATTTTAAAGAAACTGGTGTATATGTGTGTGTGTGTATGTGTGTGTGTGTGTATGCATGTGTATGTGTGTTTGTGTGCTTGCGTGTTTGTATGTGTGTTGGGGAGAGATATGTTGATTATAGAAGAGCAGATTTTCAGCCAAAAGGAAAAGTAATCTAGGCAGATCCTAGAAAGAATACATAGAAAAGGGAAGAACAAAAAGGATCACATCATAGATGAAGGTTTCTACTTTCCCCTAGTACATAAATAAGTTACGGTAGAGAAAAAAATGTGTTTGTTCTGAAAGTATCTGAGATACCTTCCCCAAACTCCAGCCCAACATTTAATGACCCTATGGGGTATAACGGATTATTACATAATTTCCTTTGAAATGATCAAGGAAGTTTGAGGGTAAGCCAGTGGCACTAAAATGTTTCTGTGTCGAATGAATAGAAACTAAAACCCTCCATAACCTGGTGGATCATCTCTAAAACAACTGGTTTGCATTGTGAAAAAAAGCCAATGTCATGAATGTTTGAGGACCGAGAGAGACAGTGACAACTCAGCAGTGGGTGCTGTGGGAATGAAGCCTGAAGAGTTGAGAACAGAGGATTTCTCAAACCAAAACTGATTTTCATTAAAAGGAATATCAGAATTCCCTCTTTCAATTTTGTCTATTGATTCTTCTCGCTTCCTGCCGTTTTGCTTCCATGTGTTTGAATCACAATGACAGGAAAAGAACACGTGAAAAGGGAGAACCTTGAATTGACTGGGAAATCCTAGATTGAAATTTTTAAATAAGTGAAATTGACAATTCAGTGTGTATAATGGGATTCAGTTGGAAAAATACTATTTTCATTTTCCATGTGATTAGGTGAAATACATAGCACTAGAATAATTTCCAATTGTAGTAGATAATCAAAAAAATATAGAGAAAAAAGAGTTAAAACTCGCTTTGTAAACTGCCTTAATAAATCCTGAATCCCTTTTCTAATCCTTTGTGCTCCAGAACAAAGTTCTTTATTGTGGTTTTTTCCTCTCCATCTTCCTTTTCCCTCAATGCTCATAATTTTTGTTGTTGTTTACTAAAAATGTTCACTCATTTTTAGATCCGGAATCTGGCTCCTCTCACTTTCTTCTGACACCAATTATTAAATAATTAACCTTTATCTCTAACATATTCACCATTTCTCTACTCTCAAAATAAAGGCACTCATGTAAAATAAAATATTAAAGGAATAAAATTTTAGTTTTGACACAACTGACACTAGTTAGTAAGTAATTAAAATTTTTATTTTGGAACAATTTCAAACTTTGTACAAGTTGCAAAAGTAAAATGTCCCTTGTAAGGTTTTAAAAATTACTAGCGTATGTTATCCACATCCAATAGTGCCGAATATTAAATGCATTTAATAAAGAGATCTTCCAAACAGGCTTTGTGTGGGCAGCAAGGCCCTTTTATTTCTCACTTAGGTACAATCGGGCCGAATCTGAGAAGGACAGGTGAAAGGGGTAAGGTGGGAATTGGCCTTATAGGTTGGGGTAGTTTTTTGTGGGGGGCAGGGGTGTTGCAGAGTAAGATCAGTTACAGTGGTGGGGGATACGGGCAAGGAATAACATGACCACAAGTTCAGTTACAATGGCAGGTGGGGGTGAGGCAGGAGAGCAGTTAAGATGGCAGGATGGGTGAGAGGTATTCACATGATCGTAAGAACAGTTAAGATGACAGGGTTGGGTGAAGGGCTTGTCTGGGGAAGCTTTGCTGGGTGATCAGGGACAATGGTGAAGACAGGCGGTGGGTGGGAGATGATTGGCCAAGGCAGGCAAGACTTTAGACTTTCAGGCTCCAGGGTTGCATATGGAGACTTGACAGTGTATTTCCTTTATGATCTTTCTCTCTCTCTCAAATGCATATATCATATGTAAATGTGTGTATGTATGTTCAGCATGCATATGATATGCATTTCTTTCTTTATGAGGTTAGATTTCAGGAATTATTACATTTTAACATTTAAATGTTTGATTTTCATTAGCTAAGAAAAAGGAGATTTTTTGAAATAACTGCAATAAAATTATACAGGCAAAGCACAGGGGCTAATGCCTGTAATCCCAGCACTTTGAGAGGCTGAAGTGAGTGGATCATGAGGTCAGGAGTTTGAGATCAGCTTGGCCAACATAGTGAAACTCCATCGCTACTAAAAATAGAAAAAAAATTAGCCGAGCCTGATGGCATGTGCCTGTAATCCTAGCTACTTGGGAGGCTGAGGCAGGAGAATCGCTTGAACCTGAGAGTTGGAGGTTGCAGTGAGCTGAGATCACACCACTGCACTCCATTCTGGGTGACAAATCTAGATTCTGTCCCAGAAAAAAAAATTATACATAGAAAAAAATTAGCAATGATATAATGCTTTATTCTACTATTCAGTTTTTATTCCAATTTGTTTAATTATGCCAATAATGTTCTGTATAGGGATTATTTTTCAGTACACGATCCAGCCCAAATCCCATAATGAATAAAGTTTACATGTCTCTCCAGTCTTATTTAATATGGAACTGCTCCTCAGCCTTTCGTGCTTCTCAACCTTTCTTTGACTCTGACTTTCCTCACTTTGACATTTCTTGAAGAATACAAGTCAGTTATTTTATAGACTATCCCTCAGTGTAGATTTGTCAGATGTTTCCTCATGATTAGATTCAGGTTATGCATTTTTGGTTGGCACACTACTGAAGTGATGCTGTGTCCTTCTCAGGGCATCAAAATGGAGGCCTAAAATGTCCAATGGCACTTTATTGATGATACCAAGTTTGATTAGTTGATTAAAATATCATTCTCTCCACTTCATAATTGCTGTTTTCCTTTTGTAATTAATAACAAATTTGAAAAGATATTCTTTGAGATTATGTGAGTATTCTGTGTCTCATCAAATGCCATCTAGTTGATTAAACATGTATTGAGGTGGGCGGATCTCCTGAGGTCAGGAGTTTGAGTCCAACCTGGACAAAATGGTAAAACCCTGTCTCTGCTAAAAATACAAAGACATCAGCTGAGTGTAGTGGCACACACCTGTAGTCCCGGCTATTCGGGAGGATGAGGCAGGAGAATCACTTGAACCCAAGAGATGAAGATTATTGAGATCTGAGATCATGCCTTTGCACTCCAGTCTAAGTGACAAGAGTGAAACTCAGTCCCCCCTGCAAAGAAAGTATTGATGATTCCTACCAGAATCCATTTTTAATATGTTGTCTATAAAAAAATTAATATATCTAACTCTATTATTTCATCTATATTTATCAGCTGATATTTTACTAAAATGAAGAATTTTTCTTCTCTACTATTTATTCTCATATTTATTTATATACTTATACACACCTGTATACATTTATGCATGTATTGCTTTTTCACATACATTCATGGGGTCCTATTTTATTCAATGAGACTTCATATCTTTATAAATTTCGATGCCAAATTGCACCAGTTTTGCTAGTTGAAACTCTGCCAATCTGAATTACCTTAGTTTTTGACACATAACCATAATTATTTTTCAACATCTCTTTACTTTTCTGGTATAGCAAGCTGTTTTGATTTCATCTTCTAATTTCCCTGTCCCAGACCTGGAAACAGTCATTTTTCCAAGTATTCTTTGTTGCTTTTAGTGGTTAATGGTATTTAGAAACTGTATTAGGTATTAAGTGCTGTCTAACCAGTTTCCCCAAAGCTTAATGACTTAAAACAGTACTAAGACACAGATCCAAGATGGTTGATCACTGACAGCTCGGGATTGTAGCTCCCAGTGAAAGCCCAGAGAATGAGAGGACGCCACACTTTCAGACAAATTTTCGTCACTCATGGACCAGAAGATTCCCAGTGGAGGAGCCCCACGGGTCGCCAGTGTGACTCTTGTGGCCGGCGCAGCGGTTTTGCCAGCGTCTCAGCGCGGCAGCTCTTCGTGTAGAGTGGATGAGCTTGGTTCCCCTGCTGACTAATGCTTGGAGCTCTGGGAAGGCAGAGCCGCTTGTTACGGACTCAAGAAGAAAGCCAGACCGGAGATTCCCAGGCAGAGGAGCACCATCAGCCTTATCGCTGCTGTTTTGGCCGGAGCAGTGGGTTGCTCGGATTCCAGCACTGGGAATCAATAAACTGGGTGTCCACTCAGAAACCTAATTAGAAAGGCGGTAATAGTAAAGAAGACAGATGGATAAATTCATAATAAAGGGAAGAAACTAGCCTAAAAAGGCTGAGAATACCCAAAATCAGAACCCCTCTCCCTCTACAGGGGATTGCAATTCCTTATCAGCAATGGAACAAGCCCTGATGGAAAAGGATTGTGTCCCATTATCTGAAGTAGGCTTCAGAAGGTGGATGATAAGAAACTTCTGGGTGTTAAAATAACTTGTTCTAACCCAATGTAAAGAAACTAAGAACTTTGAAAAAAGCTTTGAAGAAATGCTAAAAAGAATAGACAATATAGAGAGGAATATAAATGAACTAACGGAGTTGAAAAATACAACACAAGAACTTAGTGAAATATGCATAAGTTTGAATAGCTGAACTGATCAAGCAGAAGAAAGGATATCAGAGGTCGAAGACCAACTTAATGAAATAAAACGAGAAGATAAGAATAGAGAAAAAAGGATAAAAAGGAATGAGCAAAGTCTCCAAGAAATATGGGACTATGTGAAAAGACCTTAATCTACGTTTA
>CM052650.1:30394377-30455714 GCA_028533165.1 Leontopithecus rosalia | reverse complement strand
CAAATACACAAAATATACATTCTCCACTTTCAATACACAAAATATTGATCAGCCATTATTAATAACCATTCTTAGAATTAAGCAATATTCCTGTTCTCTCTCCCTCTTTTTCTTCCTCTTTCTTCCTCCCCTTCTCTTCTTAAAAAAAAAAAAGAAAGAAAAGAAAAAGCACACTTGCTGAATTTCTTATTTCTTCTGTTAGCTTTGGTAAATTTTGTCAGAAAGTTGCCTAATTTATTCAAAGTGCAAACCATGTTGGTGTAAAGTTGGTTAGAATAGCCTCTTATTAGCTCTTAATGTTTGTAGGATCTATAGTTATTTCCCCTTTTTATTCCTGACGTTGCTCTTATGTGTATATATTTTTTCTCTTTTTCTTGATTAGTGTTACCAAGAGTTTACTAATCTTTTCATTGAACACTTGGCTTTGTTGCTTTTCTTTTCTTCTTTCTCCTCCTCCACCTCCTCCTCTTTCTCCTCCTCCTTCTCCTCCTCTTCCTCCTCATCTTCCTCGCCCTCCTCCTCTTCCTCCTCCTCCTCCTCCTCCTCTTCCTCCTCCTCCTCTTCCTCCTCCTCCTCTTCCTCCTCCTCCTCTTCCTCCTCCTCCTCTTCCTCGTCCTCCTCCTCTTCCTCCTCATCCTCCTTCTCTTCCTCCTCCTCCTCCTTCTCCTCCTCTTCCTCCTCCTCCTTCTCCTCCTCTTCTTCCTCCTCCTCTTCCTCCTCCTCCTCCTCTTCCTCCTTCTCCTCCTCCTTCTTCTTCTTCCTCCTCCTCCTTCTTCTTCCTCCTCCTCCTCTTCCTCTTCTTCCTCCTCCTCCTCTTCCTCCTTCTCCTCCTCCTTCTTCTTCTTCCTCTTCCTCCTTCTTCTTCCTCCTCCTCCTCTTCTTCTTCCTCCTCCTCCTTCTCCTTCTTCTTCTTTCTCCTCCTCCTCCTCTTACACTTGTTCTTCCTCCATTGATTTCTGCTCTTGTATGTATTTTCTATCTTCTCTCTTGTAAGGCTATTCTGTTACTAGTTTTTGAGTTGGAAACTTAGATGACTGGTTTTTGGCCTTTCTTCTTTCCTAATATATGCATTCCAGGCACATTCCCCTTGAAATGCTGCTCTAACTGAATTATGTAAGTTTTGCTAAAAAAAAAAATACTAAGTATTTATTAACTCTTACAGTTGCCATGAGTTAGAAATTCCAGAGTGGCTTGGCTGAGTGGTTCTGGCTAAGATTTCTTATGAATTTTCTCAGTCAGGTGTCCACTGGATCTACAGTCATCTGAAGTCTTGGATGAGCTGAGGGACCTACATGGATCACTCACATGGCTGGCATGTTTGAGGGAGACCTAAATTTCTCTCCAACATGGGCATCTCCCAAGAATGGCTGAGTGTTATAATAGAGTGTCTGGATTTCCCGAGTGAATGTTTCAAGGAAACATGCTAGACATGTTATCAGATCCCTGAGTTCTTGTATCTCCCACAGTAGAAATCAAGAGAGGTCACTAGACATGAAACAAAGACAAAGTTTATTTAGCTTGTGCACAAAGGAAAAACACTGTGTGGGGGTTAGTTTTATAGGGTCTTTCAACAGGGAAGCATTTCATTAGAGCATGTGTACAAGAGGTTTCTCTAGTGCTTGAGCAGTGGCTCAACATGCTTCTTTATAGACAGCATGTAATATTAGCATAGTAATATCCTCCCTTGGGTGTGATTTTTAGCATTAAAATGAGGAAGAGGGTAACTCTAAGTTGAAGTTTAAGTCTCACTGCATGTGTGGGACCCCAGGAGAGTCCATAGCCCCCTGAAGCAGTATCTGTGGTTAATAACCTCTTGGGTATTTTGTTGCTGAATGGCTGGAAGTTAGGTAAGCCTACAGCTTGATTAAGAGACTTTTGTTCTTTTATTCTAGACCACATCAAAACAGAAAACCAGTCAGCCTGCATGTCTCAGAAGTGTTGATGTTTTTTATGGCATAGCTTTGGGGGTTACTAGTGACTTCTGGTATCTCTTAGCGAGGTGAGCTCTGGTTCAGTACAAAAATAAACTGCATAAAGGTAATTATACCAGAAAGTAAGAATCACTGGGATGCTGAATTCAATAGAATTCAGAATTCAAAGAATCTTGGATGCTGAGTTCAACAGAAACCCCAAGATTCACTGGCATTATGCATACTCATTTCTGCTGGTACACTATTGCTCCTAGGCCTTTTAAGTAAACAGAGCTATATATATATATATATATATATATATATATATATATATATATATATATATACAGGCAGATAGATACATAAATCATAGATAGACAGATAGATGATAGATAGATAGAGAGAGAGATAGATAGAATAATTGTTAACCTAAATAACAAAAAGAGTCTCTATTCTGGAATAGGGCACTGCAATGGAAAGGCAAGTGCCATAGTAAATAGTGTATGTATTCAGGGAGATAAAAGAATACAAGGATATTTAAAGAAAAAAATAAAGAGGATGAAATAATTGCTTCGAGATAATTACCTTTGGCTAAATAGATCAGTTACAAAGGTGGTGACACTCTGAGATTACTCAAGCAATTGCTTGACATATGTCCTTGCAGAAGTATATTTTGTGTAAGTTTGCAATTATCTTTGTGCAACGTTATGATTTTTATAGCGTTTTGTGACAGTTTTTGTTATCAGGCACACAAGCATAAAAACTCTCTCTTTCATTTCTTTATTTTATTGTATTTATTTATTTATTGAAAGAGAAAGAGGGAGAGAGAACAACAGGAGTCTTGCTCTATCACCCAGCCTGGAATGCAATCTAAAAATAAGTATTAAAAACCTCTTTCATGCCAATAATTGTGCTTAGCAGCGGAGACAGGAAGGAATAAGGGAAGAAAATAATGAACAAACAGCCAACCAATATTTCATTTAAGCCTGTGAAATGCTATGCAAATGCTGAAGAGTGATTTACTTCCAATTATGTGGTCACTGTCAAAATAGGTGTGATGTGATACTGAGAAAAATGTGTGTTCTGTCAACCTGGGGTGAAAAATTCTATAAATATTCACTGAGTTTACTTGTTCCAGATCTGAGTTCAAATCACAGATGTCCCTGTTAATTTTCTATCTCGTTGATCCATCGACTATTAACAATGTGGTGTCAAAGTCTCCCACTATTATTGTGTGGGAGTCCAAGTCTCTTTTTAAGTCATTAAGAACTAGTCTTACGTATCTGGGTGTGCCTATATTGGGTGCATATATGTTTATGATCATTGACTCCTGTTGTTGCATTGATCCTTTTACCATTATGTAAAGTCCTTCTTTGTTTCTTTATTTCTTTTTTTTTTTTTTTGAGATGGAGTTTCACTCTTGTTACCCAGGCTGGAGTGCAATGGTGTGATCTCGGCTCACCGCATCCTCCGACTCCTGGGTTGAAGCAATTCTCCTGCTTGAGCCTCCCGAGTATCTGGGATTACAGGCACACACCACCATGCCCAGCTAATTTTTTTTGTATTTTTAGTAGAGACAGGGGTTCACCGTGTTGACCAGGATGGTCTCAATCTCTTGACCTCGTGATCCACCTGCCTCGGCCTCCCAAAGTGCTGGGATTACAGGCGTGAGCCACTGCTCCTGGCCCCTTCTTTGTTTCTTTTAGTCTTTGTTACTATTAAAGTCTATTTTGTCAGAGACAAAAGTTACAACTCCTGTTTTTGTTTTGCTCTCTATTTGATTGGTGAGTCTTCCACCAACCCTTTGTTTAGAGTCTTTGTGTGTTCTTGCTTATGAGATGGATCTGGATACAGCATACCGATGGGTTTTGACTTTTTATTCCATTTGCCTGTCTGTGCCTTTGATTGGGCATTTAATCCATTTAAATTTAGGATTAATATTGATACTTATGAGTTTAATATTGTTGTTTAATGCTAGCTGGCTATTTTGCCCATTAGTTAATACGGATTCTTCATTGTGGAGATACTCTTTACCTTTTGGTAAGTTTTTGGGGTGACTGATACTGCTTATTCCTTTCCATGTATAGTGCTTCTTTCAGAAGCTCTTGTAAAGCAGGCTTGGTGGTGATGAAATCTCTGAGTGCTTGCTTGTTTGTGAAAATTTTTATTTTTCCTTCATTTATGAAGCTTAATTTGGCTGGATATGAGATTCTGGGTTGAAAATTCTTTTCTTTGAGGATATTGAATATTGACCCCTACTCTTTTCTGGCTTGTAGGGTTTCTGCTGAGAGATCTGCTGTGAGTCTGATAGGCTTCCCTTTATGGGTAACCTGACCTTTCTCTCTAGCTGCCCTTAAAATTTTCTCCTTTATTTCAACCCTGGTGAATTGAACGATTATGTGTCTTGGGGTTGCTCTACTTCAGGAGTATCTTTCTGGTGTTCTCTGTATTAGCTGGAGTTGAGTATTGTCCTGCCTTACTAGGTTAGGAAAGTTTTCCTGAATAATATCCTGAAGAATATTTTCCAGCTTGGATTCATTCTCTTCATGACATTCAGGTACACCTATCAAATGTAAATTGGGTCTTTTCACATAGTCCCATATTTCTTGGAGACTTTGTTCATTCCTTTTTACTCTTTCTTCTCTGATCTTGTCTTCTCATTTCATTTCATTAAGTTGGTCTTTGACCTCTAATATCCTTTCTTCTGCTTGATCAATTTGACTGTTAAAACCTGTGCATACTTCATGGAGTTCTCATATTGTATTCTTCAGTTCCATTAATTTACTTATATTCCTCTCTAGATTGTCTATTCTTGTTAGGATTTCGTGAAACCTTTTTTCAAGGTTCTTAGTTTCTTTATGTTGGGCTAGAACATGTTTTTGTAACTCACAGAAGTTTCTTATTATCCACCTTCTGAAGCCTAATTCTGTTAATGGAATGCACTTGTCCTCATCAGGCCTTGTTCCCCTGTTGATGAGGAACTGTGATCCCCTTTAGAGGGAGAGGCATTCTGATTTTGGGTATTCTCAGCCTTTTACACTGGTTTCTTCCCACCATTGTAAATTTACCCACCTGTCGTCTTTGTAATTACCAACTTTCAAGTTAAGTCTCTGAGTGGAAGTTCAACTTGTTGATTCCCAGTGCCAGAATCTGAGCAACCCAGTGCGCTGGCTAAAACAGCAGCATTAAGGTTCATGGTGCTTTTCTGCCAAGGAATCTCCAGTCTGGCTTCCTTCGAGTCCCTTTTTCAACTAGCTGAATAGGCAACTCTGCCTTCCTGGAGCTCCAAACGTCGATCAAAAGGAGACCTAGTTCCGTTTACTCTGCACCAAGAACCGCCACGTCGGGGCACCAGCAAAACCATCTCACTGGCCACAAGAGTCGCGCTGGCGACCCGTGGGGCTCCTCCGCTGGGAATCTCCTGGTCTGTGAGCAACAAAAATTCCTATGAAAGTGTGGTAGCATCCTCTTGTTCTCTGCACTTTCACTGGGAGCTACAATCCTGAGCTGCTAGTAATCAGCCATCTTGGGTCTCTAGAACTCTCTCTTTCATAGTCTTTCCTAGCTCTGTTTATCAGGATTTTTTCTCACATATATATTTGCATATGTGTATGCATATGTGTTAAAGTTATAAAGTAATGCACTTGAATATAATTATATTCATCTGATAAATCCTTCAGTAGGCCTAAAATTGCTTCATACCTTCTATGCTCAGTCTTACTGAGAGAAGTTCAAAATTTGTTCATTGATCTGTTTTTCTTTAGTCTGACAGTGTATAGTCCAAGTTATCTATCCAACATGTAATAGGATATCTTCTATCCAATTTGAAAACCTTTACCTTTATTGTGGTTTGAAATAAAGTTGGATTTGTTTTTTTATATAAGCTTTATTTTCCATCTTGTTAGTATAATTTAATATATATAAAACTAAAAATTGGATAGTCAAAATTTGGATATTTGGATAATTTAATATATATAAAATTTGGATAATTTAATATATATAAAACTAAAAATTGAATAGTCAAAATTTGGATAGTCAAAATTACACCCAGAGAAGTGTCACTCCTCACCTATCTCTTGCAACCAATTCTCCCCCACACCTAACCTCTGCAGATTACTGAAGTTCTATTGTACACTTAAGAAACTTCAGGGCCGGGCGTGGTGGCTCAAGCCTGTAATCCCAGCACTTTGGGAGGCCGAGGCGGGTGGATCACGAGGTCAAAAGATCGAGACCATCTAGGTCAACATGGTGAAACCCCGTCTCTACTCAAGATACAAAAAATTAGCTGGGCATGGTGGCGTGTGCCTGTAATCCCAGCTACTCAGGAGGCTGAAGCAGGAGAATTGCCTGAACCCAGGAGGCGGAGGTTGCGGTGAGCGGAGATGGCGCCATTGCACTCCAGCCTGGGTAACAAGAGCGAAACTCCATCTCAAAAAAAAAAAAAAAAAAAAAAAAAAGAAACTTCATAGTTTACCTATGTAACAAACCTGCACTTGCACCCTGAACTTAGAATAAAAGTTAAATAAAAAGAAAAAAAAAAGAAACTTCATGAGAAATCTAAGCCAGACTTGCCCAATCAAGTCCTCTAAAATTCATGACCCACATAAACTGTAAGAGATAACATGTTTGTTATTGTTTTAAATCACCAATTTTGGAGTAACTTGTTACATGACAATTGATCACCAACATAGATTTAGATTACCATTAAACACAATGAAAAGCTAAGAATTTTTTAAAAAACTGACTAATTCCAGGTTTTAGGACAAGGAAGCTACAAAATGAGATGGAAATTTCTTGCATGATGTTCGAGAAAGTGAGTAAAATTGTGGTGACAGTGTGTTAGAAGGCTAGAGCAACCAGTTTGAAGGAGTTTCAACAAGCCAAATAGGCACAATTTGATCATACACATAGTAAAGATGTTAATGAATTTTATATCATTGCATAAAGTAAGACTGTGAGTATTGAAAATAAATACAGGTGGTTCTCAATTTGCAGTGGTTAGAACCTAACAATTTTTTTGAGATGTGGGTCTCACTGCTGATGAAGTCTGAACTGCAGACCCTGACTTAATGATGGATGAATGAATGCACTCTCACACCATTATGGTGTTTCAAGTGGGCTAGGGAATGGCCACTGGCTGCTTTCAGAGGGTGAAATACAACCAATTGACCCAGACCCTCTGTCTGCCCACATTTTTATTCATAACAAAGGTTCTAAGTTAACACACTTGTGGATAATTAACATGGTTAAGAGAATGGTTTTAAGACTGATAAAAGCTTTAAGTTCTGGGGCCCAGAGTAAATGTTATTAACAGGTAAATCCCCTATGATCATCCCCGGAGAGACCACCCAGCACAAAGTCTATGTGAGTAAATAGAACGGAGACAAATGAGTGCAGGGTAAAGCCTTTGATAATCTCTGTCTCTCCCTAACTTAATGGACTGGTGGGCCATCTTCAGCCTGCCCCAATAAAACCTTTTGGCCTTACAAAAGGCTTGAGACTAATCTAAAACATTCCCTAATGTAACTTTAATCTTTTCTATAATATTTTGCCAATCACCTTGAGTGAATCTCAACATTTTTTGAATTTACAATGTTCAAAAGTGTTATGTAGAAACCATATTTCAAGTACCCATATAATTATTCTGTTTTTTAATTTCAGCAGAGTATTCAATAAATTACATGAGATATTCAGCACTTTATTATAAAATAGGCTTTATATTAGTTGGTTTCACCAAATTGTAGGCTAATGTAATTGTTTTGCAAATGTGTAGGTAGACGAGGCTAATCTGTGATGTTCAGTAGGTTATATGTAACAGATGCATTTTAACTTTTGATATTTTCAGTTTATGAGGGGTTGGTTAGAACATAACCCCCCTTGTTAAGTTGAGGAGTGTCTGTACATGCATATGGACATACACAAGTACAAAGTAAATGAATAAATTAATTAAGAGGAAGAAAATGGCGGGGCATGGTGGCTCATGCCTGAAACTCCAACACTTTGGGAAGCTGAGGTGGGCAGATCAGGAGGTCAGGAGATCAAGACCATCCTGGCCAACATGGTGAAACCCTGTCTCTACTAAAAATACAAAAAATTAGCTGAGTGTGGTGGTGTATGCCTGTAATCCCAGCTAATCAGGAAGCTGAGGCAGGAGAATGGCTTAAACACAGGAGGTGGAGATTTCAGTGAGCCAACATTGCGCCACTGCACTTCATCCTGGTGCTGGACTGAAACTCTGTCTCAAAAAAAAAAAAAAAAAAAAAAGAAGGAAAATTAATACATATAGTAGAAACAATAAAGTTAGAGAATTACCTTTAACAACAAACATATAAAAGTATTTTCCATCAAGAATCATTAATAAAGCTTTAATCAGTGGGAGAGGTCATTTAATCAAGAATGGAATATTTATGTTTTGTCAAAGGCTCGCTCAAAGAGTTCATTGTTATCTTAAAAAGGAAAAGTAGTAATTGTGAAGTGAATAAAATTAAAAACATTTTAACCTACTGATAAAAATTAACATCATCAATAATTTGCGAACAAATATCATAGACCTCTGTTTTGATGCTCAGAGAACACAGAAACTCTTAAGAAGTGTGCCAGCTAAAAATGTTTAATGTGTATGTGCAAAATAAATGGTCACCTGTATGATTTCTTATTTCTTTTTCTTTCTTACCTAAAAGATTGTTCAAACATACATATGTATATATTCTTTTGCACCTTTCCATTTTTAACTTAATATGTCTGAAATTAACTTATCAATAAATAGGAATTTTTCCTTTGTGCAACTGCATAATACTTCTTTCTAATCACAGTAAGCAATATTTTGCTCAAATGCCTGTTTCTCATTTAGGTAATTTTCAATGGTTTAGAAATTCAATAATGTTGCAATCTATAAACTTGTGCAGATTTATTTTTATTTTGCTGGAAGATTATCCTTATAATAAATCCCTAGTCTGATGTTGCGGTATTCCTGGAATGAAGACTAAATCCACCCATAATTTTTAGATATTAGTAAATGCTACTAGAGTGATATTTTATGAGTTGTATTCTCATAGCAATATATGAGAGTGCCTGTTTCCCCCACAGCTTTGTCAGCAGTTTGTGAGATCCATCTTTTTTTTTTCCAGTTTAATAGGTGAGAAATGATATTTCACTCTAGTTTGAAGTTGGGTTTCGCTGATGATGAGTAAAGTTGAACATATTTTTATATGTTTAAAGCCATTTTTGTGCTTTTATGTGAAGAATTTATGCTTTTTTAAAATTTTTATTTTTTGAGATAGTGTTTTTCTCTGTCACCCAGGCTGGCAGGATCCTGTCACACTGCAACCTCTGCCTCCTGGGCTAAGCAGTTCTCCCACCTCTGTCTCCCTAGCAGCTGGGACAACAGGTGCATGTCATTACACCCAGCAAATTTTTTGTTTCTTCGTAGAGTCAGGGTTCAACTGTGTTGCCCAGGCTGGTCCCGGATTCTTGGGCCCAAGCAATCCTCTTGCCTTGGCCTCCCATGTTTATGCTTTTTACTCACTATTTTGTAGTTATTTTGGCCCTCAATTGGTAAAATTGTATGACTAAATACATGTATTTAATAAATATTATGCATTCCTAATCTGTTATCTCTAACATATACTGCAGATATCTTCTTCTCAATTTTTATTTGCATTTCCACTTTAGAATAGTTCTTACAAGGAAAAGTTGTTTTTGTAATTTATACAAATGTATCAGCTTTAAAAACAGCAGCACTATTTTTGCTTCTTCTTGATCTTATGTTACACTGGAAGAGAGTGTTTGGATTCAAGTGGTTCTAAGGCTGGCTCAGCATTTTTCAGGTACTAATTTTAAAAAATGTACCTCTGGCTTTTGTTTGGCATGTATGCATGTGAGAAGTTCCATGCCTCTCCTTTTCCTTTTTTTAAAATAAAGTATGAGAAGTAAATATGACTGCTTATTATTGTTATTGGCTGGAAACACTCTGACACCACAGACACACACACACACACACACACACACACACACACACACACACACACACACACACGGCTACATCTGACTGAATCTCAATTTCTCAATTTTATGGCTTATAAAATCTTAAAACAACACCTGGTTTTAGAAATGTCCTAAAACTTCCTATTTCCTCCTTAACTTTTTGCCCCAGTCAAACCAGCTGCAAACCTCTTGCCCTTCTAGTCATAATAAGAGTTTTGAGATGTCAGGACAGAATTTACTAGATCACTCTGTGTTCCTCCTTTAGGTTTCCATTATCTTTTCTTTTCTTCCATGTTTTTGTCTCTCTTCCTTCTTGTCTTTCCTATCTAATGATGATGAGTTCTCCCCAAATCCAAGACATTAGCAACAGTGCAGTCCCTGTTCGAAGAGGAATTCAGGTGTGTCTATTCATATGATAAATTTCTCTCAGATGCATTAGTTAGGATCATGTTCAGCTACAATAGACAGAAACATCAGGAGAACAGTCACTTATACAAGACAGGGAGTTAACTGTTCTATTATGTAAATGGAATCTGAAGGTAAGTAGCTCATGGCTCTATGGTGGCTCCAACTACTCACAGATTTATACCTCCTCATGGCTCCTACAGGCCCTACCATCACAACCACATTCCAGTCAATAGGAAGTAGGATGCCTTGAAAAAGTGTGTCCTCCATTTAATACAACTTACAGGGATTTCCTCACAGCATTACTGTTAAAAATTTGGTCATGTGCCTATAACTAGCTTGTCATGGAAACTGGGGACTTTATTTGTATCCCAGTGACCAGGTGCCTAGCAAAACCTAGAAATTGCTGTAAACAGAAGATGTGAAAACATACATCAGGGACTATGAAGTGTTTTTGCCAAATCATTGTAACTGACATTTCTAAGGATATGGTAGAAATTAATGTGATAAAAGAGAAAATCTGAAAGACAATCAATTATATAAAAACAGAAAATCCAAGAATATACATAATCAAAAAACAAATACACAGAGTAGAAAAGATTCATTTCACAGAAATTGCCAGAAATAGGAGAAAGTAGAAATACATTTGATTCAATCAGAGCCAGCATTTGAATATGTAACTGCTATCTTAATATTTTGGTATTATACTGGAAAATACTATCTTTTTTCTTTTGTCTATTCACTAGGCTATTATTCAGTGAGATCTTTCTATAAATCAAACAAAATATATCATATTGACCAAACAAAAATGAATAAGAAAGATCCCTTTCCATGAAGTAACTCTCAGTCTAATGAAAGAGCCAGATCCACAAACAGAAAACTAGAATGGATTATAGAAAGGGAGATTTCCTTAACTACAATGTAAGATTATATTTTTTAAAAAATTAGGGCAAATATTACAAAATACAATACACAAAATTTAAGGTACATGATAAGTTATTCTAATTTGATTATTAGTAGTATATTGTTTAGAAGGTTTGAGAAGCAAAATGAGGGCAAAAACTGTTTTATGCAGGGAGCTGAGATCATCAGTTTTGATGTTTTTATAAAAAATTTTACTGAACAAGTATAATATGGAAGCTATACCAATTGGTAAGATCAAATAGGACCTTGGTCATGTTCTGTGAAATAAAGAAGACTTAAATTACAGCAGTGAGTATAAAACTGAAAAGAGGAGTATGGGTTCTAGAAATATTTAGGAGATACAAGACATAAAGCTTGGTAACTGATTAGGTGTGGTGCGTATACAAGATGGTAAAGTCAAAGGTGCGATTCTAGATTTCCATATTGGGTGACTGCCTGAAGAACAATGTTGAACATTGACATAGAAATTACCAGAAGGTATTAATTTAAGGGATAATGTATAAATTGATTTGGAGCTTACTGAATTTGAGACATTGGTATGTACATTCTGCTGGAGATGCCCAGAATGAATTTCTTTTAGGATTTGAGAGACTCAAGCACGTTTATAGAATAAATTAAAATAAAGAGGCTTTTGGGAACTTGAAGAAAAGAGAAGAGACTGCGAAAAAAAGATAGTTCAAGGTCTAGAGATACAGAGAATAGGGCTCAAAAGTGCAGGGAGGATGATTGTCTTTGAGGAGAAGAAATAAAAGGTAATTCATTCTTAGAATCTGGATGCCAAGCCAAATTCTGACTTTGTCTCATAAAAATGCAGAGTATTCTGCTCTAGCCATGTATAGATGAGAAATCTCAAAGATAACCTAAGAGTTATACTAATAGTTATTAACTAACACAGAAATTAAACCTAGATTTGCTAAAGTTTTCTCATTTCTCTTTTCACTACAACATACTGGCTATCTAAGAAGACTTGGCCTGGGAAAAAAATCTTATTTATTTCCCTGCTAGGATTTATGTTGAACTATTACAATAGCAGAAATTGATCGCTTTGTCACTCCCCATTTAATGACCTCAATATATACCATTTTATCATCGTTTTAATTAACAATAATTGCATTTACTATCAAGATTGGGTTACATTTATATTTATACCCATAAAACAGTGTTTCTGAGTTTCCCAAGGTTTAGCTGCTTCAAAAGAAGTTCAAGGGCCGGGCGCGGTGGCTCACGCCTATAATCCCAGGACTTTGGGAGGCTGAGGCGGGTGGATCATGAGGTCAAGAAATCGAGACCATCCTGGTCAACATGGTGAAACCCTGTCTCTACTAAAAATACAAAAAATTAGCTGGGCATGGTGGTGCGTGCCTGTAATCCCAGCTACTCAAGAGATTGAGGGAGGAGAATTGCCTGAAACCAAGAGGCGGAGGTTGCGGTGAGCCGAGATCGCGCCGTTGCACTCCAGCCTGGGTAACAAGAGCGAAACTCTGTCTCAAAAACGAAGAAGAAGAAGAAGAAGTTCAAAAACTGAGCTCTGGATATTCCAGTGCTAAAAGTTGGAGTGTTCGGGAAAAACTACAAGCAGTCAGGAAGTAGAAAGAAAATAAAGGATTTGTGGTGTGTGTGTGTGTGTGTGTGTGTGTGTGTGTGTGTGTGTAAATGAAAATAGTGTCACAAAGAATAGAAGAGATAATCTACATCAGTTATATTGCCATGTTAAGTTAAATGAGAGCCAGAAGTTGACCTTGACTTATTAAGGTTGTGGCCATTGCTAATCCTGATAAGAGCAGTGTGGAATGCTGAAGACCAACCTGACTGGAGTAGTTTTAAGGCAGCAGAAGGTATGAATACCTCGAGTTTACACATTGGGTTTCTGTCGTTGTCATTTGTTTGAGAATTATTGCTATAAATGAGAGCAGATAAAATGTGGGTAGTAACTGAAGAAGGTTATGAGCTAATGAAAATGATTTGTTTATTAAATTTTTAAGATGGAAAAATATTAGTATAACTATGTGCAAGTGGAGAGGAGCAAACAGCAAGAGAGAGTGCAAGTGTTACTGATGTAATGGGCTGGATTTAGGTGAGACGATTTGAGATATAATGCATAAACAGATGAGCTGGACTTAGACAAAAGCACAAAGTGTAAATCTATGTTAACATAGTGGAGTATGGGAACAAATGAAAAGGCTGGCTGTTGGTTGTTGTGAATTTTTTTTAGTCATTTATATTTTCACAGTAAAATAAAAAATATATCATTTTCTATCCATGAGAATAGAGAAGGAAGTTGTGGAAGTTTCAGCTGAGAAAACTGGAAAATTAATATCCATGAGCTTGGGTAAGTGAATGAATACGGGAAATGTAGTAAGACTATCAGAAAACATTAAGGGTTTAATTGGTTTGAGTGGTAGTAACTCATATCTACCAGTAAGAGAAGATAGTATGGTTGCATGTGTAGATGCCAACCCAGCAGATCTTTAGCAGGGCTGGGTATTTTCCATAAATACCTGAGGAATGGAAATCAAGTGAAATAAAGAGAGATTACATTGCTGAAGCATGGAATTTAAGTTGGATAGCAAGTGAAGTGAGAGCAAAAAGTGAGTGAGAAGCCATAAGAGGAAAAAATAATTATTGCATTAAAATTCTAAGAAGGCTAAAGAAATTATGAGTGTCTGGGTAGAGTTATATGAATGAAAGAGAGATTGAATTTGAATGCTTGAATTTATAATTATGAAGGGCCTAAAATTATTGGTAATGACATGTTTTAGAGTTTTGGCTTGGAAAGTGAGATGTTGAGGTAGGGTAGGAGATAAGATAAATAGAAAAGAAGTGAAGAAAGTGAAAATCCAGGTACTAAAATGATGACCTATGAAGACACTACCCTGCTGCATGGCAAATGACTGAAATGAGGAGCCATATGTGTAATATACTCTTGAAACTTTGAGATTCAATACTGCTTGCTTTTAGGAGGAAAATGCGAAAAATGGTCTGAAAATGGGCATGAGGTTCAAGAAGGACAGCTAGCCTCTCTTTAAGGTGAATCATGGAAACGAATATGACCATGGGCATTTTGGAGGTTTCATATGAAACCAAGTCTTATGGAGGAAAGCCGTATTAGAGCATGAAGTCAAAAAGAATCTTTAGGGGAATAATTGAGCCTCAGGAGATTTTGCTTATAATGGTATGTTCCAGATGGAAAAACTGAGGAGTTGTTCAGGGTCAGGTAAAGTAGTCCAAAGAGGGTTTATACACAGCCATCTAAGAGAATAAAATACAAGAAATGAAAATAACCTAGTAATCCCAGGGTTCAGATGGTGAATGACTTGAACCAGAATCGGGGCATGATGAAGTTGGCCTTCATGATGTCTAGGCAAGGACTGTTGGGGACCCTGGGGGCATGGGTGTGGGGACAGGGAGAAATCCCTCCTGGCAATGGAATGAGGAGGCTTGAGCAGCAGGGTGGACAGCACTTTCTCTGAGCTGCTGCCTGTGACACTGATGATTTGAATTTGAGTTCAGTTTTCAGCAGATATTGTCAGGTATTTCTTTCTTTTTTTTAAATTTTCTCAAATTATTTTCCTATGATTTCTAGTATTCCCCTAAATATCTAAAATACTTGACTTTCTTGTTTTTTTATTTTCAAATCTTTTTTTAAAAATCTGTCTATATTGTCTTCATATATTACTAAGAGTATTCATAGAAAAAGCTCTTATATTTCCAGTGTCAGAAACACCACTTAAAAAGGTAGAAGTAAAATAGAGTGAACGTTTTGCATGGTAGTGACATTTTACATGAAATAGGTAGGTAACATTTTGTAATTTACAATGCACTGTCATTGTAATTTACAAGGTTCTTATTTGAGTCTCACCGAAAACTCTCTTAAGAAGATAACATTAACATTTATCTCCACTTTACAAATGAGAAAATAGATTCAAAGGAGCTAATTATTTTGCCCAACATGACAACACTAATACACATTAGACAGAGTATTCTACGTAAGTTCTTTTTCCTAGTTAATTATGAATTATCTTACTATTTTGGATTTTATAAGGGGCAGTCTAAAGGCTTTGATAAAGAAAGCTGATGATGTCACTGATTTGGGGCACCATTAACAACCCTGAAAGTTTCGGAGAATGTGTCACATTTTTTGCTCACAAAGAAGAAACTTAGAATGTACTATGATTGAGGCTGTGAGTTGAGTTCCATGAAGTATTTTATAATGTCACTGTAATTATAATTTTTGTGGTGTTCTCACTGCCTGAGATGTTGTCAACAGTCAAAGCCTTGCTTAAATGGTTATCATAAATTATTCTTCCTCAATAAAATATGTCTAAATCCAGAAATAGACTATTACCTCTTTTTTAATCCCCTAAGAGTTATCTTTATACATTTATTTTTGTCATTGCTTACATATCCTACCATATACAATAGCAAGGAATCATGCAAACATTCACCTATAAAGTGTAGATAAGTGTAACTAGTGTAGATTAAAATGTTTAAAAGGTGGATGAGATACATATGATTTTAAGATACACTCTGATTTTAGGAATAAATGGAGGTGAGCAAAAGTGTTTATACAAAACCTGTTTAAATATAATTTATATGCTATAGTTAGTGTTAAGACACATGGAAGAGTGTCATGTTGAGAAATTTGGGTGCCAGCCTGGAACCTGTGTTGAAACATAGTTTCACTACTTGCTTACTTTGTGATCTGGGGCAAGGGGCAAGCTCTTTAACTTGTCTCTGTCTCAAAGTTCGTATCTATAAAACGGGAACAACTAACAATCCTGATCCATAGAGTTGTTCATTCTTCAACACATCTTTATGGTGGGTCAAGTACTGGTCTACAGGCAGATTAAAGGAATTGATATTTGCACAGCACTTAGAAAAGCACATGCTATCTAGTGAATCCTCAATAAATGTTGGATTTATTTTTCCATTAATTTGTTGAGAGAAATTCCCTGAATATAGATGACAGCAAAATAAAGCCATTGAAATTCAAATTAATTATAATTTAAAATCGTATGCAACAGAAGTGTAAACTATCTAAAGCAGAGTGTTAAATGACTGTTATTTCTATCATCTTTTAAGAATAAAATAGGTCTAGTTTCTATGAAAATCCTGACAAAAATATACCTGCTTTGCCCAATATCTTTACCTTATGTCAGAAGCCAATTATGAATTATATAAAACATGCAGGACTTGTAATCCAACTTAAAAATATACTATTAATGCATAAACCATGATTCATATGAAGCACTTAAATATGAAAGAAAGTCAAAATCCTTTCTGACAGTGTCTGACCTTTATGCTTATCTATTCCTAAAATACATCTTGCCTATCAACCAAAGCTTTAATCACTTTCTCATTGCAGATATTGAAAGAGAGATTCCATTAAATCAAGTAAAGGTCATCTTTCTTTGAAATATAGATTATTCACCTGCACTCTTTAAAGAGGCACGGATTGGAGAGCAAACTCAATAGAAGCCCCTTTCTCCCCACTCTTCAAAGCAATAAGTAAGCAGCCAAACGGATTAAGGATGATTATGTGCAGCTCTCAAGAACTGGGTTCCAAACCAGATATAAAATGCAATTCCAGCACTCAAGAGTAGGGTCTGCATGTTGAAAAAGAAAGGACAATTCCGCTTCTCTGGGTTTCTTTTGAAGTACTTATGAAATATATTCAGGTTAAAGCAGTCACAGAAGCAGCACAAGATAAGTAGGACTGGGTAATTCATCTCAAATTTTCCCAGTGCAGTAAATTGTTGGTGGATAGAAACCTAAAGTTCTACTGCAGATATGTAACATTTCTTTGCTCTAAAGTCCCCATTTGTTTCACAAAATAGTTTAGGAACTCCCTAGAAGAAATTTATCCTTAAGGAAAATGTGGGTCTTTTAATGCCTGCATGCTACTTTTAAAAGATAATTATTTCAATTTTCTTAAAGAATCAAAGTTTTTTTTCATACCTGATTTTTGATAGTAATGCTCCTTACATGGGAACCATCAGATATTTCACAGATATGGTTAAGTAGTCATTAATTATTTATACATAAATGCTGGACAAATTAATTTAGTAAAGAGATATTTTCATTTACAAAGTATGTAACAAAGAAATATGTCCATTAAGAGACTAGCCTCTGCACAGTGTATGTAAATCCCACCTTGCAACTAGAGAATTTGATCAAGTCTTTCTAAGGCCTTTGAACCCAACTGTTTCCCTTCACACAGTATTCCGTGTATTTTCTGCTTCTCACACAGCAGCCCTTTAAAATACACCTCCTTGTTTTTGCTTTTTTATGTTTTTATCGGACTTGACAAATTTATTGTGTTTCCAGAATTAATAACTCATCTGCCTTGTTTAGTAAAGTACAAGTTTTTCTGATTTCCAACCATTACCATCCCTTGCTTTGTATAAAATGGCATGGTGGCCTGCCCTCCTTAAAGCCTCATTTAAGGTGCAACTGACCTACCCCTGAAACCCTCTTTCCAGTTGGATATCAAGATTGCTTCATCCATACTGGGCAGGCCCTGTGGTGAAGAATTCCTGCTGGATTTAGTCCTGTGGTATTTGCATACATCAGATGGCAGGAACATAGATGTTGGGTGGGGTGTTCATTCAGAAGGTGGTGTTGTGAAGATAAATAAAACAGACACCGGATCAACAATTTTGCAGGGAGGGCATGTTAGGTACCTATATGAAGAGACTAAGAAAACAGCAGGTTGTTTAAAAAGAAGGTTCATTTGTACATATTTTCATGGCTAATTATGCATACTCTAGAAAAATTTTTAAATACATAAATATCGGTATATTAAAACAGTTCCAGTATGATAATTCTTTTTTAAAAAATTCTTACCTGATATACCTGATTGATTGTTTGGATTTACAACTCACTTTATATGTCTAATTTATTTAGTAAATATTATTTATAGTCAAAGCTGAGCTCAACTTATTGCTCTTATAAAATGAGTTCACAGCAAATGAATGGGCCATTGTTACTGGGTACTTTAGCTCCATTTTAAGATACCAAGTTTGCCCTGAGTTGAAGAAGTAGATGGGAGCAGGGTTGTATGTGAAATGCCTGCATTGTAAAATGACTCTGTGTATAACTAGTAGTGTGCTAAAACAACAGAGAAATAGAGCATTTTTCCATTTCACAAGGATCAGTGAATTTAACAATGCAAAAAAAATTAGTGCAAAAGAAAACTAATTCATTTTTTTAAAGTCCATTACAATATAGTCAACTTGGCTGTTTAGTTATTTACTAGGTTTATATGGACTTTTATGCATAACTCTATTGCTACTATAATGTAAATTAAGAGTTTTGCCCCCGTTGTTATACTTGAACTATAAAATTCCATAGAGTAGCTATACAGTTGTATCAGGAAATAATAACAATTAAGTAACATTATTTTTTAAAAAACTATTTTCATGCCTATTAGAGTATCTCTTCAGAGACTGAACAGTTTTCACTTTCATGATTGCAATTTAAAATGGAAGAGGCTCCTAGCAGTCTTTGAGATTTTATAAATATTTAAGGTAGGGAATGTAAATGTTTATTGTATATATTAATTTCTGGCTGTAGAGTCACAATTCTTCAGCATCCACATCGCATAAGCAATATGCAAAGAGTTGGTAAACAGACTTAAATCATATACAGAAAAATCTTTAACGCACCATGAGGCCAGAGAAATTTACAGTGCTTAGAATTCCCTGATGAATACTGATACTTTACTCTTAATCAATTGCAGCAGGTAAGAGGAACAGCATTTTGTAAGCCAAGTGGGAGTGCATATTTTTTCTTATAAAGTGTGTCCATTACTCTCATTTCATATATCAAAAACAATGTATTATCAAGTCACTTCAGCATGCAGGAAATAGAATTCATTGCTGGTAAAATGAAGTCTGGAGAATATCCATGTTTCACAATTCAGTCACTTAACTTGAAAACGAAGGCTGTGAACGGAGTCAGTTATTGCACTGTGACTGAAATGAAGTGACTCATTTCATTTTGCTTACTTTCACCACTGACACAGCATCAAAACTGCTGTCCTTTTCAGAGTCTTTCTCCTCACTCCTTTTTCTTCACTGAATTAATGACATGCCCAATTTCGTGGAGTCTAAATAAGCTACAAAGTATATAAATACAAAATAAAATGTCATTATAAACCTTTAGCTAGTAAGATGCAAGGTTTATTAACACAGAAAAATATTGTTTTATGTTAGATTCTTAACTATATAGTCAGATAGACCTGAAAATGCACTCATGTAACTGTTTGGGGGGTTTCTCCCATAGAAAGGGGTGTAGAATATTCCACACAGTGTAATATTCTAATAGAAAAGGACTATCCCAATGACAAAAGGAAAATAAAATAATGACTCTTAAAATGAAGAGTATGAATCTATTGGGAATACACAGTAGGGATATGTCTGATCAGGAAGAAATGCATCAAACTGATGTGATCATTTAAACAGTTTAACACCCAATTCCATTTCCTAAATTATCTGGCCTCTTCAGGTGAAAATGATTTTAAGCTAAATTATAGTGATCGTTGACTTAAACTGAAATGTCACTTTGGATGACTCCATAGATGAAAAAACTCACAGAGCTTGTTCTCAGAATTCATTAAATTTTATGAGAATAGTAGAACAGAGAAATAAATAAGTTAAACTCAGTGCAAGCCACAGGTCAGCAAATATTGCAGTCAATTCATTATGTAGTACATATTTACCTAATTATATAGATAATCCATCTAAATTGGCTTCTTATTTATCACTTGCCTCGTAGTTCTAAAACGTTTGTGCTCTAAAGAATTACAAATGAAATTGCTGAATATTTTATAGATTCTTGGGCCTGACACTTGGAGATTCTGAGTTAGTGAGTTTGATGGGATGTCTAGGAATTGGCTTGTTAAACTAGTGCCTCATGTGTTTGTGGCTAAAGTATAACACAGTTTTTATAACATTGATAACAGGTGTATTTGCAAATACTGGTCCTGTAATAGGCACTCAAATCATTGCCTAATTAAAGTGAGATATGCCTAAATTTGTACTTTTATTTCCTGCAAGCTTCATTTTATTGAGTCTCCTGAATTGTCTCCTTCCATCACTTAATGCATCCTGAACAATTAAGCATCTGACAGATTTGGTCATTCCTTTGCCTAAATATTCATTATTTTTTAAGGGGTAGAGAATAAAGTACAAACATTTTTGCCTTTCTTTTTCTAGATGCAACAAAGTTTATTCTTATTTTCCATGCTTTCCCAACATATATTTTTGCACAAACCAATTTGGGCAACTTCTGAACCTTGTATGCCAATCCATTTTTTTTAATATGTCATAGTCCCTCTCTACATTCTCTCCTATTTCTGTCTTTGAAATTCTGTCCCATGCACCCAGTCCCAACACAGAGGCCACTTTTTCTAGGATTTAAACACACTCATTGATTCCACCATTGAAGAAATTATCCCACTTTATGTAACGTTGAAGATTTTCATGCAATATGTAATAGTCTCTATTGGCGAGGCACGGTGCCTCACAGCTGTAATCCCAACACTTCGAGCGGCTGAGGTGGGAGGATTGCTTGAGCTCAGGAGTTCAAGACCAGCCTGGGCAATGCAGACATCTCTGCTTTAAAAAACTAAATGTCAGATATGCTTACAACTGAAGTTCCAGCTACTCAAAAGTCTGGGTGGAAGGATAACTTGAGTGTGGGACCTGGGAGACTGAAGCTACTTTGAGTCATTATTGTGCCACTGCACTCCAGCCTGGATGACAGTGATACCTTATCTCTAACAAATTCATTAATTAATAGCCACTAGTATTGTTATATCTAATGTAGTTGTCAATAGACATATACGGCTACCTAAATTGAAATTCTTTAAAATTAAATAACACTAAAAAATTCAGTGTCTCAGTCACTAGCCATATTTCAATTGGACTGCAGGGATATAATATACTTCTACCATTGCAGAAAGTTCTATTGGATGGTGCTGGAGTAGAGGATTAATACCCTATCTTATGGGATATTTAATGTGGGTTTTAGTGAAGCTCCTCCATTAAAATATAGTAACTAAATGTATGTTATTATTGAATGAAAATGGCTTTCATACCCCCAGTCTCCTAAAGGAGATTCTACATAAGTATAAAAATAATAATCTCCAACCCACTATTATTGTCTAGCATAGTAGATCTCACACTTTAGCATAACTCAGAATCAGCTGGAAGGCTTGTTAAACTACAAATTGTTTCTCTCTGCTTTTGGAGTAGTTTCTGATTCACTAGGTCAGAACTGGAGACTAAAGATTTGCAGGCTTTCTAACAAGTTCCCAGGTGATTCTGATGCAGCTGGTCTGGAGAAGACATTCTGCGAACCCCTGGCTCAGAGGATTTATATATTTTTCTTCCAGATTCTTTGACAATTAGTCATTATTTTCTTTGAGCTTTGCATTTTGAATCTGACATTTTTTCATTTACACAGAGTATTTAATTAAATAAAAGTCAGTTCATTCCAAATGTATTTAACATATGCTTACTAGTTCCCAAGTCTGTGTTAGAAATATCTGTAGTAGTATCATATCTGCTAATCTTGTAGAATGGAGTCTAGCAGGACTGATGACAGAAAAATACATGAAAAAAATAGTCATCTCAATAGAGCCTTACCCATTAAAATACTTAAAATGCTGTTATGCAATTATTCTGTTTCATCTGTGCAAACCCTGTCACATAGCATAGACATAGAGTATCTCCATTAACAGATGAGAAAAGCTAGACTCAAGGAGTTTGTGTCCTAAACAATATCACTAGATTAATATGTTTGAGATAATTACTAGAGCAAAATTAGAACAAAACCTATGTTGTGAGTTATTCTTTTATATAAAAATGAAAAAATGAACCACATTTTATTGAAAAGATTATACTGATGGCTTAAGATAGAACTTGATTACTATTTATAAAATGTAAATATTTTGACTTTTTTAATGTAGGAAAGTAATGCAGATTAAAAACCTGTGAATAAAGTAGTAGAGTTATTGAAAGTCAAGTAAATTTATGGACTTTCCTTTAGAGAAATAAGGATGAAGGAACCAAGTAATTGTAGTAAGGAAATGTAGATAGATGTTAGCTACTTTTATTCCTTCATTTCTTCAGGGCAATCACATACTTGAAAACTGGGAATGCACAAATTTTAGATTGTTTGGTAAAAGTACGAATCCATTCAGATATAACATGTGATATCCTACTGTCTTCCTTTGTCCCCAAGACAATTATAATTAACTTAATCTTTCTGCCAAAACAAATGTAGCAAAATGGGTCAAAATCTTCACACACCTTTAACAATCTGACAATAAATTAACAAATTGATTTATGTCTCTGCAGTGGTTGTAACATCTGGGACTAAAGGAGAGAAGATGAGATGAGAGCAGCAAAACATGTTGTTCCTTAATTGCTCTGTGAACTTTTTCTATAGTGGATCGTCATCCCAATCCAATTTAAGTAAATCATTGAGCATATGGTTTGTACTAAATGTAGTGCATCTGTGGTACTCACTGCTCTGCATATTTGCCACACAGGTGTCTGATTTTGGACTTGTCACATGGACAGATGGGATTTTTCTGTTTGTCTTTTTTATTGGTAGTGGAGTAAGGGAGTTCAGTCTAGCTGCTATTGGGACAGCTCTGCTCACATTGATAAATTTTCACCATTATAAAGTAAGAGTTAGTGTCCCTGCTCTCTTTTTTTATTCGAATTATGTGATTAAGTTTATGCTTATAAAAATGTTTTAGCTGGAATGGTTGACTTCTCAGGATACATGACATAATTTTATAGTATTATATTATTCTCTTGGCAATATTTTAATGCATTTATTTACACTAATCCTTAATGTAAATAGATAATATCAATTGCTTATTATAAGCTAGACACTTCTTGAGCAGGCAAGATTATAACATTTAATCATATTACCATCACTATAATGCAGATATAATTTGTATCCCCATTTTGGAGACAGGAATATTGAGCCACAAAAAACTTGGCAAATGTAAGACATAATTTAGAATTGGAACTGGGACTTGAACCCAGGCTGTTTGGCTTCAGAACTCACTCTTTTACATATGCTCTACTGCTTCCCTTGTTAGCAAAATTGGTTAATAGATTTACCGTTTTCTACTATCCTTTTAAAATCCCTTATCAATACCCTTATCAAAATCAGATTGAGACTCATTTCCTTCTTGATAAGCTGACATGTATTATATCCAATATGTTGTTTTCTTTTATGATGATAGTTGTGACAGGCAAGGTATAGTGAAGGTTCATAGATGCAAAGTGAAATTTTGGAACAGAGAAAAGATTCTCCTCTTTATGAATATCTTCTTGTGTTAGTGGGAGCAGTTATAACAGAAGTATCATAGACTGGGTGGCTTAAACAACAGACATGTATTTCTCACAGTTCTAGATGCAGGGAAGTCCAAGACCAATGTGTGGGCCAATTCACTGCCTTGTAAGGATCATCTTCCTGGTTTATAGACCCCTGGAAATGAGAAAGGGAGTTTTCATCTCTTTCTCTTCTTATAGGAACACTCATCCCATCATAAAAAATCTACCCTCATAATCTCATCTAAACCAAATTACCAGACCCCACCTTCTAATATCTTCTAATATCATTGGGGATTAGAGTTTTAGTATATGCATTTTAGCAGGAACACAAATATTCACTTTATAGCACTCATAAATATAAAATATCTGATTAGATTGAAGGGAAGAATCAAAGAATGCATAATATTAATAAATCCATGTTTATTTCCTCCACCATCCACATCAAGTTCTGTCATTAGAAACTACTATGGCTTTGACTGCTTTCGCTTTGCTTTCATAGTAGACTTTACTTCATTTTGTTTACTTGAATCAGTAGATTTTGATACATAATAAAAAGTGAGTGTATCTCAGTGGTAGATCCAAGGTTGTGTGCTCTTGACCTGGCTGCAAGGGCAGTTCGAAGGGCAAGAAATATTTTTTGGGTAAAAGTAAGCCTGATCTCTTGATAGCACATATTCTCAAAATATCAGAAGGGGAATCAGAGGCTGTGGCATTCAACCATGGAAGTTGATTCAAGCTAAGTCTAACACTGTGTCTTCAATCTTCAGTAAGTCATTTTGCCATCTCTTGCATCTGGTAATAGGACATATGAAAAGACCAGAGAACCCTGTGAGCCTCAGCCCATTACCATAAGGTAATGCATTCTTACACTACCGTGCTATGCTGTATATGTGATGATAAACACATCATTCAGGAAGTCCACAGAAGTAATGCTATAAAAGTATGAATGTCTGAGAAAGTTTAGATGAAATTAAAGTGTTTCTCCCATCCACGAAATAAGCGAATTCAAGGTAATAAACCTACCACCAATTGACTCATTTGCATCTCTGAATTATGGGACCATTGTGAAGGCTGTGCGTTGACTCTGCTATTAAGCAGGAGATTTAGAATTTTCCTAGTCAGCTCTGATGAAGAAAAGTCCATATACCATCTAGACACATTTTTCCTGATTTCATTGATTCAACATTTGAGCTGAAAGATGAAAAAAAACTAATGACTGTAACCCACAGAGCACATCAAGTTGCCTTCATGATTAATTGTAACTTACTTCACAATGTTAGACTCTGGATGCACTTTTGAATGGGCACAATTTCACTCATGCCAAGGGCTAATTCTTGTGAGGTGCATCCATAAAGCTTGTATTAGATTCTCAGGTCTGCTGTAGCAGAATACCACAGACTAAATGACTTAAACAAGAGAAAATTATTGTCTTACAGTAATGGAGACTAGAAGATCAAGATCAAGGTGTCAGCAGGGTTGTTTCTTTCCAAGGGCTGTAAAGAAGAATCTGTTCCATGCCAGTTTTTCATTTCTGATGGTGTATTAACAATCTTTGGTGTTCCTTGACTTGTACATGTATCTCCCCAAACTCTGCCTTCATCTTCACATAATATTCTGTGTGTGTATGTGTATTTGTCTCTGTGTCCAAATGTGTCCTTTATATAAGGAAAGTGATAGATTAGGACCCATCCCAATGACTTAATCTTAACTCTCATTTGCAAAGACTTTATTCTCAAATATGGTGACATTCATGGGTATAGAAAGAACTTCATTGCCCATCTTTTTGGGGGAAGCAATTCAATCCTTAACATAGTTCTGCTAGCAATTTCCTAACACTGTCTTTTTATTAGGAAATGTTAGAGTAGTCCCTGCTCAATCATCTGTATATTTCCTTAGCTCGTGCTGTTTCTCCTTCCCAGAAGTGGGGACAACTCAAAGTACTACCATAAATTCTATCCACTTGGGTCATTTATTTTCTCTACTTAGTGGAGATACAATATTTTACATAGAATGCCATCTAGCTAAGGTAAAAATGCATTGTAATGTAGCATTTGCTAGGCTTTATTTTTTCTAATCTTATTCAGCTGATCAGAGGGAATTCTGCATAGAACTGTGGCTATAGAATAAGAGAAAGGCAGAAGAATGGGAGACGTAGACTACAGCGATTATGAGCCATCTGCTCAGGATATTCACCTGTGTTTTCAGTAATTGCTTGGTGTCATCTTATATGTAAACTTCCACTTAGCAGGGAAAATGCATTAAACTGGATGTGTTCGTGGATCACGTTGCACTCAGTTTAAGACGGACAGCATATGTCATATGAGTCTTTATTATTGTTTGTCAAGCTTTATTATCAAAATGACTTCAGTAGTAATAATTGAAAAAAGATCAAAATACTGAAAACCTTGCACATTATTCGATTGGGGCTTGCTACAGTTTTCACTTGCATACAGATGCTTCCGACTATTTTACTGTCTGGGTTAAAAAGGCTGAGTGATAGGATTGCTTGCACTACTGTGCATATAAGCAAAAAGGCTTCTTCTCACTTTACCATTCTTAAAATTCAAAGACTTTTGCTCACCTGGGGAATGAGTTAAAGCAATATGCTGTATATATAAATTGCTTTCCAAAAGCAAAAAACATAGGCTTCTTTCTTGGTGATAGAGAGAAGAAAGTGTGGCAGGTTTTCTTCTCCCTGCGATTTATATAATCATGTAACAAAATCACTGAGCTCTGAGAAACTTTACTGAATAGCCCAACATAGTCAGGAAATTTATCTTCCTCCCTTTATATGAATGTGTTTTACCAAAATACTCCTCATCCCTTTACGGGAATTTCAAAACACATAGTTTGGAGTTTAAGCAGCCACAATATCCAAAATCATGTCACAAATATGGTCTACCAAAAATTTGCATTGCCACTGATATGGACAGGCTATCTTATATACATATCTGGTTATGTTTCAGCAAACACTGAATGCCTCTGCCATATTCATTGCTTCTCCATGGCTTATGTATGGCTACAGATATTTTTGACATGCTCTTTTCAATGGACGTTGCAAGTTTCTTCAAATCTTTAGATCCAAATCAAAGTCAGAGACACATGCATCTTTTCAGATATCCTAGGATATGTGCTTAACCTTTTTGTGACCGAGTGTGGGAAAGTAATTATTGTCTGCATTCTACTTCCTATGAAGAATAAATGTTCTCCCTTTTTAAGGCAGGTACTCTCCATCTGTAAGAAAGGGTTAAAATGCTGTGCTTCTAAAGGACAAATACAGTTCCTTGGAGTTATCCGTGTCATTTAGTAACACTTACTATTCACCAAGTCAAAAACCCAGTTGTGTGTCACGATATTATTGTAACTTCTTCCTCCATTGTCAATCCTCAACAAGTATCATTGGCTTTACCTTGAAAATACGTTTCTTGGATCTCTCTACTTCTCTTTTTCTGTGTTGCTTTAATCAAAAGTGAAGCCACTAATACTTCTTTCCTTTACTGTGACAATTATCTCTTAATTTGTATCCCTGTTTCTGTTATTATACTTGTTAAAGTACCTTATTCAGAAGGTATTTTTTAATAACATTTAAATGTTGCCTGTCCTCTACTTAAGAAATAAAATCCAATCCAAACCTTTTATTCACTTTTCATTTGTTTTTCCCAAAATAAATTACTAAATTTTACCGAGGTCTACAGATCCCTTTATGATTTTGGTACTAGTGAGGGACTGTGTGAAGAAAAAACTTCTCTTCCAAGGTCCATGAGATGCGTGGTTTCTCCTCCATCTGGTAACCAGAGGGATTTCAAATCTAAAGTTTTTTGATTGACTTTTCCACATGCCACCTGGGTAGAGAAATCCAGGTGGGTTTCTCTGTTCAAAAAGTCTGCTGAAAGCTCTGGGAAAAGGGGGCTCTGTTGCAGACCAAGCAGCCAATCCAGTATCAAAGTCAAAGATCAGTCACGCCAGAGGAAGTTTGAAAGAACTCCTCTCATTGGACGGGAACATGAATGGGGAGGGAATAATTCCAGGGTTAAACCCTGGTGCTCCTAACCTATATGGATTCCTTCCTTGGATTCCCTCCCACAGCAGCATGTGAGCTCTCTCTTTCTTTCTCTCTTTTTCTCTAAGTGTCTGCCTAATAAATTGCTCTCTGCTAAACACTTTGGGTCCACGATATTTATCTGCATGGTAAGCTCACCATGCCTCTAGGGCCCCTTTCCCCATTTTTGGAGTAAGAGAGGCCAAGGACCTCAGAATAGGAATGGGGAGGGAGTTGAGTGTGCACTCCTGCCCCAGTTACATCTTTGGGGAGTCAACCAGGAGAAACATCAGACTTAAGAGTGGTGATTGGTGTCAGACACCTTTCACTTGCTATATCTGTACTTTTGCTCTTTTAAATTTGTTAAGGAGGTTAAAGACCAGGTGTGGTGGCAGAGGCAAGGCTGGGCAGATGCCGCCTGCTGAAAATGGGCAGCTGGGCCTTCATGGGGCAGTGCATGGTGTCAGCAGTGGCAGCTGGGCTGGGCAGTGGGAAAGGCTGCAGCAGTGCGAGCCCAGCCTTTCAGACCCACAGTGGTGATAGTGCCTGTGCTAGAGTCACTGGAGCGGCTGGCCCAGGCACTGGGAATATTTGCCACTTGTGCAAGCCATACCCAGCCTTTCGGACCCCAATCTTCTGGGTCCGGATTTCTGTTAGGCAAACTTCCTTCTGGCTCTTTCCTCTAAGATATTTCCTACACGTGAGGATTTTGGAGTGGCAGTCCAGGGACCCATGACTGTGGAGCCCTCAGGCTTATGCCAATGAAGACCTCCTGCAGTATAAATGCACAGGGCTGATTCCCTTAGTCCACAGTGCTAGGTTATGTCCTAAGGGAACAAGAGTCTATCAGTGAGTACTGGAGGCTATAGGAGATTGTGATTTTTGTCACCTGCAATTTCCCGAGCCAAGTGAATGGTGCTAGAATTTAATGATGTTCAATTTGTCTTGCCTAGGATTGCCTCATTGTATGGCAGAACTCCAGCTAGAATACCATATTCAGACCTGGTCCAAGGCTCAAATAGTTGCTTACAGGCCCCACAACCCTAGGGCATATTCCTCTGATGGAAGATGGGGTTGGGGAGGAGGCCCAGGCTCTGAGAACATTGTTTGAGCCTCAGCCATGGGGCCATCCTTTACCTACTTTAAAATGGTTGTGCTTAGGGGCCCCTTGCAAAAAGTTTATCCTCCTAGGGCAGTTTTATGGTCGGGCCTAAGTTAGGTAAACTCTTGCTGGAGAATATTGGCACCTATCACCCATCCTCACTGGCCTATTTCTTCAAGGACACACCAGTACAAGGCCACTAATCCTGGCAGTCTCCTTATGGTGGCCAATAAGGACATTTAGACAGTGAAAATATGCCCATGATGCCAGTAAGCGTGATTAAGCCTGGCACATGGGGGACCCAGAAGATTCCACCCACGCATCTCATCTAGGGTACAAGGAAACTACAAGGCACTATAACTGGGAGATGCCCCAGGGCTAGCAGGTGCAAGGAATAGCTGGGGATGCGGGCATCCCTGTGTTCTATTTCAGATGGTTACTACTTTTACCAAGGCAAAATCACCCTTTAAGTGTATAATGGATAACTGAGACCAATTTTACCCACGACCTTTAAAGAAGTAGCTCAATTTTCTCTGCCAAACAGTATGTCCACCATACCCTCTGCCCATGGAGAAACCTGGCCTCCTCAGGGAAGTATAAATTGTAACACCCATCTACAATTAGACCTGCTCTGTAAGAGGGAAGGTAAATGGACTGAGGTCCCCTAGGTGCAAGTTTTCTTTTCTCTAAGGGATAATCCTCAGCTATGTGAGGCCTGTAACCTACACCCTACTGGCTCCTCCTCAGGACTACCCCATATTAGGACACCCTGTGGTCCCTCCCTCCACAGATGCTGACCTGGTCTCCTCAGCTCCTATAACCCAAGAGGAGTCAGGGAATGCCAAGCCACTTAGGCTACTAGGATGCCCCAGCTATGCCCCCTACAGGCAGTTGAAGGAGAATTTGGCCCAACCAAGGTACATACCCCCTTTTCACGTTCTGACTTAAAGCAAATCAAGGTGGGCTTAGGACAATTTTTAGATGACCCAGACGTTGATGTTCTGCAGGGCCTGAGTCAGTCCTTTGAATTAGATTGGAAAGATATCATGTCATTACTTAGGCAGACCCTAACCAGCAATGAGAGAGAGGCTGCTCTAGCAGTGGCTCAAGAGTTTGGGGACACCTGGTACCTTAGTCAAGTACATGACCAAATGATGCCAGAGGAAAAGGATAGATTCCCTATAGGTAGACAGGCAGTCCCTAGCATTGACGCTCACTGGGATCCTGACTCAGAACAGGGGGACTGGAGTCATAGGCACTTATTGACCTGCACACTTGAGGGATTGGAGAAAACTAGGAAAAACCCATGAACTATGTAATGTTATCCACCATAAGTCAGGGAAAGAAAGAAAACCCAACAGCCTTCCTTGAGCAGTAATGAGAGGCCTTAAGAAAGTATACACCCCTATCATCAGACTCCACTGAGGGTCAGCTAATACTAAAAGACAATTTTATTATGCAACCAGAAGCAGACATTAGGAGGAAGCTCCACAAACTGGCCCTGGGGCCAGAACAGAGTCTGGAATCATTACTAAATCTAGCAACATCGGTGTTCTATAATAGAGACCAGGAGGAACAGGCTGAAAGGAACAAGAGGGACCAGAGAGAGGTCGCAGGCCTAGTCATGGCCTTCAGGCAAGCAGACCCAAGGGGTTCAGAAGAGAGAAAGGCTTGGGTTAGCTGCCAATCTGACAGAGCTTGCTACCACTGCGGCCTACCAGGACACTTTAAGAGAGAAATTGTCCCCAGATGAATGGATCACCTCCTTGTCCTTGCCCACTGTGCAAAGGGGATCACTGGAAGGCACACTGTCCCGGGGGATGAAGGTTCCCAGGGCCTCAGGTGGCCAACCAGATGACCCCACAGCAGGACTGAGGGTGCCCAGGGCAAGTGCCAGCACAAGCCCTCACCCTCACTGAGCCCCGGGTAAAGCTAACCATAGAGGGCCAGGAGGTAGATCTCCTCCTGGACATTGGCATGGCCTTCTCAGCTTTGCTTTCCTGTCCTGGATGGTGGTCCTCCACATCTGTAACTGTCCAAGGAGTCCTAGGACTGGCAGTCTCAGGATGTATCTCCCAGTTCATAAGCTGTAACTAGGGAGATAAGATCTTCTCCCATGCCTTCCTCATCATGCCAGAAAGTCCCTAATAGGGTGGGACGTGTTAGCCAGAACAGGAGCCATTATCTATATGAATATGGTCAGGGAGAAAATCCCTCTCTGCTGCCCATTATTTAAAGAGGGAATTATTGTCAAGGATTAGGCAATGAAGGGACAATTTGGGTGAGCAAAGAATGCATACCCAATTTGAATAATACTAAAGGATCCCATCTCTTTTCTTTACGGAAGACAGTACCCCCTAAGACCAGAAGCCAAAAAGGGGGCTACAGGTTATTGTAAGGAACTTAAAAGCTCAGGGTCTAGTGAAGTCCTGTAACAGCCCTTGTGATACTCCAATTTTACGAGTACAAAAACCTAATGAACAATGGAGCACTGGTGCAAAATATCAGGATGTTAATGAAGTGGTCATCCCTTTATAAGCAGCCGTAAGCAACCCATACACCTTGCTCTCTCAAATACCAGGAGAGGCACAATGGTTTACAGTCCTGGACTTTAAGGATGCCTTTTTTCTGCTTTCCATTACATCCTCACTCCCAGTTTCTGTTCACCTTCGAACAGAAGTCTTTAGACCAGAAGTCTCAGCTCACATGGACAGTATTACCCCAGGGCTTTTGAGATAGCCCCCACCTAGGCTGGGCACAATGGCTCATGCCTATAATCCCAGCACTTTGGGAGGCCGAGGCAGGTGGATCACAAGGTCAAGAGATTGAGACCATCCTGATCAATATGGTGAAACCCCGTCTCTACTAAAAATGTAAAAAAATTAACTGGGCATGATGGCGCATGCCTGTAGTCCCAGCTACTCAGGAGGCTGAGGCAGGAGAAGGGCTTGAACCCAGGAGGCAGAGGTTGCAGTGAGCACTCCAGCTGGGTAACAAGAGGGAAACTCCATCTCAGCAAAAAAAAAAAAAAAAAAAAAAAAGAAGTAGCTCCCACCTGTTTGGCCAGGCTCTAGCTCAGGACCTCAGTAATTTTTCACATCTGAGTACCCTGGTTCTTCAATATATGGATGCCTTACTTTTAACTGCTAACTCAGAAACCCAGTGTCAGCAAGCCAACCAGGATCTCCTAAACTTTCTAGCCACCTGTGGATATAAGGTTTCCAAACCGAAAGCCCAACTTCATAAGTAAGAGGTAAAATACTTAAGACTTGTCCTGTCTGAGGGCAATTGGGCCCTTGATGGAGAATATCTCCAAATCTTACTGGCCTTACCCCATCCAAAGGGCTTAAAATAGTTGTGGGGATTCTTAGGAAAAACTGGTTTCTGCTAATTGTGGATTCCCAGATATTGTGAAAGAGCCAAACCCCTTTTCACTCTGATTAAAGAAATCCAAAAAGCTAACACCCATCTGATACAATGGGACCCTATAGCTGAGGCGGCCTTTCAGACCCTGAGGCAGGAATAACTGCAGGCTCCAGCTCTAAGCCTTCCTACAGGGAATGACTTTTTCCTATATGTTACAGAAAAGTCAGGAGTGGCCCTGGGGTTTCTCACCCAGACTCAGGGGACCAAGCCACAACTAGTGACATACTAGTTGTGAGTTAGCAGTTAAAAGTAAGGAAATAGATGCAGTAGCAAAAGGCTGGCCATACTGCTTGTGGGTCATAGCCACAGTGGCTATCCTGGTCTCAGAAGCTGTTAAAATAGTGCAAGGGAAAGATCTAACTGTATGGACCTCACATGACGTAGCTGGAATTCTGGCCTCTAAAGAGGCTGTCTGATAACTGATTACCCAAATATTAGGCCTTAATGTGCAAAGGGCCTGTTCTTCAGCTGCGCACATGTGCAGCCTTCAATCCAGCTACTTTTCTTCCTAAGAAAGGGACAAACAACATGACTGTCAGCAGGTTATAGCCGAGAACTTTGCAGCTGGAGAGGATCTCTTAGAAACTCCTCTAGCCAATCCCACCCTTAACCTACACACTGAGGGAAGTTCATTTATGGAAAATGGAGTTTGAAAGGCAGGATATGCAGCAGCCAGTGATCAAACAGTGCATGAAAGTAACTCCTTTCTCCTGAAACTAGTGCCCAGCTGGGAGAACTAGTAGCCCTCACTCAAGCTCTAAAATTAGGAAAAGGACAAAGAATAAACATATATACAGATTCCAAATATGCATACCTGCTTCTGCATGCCCAGGCTGCCATATGGAAGGAAAGAGAGTTTCTAACCTCAGCAGAAACTCTCATTAAATAGCATAAGGAAATTTTAGACTTATTACAAGCTGTCCAAGAACCCAAAGAGGTAGGAGTCTTACACTGCCAAAGTCACCAGAAAGGAGATGAGAAGGAAGCAGAGGGCAATCGCTGAGCTAACCTAGAGGCAAAAAAGCAGCTAGACAAGAATGTACAGAAGGACTTGTAATATGGGAAAACCCTCTCCAGGGAACTAGACTTCAATACTCATCAGAAGAGGTATAGTGGGCAATCTCCCAGGGACATAATCTTCTTTCTTCAAGATGGTTAGCTACTGAGGAGGGAAAAGTACTCCTCCCTGCTGCCAGCCAGTGGAAAGTACTTAAAACCCTACATCAAGCCTTCCATATGTGTATAGAAAATACACATTGAATGGCTAAATCTATATTTACAGAAAAAGGTTTCTTCAAGGCCATCCAACAAAGAGTCAAAGGATGTGAAATATGCCAGAAAACAAATCCTTTGGCACATCACAAAGCTCTTCCTGGGGAACAGAAAACTGGTCATTACCCAGGTGAGGACTGGCAAATGGACTTTACCCATATGCCTAAGTCTCAGGGTTATGAATATCTGTTAGTATATGTAGGTACTTACACGAACTGAATTGAGGCTTTCCCCTTTAGAACAGAAACATCCCAAGAGGTAATAAAAAAAAAGTCCTGATCAGTGAAATAATCCCTAAAATCAGACTCCCTTGCTGTCTTCAAAGTGATAACGGCCCTTCCTTAAAAGCTGCAGTGATTCAAGGAATTTCCAAAGCATTAGGAATACAGCATCATCTCCCCTGTGCTTGGAGTCCTCAGTCCTCAAGGAAAGTGAAAAAGATGAATGAAATTCTTAAGAGACACCTAAAGAAACTGGCACAGGAAATCCACCTCCCATGGCCTTCTCTATTCCAAGTGTTCTTACTACCAAAGGCTTTACCTTAAGAAGAGACCTTCTCTCTTAAGGGCTGGAAACTCTCCTCAGAAAATAAGACTCAGCCCCTATGAGATGCTTTATGGATGGCTCTTTCTTACTAATGATCTTGTACAAGAAAACAGCAGATCTAATAAAAGATATAACCTCCTTGGCTAAGTACCAACAGGCTCTTAGGACCTTACCTGAAGGACACCCTAGGGAAAAAAGGAAATAGTTGTTCTGCCCTGGAGACTTGGTGCTTGTTAAGTCTCTTCCCTCAGACTCTCCTCGTCTAGGCCCATCTTGCAAAGGAGCATTTTTGGTTATTTTGTCTACCCCAACGGCAGTTAGGTGGTAGGAATTGACTCCTGGATTCATCACACTGGGCTGAAGCCTTGGACACCTTCTGAAGAAAATCATAGGCCCTCCTCTCCACAGCCAGAAATTCCAGGAGATGACTGTTTATACACCTGCAAGCTGTTAAAAGATCTATGTTTGCTCTCCGACAAGATCCCCAGGAAAGTAACTACTCATGAGTCTAATTACATCCTGGCACTAACAAGACTACAATTCCTAGCTTTACTATCAGCCACTGGGCTCTATGCGCTGCCCCTATGGATTGGCCTAATAGCTCTCCTCCTCTTCTTCCTAGTGTCCCCCATAATGATTTACACCAACTCTCAGGTGCAGAGTCTTCTCTTGCCAAGTCCACATCATACTCAAATCCAAAATATTCCTTTGATATTGCGGTGAGGCAGAATAATAGGATGACTTGGTACTGGCATTGGAGAAGTTGCTACCTCTACTCAGTTTTACTGTTAGATATCTCAGGAGTTAAATGATAACATAGAAAAGATTGCTATTTCTCTCCAATGGCAGCTCACTCTGCAAAAGCAGCTTAACTCTGCAAAAGTAACTCTTTAGCTGCTGTAGCTCTTCAAAATAAAGGGCCCTGAGTCTGCTAACAGCAGAAAGAGAAGGATCTTGTCTCTCTCGAGGAAAAGAGTGCTGCTACTTTGTAAAGCAATTGGGTTTCATCTTAAACAAAGTTAAAGAACTCAGGCATAAATCAAATGCAGAGATAAAGACCTTCGAGAAACAGAATCATGGAGCTTCTTTAACAACTGGCTGTCCCGGCTCTACCCTCTTCCAGGACTATTTAAAATCATTCTATTATTGCTGGCCTTCAGGCCTCTCATTTTTAACCTTCTTGTCAAATTTATTTCTTCTAGAATTAAAGCCATATGGCCACATATGTTCCTGCAAATGGAGCCCCTCATGTGCTTGGCTCATGAGTTCTATTGTGGACCTCTGGATCAACCTGCACCCCTGGAAGACTCTCCTCTGAAGGAAACCTCAACTGCAAGGCCCCTTCTATGTCCCAATTCAGCAAGAAGTAGGTAAGGAGAGATCAACGCCGGTGTCCCAACAGCAGTTGGGCTTTTCTGTTCAGAGTAGGAGCTGAGGGACCATGTTAAGGAAAAAAACTCCTCTTCTTGGGTTCACGAGGGGCATGGTTTTGCCTCCATCTGGGAACCAGATCAAATGCAAAGTTCTTCGTGTGACTTTCCCACGGTGAGGGCTAGGTAGAGAAATCCAGGTGGGTTTCTTGGTTCAAGCAGCCCACGGAAAGCTCTGAGAGGAGGGAGTTCTGTTGTGGACCGAGCAGCCAATCCGGTATCAAAGTCAACGATCAATCACTCTAGAGGAAGTTTCAAAGAACTCCTCTTATTGGACAAGAACATGAATGGGGAGTGAATAACTCGAGGGTTAAAACCCCGCTGCTCCTTACCTACACAGAATCCTTCCTTTGATCCCTTCCCATGGCAGCATGTGAACTCTCTCTCTCTCTTTCTCTCTCTCTGCCTATTAAATCACTCTCTGCTAAACTTTTTGGGTTCACAATATTTAGTCAAATGGTAAGCTCACCATGCCTCTGGGCCTATTTCCCCATTGGGGTAAGAGAGGCCAAGGACCTGGGAATTGGAATGGGGAGGGAGCTGAGTACACAGCCCCACCCTGGTTACACTAGCTCTCAAAATTCTGTCCTAGTCTCAAAACCACTGGAAACTAGCCAAACGGTTCTTCTGTATTTTCTTAAGATACACCAAACTCTTCTTATCGGTGTGCATTAATACTGCCCTTCTTCTTCAGGGAGTGCTCTTTCCTTAGATTGTTATGTAACTGTCTCCTTTTCCCCTTATTCAGCTCTCACATTAGATGTTATTTCATGAGAGGGATGCTCTCTGACCACTCCATGGAAGGTACTCTAACCCCAATTCTAGTAGTTACTCTCCAAAGAGAATTTCCATTGAACCACACCTATCCATGTTCATGATTTTGTGAAGTTCCCTTTTACATTGCAGCTGGACTGGCCCTATGACTCATTTTAACCAAAAGAATATGACAGAGAAGACAATGTTGGTTGTGGATCTAAATATTAACAAGACCTGGAACCTTCCCTTTTTGAACTTTTGGGGGGCTCAAGGCGTCGTGTAAAACAATTGCTTTTCTTGCTAGAGAGACGTCATAGAGAGGTCATGGAGTAGCTATCTGGAGTAGAGAAGACCTAAAGATTATGTGGAAAAAGGGAGAGGTACAATAGCACCTGTAGCCTAGTAAATTTTAACCTTTCAGCTATCTCTACCAATGCAACAGATTTATGAGTGAGTCATCTTGAACCTACTCAGACTTTTGGAGTTCCCAGACAACTACAATCCCAGATGGCATCATATGCATCAGAACTGCCTAGAGATGCTCAACCAGCAGAATCATGAGATGATAAAATTGTTTTAAGACACAAATTTTGGACTATTATTTAAGCAGCTATAGATGGTCAAATATCAATCTTTCTAATTTTTTATGACATTTATCAGTAGGGTAAGTTGTCATACATATCAATTTGTCTTTTTTGCCTCTTCCCCGACATTGACCTCATCCACTGCTATATTCCTAAAAAAGAGTCCAACATGGAATACTCAATACATATTTGACATGCAAATTAATAAATCTGTGCCAAGTATTTTGAATTTCATAAGTAACTTAAATTTTAACCAGTTATGCTTTATGTTTCATTTTACATTAGTTACTATATGCAAAGGTTACTCTAAACATACAGGAATGCTTTTTTCCAAGATGACATATTAGAGGTATTTAGCATGCTTCAGTCACTTGGAAATAGCAAGATAATACACAAAGATCAACTCTGAGATTTTATTCAAAAAGGAAAATGGGAAGCCACCAGAGGCATGAAAGACAACCTAGATTACATGAGGAAAATGCCAGCACACTGCCCCCATGATGGTAAAAAGCTGATAAAAAGATCCTGGTGCAGAGAGTCCCTCATGCTAGGCAGATCTCCAGGCATTCAGAGCACTCACTCATCTGGTTCTTCAGCCCTAGCCACTCCACCCTTTCTGGACATAGCTGTGATGCAGCAAAGCCATCTTCACTCCATGCTAAGTCAGGTCTCTAGGCATTAGAAGTATTGGAACTCACCCGCATCAGCAGCCTGAACTGCCCTACCTTTCTATGCAGAAATTCTGGTGTGGTGAGACACTCTCTGCTCCATACCCAGGCAGATGTTCAAACATTTGGAGCACCTGCTTGCCTTGTTCAGAAGCCTGAGCTGCTGCACCTTTCCTTTGCAGAGATCCTTTTGCAGGGGCCCTCTTTGCTATATGTCCAAGCAGATTTCCAGGTATATAAAGCACCTACTTGCCCGATTCATCCTTCTGAGTTTCTTCATCCCTCCTGCACAGAGATCGTGGTGTGAGGAGCCCTCTCTGCTGCATTCCCAGTCTTCTAGAGCACCTACTTCTTAAAATTAGGAGTTTAGGCTGCCTCCCATCCCCAAGCACAGAACTTGGAGCTGCGCAGCTTTCCGAGCTCCATATTTAGGCACAACTCAGGCTGCTTGGTGGCTGTCCACTGAATTCTCCTTCAGTACTGATGCTCATGCCTGCCATTCCATAAGCGGTAGGCAGACTTACTTGATCTGGCCCCTCCCTTCATGGCCCCCATTTCCAGAGGGCTGAGCAAGGAGCACAGACCACTATGCACTTTATGAATCAGCCCACTGCCTAAGGCAACAGAGAGCTTCTGCCAGTAAATAAGGATTAAGTATATATCCAGCCACATTGTCCACGGCTAGCTCTCATCTATAAATACCATCTACTGTCTTGTAGGGTCAAATAGAACAGTCTAATATAAAATCTGCTGAAAGGAGCACGTGGGGCTCTAAAAGTAAAGCAAAAATATCTTACCCAGCATTCTCACAGTCACAGCTCCTTAACAGGGGAGGAAAGAAAAGGGAAAGAATAAAATATTGTTATAGGGAAAGAGAGAAGAAACTAACACGAAAATTCTGGCACCATAAAATTCTGAATGTAGTGACAGCACCAAAGGATCACACTAGTTCTCTAGCAATGAACTGTAACCAAGTGGAAACTCAGAAATGACAGATAATGCAAAGTATGGATTTCAGGGAACTTAAATGAGAGCCAAGATAAGGTTGAAATTTAGCAAAAAGAAATGTCTAAAGCAATCCAGGAAATGAAGAAAGTGATAAACATCTTTAAAAGAAATCAATCAGAACATCTATAACTGAAAAATTTCTTAAGAAATTTTAAAGTACACTTGAAAGCTTTATCAATGTACTTGACCAAGAAAATAATTTTAGAGTTTGAATACCAGTCTTTTGAACTAACACAGTCATACAAAACAAAGAAAAAAGAACTTTTAAAAATAAACAAACTCTTCGAGAAATATGGGATTATGTAAAGTGAACAAACCTAGGAATTACTGGCAATCCTGAGAAAGGAGAAAAAATTAACAATCTCTAAAACATATTTAAGGGAATAGTTCAAAAAATCTTTGCTAATATTCTAGAGAGGTAGATATCCAGACAAAATAAATCCACAGAACACCTGTGAGATTCTATACAAAGTGAACATCACCAAGGCATATAGTCACCAGACTGTCCAAGGTCAACAGGAAAGAAAAAATCTTAAAGGCAGATAGAGAAAAAGGTCAAACCACATACAAAGGGGAATGGCAACAAGCTAACAGTGGACTTCTCAGCAGGAAACTTACAACCCCAGAGAGATTGGCAGCCTATTTTCAGAATTCTTAAAGAAAATAAAATTCAACTAAGAATTTTGTACTCCATCAGACTGAGCTTCTTCATTAGTGAAGAAGAAATAAAAGATTTTCCAGACAAGCAAGAACTAAGGGAATTCACCACCACTAGCCTAGACTTCCATGATATATGTAAGGGAGTTCTAAACAAAGAAACAAAAGAATATCACAAACACAAAAACACACTTTTTTTTAATAGACTGCAGACCCTATAAAGTAACCACACAATAGAAATTACAAAGCAACCATCTAACAACTTCACAATAAGATCAAAACCTCATGTATCAATATTAACCTTGAAAGTAAAAGGCACAGAGTGGCAAGTTGGATTAACAAAAGAAAGACCCATTGGTCTACTGTCTTCAAAAGATGCATCTCATGCATAACATTCATAGGCTTAAAGTAAAGAGTCAGAGAAAGATTTACCATACAAATGGAAAACACAAAAAGCAAGAGTTGGTATTCCTATATCAGACAAAATAAATGTCAAACCAACAACATTAAAAAGGACAGAAAATGGTATTATGTAATGATAGAGTTTCATTCAAAAAGAAGACATAACTCTCCTAAATATATATGCTTCAATATTGCACCCAACATTTTGAAGATCTAGAATTTGTTTTTTTATGAATGGGGCTGCTCTAATATTGGGTGAAATATTGGAGCAGTCAGATTCATTAAAAAAAGTAATTCTAGACCTTCAAAAACATTTAGAAAGTTACACAATAATAGTGGGGAAATTTCAACACCCTACTGACAGTATTAGACAGATCACTGAGGCAGAAAACTAACAAATAATTTCTGGAATTAAAGTCAATGGTTGACAAATTGGACCTAAAAGACAGAATACTCTACTCATGAACCACAGAATATACATGCTTCCTATCTATACATAGAACATACTCCACGATTAACCATATACTCAACCACAAAGCAAGTCTTGTCTCAATAATTTAAAAATAATTGAAAATATACCAACCATTTTCTTATATTACAGCATAATAAAAATAGAAATCAGTACCAAAAAAGATCTCTCAAAACCACAAAATTACATGGAAATTAAACAACTTGCTTCTAAATATTAGTTAGGCAAACAACGAAATGGAAACAACAAAATTAAGGCAGAAATAAAAAAATTATTTGAAATAAATAAAAACAGAAACAACATACCAAAATCTCTGTGATGCAGGAAATGCAGTTTTAAAAGGAAAGCTTATAGCTGTACGCACCTATTTCATAAAGCTAAAAAGATCTTAAATAAACAACCTAACATCACACCTAAAAGAACTAGAAAAACAAGAACAAATTAACCCAAATTAGCAGAAGAAAATAAATAACTAAAATCAGAGTGGAACTGCATGAAATAGAGAATCAACAATTTATATAAAAATAAACAAAACCAAAAGTTTTGTTTTGAAATGATAAACAATATTTAAAGCCTGCTAGTTAGATTAACAAAGAATAAAAAATGGAAGATCAAAACAAGCACAATCAGAAATGGCAAAGGGGACATTAAAACTGATCCCACAGAAATACAAAAGAGCTTCAGAAACTATTATGAACACCTAGAAAATCTAGAGAAAATAAATTAATTCTTGGAAGGACACAATTTTCCAAGATAGGATCAGGAAGAAATTGAAATCTTAAACAGACCAATATCAACTTCCAAAACTGAATCAGTAATGAAAAACCTATCAGTCAAAAAAAAATTCCTAGACAATATGGACTCACAGCTGAATTTTATCAGATATACAGAAAAGAGCTGGTGCCAATCCTATTGAAAAAATTACAAAAATCAAGGTGGAGCAACTCCTCCTTAACTCATTCTATGAAGCCAGCATCATTCTGACGTCAACACCTAACAAACACAAAATGAAAAGAGAAAATTACAGCCTAGTATATTCCTTGATGAATATATTGAATATATAAAAATGATGGAATATACAAAAGTTCTCAATAAAACGCTAGCTAACCAAATTCAACAGCATATCAAAATGTTAATTCATCTTGATCAAGTAGGCTTTATTCCTGGGATATAAGGTTGGTTCAACATATGCAAATCAATAAATATGATTCACCTCATAAGGGAACTGAAATCCAACACACCTTCATGTTAAACACCCTCAGGAAACTAGATATTGAAGGAATATACCTCAAAATAATAAGAGGCATCTTTGACAAACTCACAGCCAACATCATACTGAGTAAGCAACAACTGAAGGCATTCATCTTGAGAAATGGAACAAGACAAGGATAACCGTTCTCACCACTCCTGTTTGGCATAATGCTAGAACTGATAGCCAGAGCAATCAGGCAGGAGAAAGAGATAAAACGTATCCATATAGTAAAAGATAAAGTCAAACTAACTCTTTTCATTGAAAAATATAATTCTATACCTAGAAAACCCAAAAATTCTGCCAAAAGGCTGTTGGAACTGATTAACAACTTCAGTAAAGTTTTAGGATAAACATCAATGTAAAAATCTCAGTCATATTTCTAAATACCAATAATATTCAAGCTGAGAGCCAAAGCAAGAGCACATTTCGTTTATGATATCCCCCTGCAAAAAAATAATAAAACACCTAAAAACACATCTAACCTAGGAGGTAGAAAAATCTCTACAAGGATAACTACAAAACACTGCTAATTTTGTATGCGTTTTGGTTTAAATATATGTAGCTTTTATTTTGTTTGATATAACAGAATCTTAAGAAACAGAAGCTGAAGGTGGAAACATTTCTGAGCTTCAGATAAATGCCTATGTGCAAATGATATCTTTTCATTCAACATTCATTAAAATTATGAAAAAAGAAAAAAGAAATCATCAATGACACAAACAAATTAAAAATATTTTAGTTCATGGATTGAAAAAATAAGTATTACCAAAATAGTAATATGGCCTAAAGCAAGAAACTGATTCCACACTATTCCTATCATAATACCAATGTCATTTTTTAAGAACTAGGAAAAGCTATTCTAATATTCATAGGAAATCAAAAAAGAGCCTGAATAGCCAAAGCAATCCTAAGCAAAAGAACAAAGCAGGAGGTATCATATTACTCGACTTCAAATTATACTGTAAGGCTACAGTAGCCAAAACAGCCTGGTACTGGTTCAAAAACAGTTGCATAGACCAATAGAACAGAGTAGAGAACCCAGAAATAAAGCTGCACACTTATAGCCATCTGGTCTTCGACAAAGTTGACAAAAGTAAGCAATGAAGAAAGGACTCTCCATTCAATAAATGGTTCTGAGTTTGCTCATTAGCCACATGAAAAAGAATTAAATTGTCCTTTCACAAGACACAAAAACTAACTCAAGATGTATTGAAGATTTCAGTGTAAGACCTCAAACTATAAGAGTCCTAGAAGAAAACCTAGGAAATACCATTATGGACATTGGCCTTGGAAAACAATTTATAAATAAGTCCTCAAAAGCAATTGCAACAAAACAAATGTTGATAAGTGAGTCCTAATTAAACTAAAGAGCTCTGTACGTCAAAAGAAACTCAGCAGAGTGAATGGACAACCTACGTAATGGGAGAAAATACTTGCAAATTATTCATATGACAACGATCTAAAATCTAGACTCTACAAGAAGCCGAAATCAATCAACAGGCAGAAAACAACCTATTTAAAAGTGGGCAATTTACATGAACAGACTTGTCTAAAGAAGGCATACAACTAACCAACAAACATGGAAAAAAAAAATGCTCTGCATCAGGGAAATACAAATCAAGACCACAATGACATACCACTTCAAATCAGTCAAAAGGGCCATTATTAAACGTCAAAAAACAATAATTGTTGGCAAAGCTACAGAGAAAAGAGAGTGCTTACACACAGCTAGTGGGAAAGTAAATTAGTTCATATACTGTAGAAAGCAGTTTAGAGATTTCTCAAAGAACTTATAACTACCATTTTTGACCCAGCAATCCCACTACAGGGCATACATGCAAAGGAAAGTAAATTGTTATACCAAATTGTTATGCCAGATGTGCTGGCATGCCAATTGCAATACTTTTTACAATGGCAAAGACATGGACTCAACCTGGGTGTCCATCAGTCATGGATTACAAAAAAAAATGTGGTACATATACACCATGGAACACTATGCAGCCGTAAAACGAATGAAATCTTGTGCTATGCAACAACATAGACAGAGCTGTAGGCCATTATCCTAGGTGAATTAATGCAGTAACAGAAAGCCGAATACCACATGCTCTCACTTATAAGTGGAAGCTAGATATTGGGTACTCTTGGAAATAAAGATTGCAACAATGGACATGACATTGAACACTACTAAAGTGGGGAGGAAGGGTAACAAGGGATAGAAAACTAACCATTAGGTACTATATTAAGTACCTGGGTTATGAGATCATTCATACTTTACCCTCAGCGTGATGCAATGTACCCAGGTAACAAATGGGCACATGCGCCCCCCCCAGTGTAAATAAAAATTGAAAAATTAAATAAAACACACAGAAATATTGTTGTTCTCTGAATTTTGTTTGCAATTAAACACCTTTCATAAGTTTTTGCAAACTTTTGTTCCTATTCAAAACATTCTTCATCTGCATACTTGCCTGCAGAATTATGTCCCTTTAAAGCAGAGGTAAAAAAATTCTTTTTTCAAGTGTTCTCTAACTATATCAGTCTCTCCTTTTTGTTCAACAATAACCATTCATATTTCTGTCACAGCACTTACTAATTCATAGTTAACATCTCTGTGTTTTATCAGTCAACTATTACCACAAAAACACCAGTAAAAAACTCCACAGGCTGGGTGTGGTGGCTCATGCCTGCAATCCCAGTGCTTTGGGAGGTCAAGGTGGTTAGATCCTAAGGTCAGGAGTTCAAGACCAGCCTGACCAACATAGTGAAACCCCATCTCTACTAAAAATACAAAAATTAGCTGGGCATGGTCGTGCGCACCTGTAATCCCAGGTACTCGGGAGACTGAGTCAGGAGAATCGCTTGAACTTAGGAGGTGGAGGTTGCAGTGAGCCGAGATTTAGCCACTGCACTTCAGCCTGGACAAAAGAGCAAGACTTTGTCTCAAAAAGAAAGAAAAAGAAAACACAATAAACGTTAATGGCTTGAAACAAGAGTCGTTATTCTCATTAACGAATTTGAAGATTGCTTCAACTGGATGTCAGATAATCTAGGATTACCTTGGGCTTTGCAAGTTAAACATGTAAGGACAAGAGGGATGTCATGATTTCTTTAGTGAAGGTAGTGAAGGGTAAATAAATATTTGAGACTATAAATTTAAAATTCATAAATAGAAATAAATTGCAACTATTAGAAAAACAATTAAGATGAAGCAGAAAAAACTTTTAAGGGCCTGCTGAAATACATATTTTATAGATGATGGCATAGTCACGTTATTCTGAAATTTAGAGGAATTCTCCAAATACTTATGATAAGCCTCTGTGACAATCATAATCATTAGTTACATGTCTGACAGTGAACCACTATCAAGTTGAAGAAAATTGGAAGGCAAATAACTGATCTATGAGCATTATGCCTCTAGTTTCCTGTAATTCAAACTATATTCCATTTAGAAAATATTAGATTGACTACAATATGAGAATCCAAAGTGAAAAGTAGTAAGCTGAACAAAGTAGGATGCGCAAACATGGCAACTGTTTTTAAATAGAAAGAATTTAAGGGGAAACCAGGTTTTGTGAGTAAATAACTTTAGTGATACATCCTGTAGAATAACATTGAAATCGTGGTTTATCAAAGAATAGAACACAAAGAAAAACAGAGTTTTGAGCTGCTTCTCTTTTAAATATTAAATATAAGATCTTTTTCTTAGAATATAAGAGGGAGATTTATTTGATTTTCTGATTTTATTTTTAGATGCTGTCTTGCTAAGGGCAATTATCATCTCGAATAGTTTAAACACCAAACACATTCCAATCTAATCAGAGAGATACACATTGAACTCCGAAATAATAAACACAAATTCAAGATGAATTGAGAAGATCAAGTATAGAACCACTTTGAAAAAGACCTTGCAGTATAATTACCTATTAAACCTCTGCTTACATTTCACAGAAGCAATTAATAAAGTCAACAGAGGATTGAGAGAGATCTTTGCAACAGCTGAATGTAAATCAAATGCTGTCATGATATATCATTTGATAATATGCCTTAATAAAAACCATCTTTGTATATGCACACAATCTCAAAAATTAGAATGGTACTTTTCATTGGTTTAAAGAATACTATTGTCAGCATCTTAATTTAAGTAATTTTACATGGCCATGATTTTTCATAATTTAATTCTTTATGTGTGCACCTGAAGAAGAATAAGTTTTTAGGACGGTATATAAATTGCTAGTTTTTCATGCCTCATATTATTTACAGCATAATGATAACATTCATTTCAGTTTGTTAGTTACTAGAGGGAAGAATACACAGACACAGAATACATGCACTGTAAATGCCAGTTGTGTGAAAACAGACTTGGTGTGATATGCAGCTGGATATAGTGAGATAGGCATAAGGAGTCAAAAAGACAGTCCTGGAAGTTTAATTATGTTGCAACATAACAAGAAGAGAACAATTGGAAAGTCCGTTGTCAAAAATAAGGCAGCTTCAAGCTCAAAAACAGAGGGGAAGTACAAATGGGCATGCAAATGGATGCTTCTGATACTTTGACCATGTCCTGAGGGTCGAGGAGCCTGTCTTTCCTGACTTAATCCTGCTCCATCATCCAGTTACCTCGTTCTGCCTCATTTCACCTTATTTTCCCTAACCTTTCTCATTTTGTTGGTATCTCTCACAATCACTTTTGCCACCTTTTCTGACCCAAAGTGTTTTTGCATTTTGGCTGGAAGATGAATAATAAACTGTTGCTTATTATAGTAATAAGTGTTTAATAAATAAATAAATCTGAGGTTCAGCTATTCATTGCATATTTTTACTTTTTTGTATTTAAGCTAGATCTTACACATATTGATGGTATATATGTAAAATTATTAAGTAAGGATTTCTAATACCTCAATATTATGCAATAACTCACAACCCATTTTATTTTTATATACACGAGAAGTTAAAGCCTACCAGAATATTAAAACAAAATTTGGAAAGAAATACCACCTTACTGCCCACCTCCCCACTATATAAACTGCCTCGCCATCCTTCTTCATTTATAAACCAGTTGTTATAAAGATAAAGTGATTTTTCCTATTATTATAAATTTTGACAAAGCACAAAGAGATTGAACCTAATACATGTTTATGTCTTTTGTAAAGTTCATCTAAATGGTTCCTGGGAGATTATTTTGATTCAGTGACATTGAAAATATCTTCCATATACAAAGGTCATAAGTTGTATGTCGAAGGTGCCTGAAAGAGAAAGAAACAGGAGAAGGACCAAAGCTTAATAAAACCGTCAAAATCAGTATATTTTGGTCCCATTTTTATTCTAAATTTTATATTAATTTAAGGTAGGATTGATTAACCTGCTCCATGTCAGGCAGCTCCCTTTTCATCTTTTTTATTTTTTCTTTCCTTGTTTCCTTTTAATTTTCTTATTTTTTGCAACGTATTATTTAGAATAATTTTAGGGGAGAGAAAAATAAAAAGGTAAAAATACGATTTGATTCAATTATAAACTGTATGTGAGCCTAAGACTTATACAAAGCCAAACATCTGAAAGCAGGGTGGGAAATTTCGATTAATGGTCCACATGCAGAACTTAAATGCCCAGGTATTTGGTGCTATTTAAAGGAAAGGAAGGTTCTGTGTTAATGTCAACTCATTTCCACGGTAACATACATTAATGCTTGTTTAATAATGAAGAAAATTAAACTTAATTGATTTCATATTATAAAATAATTTTAGTCATTGAACAAAAACATATTAAACATATATTATAAATAATCACAGATTACAATGCTGGTTTTCAAAGGAATACTTCTATTTGGATATGTTTTTCTGTTTCCCTTGTATTTATGGAAATAATTAAGGCTTAAACTTTTAGGATTATAATGAATAGAATATCAAGTTCTGTTTTATTGTTAGTCTTTCATCATTTTTATTCACAGAAAATATTGTGTAATTAAAATGTTAGTTTTATATAATTAAAATGATTTGAAACCTTTGTTGCTTCTAAGTATATAGATTTAATCCACTTACTATAAAACATATTACAGTACTATTACAATAAGTAGATTATGTGTGCACCAGAATGCAAAAGAATGAAAATAAAAGCAAATAATTGTCATTTGGATATCAGGTTATCTTCAGATATTTCTTACCAAAACCTAGAAATCCCCTGTCCCTACCTGTCAAAGCCACACAGGCTTCCACTGTTACAGGAACTTTATTATAGTATTTGAAAGATACTATTTATCCCAGTGTGCATAGAATGAAAAAACACGTAAAGGACATATGGGGTAACATATGCTAAATCCTCTAGATACCCTGTACTAGTACAGTCATGAGGCCCAACCTGATTTCACAAAATATTGCACATTTATTTCTGCCAAACAATATAAAAACAAAACAAAACAATGGCTTAGCTTCTCTACATTAGAGAAAATGTCATAGCTTTTTCTCGAAAGTAGAAAAACTAATGCATTTTTAAAACTAAACAAAATATTTTCAAGAAAATTAAAAGGGATAATAGTATGCTAAAACAAAAAAAATTATAATTTTGTGATAGATATGTGTGAAATCTCAATAATGTAATGATCTATTTTGTTCCCACTATTTAAGGATTGTTTATTTAAAATATTTCTGAAATCACAGCCTTAAATCATGAATTATTCCCTTCATTTTTACAAAAAAAATATAACTTGCAGATAATTGGAAAAAACAACACTAATTATAGAGCCCCAGAACTAAATGTATAAGAAATTATTCACCCATTCATGGTTTACATTGTCTCTGTTATTTCAAACTGGCTATTTGAGAGAACAATTATACTGTCTTTTCACACTTGCTTAAAAATAAACTTGATTGGTTGATGGTAATTGTCTTCAGCATAACAAATACTTAAAATACAAAAATTAAATACTTTTGTTTTACATTGTACATAAATTCTCTTATTCTCTTCTCTTGGAGGTAAGAATACATATATAGGAAATACAATTATTAAACATTGTATTATAAACTGGAATGTGTGCTAATCACCTTATAAGAGATGCCCTACCAATTACCTTCTAAATTGTCTATTCTAGTCACCCAATTATATACCCAATCAAGGGCTGGTTTTATGAAAAAATAAATGGAAACACAAGTTAGGAAAAATATAGTGATGTGAGAAGTTGATAAATCATATCTGAAAGGATTATATAGGAATTAAAATTGCTTTAGAAATTGATATGGTGATTTTATTGATAATATTTATAAATGTAGATGTTGAGAAATGAAATATTAGCAGAAAAATGAAAAACAGAAGATACAGATAAATTAAACAAATCAAATCAAAGGCAGTTATTCAAATAACAAAGCAAAGCACGAAAGAAATGTCGATAGAGTTAAAATAAACATTCTTGGAAATTATTCTGGACATAAATGTTAGTTATATCAAATACTGAGAGAAGAAAGGCGAGTGCCATAGGCAAGGTAAAAAGACAGTAAGATCAAACAAAGAAACAACTAGAAAAGAGTTGGAAATAGATTGAGAAAAATATAGCATCATGAATTCATTGAGAAGAAAGAAAAAATTAAGCAAAAATAAAGAACAATGTTAGAATCACTTAGCTGAAACTATTGTAGAGGGTGCTCTATTTAGATAAATAGATAAAAGACTGTTTTCAATTCTGAAGAGAGAAAAGGTGATCTTTGAACCTGGAAAAGAAATAGATACTCTTAAACATAATTGCATGTTCAGTAAACTGAAGAGAATTATCTATAATTAACTTTTTATTAGCAGTTTTAGAAAAAGGAAGCGAAGAAATAAATCATCATACTCACTTGACAGCATTTATGCTAGATGTTAAAGATAAATATAGTATTATAGTCTTACAATTTGAGGGGACTTTTGTGGCAAATTACTTGCTCACTTTGTTGTTTATAGTGTACAAAGTGCAAGAAAAATCCAGTACAAAAATAGAATTAGGAGCTTTTATACATGGCACATTAGTGCAAAACAACTTGAAATTAAGTGATAAAATCTGAATTATTAACATCCTGTGACCCCCGAAGTTCCATTCTCATATGGCTGAGAAAGCTAGATCTGTTAACATCATGATATATACTCAAAATTGTTCATAGCATCATTTTCACTGTACTCCAAAGAGAAAATTTCACAACATGTGTAAAAAGGTAACTTGGATAAATTAAATGTGCGTGGATAAAAAGGAATATTATATAACTACAATAACAAGATAGAAACATATATAAGACCATAGCCTTCTCATAAACTTAATATCATGTGGAAAAAATAAGACAGAAAACATATACATAGTGTTTTATGAATATAAAGATGGCAAAATTAAAATATAATAGGCATTTTTAAGTCATATATTTACATAGAAGAGCTAGAAAATGAGTATCACCAAAGTTATGAAAGTGAGAGTTTCCCTGGAACAATGGGGGATGTTGTCCTTTCCTGACATTCTTGTGATGTTCTGTTTTTGTACCTGAGTAATAATCACATTGATGTCTCCTTTCTAATTACTTTTAAATGCCAGGTGCACACGTATACACACACACACACACACACACACACACACACACATACATATGCACTTTCTTATATGCACAATATGTCTTGTGATAGAAACAAAAGTAATAAAAAGAAAAGGTGATGTAAATTTGAGGTCCACAATACAAGCAATTACTTAATAAATATGAGGCTTTTTTGGAAAATTCCTCTTGCAGATTTTCTGAAAATGTTCAATATTTCCAGCAATTACTAGACATTTAGTTGTTTGTAATTATTGACAAATATACTTAACAAAAATATTGCTGTCAGCATCAAATTAAAGGTAACATATGGAAACAAACACTTTCAATACTACCCAAAGCTTCAACTTTTTAATGTGCTTTTGATAGAAGAAACAATAGAAATACAGGAAATATACGTATTAAGCATTCTATTATAATAGAATGCTTATCAATCACCTTATAAGAGAGACTAAACATTTTAATGTTCTTTGGCTAGTCATAGAGTTAGACATCTTGCTGCAGTGGCTTCTGGTAAAGCCTGCATCCTATGACATCTGTTATCATGTTTCTCAATGTCTTACATACTACAGTGAGCACATCTTCTACTATACAATTTGTGGGTCATTCATCTATATTGAGTATTGCAGTGGTTAATACTAGGTGTCAACTTGACTCGATTGACAGATGCCTAGACAGCTGATAAAATATTGCTACTGGGTATATCTGTGAGGGAGTTACCAGAGGAGATTAACATTTGAGTCAGTGGACTAGGACAGAAAGACCCACCCTCAAAGGCTGGGCACCATCCAATCAGTTGCCAGTGCAGCCAGAACAAAGCAAGTGAAAGAAGAAGGGGTCCAGCTGGTTTGCTGAGTCTTCTGGCTCTTTCTTTCTTCCCATGCCAGACACTTGCTTTCTCTCCTCCTGACCTTGGACATCAAAGTCCAAGTTCTTCGGGTTTTAAACTGTGGGACTTGCATCTGTGGCTTCCTTGGGGGCTCTTATGTCATTGATTGCAGTCAGAAGGCTGCACTGTCAGGTTCCCTGGTCTTGAGGGCTTTAAGACTTGAACTCTGCTGCTGGCTACTGACTTTCTCTTTCCCCAGATTGCAGACAGCCTGCTATGGAACTTTGCCTTGTTTGAGACAATTCTCCCTAATAAGCTTCCTTTCATCTATACGTATATCCTATTGGTTCGATCCCTCTGGAGGGCCCTGACTAATACAAATGTGTTCTTGGTTGTGTGGTTGGCTTATTAAATTACCCTAAATGTCACACATAGCCTTCATGAAAGAGAATTATTTTCTTCATCTAAGATGATGTTTTATTTCTTATAATTTTCAGTTTCCAGCCTTCAAGAAATTATTGTTTTTAGTTTTAATGTCTGTAATTTTCCTCTTTAGTGTCTTTGTATCACATCATCTACCTGTGTTATGCTGTTAGTATCTATGCCTACATTGTCACACTGAGCAGAGTTATCAGTTTGCTTTTGTATCCCTATTTAGATGTACATTATACCCAAGATTAATATATCTACCAACTTTTTAATGTTTTTTTTTTGTTACAAAACACTCTGGTTTAATTTAATTTAACTCCTCCAAATATTGAGAGCAAATCAGTGCCTGGAAAATCTATAAAGAGGTTACATTTCAAATGTAATCATAGTATCAATGTAAAGTATGTTTTATCATAAGACTTACTGTCACAAAATATCTACAAAAAAAGCTCTGTCTTTGAAGAAGACATAGCTGTAACAAACAGAATGTTTTCTAAATGTTATATTTGAACAAGTGTTCTAGAGTTTAGAACATTTCCTGTGAAAATTACATCACAAATTATAGCTTCAATTCTCAGTTTTACTAATACAAACTATTTTACCTACCATGCATTTTCATATGAGTCATGAGTCATAAACTTTCTGAATTTGGTTTTTGGACTTTATTTTCTAAGTCTCAGATAATGTTATCAAAACACCAAGAGTTTAGTGTAGGTGTTGTTCACTGCATAGGAAGCCAATCAGTGAGACAGCAAGTATTGTCAGGGAAGAAGGCTTTTCGGGTGTTGCAGCTGAACAGATGGGATATCAGTCTCAGTTCCTTTCCCTCAACCCAACAAAAGTAGGAGTTCATATATCAGGGGAGAAATATAACCATGTATAGGAAAATACAAATTAGGAAGAGTTAAGGAATAGGAGTTGGTGAATAGGAAATAGGTGCTCAGTTGGGGATTTATGACTGGTGAGGGGTCTGACATCTCATTGTCCGATGTGGTGATCTTGTAAATTTCAGTTCCTTGATTCTATCTAGGAGGACAGATGGTTGGATTCCTGAGAAATAAACTCCAATAAGACAAATGTAACATTCTCAAGTTTTAGAATTAGAACTGTCAATTTCTATGTTTATTCAAAAGAAATCATAAACATCAGTTCCATGGGACAATTGGGCCCATTTCAATAATGGGTAACTATGTAGATAATTAAATACACCTATGTATATCCAAAATGGATTAGTTACTTTAGTACACAGATAAAAGCCTCCAACAGTGGCAAGTTCTAATCAGATGTCCCTAAAAGTTTAATAGAATTTGCCATTTGTAGTAATCACTACCTCTGTGAATGACAGTAGATAATCAGATAAAGGATTTGTTTTTAAGTCAAATGTTGGTAAATAGGGAATTAGCTGTATTAAGAATTCTGAATAATCAACATGGATGGGAAATATCAGTTGTCCATTTTGACACACACTAAGAGTTTCTTACCTTGTAATTTTATTTTGATAAAATTGTCTTGACACAATACTTGCTTTTTAGAGTAAACTATACCCAGTAATGAGAGCATGACATTTCAGTGAGGTAAGAATTTTTCTGTCCTCTCCAAATTCAATCAGTTTTTATCATCAAATATCCACAGAGACTCTGGTGATGAAGTTTAGAAAGTTCTAATTGATTTTGGAAATTTGACCACAACTAAATTGTATCAAATGAAGAGTTTTCTTTTCTTAATATTTTTTGTTCCACCAAATCTAACACTTTTTAATTTGCAAGCAGTACAGCAAAGATAAAATCATGATCTGAATAGAAAAGACACTCTTTTGACCAGAAAGAAGAAAAATTGCTTAAAAATATGATTCCCTATTTGATGGTAACATTAGAGAAGCAATCCATAAAAGCAAGCCAAACCATTGATTCTGTCAAGTGATAATTGAATTTGAAGCCCAAAAGACAATTAAATTTCTTCTAAATAGACTTTTTCCCCCTATAAGTGACACCCTATTTCACTTACTTCTTCATCAGTTTATCTTGGTATTGTGAGGAATTAGCACAATACCTGACATTTTTTTCATCTCCAAGAAAAGAAATGGCCAGAATATCTCAGATAACTGAATCATTATTTTAACTACACTGTCACAATAGTAGTTTTCTACCACAGAGCCCACTTTGTGCCAAGTATAAAATTCTTGCTGACAAAATTCTGGGTTTAATTTCTTATCTAATCCTCTTGGCTATTTATTTATTTATGACATGAGGCCTTGATCTGTCTCTCAGTCTGTAGTGCAATGGCACAGTCTCGGTCGGCCCACTGCAACCTCCGCCTTTCAAGCAATTCTCCTGCCTCAGCCTCCCAAGTAGCTGGGATCACAGGTGTGCACTACTATACCTGGCTAATTTTTTTTTATTTTTAGAAGAGATGAGTTTTCACCATGTTGACCAGTCTGGTCTTTAATTGTTTTACTCACTTAGAAAATTCAATAATCCTTTAAGGACATTTTGAATAGTCTTTAGACTGTCAAAATACTGTATACCTATTTCTTGTCTTCCTTTCTGAACACTCAACATAATTTAAGCTCCCTTCTAATGCTAAGGCAAAACAATTCTAAAGCATTGCTCTGTGTTCTTTCTGTGGGCTACATGCTGGTTCATCTTGCCCTACCAAAGTTTGGGAGACTACAATGAAAACGGAATACATTCTCATTCATTGAATCACAGTTGAATGGAGTAAGAAAGATGACCTCTAATAAGGTGGTTAACCAAAGAAAATAAACATCATGGGCCTATCTTCATTACGGTTCCTGAAATTGCATTACATGTGCCATATACTATTCCATCTGCTATTATAGTAACTTACTTGTGTTTCCATGAAGATATCATTGTTTTCTTCCTAGTTTTCCAACCAGAAGTTTGAGAATGAGTGGTTGTTATTTAGTAGTAAAAGGACAAATGTATCAAGATTCAAGTATGTGATTCTTAACATAGAATTTTAAGGTACCTAAAAGATAATAGTGAATATCATTAATAAAGTATTTCTGTATTGAAGAGGTTTTTAAATTGCCAGCTCTTATTTTAGGTTTCCTTCTTTGTGTCCATGTGTACTCAATATTTAGCTCCTACATAGAAGTGAGCACATGTGGTATTTTGTTTTTCATTCTTGCATTCATTCACTTAGGATAATAGCTACCAGATCCCTGTTGCTGCAGAGGGCATGACTTTATTCATTTATATGGCTGCATAGTATTCCATGGTGTATACATACCATATTTTCTTTATCTAGTCCACTGTTGATGGGCATCTAAGTTGATTCCATGTTTGCTATTTTGAACAGTGCTGTGATAAATGTAGGAGTTCATGTGTCTTTATGGTAGAACGATTTATATTCTTTTTGCTATATACCCAATAATGGAATTGCTGTGTCAAATGATAGTTCTGTTTTAGCTTCTTTGAGAAATTCCCAAACTGTTTTCCACAGTGGCTAGACTAATACACATTTCCACCAGCAATATATAAGTATACCCTTTTTTAAAAAAAACAACTTTGCCAGTATCTGTTGTTGGTTTTTCACAGTATCCATTCTGGCAGGTGTGAAATGATACCTCATTTTGATTTTGTTGCTGTTGTTGTTGTTGTTGTTTAGAGAGAGAATCCCACTGTATTGCTCACACTGATCTTGAAATCCTGGGCTCAAGCAATCTTATTACATTGGCATCCCATAGTGCTAGGAATAGGCATGGGACACTGCACCCAGCTTTGCATTTCTGTAAGGATTAGTGATGCTGAACATTTTTCTATGTTTGTTGGCTGCTTGTATTTCTTATTTTGAGATGTGTCTGTTCAAGTTCTTTTCCCATTTTGTAATGGGGTTGTTTTTGCTTTTTAATTTGTTTAAGTTCCTTATAGGTTTGTGAATTTCCTTATAGACTCTGCATATTAGACTTTTGTTAGATGCATAGTTTTTTTAATATTTTCTTGCATTATATAGGTTGTCTGTTTACTCTGTTGAGCCTAATTAGGATCCCCTTATCAATTTTCATTTTGTTGCATTGGTTTGGAGAACTTAATTTCTGAGGCCAATGTCCACAGTGGTATTTCCTGGGTTTTCTTCTAGGATTCTCATAGTTCAAAATTTCATATTTAAGTCTTCCATCCATCTCGAGTTAATTTTTGTATATGGTATAAGGAAGGAGTCTAGTTTCAATTGCCTGCATGTGGCCAACCAGTTATCCCAGCACCAATTATTGAATAATAAAAAGTCTTGTCCTATTGGCTGTTTTTGTTGACTTTGTTGAAGATCAGATGATTATAGGTGTACAATTTTACTTGTGGGTTATGTTTTCTGTTTCATTGGTCTATGTATCTGCTTTGTACCAGTACTAGGTCATTTCAGTTTCTGTTGCTTTGTACTACAGTTTGAAGTCGGGTAATGTGATGACGTCTGCTTCGTTCTTTTTGCTTATGATTGCTGTGGCTATTTGGAATCTTTTTTGGTTTCCGATGAATTTTAAAATAGTTTTTTCTTATTCTGTGAAAAATAATGTCATTGGTAGTTTGATAGAAATAGCATTGAATCTGTAAATTTTAAAAATTATATTATGTCAATAATGTCAGTACATCACTTTCAAGCTTAAAAAAACACTTTGATAACAATAAGATCTGGTAGATATTGATCAATTTATCTGAACCTTGGTTTCTTATGTTTGTCTTAAAGGATTGCTATTAGTGTTAAAATAAATGAGACATGGATTGTTATCTCTTCCAGGATATGTAATGTAATGAGAACTGAATAATTTTCAATTCTTTTTAAAGCATTATTTAGGAAAAAGCATCTGACCTCAAACAAGTTACAGGACAGTGAGTATCTATTAAAAATTTTACTACATTAAATGATGATTTTAGTATTATGCTAAACTAATAATTATTTTTTTATACTATAGTAGACCAACCTATTTAAATTTGCTACTAAGAAGACTGAAGAAAACAAAAGTTTTGGAAAACCATTTATCAAGCCTTTACCACAATTGTCAATTTAAAACTTAATTTTAGTCTTTTAATTAAAGAGAATAATTAAGAGATAGCAATGACTATATTCTTATTCAAGAATTTACTGAAAGGAGAGAAGGAAAGAAACAAATCTCTGCTCTTAATCATGGATTTTCTATCTCTCATGAAGGTGGAAAAGAAAGGCGAGGTTTCTAAGAAAATATTTTATTTTTAATCGCGTTTTATATACGGGAGATGACTCTGTATTTATTTTGGCCAAGCCTTATCATCGTTTAAAGGAAACTGAAATCAAGCTTTTTATGTTTAAATCTCTGATTCTTATTTTTAAAAAATATATTTTGTTCACCATACTAAATCTACAAGTTTGGAATCTAATGTGTGTAATTTACAATACCACAGAGTTTGTATATATAATATTTTATTATTTATTTTTTATTATACATATATAAACTCTGCGGTACATATACATCTGTTATCTGAGTTTTTCTGGTAGGCATTTGATGATATGTACACAATATTTAGAAAAGAACATGCTTGCAATTTTTTTTTTAGTGGTAATACCTGTAAAATCTTTGTAATTTGCAATGTCATTCTATCCCCTCAAACCTTACGCCATGCTCTTATTTCTGACCTGCAGAATTCTTCACAAATTAGAACCCCAAATTCAATGGTAACAATATTTTCGCTAACAGTCAAAGTTCTACATTTTATCGAATGACTCAAATTATGAAATATTTGGGCCTGAAGCAGGCATTTGAGAAAGGGGTGAAATTTCCCAAGATGTGGCTGAAAGGTTTGAAAAGACATCTCTGGCCGGGCGCGGTGGCTCACACCTGTAATCCCAGCACTTTGGGAGGCTGAGGTGGGTGGATCACGAGGTCAACAGATCGAGACCATCCTGCTCAACATGGTGAAACCCCGTCTCTACTAAAGATACAAAAAATTAGCTGGGGTCGGTGGCGCGTGCCTGTAATCCCAGCTACTCGGGAGGCTGAGGCAGGAGAATTGCCTGAACCCAGGAGGAGGAGGTTGCCGTCAGCCGAGATCACGCCATTGCACTCTGGCCTGGGTAACAAGAGCAAAACTCCGTCTCAAAAAAAAAAAAAAGACATCTCTATAAAGAGAGCAGAAGGGAGCTGATATGGCAGAGTGAGTTTAAAAATTAAGATATACCTATGAATGGATCTCCTTTTGAAGGATTTACTTTTTATGGTCCATTTTTGCTTTGTTGTTGTTGTTGTTGTTGTTGTTGTTGTTGTTGTTGTTGTTGATGCTGTTAGAAGCCTGGAAATATGTATTTGGCAATGTCCTCTCCATTTTCCTATTATGATCTTTTGTTTGCATTCCTCAGTTTCTTTCTTAAAGCATTTTAGGTGGATAGTCTTGTCTTAAGAAGACTTAAAAGCAGAACAATAAATGAATAGGAGAACATGGTTCACATCTTACATTTTTGTTAATCTTCTGCAGAGGGAAAATGATCTGCTTCAGGAGTTAGGCCTGTATTCCAAGTAGTAACCAGAATCATAAACAATCCATGGATACATTTTAAAAATAACAAAACTTAGGGACTTAATTTTTTTATAAATGAACCTGAATGCTTTTCACATATTAATTATTTTGATCTTTATAAAATACATCATGCTCTGAGTGTTCTTATTCCCTATATTACAGATAATAAAACTGAAATACAGAGAAGACAATAACCCTATGAATAATTAAAAAGAAGACCCAGGGTTCAACCTCAAATGTTTGGCTCTGAAGTTAAGAATTAATCAGCACTCTCTATTGCTCCACAAGATGCCAGAATGGACATAAGATTAGAAGAGACAAGTTTTAGGTAGATGTTCAAGCATATTGTTCTAGAGGCAACTGAACCTCTGAAAAAGGAAGGAAGGAAGAGATTAAAAGAAATAATGCTACTAAATACTAAATTCTACCAACATCGGTGCATGTGAGTAGAGTGCTTATTATTATTGTTATATTTTGGTACTTACATTTTATTCCCAGATTCCTTAGAATCTCTAAATGAAACATTATTAGCTGACTTAATATAAATTAAGTCCATGATTATGTATATTCAAACATCTATGAACACTTTAGCTGATAGAGTACGATAGTTAAAATAGTAATTAGATGTCACTCTTAATGTAGTGATCTAAACGTATGGTAGAGTGACAGTCAGTTACATGACAGCAAAAGTATAAGTATTCAAAGCCAAGGAAAGACTGTAAAAGACTCTACAAAATAAAGTATGCATTTAATTAAGGCTCATCTAAACCCAGCCCATTTTGTTTAATATATATACTTCATATTTTACTCCATATAATCTAGGTAAGTAAGACTAAAATTTAAATTTGAGATGTAATTATTTGTAATTTTTCTGAATTACTCTAAAAAACTTTACTTGACATCTGTCATGACTTTTCCTTGGCTTTCTGCTGCACTTCAGTGTGTGATGCATCTGTTCTGGGTTTATTTCAGGAGATTGCATAATTTGGTCATTCATTTGATTAATTAACATGAATTTGAAAAATAAATGGAAACATTGAGAAGGCAGTGTCGTACCTTTTAAAGAAGGTCATATCATTTAATTTTTAGGGACTAACCATTTTGGTTCTTTAATTAAAGCACAGTTATCCACATTTTTTCTTTGCTAAATTTATGATCTAAATAACCGTTTACTGCTTCAAATTTTCCATAAGCTTTTTGTTGTTAAAGACATTTTAAGATGTTAACATTCGACTCTGTCATCTATGCCTCTCTTCATTTTCACACGTGTTTTTGCCCTTGCATAATTGGAAGGTGCATGTTAATACAAACTTATCTGTGACTTCTTTTTGTGATTGCTTTTCCATTTCAAACGTTTAAGTGTCAGTTTTGAGGTTATTATTTATAATAAAGAACATTACTTAAAATATATTCTACCAGTATAGGGTCTCATAAAAGTATTTTTAAATTCATTTATTCACATATTTACCACTTTGTATGCGTAATGTAGACTTATCAAGTGGATGTGATTTTCCGAAGAACAACAAGAGAATTTCAGACTTTCAGGAATTTCCAAACAGTAGAAGACAGGTCATTAAGAAAACAATTAACAACTCCAAATATGGTAAAGCTCAGAGTAAGGAATTCACAAGATGTCATTAATAGTATTTAAAAATATGTATTGAGTAGAGGCTGAGGTGAGTTGGTTGCTGAAGTTCGGTGTTTGAGACCAGCATGAGCAACATAGCAGGATTCCCATTTCTAAAAAAAGAAAAAAAAAATTATTTAGCTGGATAACAGTACTTGGAAGACTGAGGTGGGAGGATCTCTTGAGCTCAGGAGGCAGTGGCTGCAGTGAGATGAGATAGCACTACTGTACTCTGGCCTGGACAGCAGAGTGAGACCCCATCTCAAAAAAAAAAAAAAATTAACTGGGTGGGATGGCTTGGGCCTGTAGTTCCAGCTACTCCAGAGGCTGAAGCAGAATTGATTGAGCCCAGAAATTCAAGGCTGCAGGAAGCTATAATGATGTCAGTGCACTCTAGTCTGGGACACAGACTGAAGCACCATTTCTAAAAAAGTAAAAATTAAAAGTAATTAAATTACAGTGTATGTTTATTGGGTATTATAAATTTAATTAATGAAGTGCTTTTTAACTTTAAAACTACTAGACAGCAGTCTTAGATTATATGTCATGAGTTTTGTTTTACTTTCCATGTTCGAGTTCCATTGGAAAATCCTAGAAGTGCTATAAAATACAATATTTTAATATTTATAGGGATGCAATTCAGTATGTTGATTATTATAAGACAAAATTAAATCCTTTCTCTACTATTAGTTGTGTGACATAGGGTAAACTATTTAAAAAATGGGTTCCTGGCCAGGCACGGTGGCTCACGCCTGTAATCCCAGCACTTTGGGAGGCTGAGGCGGGTGGATCACGAGGTCAAGAGATTGAGACCATCCTGGTCAACATGGTGAAACCCCGTCTCTATTAAAAAATACAAAAATTTAGCTGGGCATGGTTGCACGTGCCTATAATCCCGGCTACTCAGGAGGCTGAGGCAGGAGAATTGCCTGAACCCGGGAGACGGAGGTTGCGGTGAGCCAAGATCACGCCATTGCACTCCAGCCTGGGTAACAAGAGCAAAACTCCATCTCAAAAAAAAAAAGTGTTATTTTAGTAGTCATTTATAAAATAATAAAAATACATAATTTAATAGGTGATATAATATGTTATATGCTTATATATATATATAAGGCCCCTTGCCTTTTCATTTCATTTTAAATTTTGATACCTATTGAAAAAATAAAGCATCTTTCTTACATACAAGAACAAATATATGATCCCAAATATTTATATAATGGTAACTCTCATATTTTTCAAAGGAAGGCTGAATTTTGAGGGGGGCGAAAAGATACACCAATAGATCATACTTTTCAAATATTTTTCTATGTATGAATCAAAGTTGTAATAAATAGCATTCCTTGACATTTTTATATTATATCCTATCTTTAATACAAAATACTCCAAAGATCTACTTTTCTGAGTATGAACAGATTTTACTGTTTATTGTTTACCATAAACAATTTCCAGTTCTTCCTGTGTTTTATATATCTTTGTTTTTATTGATGCTCATTTTTCATTAGATAAAGGTATATGAAGTATCTTATTTTTAAAAATATATCTCCCTCTTAATCCCATGGTCCTCTCCCAATACTTCTATATTTCTCTCATTGCTTTCCTGATACAGTTGTTAATGAATGAGTGCTCTACATTCAATATCTCAATTTTATTTCCATGTAATTATCTCTTTTCACTTCACAAAATCTACCATTTTCCCAATATTTACAGTATTTTTAGTTGGATATTATTATCTTACTTCTAGTTTAGTATTTGAGTCTGTTTTCATTTTTTGTTCTCTCATGTGCTCCATGGACAAGATGTGTCTGCCTTTATTTTCCTACCTTTCTAAGACCTCTTCTTCTTTTTTTTTTTTTTTAATTAATTAATTTATTTATTTATTCATTTATTTTTTTATTTTTTTAAATTTTTATTGCATTTTAGGTTTGGGGGTACATGTGCAGAACATGCAAGATAGTTGCATAGGTACACACGTGGCAGTGTGTTTTGCTGCCTTCTGCCCCCTCACCCATATTTGGTATTTTTCCCCATGCCATCCCTCCCCTGCTCCCCCCCCGCTGTCCCTCCCCTATTTCCCCCAATAGACCTCAGTGTGTGGTGCTCCCCTCCCTATGTCCATGTGTTCCCATTGTTCATCACCCGCCTATGAGTGAGTATATATGGTGTTTCCTTTTCTGTTCTTGTGTCAATTTGCTGAGAATGATGTTCTCCAGATTCATCCAT